>JAHSPW020000010.1:24763581-25963581 GCA_019985065.2 Arctostaphylos glauca | reverse complement strand
GCATACATCAGCCACATTGAACAGAAATCATCAACTATTCATGAAAAAAGGAAACAAATCCTCAGATGAGGGGAAAGCAAAAAAATCAAGAACCATAAGTGACCTGCTGCAGTTCGAATCATAATAAGTATTGAAATCTCCCAAGTTCTAATGAACTATTGAGAAAGGGAGTGAATTAGGTATGTTACCACCAAACCATCCGCCGGGCATGCAAATGAAGACCGGGGACAGGAAGATTTACCCTTAAAACCCAACACAAATGAACAAATTACGGTGTTGGCTGAGGTTTAAATGGATATCATACGGAGTATATGCTAATAAGGTTGTTTAATGATTTAACACGTCACAAGGACACGAGCAAGCACTTAGGAGGAAGATTTCTACCACGAACCTAAAAAGGAGCAATCAAGATCTAATCTAGAATGAAGACTCAGAGAATGCTGCAAGGTACAGATTAACAAAGCATATTTGAACTCGTCTGTGGACATGCACAATACTTTCTCAGAGACAGACAGGAAGAAAACGAACAGGGAGAGTGGGCTATTAGCTATAATAATCATTGAAATAACAACAGAAAAATTAAAACTTTTAACATGTTAGGCCTAAATGGAGCAGGTGTGATGTTAAAGAGCACCATCACATCTGTAACGATAGGCATAATTACTTTTCCAGACGTGTAACTGTATCAACCACAGAATTTAAAGGAGGATACCTGACTTAGTCTGGTGAAATAACAGCAGAACATAAAAAACTTTTAACATGTTATGTCAAAATGGAGCAGATGTGACATTAAAAAGAACCATCACAACTGTAACGACAGACAGAATTACTTTTCCAAACGTGTAACTGTATCAACCACAGAATCTAAAGGAGGATACCTGACTTAGTCTGGTGAAATAACAGCAGAAAGCTTAAAAAACTTTACGCTTTAGATCTAAATGGAGCAGATGTAACGTTAAAGAGCACCATCACATCTGTAACGATAGACAGAATTGCTTTTCTAAACGTGTAACCGTATCAACCACAGAATCTAAAGGATGAGATACCAGACTTAGTCTGGTGATATTAGCTCATTATGATGGATGCAAAGCAAAAAAATAAAGATCCATAAGTGACCAGCTCCACTTCATTCCGTAAGAAGTACTCCAAGTTCTAAAGAACTAATGAGCTACTGAGTCTATGATACTAATGATACTAACATTGCTTAATGATTTCCCACATCACAAGGCAAACCGCAAGAACTTAGGAGGAAAGTTTCTATCACGAACCTAAAAAGGAGCAATCAAGAGCCACTTCGATCTAATCTGGAATGAAGACTCAGAGAATGCCCTGAGGAACACATCTATGAAGCATATTTGGACTCCTCTATGGACACGCACAGTACTTTCTCCGAGAGAGTCAAAAAGAAAGAAGAAAGGTGAGCAGCAGCCATTGAAATAACAGCAGAAACATTAAAAAATCTTTGAACATGTAAGGACTAAATGGAGCAGATATGACATTGAAGAGCACCATCACATCTGTAACGATAGACAAAATTGCTTTTCCAGACGTGTAACTGTATCAACCACAGAATTTAAAGGAGGATACCTGACTTAGTCTGGTGATATTAGCTCATTATGATATGAAGGTGGATTTGACAAGCTCTTTGAAAGAAGAGGCAGATAAAGGATAATAGCAACAGCCATCTATGGTTGAAACAAGGAGTGTACCAACAAAACTGATAAGGAAAAAGCAACTTCTATTGAGCGAATTTAAATGCTCCTAATATTAAAGAATCCCCGACACACTGACTAGGATTATGCAGGCCAGAAATGGCATTAGTCATAGAAATTTTCAAGGCAGAAACCATCGAATGTCAAGCAATTTTTCGAACATTCAGAACTAGTGGAGGTAAAATTTCAGACGAATGCCATATTTTCTTCTAGCTGGTAAAATAAGGAATTGAAATAAAAACTAACCATAACTCCCTTGCAATGCTCAGAGAGAAAGAGGAAAGCAAAAAGAAAGGGGGAAGATGACTTAGAGACAGTTCACAAAAGAAAAACGAATGGTGAGCAGGGGCCATTAACTTTAATAATCATTGAAATAATAACTGAAAGATAAAAAATTCCACATGTTAGGCCTAAATGGAGCAGATGGGGCAATAAAGAGCACCAGCACATCTGTAACGATAGACAGAATTACTTTTCCAGACGTGTAACTGTATCAACCACAGGATTTAAAGGCGGATACCTGACTTAGTCTGATGATATTGGCTCATTAAGTTATGTAGGTGGACTTGATATGCTCTTTGAAAGAAGAAGCAGATAAAGGATAATGGCAACAGCCATCTAAGATTTAAACAAGCAGTGTACAAATAAACTGAGAAGCAAAAAGCAACTTCTATGGATCAATTTTAGATGCTCTTAAAATATTAATGAATCCCCAAGCCAGAGACTTGGATTTTGCAAGCCAAAAATGGCATATTAGTTATGGAAATTTTCAAGGTGGAAAAAGTATTATGTCCACCAACTTTAGAACATTCAAACTAATATTTCAAAAAATGTTATATTTTCCTTCCAGATACTAAAATGAAGAATCGGCGTAGTAACCAACTAACTGTAACTCCCTTGCAATGCTCAGAAAGAAAGAGGAAAGAGAAGAAGGGTGGGAGGGAGTGAGGGAGGGAGGACGAAAAGGAGGAGGGGGGGTGTTGTTGTGGTTTGGGTTGAGATGGGGGGTTGTTGTGGTTTGGGTTGAGATGATACAATTAATCCATAATAGTAGAATTATGTACACAACACATGACCCATTACTGGGTTGACAGTTATTATTGCGATTCCTGAACAATCATAAAAAGATAAACCACTGAACATGTAAGGCCTTAATGTAGCACATGTGACTTCGAAGAACACCGTCACATCTGTAACGATAGACATTTTTGATTTTCCAGACATGTAACTGTATCAACCACCGAATATAAAGGAGGATACCTGACTTAGTCTGGTGACAATCAGAAAAAGATAGAACACAGAACATGTAAGGCCTTAATGTAGCATATGTGACTTAGAAGATCACCGTCACATCTGTAACGATAGACACTTTTGATTTTCCAGACATGTAACTGTATCAACCACCGAATATAAAGGAGGATACCTGACTTAGTCTGGTGATATTAGCTTATTGTGGAACTATGGACGATCCAATATGGTTCTCTTCTAAAATTGAGTGAAGATAAAGAAACCGGCAACCGCTACCCAATAAACAAAGCAGCACAATAGCCATGAAATGGCAAAACCAGAAAAGATATTTCTATAGAACATTAATAAATCCAAATTCGGATGCAACTTTAATAGCAGAAACGAATTTACGCCCAATAATATTAACTACAACCAAAACATTTAAGTAATCCAAACTTCTGTGATTTTACTAGAACATTCTACACCACAAATGTTTACCATCCCAATAAGTATCACTACAAAAAAGCGTACAAAGAAGTGTAGTATTCCAAAAACGAAAGTCAGTTCTTTCATAAAGCAGATCATGGAGGTGACAAGATACGTGAATAATAGCCAGCTCACAGTGCACAGTTCAAGGCAGAAGCAAGGAGACAAATAAGGATGGTGATGGACACATTTTAGAATTTGCAACTTGAAAACTATCTTTAGGAATTTACTACGCTGAGCAAAGAAGATGACTAACTCAATGGAATAGAAAAATACACGAGTTGAATCAGCTTAGCCCAAAAACTCTATTATCCAAGGAATTACATGTTCATTATGACATAATGAAACAGCATAACAGATTGTACTTCTGTCGACGGACAAGCCATCGAGACAAATGTCCCAATCTTGACAGGGATGATAACCAAGATTACCATCTGGTATAGGGGTAAGATTGGTCATTTTTATTTAGCTGGGTATGGGAGGTGCAGAGAAACCCCAGGAAGAAAACAATTCTCAGCACCACATCACCAGCAGAATAACCAGGAGACTGAAAAACCAAAACGATGAATATAAAACAAATGTTCATTGCTACATAAAGCAGATGGGTAGAGAAGATGCGTCAGACCGCGACAGAGCAAGGCCCAAAATAAAAGAGAACCTACTCGATCATATGATCGACATGATTTACTGTAGCTGGTCTCAATAAGCACCAGATCATCATACGTGCACAAACTTATTGGTAAATCATAACTGCACGTATCAAGGTGCCGCTAAACCAGCATACCTTTATTTCCTACATCGTCTCATCCCAAAATTCCTGTATCAAACAACTGAATGAATGATGTATGCAACACAACATGTCACCACGCAACTACATAATCTAAATTTGATCGTCATCCCAGAAAATGCCGACTCATATTGCATTTGTGCGGGAATTTGTGTGTAAACCATTCCAATTTATAATGTTCGTACTCATACATGCATCAACGCACATTAGGCCATTTAAGCAGCAAAAATAAACCATTCATTCATATGGAAAAATAACTTGTAAAAACCCAAAAACTGCCACAAAGCAACCCGAAACCTAGATATAATTCTGATACTGACCTTCGAAGTACATAAAAACACCGTCCTTTCGGCGCCAGGGCTTCCGCTGCCTGACGATAACAGCCGGCATCACCTTCTTCCTCAGATCCGGCTTACCCTTCTTCACAGTCGCCATTACCATATCCCCCACACATGCTGAGGGCAACCTGTTGAGCCTTCCTTTAATTCCCTTCACGGAAATGATATACAAGTTCTTCGCCCCAGTGTTGTCGGCGCAGTTCACTGTCGCCGCCACCGGCAAACCCAGCGACATTCGAAACTTGTTTCCCGCCGATCCTCCACGCCCTGAAATCAGAAACAAATTAATTAAGTACGAAGGAAAGCTTTATATTCAACTGACTGTTCTGCTTCCCATTCAAACTCGATAATCTAAATCATTTCCTCAAATGTTCGACCCACCTCATTGAAATTTACAGTAGATACAGGTACATATATACTGATATATATTGTACATACACACTTAGATCTATAGAGAGAGAGAGAGAGAGATTATCAGACCTCGCTTCGACATTTTTGCCTGCCACTGGAATCAGCTAGGGTTTAGTGTGGTATTTATAGAGGGAGGAGCTATTTTGTTTAAATACCGTTAAAACCTTAATCTTTTCTTGTAATACCAGAAAGGTACTCAGAGGGTTCTGGGGCTTTAGGTTGGATCCAAAGTGGAGTTCTGGGCCCTCTTTCAAGGCTCTTTAGAAGGGGCAACAAAGCCCTAGTGGCCCAAATCCGTAATGACATGTAGTAAATTTAAGCCCATTCAAAATCGACCCATCAAGCCTTGAGGTTAACTCAAATGGTTTGACAGACTGAATTCAAGAGTTGATTGTGCGTTAGGGTTGATAGAGCACATCGAGGTTGATAGAGCACATCGAACACTGATTATAATTTAAAGAACTAACTTATAAAAAGTGAGCAGTCAATTGCTTGGATTTATGTACGAGTTAAAGTATATCATAGTGTTGTTCTCGGGATCAATCACACACACACACACATATACATAGAAACACAAGAAATTTACGTAGTTACCCTAATAGGTACGTCAATGAATCGTAATAATGATACAAAATATCAAAGAAGTTTTACACAAGAAAACGCAACTTTCTCTCTCACCCTCTATGCCTCGAGTCCTCCGATGTTGTTCTCACATCACACTTCCTTCTCTCTACCTCACTAGAGCTTCGTCGAAGAAGGAACTGTGCTCTCTCTCGAGACAATGGCCATCTCTTTACTTCTACCACTCACTATGCCATCTTTTTGCTCGTTCTCAATACAATTGTAAGGGAATTTTATTTAGGCAACCAAGGGGAGACAAAAACAAACAAGACATTTAAGACAAATCAAAAATCAAATCTTCAGATTTAGTTAATGGCTTTGACAAGTCAGCAAATATGTTGAGCATTATCATCTAATCTACTATAGCAATCCTTGAATTACCCTTTCACACACAAACGTGGAGAATCTTCAACATATGATCCATTTTCTCTTGATTACACATCTTAAGTAACTAAAAAATTAAAAATTAAAAATAAAACGGCATAGGCATAGAGACATGATACACCCTTTAAACCTACTTTATGGATGCTAGCTTATTCACTCTTTGTATTCTTTACGTGTTTTCGGATTAGTCGAGGGGTAAAATGAGATGAGGAGATTAGTTTGTTGCTCTCACTTCCTTTCTAATGTGGCAATGAGGTCTTGCAGAACCTCAGTAGCCTCACGGGACAGATAAAGTTGCAAGCTCCAATGCTGCTAACTGGTGGTCCTTGATGCTTGTGGAATGAGTAGCACTAGAATAGTAGCTCTGTTGTGGATGATTACGTTCAAGTCTTATAAATCATATTAGTACACGAAATTTTCAGCTTACAATAAATTTCAAATGACAGAAATACCACCAAGTAATTAAAGTAATTGCCATTACTCAAATTCACATCGCAAAAAAAAAAAAAAAATCTTATGATATACAAGAGTTTCACGTGTGTGAGATGGACTTGATATGTAAGAGTTTCCTGAATATACAAACTATTGACAACATAACTCGGTGTGAGTTGGACTTGATATGTACGGATTTATGAATATACAAACTAGTTACAACTCGTAACTCGGTTTTCTAAATACCGTAATGACCCTAATTATTCAACTCTTATTACAATTCAGACCTGGTTGAAAAAGGGTTCTACAAAAATGTACAGAGCAATTGATGCAAAAACCAGATCAATGGTTCAGATCCAAGATTGAATTGGGTAATTGCATTTGAAGGAATTAACGCCGCTGATATGGGCGAAAATGTCTGAGGAGTCAATCATTTCTTCTTCTTCTTTCACAACAACTCGTAGGGACTGAAAAAGAAACATAGATCAGAGTAAGATATATATTAGATATTGCAGAAAAAATACATTCAATCACACTATTGTAACACCGTTGTTGAAAATTCGAATCCATTTTTCAACCTAAGCGTTTTCAATGAAGACTCCTCCTTCATGGTTAGCAAGCCAAAGTTCCTTCGGGTTTGATAACTCAAAGGTACTCCATGGTTTTTTTTATATCAATCCCGTTTTTGGTTTTGGGGTATTGGGTACAACATGTACACGATTTTTTTTTTTTTTGTCTACGATAGAACTCTTGACTTTCGTTTTCTTCCAGTGATGGAGAGGCAGACACAAGAAAATTCGACAGATAGTCGTAAGGTGGGAGTTCGTTCGACTGATGAGTCGTTTTATTCTGTGAGATAGACGTCAAAACAAACCTCTAATACTCACGATGAGACGGCGATTTTGTTTTGATAAGACTGTGTAAATTACAAGACTCGATTCGATTTGATCTAAATCTTATTCGTATATAGTTTGTTGATTTCCGTTGTTTATATTGTTCAAGTGCTGTATATTCTTAGCATTTTTCCTACAACCATATGGTGTCATATGGTGTACTCTAAGAAAGAACAAGAGTGGTCTCTCTCGAGAACAACAAGAGTTGTTTACCTCGAGAACAATTCGAGAACAATAAATCCATCCTATTCTAATAAGTGGGCTTGCTTTTTTTTGAGAGACAACTTTTCGAATCATAAAAAACCGGACGTCCCTACCCAATCTGATTATAAATACAAAAATGTATATGTACATGTGAGTTATAAGAATTGTATATGGAACTTACATCCTCATCAGTGTCCTCCTCATGGTTGCTGCAACCTCCTCTGGAGGTCTCACCCAATTCATCATTTTTAGCAAACCTTCCTCTGACTCTAGGCCTGCTGTCTGCTAGTGTTTTCCGGCAGGCATACTGCATGCATTTAGTTTCTCATTTTTACATAGTGATTTGAAGGATCCAAATGTGGGGAGAGAGAGAGAGAGAGAGAGGAGAGAGAAAGAGACCTTGATCTTCTTGCTAAAATTCCTCTCACTTCTTTTCTTCATGTATCTAAGGATCCTCTCCTTCCTTTCTTCAGGAGATAGTTTAGTAGTACCTTTGAATGCTGAATCTTCCAAACTTGAGATCTCAGATGCCAATGGAGTTGAACTCCCAACACCATTCATTACATGTTGACTCTCATTACTAAGTGCCTTCGTATACAAAATATCATCAAAACAATTGCCAAAAAAAAAAAAAATCACTGTCAATTTCTAGAACCCAAATAAATAAAAAACCCACAATAAAAACTCATACCATTAAGAACAAAAGAAAAAAAAAAGAGTTATTTTTTCAAGAATATGATTCGAAAGTATGTATCGAGGGAAAAGAAAGAAAAATGAAATGTTTAACTGGACATCAGAAACGGATTTGGTGGTTTTAGTACAGTACCTTGTGCGTAGGTGTAATACAGATGTAACGACATAATTTTACCTATTTTGCCCTCGAAACTACGTCCTTTTGGCTTATCCAGTGAATTGTGGTAAGCTAAAACGACGTAGTTTCGAGGGCAAATTAGGAAAAATTACATGGTTTTACCTGCATTATAGAGGACTGCACTACAACTCCCAAATTTATCGAAAACCATAATTAAAAAGTCCTCTAGAAGATTATGAACAAAAAAAGGATTCCAATAAGGATCTTAAGTAAACTTGGTATGAGTCAATTACCTGTAGCTCACCAGAGTGAAAAATTCCAGGCAAAGGGTCTGGACAGAAAATCCCACCATTATCTCCTTGAAATTCGAATTCCTGAATTTGCATTTCATTTCCCATATACATGTTCCCGTTGTAAATCCGTGAATTATCAACAGCTGAGAAAGCAGTACTCAAGTTGCTAGGCAGATACGGACCGTTGTTGGGTTCGAAAAAAGAGCTAGAAGTCGATGAATTAGCGTTCAAATGGGCGTACGAAGGCATAATCGACAAGCATTCTTGTTCGAAACTAGATGAGAGTTGATGAGTCCCCATAAGAGGGGGAATAGGCTCGGAAGAAAAATGTGGAAAGCCATTTTGAGGTTGAATAGAGGATAGATCGAATTGGTCTTGTTGGTTAATCACGTATGGAGGGAGATGAAATGGAACCGATGGTGAAAAATCTATGGACTCAGGAATATCATTTTCGATCTCTTCTGGGGAGTCGAACAACACAGAGAGGTGATTATTTTTCATATTGGCGGTGGCAGAGGCAGTTGCAAGGCCAGTAGGAGGCATATTTGCGGTGGTTGTGGTCGTGGTGGTTTTTTGCATCGTGCCATATTTCTCAATTGGACTATTAGGAAGATCGTTTATATTTGGATCGAAGGGAAGGTTTGGGGGGAACGGAGAGTTTTCTTCGTAGTAATAATTAGGACTAGAATTAACTTCAGGGCTTTCTAGGGCTTCACGCAATAAATCAGGATCACAGAGTTCAAAAAGTTGATCGCTCAAGGGACTCGAAACATCTTCCTGCGACCAAAAACGAATGATTAGATTTAGAGGTCTGGCATGGTTCTTCAAATTTGATGATCTCATAGATTTTTTGTGAAGAAATAGTGAAGCTGCCTCTCAACTAAACTCCATAAAATATATTGCATTTATATGACTCAACTGTACAATAGGAATCTCCCTATCTCTTTGAAGATATGATGTGGTTGGTCACTCTGGTTCAATTTGTGATTCTTAATTATACATCACCCATCAAAAAGTCATAAACCTTGTTTGGATTAGCATTTTTATTCAATAAATGAAAGCAGGAGAACTTTAAAAAAGTCAAAAAGAGCAAGTTTATAAACACAACTCCTTTGTACAGATTCGGACGTAGATATGTTTGAAACCGTTTGGTGCACTTAAGACCCTTAATTATTTTGTAGACCCTATGTGCATCGCACAGTTCCGGACACATCTGTGTCTGGTTATATGATTGGAAATTCGTGTTATATATCAATAGGCTTTGTTTGGTTGAATCGACTACTAATATCAATATGGTGCAAGATTCACACATTTCTTGATCGAAATAAGAATATATTAGGCTATGTTTGGTTGAATAGACTACTAATAAGGGGTTATATATTAATCTCGAGGCATTGACTTAGTGATTAAGGTTTATATTTGGGTTATGTATTCTATCTATATTCATATGTGTGAACGGAAGTATATGTTTGTAGACTTTCTCAGTGGAAAAAGAAGGATTGTCGCGTGACGGAAAATCGTGGGAAACAGAGAAATATGTGAATTTGTGTTGCATGTGAGTTGTAGGAACTAATGTAAACAATAAGAACAAAAAATAAAACAACATTGCCAAACAAGGAAGTTCATTGTATATAAATATGGTGCAAGATTCAGAAATATGCCACAATTAGCCAGACAATGAGCATTTAATATCACTAAAAACCCTCCTATTAACGTCATGCACGTGGAGTGTTGCTATTAGGTTCCTTCATTAATCAAATATTTTTTTGACTAAAAAAGAATCAAAAAAGATTATAAAACACAAAACATTAAGCATCCAAGGCTAAATATTCTACCATAATCCTAAAGAAAAATAGACATTTACTTTGGTGGGCAACCTTTGAAATTGGACATGATATGTCTTGCTAAAGATGACTTTGAAAGGAGTAGAGAATTGACTAAGGCATAGAACCTACTAGGCTATGTTTGGTTGAATTGACTAAAGGCATAGAATCTACTAGGCTATGTTTGGTCGTTTTGGCATAAAAATACAGGTTCTTAGCAGTAAGAGTCTGCCCAAACAGTATTTTGTGCATCAAAATAACATTATTTTGACACACAACATGTCCAGTTGTACACTTTGCATAACAGGGTCTCCAATTCCATATATTAATCCCGAGTTGACTTAGTAATTAAGGTTTGAAACTTAGATATTTATTCCCTCTTAAAGTTTCACAATTTCTCAAGTGTTATTAACCATACGAGGCTTTAATTGTGCCACACTAGTAGATAGTGGAATTGGTCTTTCGAGATACACGTAATTTGATTCGAACACTTTGAAAAATAAAAAATATGGGGCTATATATATTACCAGAGATAATTAATCACATCAAGTTTCTTAGCCAAAAAAAAAAAAAATCACATCAAGTTAAGAAATGTGTGATTTGATATGTGAACCTTTTTAGGCATAGCATATCTTATGTTTTATGGGATTGTTGTATCGTAGCGATAGAAAAACAGTTCTATGAAATTAATAATTGGGTTTCAAATGTATATCAACGATTGATATATACATGTCTTTTATCCTACTTGGGAATTCTAATGTGACAACAAATGGATTGACAAAATCATTCAACAAAAAATGCATTATTTTGATTCGAACAAAGCTGAAAATTCCATATCCTTGATCATAAGGGTTGTATTTCAACTTTAAAGGTGTGAAATCTCGTTTCTCTTTAATTTCCATTTTAATAAGTAGGTTTAGAAGGAGAAGGTCAATGAAAATGAGGATTTTTTTCTTGCTTAAAGGCCCATTTGGGTCGTCGATTAACGACGTAAACCCAAAAAAAATAATTACATAGATGATGAAGAGGAAAATATTACCAATGGAGAGGAAAACGACCCAAAAGTTTCAAAAAACTGAAAATAAACAAGATAACACACACACACACATCCCTAATATATATGGTGAATTGATCAAACAAATTTTTAATAAAAATTTCAAACAAATTGAGCTCATAAAGAAACTTGGCTCAATGCAAATATATATGTAAAAAATCTTCAGAAATTATCTGAAATTAAAAAACGTGATGAGCATGAACATTCATGAATATAATCCAGAAAAAAGAGCTTGAAGATTCAGAAATTTACAGTTGGAAGTTGTTCCGGCGGATTAACTAGGTCCCTCAACATCGTTCCTCTCGAAGAATATAATCTCCAAAAACAGCAGGCAAACAGGACCTAACGAAAAAACTCTACACACACTTCTGATCAGTGCCACCTTTTCTCAGCTCCAAATGCATGGCTGAAACCAATGGAGGAGACAACTCCATGAGAAGGGGGGAAAACGAAGAAGAAACTTTTAGAGGGAGAAAGAGGGGAAAAAAATAACAGGAGAGAGAGTGGTTTTTAAGGAGGGAGGGGGAATAAGACTAATTTTATCCAAAATTACAACAAGAGTTAGTTATATAGGTTAGGAGTCGTACGGGAAATCCGAGGGTGCCGGATGACCATTCATTGACCGTGCTTACGTGGCAAGTATTAGCCAGCCACAAGGGAGGTGACACGTGGAGGTGATCCTTCGTGGCAAGTGATGACATGGCAAAATCTAATTGGAGTTATATTGGAAAATTAATTAGTTGTAATATAATTTGGATAAGAGATTTTTTGGTCCAAGTCCCTACCCTTTTCCTAGCCGGGTTTATAGAGTCCGTTTTTTAAGAAAATTTTGGATTGTAAGACTTAGTTTGGATTAAATTATTATTATTTTTTAAATAACTGGTATTATTTGATATTTTATAAAAATAATTGTAGTTTTTAAAAAAATTTTGTACTTTGTCATTCGTTTCGACGAGAGAAATCGAAAAAAATTTAAAAATATGGACTGAAATTAAAAATATTTATTACGTTAAAGACTCAAAAAATAATAATAATTTGTCTTTTTTAAACTTTTTTGTTCATATTTCAAACTTTGGAGCTTTTGCTCATAATTTTTTTACTTTCTAAATTTTTTTGTCAAGTTCAATAATTAATCCAAAAAAAATTAACTCAGACATGATAAAACTTAAGAAAAAATGGTCAAAAATAAAGTGACGTTAATACAGAATGTTTTTGGCAAAAGGGGGTGTCAGTGAACCTAATAAAGTCTTTTATCTTGTTTGATATCATTTTTGTTTCACTTTTTATTTATTAAAAACTATAATTAATTTTTATTAAGAATGTTCTCAATCTATATATGGAAAAGTTTATTTTTTAAAAATAAATCAAGTTTTTAAGAAAAACAACAAAAAGATAGTTCAAATGTAGACATTTTGTTTCACTATCTTTTTTTCTTTTTTTTTGAATACCCAAATGGAATTCCATATGTACGTAGCTAAATTGGCATCGTTTTACAAAATTCATAATGACGACTAATACAAAAAAAATAAATAAATAATTGTGGGTGTAATTTGTTTTCCTTTGTTATTATTTTATAATGTATTTGGATCTTAAATTTGGGAGAAAATAAAAAGGTAAGAAAGATGTTTAAATGACAGAGTTATTTGTTTTCCTTTTGTTCTTTTTATTGGAGCAATGAGAAGAATTTTGAATGAGCAAGTTGTCTCAATCCATGTTTTTGTTCATTACCCACAAACACACACACACAAAAAGAAACGTACATTTCTTGTTCCTTATTCTCCTCAAATCCAAGATTTATTTGGTACTAATAACATTGTCTTTTTTATTATTTTTTCTCAATTCTTATCAAGTTTGCCTTAATTTTTTTGGATTAATCATTTTTCTTTATGAAAGTAATCTAAAAAGTTAAGAGTTATGACTAAAAACTCAAAATTATTCACTAAATACAAAAAAAAGTTTAAAAAATGTAGTTATCGTCATCTTCTCTAATTTTTTCCAATTCCTTTCTATATTTTTACGCTTTTCTGGTTGCCTTGTTAAAACTGACGGAAAACTACACTAAAAATACAAAACATCAAATAATACTCCCTGACTTTCATAAAAAATAATTTTGTTCAAACTCAACCGTAAATGACCATGTGATTCCATTTTTTTTTTTAAGAAAAGTTTTCATTTTAACAAACAAAAGCAGACAATACTTTCGAACGTCAAGCACAAAAGTATATATAACTATACATCATCAAATAACTCCAAAAGAAAAAGAAAAAACCACTTTATCTCTCAACTTTCTCAAACTAGTCAAAAGACTTATAGAACACCTAAAGTCATCTTCATGGAGAATTACTACCCATATCTAATTTCAGAATTATGCGTTCAAATGAGCTTTCAAAATCATTCCCCTAATGGAGTAAATCATTTGAGTGGGAAGAAAAAGATATCAACAGTTAAAAAGAGAATCTCTTCAACTTCTCCACTCAACATATTTCAATGGAGAATCCTGACGTGCATTGCGGATAGTAGGACGTGATATGTGTCAAAAAGTCGCTGTTTTGATACACAAAAAACTATCCGAACCCTACTTGACTATTTGGGTAGCTTTTTGTGCATTAAAACGATATCGTTTTGGCGCATATCACATCTTATTATACGCACTGCATAGCAGGGTCATCAAATCCCTCTTTATCTGGAAACCATTATGATTGATATCTTTTTCTCCATTTCAGATTTCAGAGGAGAGATTAGGAAAAAGAGAAAGAGAGAGAGAGAGAATAGTAATTATGTGACAAATTGTTCTGCTCAAACTTTATTGGTGTTTGGTGGGACCAGACATGTTTTTTAATGTAGAGAGCACACGGCGGTGAAACCGCAACGTGGACTTCAACAGAAGTTCTAACGACTCGCTCCCGTATTATATAGTATGTTCACTTTTGTAATTCATATCTTTTTGTCCATTTCATACTTTAGAGAAGAGAACAGGAAAAGGCGAAAAGAGAGGAGAATAGTAATTATATGGCAAATTGTTATTCTCAACCTTTATAGTTGTTTGGTCCAATTAAACCTATTCTTTAACATTCAGAGTACACGTTGAAATCTCAACTTCGACTCAAATTAATGGAGGTTGTAGTAACTCGCTCCTGCCTTGTATGACATTGTTCACTTTGGCCATGCAAATTTCATGGACTTTTCACTAGATTACACATCCTTGTATTGCTACACGAGGAGCATGTTTACCTGTGAATTTTCATTGGGCTTTAGTGTCTTCACGACTTTAAAGGACATGTACAAGGTAGGATCGTTATTGATTCTCTGAACTTTTTGCATCCACCAAATCATGTGAGATTTTTGACCACCCATTCGGACGTCCATCAAGACTCTCTCTCGGATATCCAGCCTCATAACTAATATCACAACCTGATTGAGGTGTCATAAAGGTGCTGTGGAGTTCCTTGCAAATGGTTATGTTTGTGCCGAGAGTAATTGTGGTCCTATCCATGGGCTACGAAAAGTTCAAGGAGCATGTATCATAGCTATTACTAAATAACTTGAACTCAAGTATTTATGATCATGTTGTTAGATTTTAACAAGTTACTAAGTCAGTAAGAGATATGAGGCACAATCTTGTCTACATGGTTAACCACTAGAGTTTGTGTACGAGTCTGGTGATATATAATAAAGAGCTAAGTGTCGAACCATTGCCACCAAGGAAAAGTGGTTTGGCCAATGCAACGAGCTCGAATCACAAGGTAGAGTCATTGCGAGAACTCTCACCTTAGTCTCGCATCAGCAGACGAAGGAAAATTTAAGTACGTCTATACCACTTAGCTAATTGTAACTTCTAGCTTAAGCATTTTAAGTTACATTATTAGGTTCTAAAAAGTTAACTGAGATAGTAAAAAGTGAATTGTTACAGTAATATTTTCTCATATGTATGTAAAGTTATTTATCTGCATATTCATTTAGAACGTCAAATTATTGTGCTTAAAATGTTATAAATTGCCTAATGCCTGATTTATTTGCCCACCACATATGCATCACAATTTTACCTCCATAAGTGAGCAATGGAAATTAATGAAGTCATGGCTCCATGTGCACTGTCACATGCAAATAATAAGACTCTGATTATAACTTTGACAGTGTTCATGGTGAGTTTCTGTAATTAGGATGGGTCAAATTTTGTTGACGGTAAATATTGGCAAGATTTTCTATTTTGCAAATGCTATTATGAAAATACCAAATTGCTCGGGTCATGAAAGGATTACCGAAAAAATTGAAGAACATGAAAAATTGATATAACAAATTGTGGTTCGGTTAGTCCAGAATAGGGACTGGTCAGTTTCGATTATTCGAATTGATTTTTTTAATTTTTTGGTTCGGCATCGGATGTCGTTATTTTTTATTTTAACCGACCGAAGTAAACAGAAATTTATATTATGGATAATTTTTCAATCAGCGCGAAAGCTCTGAATTTTTCGACCAAACCGATATCAGTCCTAGGGGTGTAGCCGGTCCGGTTTGGTAGAATTCATGGGACCGGACCGGTTTTCCGGTTTGAAAATTTTGTAAACCGAAATCGGACCGATTTTACCTGTCTGGTTTCGATCGGTTTGAGCCGGTTTCGGTCCGGTTTGGACTTTTTAATTTTTTGAACAATATTTCGAACCAATCACAAAAAAAGAGAAAAAAATTAACAATTTGGAGTGAAATTTTCAACAGTAGAAATGCATTAAACATTACTATGAAAGATTTTAACAATTTTAAATTACTCTTATTTTTTATACCTAGACTGGTAGTTTTCTATTTTCATTCACTCTCTATAAATAGTAATTTTTCATTTCTAAAACATAATAATGGTCCTAAATCTTAATAGATTAAATGACTAATGGAGTAATGAATTATAAGTTATAACACATAAACTTAAAAATATAACATATTTTTATTTATAACCTCCATCCAGTCCGGTCCGGTTTGAACCGGTTTTGTATTCCTCCAAACCGAAACCGGACCGAAAAAACCAGTTTCTTCAAACTCCCAAACCGAAACCGGACCGAACCGAATTTTTCAATCCTCAAACCGTCGGTCCGGTCCAGTTTCCCGGTTTTTATTTTCACCCCTAATCAGTCCCTTCATAAAATCGATCAGAATAAGTTTGTGGAATTTCCATCCCGAACCAATTGAGTTCAGTTTAGAATAAGTACAAACCGATCAAATTTGAACCAATTTCATACATACTCAAATATTAAGGGCCATATACTCATGTTGCTGTTGCAATTTTTTTTTTTATAGTCAAGGTATCCGTCCGGCTTTACGATTATTTTTAACATAATGCGGACTATTGCTTGAACAAAGTATCGGCTATGTGAACCATTTTGAGATCTCACTTCGATGATCAAAACCATCTATTGTGTTTACATCAATTTCTTAGGATTTCATGAAAAGTATTTAGCTCAATCGGACATTAAATGAGCTTGACCTAAAAACTTATTTTTTTAGCTAGCTTGAAAAATCAATAGTTTTGAAGTAAAAGACTAGCTTTTTTTAGGTCAAACACCTATTCAATATCCGACTGAGCTGGGTTTTTTTGGAGAAATCTTGAAAGATTAATCTGAACAAAATAAACGATTTCGATTATCGAAATAAAATCTAAAACTGATCCTATACAATTGAAAATGAACAAATTTTGTTCACTCGCAGGTGAATATAACTTGACTTGACATAAAACGGGGAATGTCTCTACTGTCTATTTGCCACCCACTCATCGGCTAAGGCAAAACACACCTCGTGCTTTTGTGTGAAACAAGTTGGATCAATACCCTTTGTTGAGCTTATGTCCCTACTTTCCGAATGTCAAATGATCTATTTTAGTAACATAGTATTCTCTGGAAAACTTCATGTGACCTAATTTTGGTTAAATTCGATAGCATAGGAGTGATTTCCGGGGCGAAATTTCGTTGCTTTGGAATCAAACATTTTGTTTTGTTGCGACGCGACTTCGTATATAGGAAAAAAGATGAGACAATATTCAAAGTATCGACGTGATGAAAATCACAAGTGATACATGTATTCTCTAGTTGCGTCGCAGCATTTTAATCAAAAAGGATTGGCTAGGTATGAGATGAAAATCTCACCTACGATCTTGAAGCGGACAATGGGGGACTTTGTTTTTTTTATCAGCCACAACGGGAGACTTGTTGTGCACAACGTATATCAAGGTGTGTTGCGCGGGAAAATAACATCATTTTGACACGTGTTCAGATGCCCAAGACATCGTATTCTGACGCCTGCGTCATTTTTTTTGCGTCAAACGATATCGTTTTCACGCACAATACACCCTCCTGTGGATGTGCATAACAAGGTCCTCAGATCCTTATGAAACAGAGAGTCTTTAACTAGAATGATGACCGTAACAGTTGTCAGTTCAAACCGAAGGGAAATTATGTAAAAGCGTTACAGAATTATTATGAAGCTATGCGAAGGAATTGATCTGTATGATCGAACTTATATACTCTATACTGTAGACCTTATCCATGTAAATGAAGGACGACATACGAAAGCTTAATGATTTTGTCATTCATTCTCTATAGAACTTGATATTTTTTAGTTTTAAGAGCTCAATTTTTAGTATTATGAAGCTATGTGAATTATTGATCCGTATGGTCGAACTTATATACTCTATACCATATTATATATACCCTATCGAGACAAGTGACGGAGAACATACGAAAGCTTAATGAATTTGGTCGTTGGGATCGAACTTTATTATGGATTTTTTTATCACATTCTCTATGGGTCCTTATTTTTTTTATTTTTTTGTTTTATAGAAAAAGAAAGCGAGAAGAGGATAGTAGCACTAACAAATTTTATTTTCGAACATCATGGCCCAAGATTATTTGAGCTACAAGATCAGACCAAATTCCAAAGCAAGATGCGATAAGTAAATAGTCAACGAATTGGTATTCATTTATCAACATTTTTTTTCCTTCCATTTGAGATTATTTCAATAATTCTCTTAAGAATTATATGCGCAAAATTTGGCACTAACTGACTGTGGAGTCTGGAATTCACTCTAGACTTCTCGGGTTGATGAATCGAATCTTCTCGAATAGCCTGCAAAACACTCAACACTAAATTAGTGCCGACCGGGGGTTGGATCTCCGGTGGGCACTCCGACGATCAAATTAGCCTTCTAGAAAGAATGAGAGCAATTTGAAAGTAAGTTCTTAGCGCGAGTGTGCATGTACCTGTAGTAGGAGTGCCGTTGGAGTATTTATAGAGTAGAGATCCACTTAGCGGTGTCTTCGGCGGAAGAAGCAGGTCGTGGTCCGAAAATTACGGGGGCGTCGCCACGTGTCCCACGTCCGCACGGATCGGAGGGAGAACGTCTGCACTTCCTTCCCCATGTAGATCCGAATTACGAGGAGCACGTACCCACGAAGCGGTACCGTGCATGCGTTTACCAAATAGAAGAGCCGAAGACGCGGTTCGAGCCGAACACGGGAACCGAAGGACGAGTACCTACATCGTCCGTTCGGTCTAGATATTGAAGACGGATAATCTAACCACTAGGCCGAACCCATTTGCCGTCAAGCGTGACAATGGGCCGAAGACAACACTGTCGAAGAGATGACGGGCCGAAGGCCCATCGTCTTATGGCCCATGGTTGTGCATATCCTAGCCTACTACACTGACAAATTGAGATGACTTTATAATTGTAATCAAGTCATATTTTTTACGAGTATACATTAAGTTATGCGTGTCTTACGTTGCAATCTTTCAATAGGGATCTCGTAACACTTACAATCAGGGGGATACAAGGCCGGATAAAAATCAAGGCCTAAGAAAAAAAGGTGGCATTTTTCTAAGACTTTTCTACCCTTTATATGCTTTTTATTCCACAAGTTTCTAATAAAATAAAAATGATAAGGTACTTTTTAATTTATAATAAAACTTATATAAGAATAATAGTTAGCTCTGTAATTAGTTTACAAGTAAGGTAAGTAGGTTCATTATCAGTAGATTGCGAATCAAAGAAATCTAACGGAGTAATTTCATATCTTGAATGAAAATATAGTTGAACGAGTGACGTGATGGCCCCACATGATGATGGAACACCCAAAGCTATGAGTTCTTATAGAATTTAAGATTTTTGTGAAATTATTTCAGGACAAAGAAAATGAGAAGATCAAAAGATAAAAAGATAAATGGCAAGCAAAAAGGGATTAGTAATCCCCAAAATCTAACATGTCTTGGTCATGTTTTTAATTCATTCCATGAGAAAATAAACAAACCTAAAATAAATAATTCTTAATTTCATTTCACAATATCCTCCCAAACATGACTTTTTTTGGGGGTATAAACATGAATTCAAAATACAAAAACTTAATATCAAAATTAGGCCTCGGCTAGGTTTGACCTAACGCTATTATAGAAATAAAATTAATTCATTTTTTTGGTTTTTTCAATTCTGTGTTAATATTTTTGTAGATAATTCGTTTGTTTCAACGAGAAAACAGATAAAAGTAAAAAATATGAATCACATTTAAATTCTAAAAAAATAACTCATTTTTCAATTTATTTTGATTGTTCTTAAAAATTTTAAAATTTTAATCTTAATGTTTTTTTTAAAATTCTCCTGTCAAAATCAATCAATAATTCATAAATAAATAAAATTAACAAAAAAAAAATCGATTATAACATTTGGTCAAATGGGTCCTTAGGTAAACTTGAAGTTGTGGCCCAATTTGAATTTAAACCCTTGACCCGGTATATTTATTAATTGCCCATACCCTGCAGTCACCACGTTGGACTCGGGTTACCCGGTTAACCCGTCCAATTGCACCCCTAATTATTTTGTCAGTCCACCATCGCGCCCGCGAAGTCTCTCTCCCCCATCTCTCTCACTTCTTTCTCTTCCTTAGCTGTTCTTACTTCTGAACTGCGGCTGAGCACCGGAAAGCTGAAGGGAAACCCCAGCACTCAGCATCATGAATTGTTCGAGTAACTCTCTTTCTCTCTATATAGACACATTATATGTTATAGCTATACGTTTAAGTACAATATTCCTGTTCATTGCGACTTTAGTGGTCTTGCTGATCTCTACTCCGTGGTGCAGTTTCCGGTGAGGTGCCGGAGGAACCGGTGGTTTCCAAGAAGTCCGGACTTCTCTATGAGAAGCGGTTGATTGAGAAGCACATCTCCGTACGTTTGTTTTCCTCCTCCCTATCTCTTTCTTTATCTAGGGTTTTAATTTGTTCTTGGCTATCTGCTTTGTTTTCACTGTGGAAATGTAATTGAAAAATTATGAATTGTAATGCTATGTTTTGATGTCGGATTTGTCAAGTGAATGCTCCATTTATCTGGGTAATTGAATACTTTGTTTTGGTTTATTTGGCATTTCGCAGAGAAAATCTACTCACCTCACGTAGTTTAAGAAGTTATGAGATTTTGTGATGAATGTTGTGTACCATTATGGTACTGTTACGAAAGGGTCTACGGTCTACCATTGGAAAAATCTTAGTTACGAAAGTTTGTGGTTGTGTGATGAATATTTTGGTTTTTGGTTATGAGATTTTGTGATGAGAAGAGTTACAAAACTTAATGTAAATTCTATCATTTCTTAGTGGTAAACTTCGTCGTATTTTTTGTGGTGATAGTAACCATTGTGGTGGGGACATAGAGTATGCACCTTTACGCTTGTGTTTTATAGCTGGACGGAATGGGTGCAGGAGATGTATAGCCTTTTTTTCCCTGATGCTATACCTGGCTAAGTGGCTTTGGAGGGAAAATCTTTGCAACCAAATATCACACAATTGGAAATTTAGTTTCTTCACCTTCATTCTATTTTCATTTCCTTCTCTCCCCAAAATCCATGATCCAAACATACCACACATTCAACCTGGTCAAAGTGTTAGGCTTACTAGTGTCTGTCATTCATGGTCGTCTTTCGTTTTCTGTGTGGTTGTTACTCTCTGAGACTTCAGAAAGTTACAGGTAAAAAAAGAGATGAAGAAGCACACTCAACCTGGTCAAGATGTTAGGCTTACTAGTCTCAGTCATATACCTAAAGATTCACCATTATATTTCAGTTTATGTGATGTTCTCCAGTGACGGAAAACATTGGGTTTATCTGTTTT
Organism: Arctostaphylos glauca; assembly: GCA_019985065.2. Classification (NCBI taxonomy): domain Eukaryota; kingdom Viridiplantae; phylum Streptophyta; class Magnoliopsida; order Ericales; family Ericaceae; genus Arctostaphylos; species Arctostaphylos glauca. Next base: position 25,941,975 of record JAHSPW020000010.1, on the reverse strand, counting down.
GTTGTTGTCCAGTTGAACTGTTGGTATAAGTTATTTCGCAATTTTTTCTTGAATTCTGTGGTAGCCGGTGTGAAATTTACTCTAGTCCTAAGTTCTAGATGCTATGTTTAATAGAATCAGCATTTGTTGTCTTTTCTACAAATAGGAATATGGAAAATGTCCAATTACCGGCGAGCCTCTATCTAAGGAAGACATTGTCCCGATCAAAACGGGCAAGGTATGCTGTTCAGTGTTGAATGATTTGTTGCCTAGACTTCTTGTTGTCAGTGTTTTCACTGCTGAGTATAGTTTAATCGTATAAGCATTGTCTGCAGATAGTGAAGCCAAGACCTGTGCAAGCAGCAAGTATTCCCGGGATGCTTGGAATGTTCCAGATAGTACGTGTTCCCACTCATTAGCACCCTGTTTCTGCAGATTCTATTTCCGGATTTTAACTATTTGTTCATGGCTTGTATTTCCAATTCTTAGCACCCCGTTTCTAGACTACTATCATAGGATTAGTATCTTCATCGAGTGAACAAATTAGGCAAGTCCTGCTTTCATTTCCCCATAAATGTTGTCACTTTTTATGCATAAATGTTTTTTGAAACTCGAAGTCTGCGTTCACTTATCATCACATTCCTTACTTTGTTATAATTGGGCGGAAAATCATGGTTGAGAAAAGAGATCCTTCTGGTAATATAGTGCTGTGACTGTTGTGTACTCATTGACAATGACTTAACTCAGACATAAAAAAGTGTAGTTACTCATTGACAATGACTTAACTCAGACATAAAAAAGTGTAGTTGTTTTTACTTGCTTGTGTAGTTTTATTATGATTTTTGATAGGTTTTGCGCAGAATTTTAATTTTTTTCTTTGCTTTAAAGTTTAAATCCAGCCTTTGGAAAAACCTGAAGGTGTCCTCCTGCTTTAAATGGACAACTGGAAACCTGTACAAATAGCTTTGCTTTACTTGGTGAAATTTAGAGTTTGAACATTTTCTATAAGTGCATGTAATACTTTGTAGTTTTAAATCTTTACTTAGTGTTTCAATTCATTGTTACTGGAAAAAGATGAGTATCCAAGCAAGCCACTATCTGGTTTGTCCATGTGGAAAGACAGGACACATTGTATGGAATATTAAGTATGCAAAGCTGATTTTCGCACTTTTTAATAGGTGTGTATAAAAAAACTGAAAAAACCTCTAATCCGGACCGACCAGAAGGAACCGGTTTTTTTGGATTAGTTCTGTGGCTTAGTGGATTGGTTATGGTTCTAAAAAAATAAGAACCAGATATTATGGTTCGGTCCAACTTTTACAACTCTTCCACTCTCCCCAAAAGATCACAACTCTTCTATTCTCCCAAAAAGGTTACAACACCTCCACTCTCCAAAATAAAAAACTCTATTCTCAATGTAGTAGTGTTTTCCATAAACTTATTCAATGTATAAAATTCTTTTTAAGATTAATGAAGTTGATGCAATTATTATGTGGTTTATTTTGTTCGCCATTTAAGAAAAACTACTGCTATTCTATTCATATTTTTTCGGCAATTTTAAATGCTAATATGGTTTAGAACCGGAATCGGAACCAAATCGGAACGGTCTAATGGTTTGGTTCTATATATGAACGGTCTGGTTATGGTTCTCAATTCTTTGGAACCGTTAGATATGGTTTGGTTCTTAGATTCTTACAGAACCGGTTCAATCTGGGCCATGTACACCCCTACTTAAGCACCACAGATTCCACTTATAAGGTACGGAATCAGTACAAATATTGAATTTAAAATTCAGTGTCCTACTTTAGAATTTAGACATCTTTATTTGAATAAAACATCACTGTAAGACTCGCATGTGATCATCATAAAAGAGAGAAATTTCTCTTTCTTTTGGAATGGAATCACCAATGATTAAAGCAGATGGATCGTTACTCCCTCGTACCTGGTTAGTTCATTCCTGTTCTCCCTCACTGCAAACTATGCTGAGGTCATTCCTTCTGCTTCCTCTTTCCCTATCAAGCTTTGATAGCCTTAAAATATGTTTGGAAAGGATTGTGGACTTCATGCATGCATCACGTGAAAAACATTTCAAGTAACTGGTCATTCGTATTTTGTTCAGGTTTGCTGTTTTGGCTTCATGTACTTTACAAGAAATTGCTCTATACGTGTCTAAATGTTTTAGTTCTTTTCAATGCAATAATAGGAGTGGGATGGCCTGATGCTATCCAATTTTGCACTGGAGCAACAACTACATACGGCAAGGCAAGAGCTAAGTCATGCCTTATACCAGGTACAACAAAAAGCTTGTATTTGCATTATAAAGTTTTCTTTTGTACAAAATGTCTAGCATGTTTTCCTCTTATCTGATTTAAAACAAAATGTATGACGTGTATTTTGTAAATTAAGCTTTAGATTGTGAAATCTTTTTTTCTCACTGTCTGCATGATAGGGTTCTAAGTTGTCTTTTGTGACAGATGCTCTTTGTTGGTGCTACATGTTTAGGAAATTTTGTTATGTAATATTGTAACATTTGGAGAAAGGTTGTTGCTTCAATCATAATGTAAAGAACCATAATCTAGACCTTATAAAATATTAGCCAATCCTTTATGATGCAATATATTTTCCAAATCTGAATTTGCAGCTATAGAACATAATAAGCCCCCAATGAAAAGCAACCATGCATTTTTATTTGCAGCATGATGCCGCTTGTCGTGTAATTGCAAGACTTAAAAAGGAAAGGGATGAATCGAGGTCATTACTGGCACAAGCAGAAAGAGAGATGCCTATGTCAGCACCAACAGCGACTGCAATTGAGGCTTCTGCTTTGAGCAATGGGAAAAGAGGTTTACCTTTCATGTAGTTGTACAGTGACTTCATTAGTGTTTATCTTAAGTTGGGTGATGACTCACTTGTGCTGTTGGTTGTCATTGCAGGTCGTGCTGATGAGGATCTGGGCCCTGTTGAGAAAAAACTCCGTACCGGAATTTCTGCTAGCATTATTGCAGAGCTCACTGACTGTAATGCGGCACTTTCACAGCAACGAAAAAAGCGGCAGGTATTGTCTGCGTTGATTTATCATTTTATTGATTAATGGAAAACAAAAGGCGTTATTTTTTGGTGTCTGTTGACTCTTGTCCTTATTAAACACGGCTTTTGTTAGGATCTTTCATACGCTTGCATGCCTTTCTGTTACCAATTGATGTAGTTGTATTTTCCTTGTTCTTTTCCCTAGATTCCTCCAACATTGGCTCCTATTGATGCTGTCGAGAGGTTTACTCAACTATCTAGTTATCCGCTCCACAAAACCAGCAAACCTGGCATTTTATCTCTTGATATCCTCTATTCCAAGGTATGGCATTTGCAATAGATGCACTTGCAGTAGTGGTTACAGATCCTGTAAGGATTGAAATGTCTTGCCTGGGTACGCAGACACAGATGCATGCACCATTTCTCATGTACTAATTGTTTTGGTATTGGCTCCATTATTCTCAATTGATTTCATACTAATTACCTGCCAAATATGATTTTTTCCGTCAAATAATATGAATTGTATGACTAATATCACATGGTTTATTTCATTAACTTTGATTCATGTTCTCACATCCAACATTTTTAGAAGGGCCTTCTAATACTTCTTGCTGCTGTGCAGGATATTATAGCGACAGGTGGGGCTGATACAAATGCTGTTGTCTTCGATCGACCATCAGGGGAGATCTTATCTACGCTTAGTGGTCATTCAAAGAAGGTTTTATGCTTTCTTTGCTTTTGTCTATTTTTGGAAGTTTTATCTCCGGATTAATATATTTTAACTAATTACACTTCTCCCCCCTATCCCTCGCCCTCCCCCTCCCCCTCCCCCCTTCTCTTCTTCCTCTCTTTCTTTTGCAGGTTACTAGTGTTAAATTTGTAGCTGAGGGGGATTTGGTCGTCACTGGTTCAGCTGACAAGGTAGTCCATGCCCTCTTTAAGAGTATTTCACTTTCATGTTGAAGCTTTCTTTATTATCTCTGCTGCCTTCCTGCTATGCGCACATGATTTTTTTTTTATTAACTCTAGCGGCTTCATGCTATGCCTGTTTTTTTATTTTTGTTTCTATCAATACTGTTTTTGGAAGACGGGAATTGTGAAGGAACCAAAGAAGGAACATTTCTAAATTTATTCCCCTTCTTTTGGTTCTCCATGTAAAAAGAGTAGTGAAGGTATTGAAGAAAGATAATCATCTAAAGCATCTGAATAGACTTGTCTAAAACTCTTTTGGTAGCCTCACTTGGGACAAATTTGGACAAAAACTTGTGTTAGGTAAATTCGTGGTCTTAAACATAGGTGTTACATAACATGTCCAGGTCTACCAAAAAAGGCTTCTCCATGCATCCCAATGGGATTGGGGCCTCTTTAACTATTACGGCCACTACTAATATTGAGGGGAATTTTTCACCCTTAACTTTGCTGTTATATTGTTGCAAAACTGCTACTGCAACGTAACTGCTATTACATACTATATTGAAACTGGTGCCATCCTTTTTTTTTTTTTTTAATTATATATTTTTCCCTTGCCAAGGATCATAATCAGCCTACTAGTCATGTAAATTGGAGCACTCAGAGTGGGGTAACCCACGAGACAAAAACAAATGATCCACCGACTACTAGCCACCCCAAATATGCAATACTAATGTGGGGGAAACCATCTTGTTCTGCCCAATTTTCAATAGCAAGTATTGAATCCTGAATTGTGGTTTGAAATTTTTAAATGTTTGGTCGTATAACTATATGCTGTTTCAGAGCAGGTGTTTGTATTCTTTGCTGGATTTGTATTTCTGATTCTCTGCTTCATGGTGTTGCAGACAGTTCGTTTATGGCAAGGGTCTGAAAATGGGAACTATGATTGTAAGCATATATTTAAGGATCATACGGCGGAGGTAACTAGGTTTCGAAATCCTAATTGGTCAATATTTCTTAAACATGTCTTTTCTGTAAAACAATTCCATAAATGTGTGTTCTTTGGTCAGTCTATAGTGTTTTTGTTTGCCATCAATATTTACAAGAGTGGTCGTTCTGTATTCTAACAATTTCAAGTTGTACTTATTTATTCTGTTAGTGTTTGAGAACTTCCTGTAGGAGGGTTTAAAAATTTGTCCTTTAGTCCTGGACTTTGGCTTTCTGCCAATGGGTGGCACTGGCTTCTCGGCCGAGCTTGAATGAACACAAGCATGTTTTTGCACTAAACAGTCTTATGTCATTTGTATGTGAGGCATGAGGCACTTGGTAACTCATGGGGACACGACAAGGTGAGGAGATATTTGTCATAACCCAGAGACTTTTAGTCTCCTTACCTAGGTCTCATGCATCGAGGCATTGGGTGAGCAAGTTATAGTCATCCTACTCACAGTCACAATGTAGTTTGTGGTCACAAACCTGTGAAGTTTACCACAAAGAGTTGGAATGCTTGTGTAACAAACTTCAACCTTCAAGCATTATCTTTTACTTTGTGATCATTGAAGCAAAAGCTTTTGTGACTAGGAGTTATTAGATGCTAAGGGTTCGTATGTCCTTAATGTGAATAAATTTCTTCTGGGTAGTGAAATTGCTTTAAAGACTAAAGACATCTTGATTTGTCATTTCTATTGGATTGACAACTGCAACTGTCTCCATGTGGTTTAGTTATCCTTGAATTTTTACAGGAAGTCTCCTTTTAAATTTTTGGCACAGCATCTTAGGAATTTAAAATTTAAACCGGAATTGAGGAACCTCAAAAATTAGCTTGAGTAGTTGTATTCCTGAGATTTTATTGTTGAATTGAAACTAACTGGTCTTTCTCAACTCTTGACTACTATTTTTCCCATTATTTTTCTGATTAGTGAAGATTTGTTTTGTCTTGTGGTATGGACTACTTTATGTTTTCCCAGACTAACAGGTCTTATGAATCGCCTTGGTCTATTAATCTGGTTCAAGTTAGACACAACCAAACATGATTTTAAAGGCCCCACCACTTCCGTTATCCAATCTCATGTCCTAAACCTCTTATCAAACATGGCCTATAAGTTTATTGATTATTTTGTTTTTGCTGAATTTAGCTATTCACCCAGTTTACTTTTTGAGGATGGCATGCCTATCATTTCTTACAGGTGCAAGCAGTCACTATCCATGCCACCAATAATTACTTTGTGACGGCTTCTCTTGACAACACCTGGTGCTTTTATGATATTTCTTCTGCTTCATGCCTTTCTCAGGTTCTCTCTCAAATGAGGTCTTGCTCGTATGTTCTTTTTACCTCACGTTACTTCTGGGTGGTTTTATTTGTCGGATTACTTGTAGGTTGAAGACACTTCAGGATCGGGGGGTTATACATCTGCAGCTTTTCATCCCGATGGTCTCATCTTGGGAACAGGAACTTCTGAGGCAATTGTAAAAATTTGGGACGTAAAAAGTCAGGTATATCCCTGGGTTGCTATTCTTTGTGCAATCTGCTCTTATTCTGAAGCCCTTTCCCCTTTTTTAATTTCTTTGTGGGTTTCAGGCAAATGTTGCGAAATTTGATGGGCATGTCGGGGCAGTAACTGCTATATCTTTCTCAGAAAATGGTTATTTCCTTGCGGTGCGTAAATAAATAAATTGAAAAAGAAAGACAAGACAGTGAGAGAGTGGGGAGAGAGTATTTAGCATAACCTTGTTCTGATTGTTTGCATTGCTTGATCAGACTGCAGCACATGATGGAGTTAAGTTGTGGGATCTTCGCAAATTGAGGAATTTCCGAACATTTTCACCTTATGATGAAAATACACCAACTCAATCTGGTACATATCTCCATGTTTGTCCCACTGAATATTTCATGGTACTTGTAGATAATTTCGAATAACCAAATGAAATATATAGTGGCGTGTGATTTGCTTTGCCTTGTCTATTACTTTTCGTGTATGTTGTCGTGGCACAAAGTTTTTTGGTGTAGTGACTAGTCAAGTGAATCTATTTGTTCTTTTCTTCGTTGAGGTGATTGTCATCAGAGATGACGTTGTATCCATATTCACATTCTCTTTTCAATCAGTATTTCTGGACATAACTTTGTCATATTTTTTTCCTTTTAATTTGACAGCGATATGTAAGGTTTTTAATTTATCACCAATTTCACAAAATGTGCTTTCTAGAAAGCCCCAAATGGCTGATCCTCCTCATTAAGTCCATTTTACCGTTATCTGGATTGGCTCATTTTTCTCCTATAGCACCTCCAGTATTAGGTCTCTTGATTTTGGAATGCATAGAAGCCCTGAGAATATGGTGTGCTTGCTTCATTTAAGTTCCTTATTGTTGTTGAAGATAACTCCTCAGTAACTATGTATGATGTTCTATTCCTATTTTTTGCAGTGGAATTCGACCATAGTGGAAGCTATCTTGCTATCGCAGGCTCGGATATAAGGTTGGCTTTTCATATTAAAAACAAAAACTCATCCTAGTACTGCATTTTGGTCTGAGAACAGGGTTACGTTTAATTTGATGTGTCTATCCAAATCATCTTAGTTTTAGGTTGTATTAGAATCTACGATTGTTGGAGGAATTCGTGGAGGAAAAGGAAATGTTAGGGAAACACGACTTGAATTCATGAAGGGAAATCCTGTACCTTTCCAAATTTCCTCCACAAGTCCAAGATCTAAACACAACCTTAATGCGTACTGATTGGGGAATTCATACCAATGCCTTTTCAGGGTTTATCAAGTTGCAAATGTCAAGTCTGAGTGGAATTGCATCAAAACCTTCCCTGATTTGTCTGGCACAGGTTCTCTCTCTCTCTCTCTCTCTCTCTCTCTCTCTCTCTCTCTCTCTCTCTCTCTCGCGCGCACGCGCGCACACACACACACGTGTGCTGAAAAGGGTCTGATAATTCCATTCTGTTTGAAAATTGTAGTTGTGGATCTTGATGTGTTCTTTTTAACAACATTATCCATGCAGGCAAAGCAACGTCTGTGAAATTCGGCCCAGATGCTAAATACATAGCAGTGGGATCTATGGACCGGAACCTACGGATATTTGGCTTGCCGGGGGATGAGGATCAATCAGAATCCTAAATATGCTTGAATTTTGTCCACCGAAAGTGAGCCCTTTTTGTATTAGTTTATTTGGATGTGAAAGCAACATTTATTTCCCCTTCTTTTACTTAAAATCCCGACTTGATGTTGTCGTAGAGGAACGAATACCTGATCAGGAGAGTGAGTACCAATTGAACTGCTGCTGTATCTTTGGATATAGATATATTGGGACTGTGTTTTAGATGATTGAATATCTAGTATTGTTTTAGACATCTAAGCACGTGTTGATTGCCTGTCTGGTAATAATCAGAATTTTAGAAGAGATATAGTAGATATAATAAGAAAAGAAATACAAAATTTTAGAAAAGATATAGTAAATATAGTAAGAAATGTTTATTATAGATGATTGAATAGTTATAACGAGTGAATTTGAGTAATTTTTTAAGGAGGATGATATAGTAGATACGAGTAGATAAATGATATTTTTATAATTGATAATGATATTTTTATAATTAATAATAGTATTTACATAAATAAAAGAAGATATAGAAAGGAATAAGATATGGATAAAGCGACAGAGAAGATAGTTTTATGACTTTTAGGGCCGATTGGATGAAAGGTTATTTTCAGGGGATAAATTATTGAGAGGATAAAATATGAGGGAGTATTATTTTTGGAGGGTTGATCCACATTATATTAATGTGATGTTTACAAATGGGTGATAAAAAAAGTCGATGGTTTAGATGTGGTATCTAAAAAATGATAAAATAGTATTTGATTTGGATAGATAATAAAATGGAGGATAAGATTATTTTGTACTTATAATAAGGAAGAGGGGTACTTAAAAATTATACCCCTCTATTCTTCTAACGGAGATTATTTTTAAAGGGATGAAATATTATCCCTTACATTTTTATCTTTGCAAACCATGCCAAATGTGTCTTTTCAGTCGTTTTATTCCCTCCAAAAATTATTCTCTTTTCTTATACTTCATCCAAACGGGCCTTAGAGGATAAAATAGTTTGATATTTTTATAATTAAAAATAATATTTGCACAAATAAAATAATAATATAAAAAGATAGAAGATATCAATAGATAGATGGATGCCATGATTTTATGTCCTTTAAGGGATAAAATAATCTTTTGAATGGAGAATAAATCTCCAAATGTCAAATACGACTAGTGATAATATTAGATCATTTTTATGACTTCTACTTGACCTGACGTAAAAGGCAGGTTTGATTTGCTTATGTTGCACACACGGACTTGGGATCCTGTTGTACACAGTGCACAATAAGGTGTGTTGTGCAACGATATCGTTTTGACGCATCAAACATTGTTTCGGATAGACTCTTATATGTATGAGCCTTCGTCTTTATAACAGAACGACGTCGTTTTGTTACACACCACATTTGCTGTGCAGCGGACTTTCTATTTTTGTGCACACAAGTATGGAGACCCACACCCCTATTTTTCATTCCTCATTTTTGTTAATTGTGCCAATTAAAGAATCTGCACTTTATATATTTGTGTTTTTTTTATTAGTGTCAATATATAAAATTCAACTGTGTTATTCAATCATACTTTACTAATATAACAAATCAACTCAATTTAGCTTAATTTGATAAAGGTCTATTTGATTAGCTATAATTGTTGCTAGGCCACTGACAATTGGTGGAGGCATCAACTGAAAATTACGTAAAGTTTATGCTTGATTCATTGCGAAATCTCCTAAAAGGTTTCAGATCCAAATATAGGGATGCATGTGTAATCCAACTGGCTGAACTATTGCGCACAATCTAATCTAACCTTTCCTTTAAATGCTTTGTCTCTTGGGAAAGGTTTGTTGTTCGAAATTTCTCAGTGTTAAATTTTATGACATCAGTTTATACAGAGTTTTATTTTGATTTTGATTGGACTTTCGTTAATGGACAGTGAAATTGGTCATTCAAATATTAGTGGAAGTTCGCATAATCTGGAAACTGAGTGTGCAGGTCCCCGTAAATTCCTTTGAGTTTTGGTCTTACGACTGTACTCCCCAGGCAAAGTGTTTCACGCGTTAGCTTGGCCATCGAGATTCCGTGAGAACAGAAGCCCGAACCAATGAGGGAGAAAGTCGACAGGCCCCCTGCATCATCAGATAAGGGACACGTTTTCCCCGCTGACCTAAAGATGTTAATGTTATATAAGCTTAAGGGATGGAGCTAAGAGAGTTTTTTTTTTCTTAAAAAAAAAACAGAGAGAAAAGGGGGTCAATTTAGGCTCTTTTCCTTCCACCGCATAGTTGCACTAGCATGTACTGCGAACTAATCTGTCTTGCGCATCTAGCAACTGATTCAGCAAGCTACGTGTGCGGTGCACGGATATCAAAAAATCTGTGTTATACTTGGTGTGACCTAATTCATAATTATGTTATTTGAAAACAGCTCTTTGCAATCAAATTACCAAATGACTAAAACCTATGGAAAGTGGCTTTTCAAGGCTGTTTGTTACTGGTCATATCTCCCGGATATGTACAGTGCCGGATAAGATAATCCGGGCTAAAACAAATCCGGGCTTTGTTTTGTTTTTTTAGACCCCGGATAAACTATCCAGGGATAAGCATATAAGGGCATGGGTGGATTAAATATGGGCAACTCTTTTGGTGTCCAAATTTTATCCGGGTTGGCATATTACAATCATACCCCTGAGAATGAATGGATAAGGAAAAGAGGGAAAAAATGAAGGGAAAAAATGTGTGGTCGTTTGAGTTGTATTTAATTATCATTTAAAATGTTGTACTTGACTAGTAAAAACAATTAAATTCATTTTATCTTTTTCGTCTTTATTCGATTTGTTAAAAAAATATTATTAATCTTGTTTGTTTATTCAGTACATGTACTCTATATACACTTGAAAAGTGAAAAAAATTATAAAAAATTCATTTAATATGAAAGTGGCAACCAACTTTGATTCAGTAATTTGACTTTTTTAATTTTTTTATATTCATTTTGTACTTTTCATACTTCTTATAGAGGATTACATTAGATTCATTCATTCAAACAAATCAAATGGATAAAAAAAAATCAAGAAAATTACTAGTAACAACAAAAGAGTTGTATAAGGGCAAAATAGAGAATTATCACAATTTTACATTATCCACCCTTCATATCCACTCACATCAACTACAAAACAAACCAATCATATCTATATCTCCCCTTATATGAAAAGTAAACAAACCAAGTAAATATTAATCTCCCCTTATAAATTAATCTCCCCTCTTATTATAACCCCCCTCTTATTATATCCTCCTTATCCATTCTAAAATTTTAACCTCTAACAAACGGGCGTAAAGGAGGATATCCTCATTAGGTTTCCCTCCAATTCCTCTATTATTATATCACACATAATGCTAGGTTCCTTGACAAAATCAAAAGGTTTCACCCACTTCTTGGATCCCCACAATTTTTCATTTTATCCTATTAAAATAAAAGCCTCTATAAAAGTGAAAACCTCAAAAGAAAAAAAAAATTGAACTGCTTTTGTTTATTCAAATCCAAAAAATCCCTAGATCAAGATGTTTAAGTCCTTTGGTCAAACTTTCACACACCTCCCTCAAGAACTCAGATTCCTTCACCAGTCATCCACCTCTTTGACCTAGGCAGCGTCACCCTTTTTATTAGTTTATTACAAACATTTTGTTCTTATTCTCTTTACTATTTCAAGACAAACAATTATTCATTAGTGTTTCACCATTTTTTAGAAAAACTGTTAAATTTTGTATAGAGAGATTGTATTATGTTTTTTTTATAACTCACAGTATCTGGATTAATTTACATACATCTCAACTAACTTTTAGAGAATTAATATCACCGTCCATTAATGGATTTTCCAATTCCAATTCCAATCCCTACATCCCTAATGGCCCAAGGTGAGCTGGAAAGGAGGTAATATCCCAAGAATAATTATTAACATATATCTGCACATCATATTTACGTGGCATATTAGTATAAGGCAAAATATAAAAGCGGTTATATGTTCAAATTAATAGATGTCATATAGGCATGATGTATAACTTGATGTGTTAGTAGCATTGCTCATATCCCAAACAACAAAGAACAAATTTATGAACACAAATTATTTGTGCACACCAGAAAAGAGATGTGTCCGTAACCGTCGGATGCATGTAGAACTCACATAATTATGAAGCACCTCGTCATTTGATGATTCTAAATATATCTGTATCTAAATGTTCACGAATAATTTGTGTTCATGGATTTTTTCAACAGCAAAATACCAAAAATACCAAAACCACTTTTAAGTGGAAGTGAAGAAAAGAAATCAAGGATTAAAAAACAAGCCCTTTAATCTTCCTCACTTTTACTCAAAACCCCATCTTGAAAAATACTCCAGAAATCTGCCCAAAATCAGAATCCAACCAGCAGCCGAATGAGTTTGCCCCCAGAAACCTTTACGCAGATTTCTCTTTTCCATCCCCAAACCAAAAGCCCAACCCATTTTCGGTGAGTGGGAAGCAAACATCGGAGCACCAAACACAAACCCTTCACTCTTTCCTCTTTTATCCAAAACCCATTTCCAAAACTCCCCCTTAAATCCTTCAAAACCACCCATGATTTGATCCCTCAGCACCCTTCAAATGGGTTTACCCCCAAAACTCTTTACTCTCCTGTCTCTTTTCCTCTTCGTCACTTCCAATCTTCAGCTCGTGCCACTATCTGAATCTGCAGCTGATTACACCACTTTGGTTTACAAGGGCTGTGCCAAACAGGACTTATCAGATCCAACTGGGGGTTACTCCCAAGCACTCTCAAACCTTTTTGGGTCTCTGATTTCACAATCATCTAAGGCTAAATTTTTCCAAACCACCACCGGAAGTGGCCAAACCACCATTTCTGGCCTATTCCAGTGCAGAGGTGACCTAAGCAATGTGGACTGCTACAGCTGTGTAAGTAATCTACCAACTCTCATTGATAAGCTATGTGGGAACCCCATCGCTGCCAGAATCCAGCTCTTGGGTTGCTATATGCTGTATGAAATTTCTGGGTTTACTCAAGTCTCTGGTTTGGAGATGCTGTATAAGGTTTGTAGTGGAAAAAATAGTCCTGGAAGTGGATTTGAAGAGAAAAGAGACACTGCTTTGTCACAACTGGAGAGTGGGATTGGTAGTAATGGGTTTTTTACAACAAGCTATGGGTCTGTTTATGTTTTGGGGCAATGTGAGGGTGATTTGGGAAGTTCAGATTGTGGGGATTGTGTGAGTAATGCTGTTCAGAGGTCTCAGGTTGAATGTGGGAGCTCTATTTCAGGGCAGGTTTATCTTAGCAAGTGTTTTATTAGCTATACTTACTACCCAAATGGGGTACCAACAGGTTCGTCATCATCAGGCAGTTCAGGTTCAGGTTCAGGGTTGGGTTTGGGTTTAGGTTCAGGTTCGGGTTCGGGTTCAGGTTCAGATTCGTCGTCATCCTCGTCGTCATCGTCATCAGCGTCTGAGTCATCATCGGGTTTTTCATCTTCTCCGTCAGGTAACTGTGTAGTAAGATCTTGCAAATATATGTGATTTGTGATGGAAATAGAGGTCAGCAGTTGGATCATTTAGGCTCAAATCTTAATATTTTTAGTGACCAAATAGATGGAAATTGATAGCTGAAGGACAAGGTACAAAATGGTATAGTTTAAGGAGATGGAAGTGCAACTAACCCATCTTGAAATATCTCTCGACTCTTGTATAGATTTATTGAGAATCTTGCAAATTTGTGAAAGTTGTGATAGGATCATTTAAGCTGAAATCAGAAACTTTAGGACCGAAATAGATGAAATCGATAGTTAAAAGGCGTAATAAAAACATGGAAGTGGTTTAGGATAGAAGTGCAATTAACCCATCTTCAAAATACAAGTAATTTGTGATAGAAGCAGAGGTCACCAGTTGGATCATTTAGGCTGAAATCCGAAGATGCAGAAGTCAGATATAGATGAGATTGAATGGTGTAGAAAGAAACAGAAAAGAGCAATAATTTTGTTTTGATTTTTGGTTAGATATGTTCATCTCTCAATCCAAAAGATGTTTTTCCCCAAGTTCCTCATGTGTAAAGAACGCACAGTAGGGTACAACAGAATGTGTTGTGCGCTAAAACGGTGGCGTTTTGGCACCAAAAATACTGCCAAACGGTGGAACACTAATGGTGGCCAATACGGGACCATTTTGACGCGCATCACACTCTGTTGTGCACAGTCCTAGTTCCAGACTGTATATACAATGTGTATGTATAAAAGGTGGCCATTTGACTATGGTCATTTGGGGTGGTGTATATTTTATGCAGGGTCAGGTAAAAATACAACAAAGACAGTAGCTATTATAATAGGAGGTGCAGTTGGAGTGGGGTTTCTTGTAATTTTCTTGATGACGGTAAGAAATGCAATGAAGCAAAAACATGATGGTAAGTATATAAAGATATAGAGAGTGTGGTGCATCTTTGAGATTATATTCTGTATGATTAGTAGGATAGATGTATATAAATAGTGCATTCATATCTAATTCTCTTGAGGTTGGATTTGGTTGTTACTTTTTGTGCAGATTATTGAAAGGAAAAGATGGATTAAAGAACCAAAAAGATCTTTTTTGAGATGGATTCTTTCTTTCTTTTAATCTATTTCTCTTCTCCCATATGGTGGAGAAGGAGCAAGAAGGGTAAGTGTGCAAATTTTGCTATAGGTAAGAAGATGTTTGTGAGAGAGAAAGGAAGTGAAGGGGGCATGAAAGTAAGAATATGTACACAAAACTTTGAAAGAAGGGATATGTGAATTTGAAATTTGTCTCCTTGGAATGGTGAAAAAAAGATGGGGGAAGAAAAGCTTTATGATTTTTAGCCCCTTTTTTCTCCACATTGCCATGTGATTTTCTCTCTTTTCTCCTCTTTTCCTGAATTATGCTTTCTTTTTTTCTTCCCTACTTTTATGGCTTTTGAGAAAGTATTCATTTTTTTTCTATTAAAGTTACTAATGAACACTTTGGAGACATTTTAGGGCTATATTACAGAAATTTGTCTCCCTACAAAGACTTTGTCACTGCACTCCCTGGAAACAAATTCGCTTCATCATCATGAATTGGGTTTTGGAAAGGGAAAGTTGGTGTACTGATGTTAGTGTCAATGGCAAGTGTTGTAGTGCGACAAAATGATGTAATTTCATCACTTTGGAGGTACCCGATAACAATTAGACCTTGTTAATTAAGAGGAATGTGATTTAAATTAACGGAAAGAAATAGCAGACACATGTTTGTACATCTATATTGTATAATACAAGACACTTTCTTTTTAAAAAAAACCCAACAAATACACAAAAGTTCAGATCATCACTAATATTGTTCCTCCGTTAGTCATTTTTTCACCGACAGAGAAAAACCTATCAAATTCTCTCGCGTTGAGATTCTCTCTCGTACTATAATTTTACATTTACTACTTCGTGATTTGATAAGAAATTATTGTTTTCTTGTGTATAATAATACGGGTATCGTGCTTGTTTAATTTATAAGAGAGTGGTGGATAGTTAGAAAAAGTTGAGGCGCAAAAAAACAAAGGGAAAAATGCATGAAATGATTCCTTGGGAATTCGTCTTTGGTTTTTTGTGACTTTGATTACTGGCTTGGGCCGCCTGGTTTGTTTCTTCGGCCATACACAGCTGTTAAGTGGACCACCGAATAATCCCTCAATCTTGTGCGCCCCATCCCTTTTCTCTCTCTCTCTCTCTCTCTTCATATCTTCTTCTTTCACCATTCCCATTTCACTCTGATCCGAGGCATTCGCGACCTCGTCTTGGCTGGATAAGTTAACGAATAAGCTCGAGTTAGAATTTCAAGCTTGTTATGTAAACAAGCCTCGGTCAGGGGCGGAACCAGGTGGGGGCCGGGGAGGGCCCGGGCCCCCCCAAAAATTTCAAAAAATTTTAAAACCTAGGTATAAAAAAAATTAAAAATTAAAAATTATATAAAAAATTACATTTCGGCCCCCCCAAAATTATATTTAACCCTTCATTTCAAAAAAAAAAAAATTCGCCCCCCCCAATGTCATAATCCTGGTTCCGCCCCTGGCCTCGGTTCGGCTTGATAAAAGCTCAAACTCAATAATGGCTCAATACAACCTCAGTAAGTTGTTAACAAGGGCTTGTTAAGGACTGGAGTAACCATAACTAATGTTTCATTACTAAATTCCCCCAAAAATAGTAGTTTTCTTTTTATCTCTTTGAAAAATAATCGTCTTTTATAACATATGAGAATAAACTCGTATATTTATGTTATGAAAATTTTATTTGTAAACTCGTGTGCAAGCTCGAATATATGATATTTTTAACTCTTTTAAGATTCATGAAGAAACTCAAACTCGATTCAGCTCGAGCTTGATTCAATTTACAAGAGTGGTGCTTTTAAAGATTCAAAGCTCCATTATCACTCTACCTGCTAGGAAATCTTGGGCCCTTGCAGTCCATTGGAGCATAGAAAATTTCAGTCCATCTTATTAGTCACCATTTCCTGATTGAAACTGATGCCATGACTTTCCCCAACATGCTAAGTTCAAACAAACACAACTTCACAAAGCTCAACTCCCTCGATGTGCAAAACAAAATATGCTATGCAATAAAACGACACCGTTTTAGCTGATCTTAAAAATTGTCCAACTGTTTGGACGATATTTTGATGGTTAAAACGGTATCGTTTTAACCGTAGCACACCTTGTTATGCAGTATAGGGTCTTCGGTGAGCAAAAGATTACTAGAAGAATGTCTTCGAACAGAAAGCATAAGAGGTCCACCCTTCTTCAAGCGTGTGATGTTTCTTAATCAAACTGGTTTCTCTCTAAAATCCCTCTACGTATCCAAGATTCATAGACAGTACTGTAACAGCTAAGGGGCCAGCAACTTCTTTGTACAAATTTTCTTTTTTTAAGGACTAGGGAAAATAGGGCTACCAAACTGCTGGTTCAATCAGAATGGACCTCAGTTGGAGGGTTCATCTCTCTCATTGACTCGTACTGATGAGAATATTACTCCACGAGAAATTGAACAAAAAGTTGCCGACTCCAAAATCAAACTCCCTTCCCTCGAGATTGGGCTAGTTTCCAAATGAAGAGGGCACATTCCATCATTTCAACCAAGGATCCCCAAAAGGCCTTGCAAGTGAAGAGACTAGGGAATTCAGGATGCAATGAAATCAATATCTAGCATTGGAACGTATATTGCTACTCCTACAACCCATACTGGTATATCCGTTGCTAACCTAGGCATGGGTGTATATTTATTATATCACACGAGTTTGGTTATAGCCTGATGCGTTGCTTCAATGATTCGGGGCCCTTCATCTTTCTCTAACGAGACCCTGCCCGGTTTGCATCGTTCCAACAACCAGCAGAGAATACCTCAGTATATGATCGTGCGTGGTAACTAGGAGTCCTATTACACCTAAGGCGAACTTCAATTCAGTAGGATTAACAATCATATGTGACTTCGTTCCAACGATCGTGTAAGCGCCATACAAAGGATAGGCCGATTCACTTGAAAATGATTTTTTCTATGATCAGATCCTATGCAGACCTAAACCTCGTGTCATTCGCAAAGAAGTACAAATATATCTTCTTCCAGTCAACAAAAATGAAGTTAAGTTGCTCATTGGAAAATCAAAGTGGAATATTATTATGAAGATTTCTTGAGTAACTATGATGTGTTACATATGACAAGAAAAGAACTGCTGAGTCTTTCAAGGGATTCAAATCTTTGTCCATGGTTCATCCAAAGATTCGGTGTAATTGCTCAATAGATATTCTACATACAGCCCACAACCAGAGGCAACAAACTGCATATTCTTTTCTTCAATTTAGAAACGCAATCACCCTGGGGGGGTAATTTACTTAATCAAGGCCTGTCATGGAGGAAGGGCTTCGTACTAGTGGGCCTTGCAGAGGGAAGGTTTGTAAAACTCATTCCTTCCTTCACATGAGTATAGGTTTATAAAACTCAGGCTGCTTCATGGTTTGCTGTTCTTCGGGTACTTGATTGGGATCATTCGTTCTGCAAAGTCGGTAGGGGAGTTACTTAAGCCCTCTCACTTTTCAAAAACCTTCAACCCTTTACCCTTTGCCAATCTGGGCAAATCACTCCTAATCCTAAGCCTTCAAATTCCTATTCTCGGAGAGGTTTTTTTGTTTGTAGTTTTTCTCTTGCAATAGGAAGATAATACCTTTCTTACAAGACCATAGTGGACGGTGGGATTAATTCTAAAAAATTAGTAAAGAGTTATAAAAAAAATGACATTTTTTTAAAAAAGAGGTCAAAGAAAAAGGATACATTATAGGGTGTTAACTGTTAATCAAAAATCATCTAAGATTAGGGATATTAAAGATAGGCGCAAAGAAATCTATTAATCCGCGAGACCACAACGATGAAAACAAAAACCAATAACCTCAAAAGTTGAAAGTCATTTCCAAACCCTAAACCCTAATCACATCTCATTCCAAACAGAAGAATTCTACACGAATTCCAAATAAAAAAACCCTAACTTTTACGCCTACGAATCAACGTCACGTCACTTCATAGGGGCGGCGGTGGTGCCGCCGAGGAGGCTAGACTGCTGCAACTCCAGCTCATTAAGCTGCTGCTCGCGGTCCATCTCGATGATGAGGGGCACGATAAGGATGAGGAAGGTGGTCCCGGCGATCCACGCGGCCTTTCCTGTGCTCTTTAATAGGCGCTTCGCCACGTAGCCGGCGTCCGACGCCGCTTTCTTGCCCCTGTACACAACAGGCGACTGGGAAACTCCGTTTGAGATCCTGGATAGTATACCGTCGTTGTCGCTACTGCTTGATCTGGTTATAGAGCTGCGCTTTCCACCCTTAGACGCCATGAGAGAGTGTGTGTGTGTGTGTGTGTGAGAGAGAGAGAGAGAGAGAGAGAGGAGAGGTTTTGTTGGATACAGAGAGAGAATGCGGCGGTACTCGTTTTGGGCCTTTTAATGGGTCTGTAAAGGCCAGGCTGGGTTTGGGCCGGATTGATACTACCAATTAACAAACGGACTCACTCGGTATTTTGAAGCCCAAATATATTGCTGTTAGATTTTCCAAGCTCCTCCAACTAGCCCATTATTTTTCTAGTATAAATTAATCATCCATAACTTATCATAAATTAAAATTCACAATCATAATTAATCCAATCCAACCCAACACAATGGACGAACTAGAGAGTACCCCTAAAAAGATAGATCCATGAAAACAATGAATATATGTATATTACACATGGCACTCAACCTGGCCGGATCCGACTGAATTTAAGCTAGTTATTTATTAAACGAGTTTAGATTAACCCAACCCAATCCAATACAATGGACCTAGATATTAATCCCAAACTATTCTAGATGTCAGTTCTGTTGGACGGGGCTAGGTGGGGTGAGCACGCCATTGTGCACTCTTGTGCGTCCCAAACCAATCACATTTCAAGTCATTTAGACACTGCTCAGTCGGCCTTGACACCACGTTATTGAAAAAGCTCGATTTCAAGACACGTAGAGTTTCTGCCTCAAAGGGGCTCCTCTAGGAATGGAGGTAGGCAGAAAAAATAGGAATAGAAAACAGAGAAGCAAAAGAACAAGATACGATAACCTACGATTAGGGCTGCAAACGAACTGAGCTGTTCGCGAGCTCGGCTCGATAAGGGCTCGGTTTGGCTCGACTCGTTCAGTTAACAAGCCGAGCTCGAGCTCGAATTTTAGGCTCGTTTCGTAAACGAGCCGAGCTCGAGTCTCGAAAGCTCGGCTCGGCTCGTAAAAACTCGGCTCGTTTTAAAGGTTCGGCTCGTTTAAAGAGGCTCGTTTAAGTAAATGAGTTTATTTCAACTCGGCTCGGCTCGTTTACAAACAAGCCGAACTCGAGCCCGAATTTTTGGCTCGTTTAGTTAACGAGCCGAGCTTGAGCACGCCAAAGCTCGGCTCGGCTCGTTTGCAGCCCTACCTACGATAGTTAGAATTAGGGTGTCGTGAATAATCAGTACGAGACATTTATAATTAAATGATAAAAAATTTATAAAACATAATACATTGAGATCCTACTTTAATTTTTTTTGCATGTCATAATGATGGAAGTCAGCGTAAGGATGGATTTGGCCTAGAAATAATTGTTTTAGGAAATAGTTGATTTTTCCTTTGTGCTTAGTAAAGTTTTTTAGTATTTTATCCAATTTTAAAATTTGTTATTGGTGAAATTGCTTATTATTATTTTTTATTTTTGTTCATAATATTATATTATTTTTTCATTTCATTATGTTGAAACGAATTATTGCTTTGGAAAATGAATTTTGAATTTAATAAAAAAATTAGAATAATAACTTAAAAGACAATGAAATTAATTTTGATCGATCTTACAATATCTCAAATAAATGAAGCCAGATGTACTTGTCCCAATTAAACAAGGACTTTGCTTCTTTGTAATCCACAAGACCACACGCATAGACTTCCTACGAGAAATAGTTTTATTAAAAGGACTTTTTGAGAAGAATAAAATCTTTTTAGAAAGATATTTTTACAAAACATGACATTTTTAAAAATATTCTTGAAGGGTTGAGATTACAAAAATTATTCTTTTTATATTTCCTGCGTGACATGCAGAGAAGCCAATTCCTTTAAAAAAAACAAAAAGGTGAATTACATTAATCTCTCTTGAAGTTTACAGCAAATACAATGCCCCTGGAGGTTTTTGAAATTACTTGATGTCTCTTACTTGTTAAATTATGATGTAGTTATCTCTCATATCGTTAAAATTAGTTAAAACATCATTAGTTAAGCTACCAAAAATTTGAGTTTGAGATTTTTCTTGACAAAACGAACTGTAACGTAATTTCTATCTTGTTCAGAATGGTCTATGTTCAATTTTTGAGATTTTTTTAAAGTCAAATTTCGAATACAATTTTGACATTTTTGTGAATTTCAAATTTAAAAAATAATAAAAAGTTTGACATAGTCTTTGTCGGAAGTGATATAAACTATGTTATTTTGTAAAAAAAATCTTAAACTTTTAATGTTTTAATTAACAATGTTTAATTAATTTTAATAATAAGAAAGTATGCATAATCGTTTAAAAAGTAAAAGAGATTAGAGTAATTTCAAAAATCTTGAAGGGTCATTGTATTTGTTAAAAATATTAGGGGAAGTCAGTGTGATTTATCTAAAAAAACAAGAGGGTGGATAGCATAGTTATTGTCTCATACCGTACCGTGCGGTAATGTATCGTACCAAAAGTTATCAATTTTGTACCGGTGAACGTGCTGATTTAATTACTGATACGGTACATATCGGCATCGGTGTGCCCTTTCAATTTTATAGCTAAAATTATTTGATATATTTCAAATAGTATTTTTTTTAAAAAATTTATATTAAACATATAAAACAAAAGCATCACAATATTAAAATAAATCACCAAACATAAAAAAAAAGATAATTTTTAACCTCAACTTATGTCTAATTATTCAAAAAATATTAATTGATTTTTTTTTAAAAATATGGACCGGTACGATTCAGTACCGATCGGAATGACCCGGAACAACAGCTGGAACAGTACTCTGATGGTCTGGTATCATTACAGAACCGGTACGGGACGTACCGGCCGATAGGAAACGGGATTGATAACTTTGATAGTACCAGTTTCATAGCAGTACTGGCTCAACCTTGTATCGTTCCGATGTGTACCATACTAGACTGTATAATTTTTTTAAAAATTTGTAATTGATGATATTTTGAGTAATTACACACAAGACCAAAATCATGTATTTTTATATTTAATATTTTTTATTAAAAAATATTATTTTTTATCAATACCAATATGCACCATATTAATAATAAAAATGATTCATTTATTGATACGAGATTGATAGGAGGAGTCAACGTGCAACTGAAAACTGCTGATAGTGCCGTTTGGAAAACGTATCTTATTAGTTGCCAATTTCCAAATATTCGCGCTACAGCTAGTGGAAATCCAAAAGGAACCCACGTAATCCCAAGTTCCACAATAAAGAATTGACCTGACCTCAGCACCTAAAGAGGATTTCACTCTTGATGTTGGTTCATTAAATATAATCTCCATAATCTCCATTCAAATCGGCAAAGACAACAACTTTATTGATTTGAAAAATCTGTGGCACCCACCAGAAGTATTCAAATCTTCAAAGCATGCTTTTGGTGTTTTCATTTCCTTTCAATTTCAAACACCTCTGACCCAGAACCCAAAACTTCTCCAATTGTTGTTTCCCTAACACCTCAAGCATCTTCAAGAGCAAAATCAAGTGGGTTCTTAATTTGGGTTTTCTTGTGTTTGTTTTCGGATATGATTCTTCTTATTGATATTTGCTGAAATTGGGTATTTTTTGTTGTTGAAGTGTATCCCAAGGTGAAGGTGAGGGAACAAGAGGAAGATGATCCAATAGCTGTCAATCTTCACGCGGGCCATTTGGAGAGTTTTGCGCCTCTCTCTGTACATGATCTTAATTCTTCAGGTATACCTCTCTGGGTTTGTTTTTTCCTCTTACTTTTTAACAACGCTGTCCTTGGGATACATCCTTTATGTTAACAACTAATACAGAGATACTCCGAAACGGAGGAAGATTAAGAACGTGGTAAGGAGTGTTTTTTTCTCTCTGTCCTTTGACCTTGAATAGTACTGAGCTCGAGCCGGGGCTTGATCGTGAAGGTGGTCTCGTTATCCACACCTCCGGTCGGACGAACGGGGGACCGACCGACCCGGGTTTTTATGAGCGTTGGCGGGTTCTGTCAAGTGGGCTAGCACATACCCCCGGGGAGATCATCACCACCTGCATCTCACATCTTGACACCATGGAATGTGTAACCCGCCTACTGTTACATTCAATTACATGGAATTCCATTTTGTTCATTTTGACATTTATATTGAGAATTCGAGCTTGATTTTCAGCTGTTCTGCTAGGATCGTTGATTGAAAGTTTTGGGGTTCTAAGGTTTTTTCTGGATCGTACTTGTGATTGATTTGCTGTTCTAGTAAGTCATAGGGAGGTGGAGATAATGCTTAGCAACCCAACCCTAGAAATTGAAGAGTCAACAGTGTTTTGTATTCAAAAAGTGAGTGTGAAGAATGTAACTATTTGCACCAATTCGAACCCGATTCTTCGTTTTCGATCTCTATAAACCCATTCATTTATCTCTAAAACTAAAAACCTAATGTTTAGTTCTGCAGTGAGACTTCGTCTTGCTGCTCCCTCACTCCCTGAGGAAGAGGTTTAGTATGGGGCTTTGTTTCCAAAAGGGATACAGGGGATAGGTCAATCAATGTACGAAAAGGTCTCTACAAACGCTTTTAATGGTGTTCCGATTTTTTATTTTAACCTTTTAAAATATTACCGAAATATTTTCAAGCCCTTGGATTTCCTTGGAGAGATCTGTGTCATGTCTAAGACCCTTCGGGAGTGATAATTCTTAGGTGGACTTCCATTCTTAGTAGATAACTAAGTTTTTTCTTTGAGTTTATTGTTCTTTTCAGCTATCTAAAGCTTATGGAAGTTCAAATCTGTGTTGATTTCCAGCTTGGAGCAATGCTTACAGTTCTTAGTTTTAAGTGGAAAAAAAAGAAGTCTTCTACTGTTTCGAACAAGTATAGCAAAAAAAGTAGTGACATTGGCCATTTCTCCAACTTTCTGATTCTGGATAGATGATACACTGCTATTTTGATTTCTTTTAGTGCTTTAATTCGTACTTAGCAATCTTTTTGTCCAATGCCATTTTTTTTACAGTCGAAAATGAAGATAATTCACCGCGATCTGTTGTGAGAATTCCGAAGTCATACTTCTCCAATTCAGCCACTCCAATGACTCCTTTGTCCAAAGGTTTAATCTTTACTCCATACGATTCCTATCAGAAGTTTCTTATAGTCTTAGGTTGAGTCATTGAGTAGGCTCTACTACTATTAATCAACAGGAGAAGGCAAGAGTGACAACAAAGAGAAAGATGTGAAGGACAGTAAACCAAATGTTAAAGCTACTTCAATATTGCGACCACGTGCTGTCTTATCAAGTCCCGGTACTTCTATTTGCACCCCCCAATATATTTGTATTTTGATTTCTATTATGAGCTATGATTTGTATATCGTAGCAAGCGTACTATCTCTGACCACTTACATTCTCAACATGGAATTTTTGTATCCTCAAGTTCCTATCACAAATACACTGTGTCGGCTTAGCATTCTATTGGAATTCATGACTACTTTTGTTTTTCAATTATTCAACCATTTCCTTTTACCAAGTTCAGTGCTAGCCAAATTGGTCAAGATTACATGTTTAGATGCGACAACAAGATGTTATTTGTAACAAGTAGTCTAGTTGGTTGGTTAACGGGTCACCTTTTATTCATGATATATCATCTTGAAGAATCTATGTTTCTCCATGGTTTCTTTGTCCATTGAAATAAGCAAGCTACAAAGGATCAAGAAAGAATAACTTTTGTTTCATCACTAGGCACTTCTATGAGATCACCGTCAGACATTGAAGAGGACTCTTATTAACCAGACTGCGTTGTGAAAGAATCTAAGCTGGTATTACTCAGTAGGAGAAGGAAATGGTTAACTAGAACTCATGTTTTGGAATGAATAGTGTGGTAATATGTGGTTAACTGTTCTATTCCTCATTTCCCTTGAAACTATCCCCAGGAATTAGACCCATTTAGTACCTACTATTTATGGGATGAAAAACTACACGTACCCAGACATTGGTTGGGGCGAAGTCCTACAAACCATAGTCAAGAAACAAAGCACAAGAAGAAGACGGTGAATCTGAATATTGTTTGTTGAATTGGTAAGCTACTTAATTATATTGTGGATACCACTTTTGTCGTTGACAGTCTAATGAAATCTTGAATATTACTTCTATGGTTTTGCAATCTATTGGTATCAGTATAGGTATATATCCTTGCTTCGATACTCCGGGTTTGCCAACTAATTATATTCAATATTTATTGAAGATTTTGAATTTGCCTACTTTGAAGGGTCATATATCCTGACAGCCCCCTCCCTTGAAATGTGTTTATTTTGTTGAAAATTCCTCATTATAATTTCTCTTGATTCTGAATACCTGTTCCATCTTTTTAGGCATTCTTCAAGTAGCAACTAATTGAAATTTATGGGTTCCAAGTATATACGAAAGTTAGGTTATGTCACTTGCTAATTGATTGTGCTAGCATCTTTTAATGCATTGTTGATGCTTTGAAGTATACGTACATAAAAGTTACATATGCGGAGCTTCGGCCATCACGGTGGGGTTGAATTCTCAACTCAACTTGTTTTCTGGCCTTTTACCGTGTTTTCACGACATATTTTGGTTACATACACAATGTAGTAGGGGCAATAGTCCTGCCCGTTGTGCATATTGCAGCCATACTAGATTTGATTTATTTGTTGCTGTGATTCGTTGTTTTGTGTTGGGATGAGTTTTAACAGGGTCTGGTGTTTGAGCCACTTATGTTTCACGATATTTTCCTCCTTGCTTTTCTGGCTCTGCCACTGAACACATCTGTTGTTTTTTGTTTAGATAATGATGGGGTGATTGGAAACCGAAACAAGGCTAAAGCAGAACAACCTTCAGGTTTGAAGAATCAGAAATCGTGTGAGAACAGGCATCATACCAGATGCAGCAATGTTATACCCAAACGAAGCGCTAACGGAAATTCCATAACCAAGAAAGTAGAGTCCAAGGAAGCTGCTGAAAGTAAAAGTAAACTCAAGGGTGGAAATTCCATAACCAAGAAAGTGGAGTCCAAGGAAGCTGCTGAAAGTAAAAGTGAACTCAAATGTAGAAGACGCGTAACCATAGCTGATCCAAGACAGGGAGGGCACCTCGGAAAAGGAAAACCCGACTCTGAAGTTAAGCTCGAAGTAGTTAGAGATTAGATTACTTTCACATATTCGGAGGTCTATAATCTCGAGTATATACTCAAATCATCATCATCTATCCATGGTTTTGGTTTACTTTTAAGAAATGTAAGCCTTGACTATAAGGGTGATCCTCTTACAAACAAACAATGAAGAAGATTTGTATACAAAAACTGCTTCGTTTTGACTCTTTGACATGTTTTGTGGCATTAACTATAACAGAGAAATGAAATGTTTTGAGTGCGCTATGGTGTTGGGTATTTGGTCCAAATAATGTTGCCCCTTTGTTCAGGTGGAAGACGATCTAGGTATCTGGTCCAAATAATGTTTCTAGTCATTAGACCATTTTGTTCTTTGCAATTGTGCGAGTTTCGGGTAGATGTACGTCGCAAATTTTAGCGTGACGTATGGATATGTTTTTATTAATTATTTTGGCTAAATACTTAATTAATTTGCTTAGTGATGTAAAAAGAGGCACATCAAGTCTCTTTCTAAATAGGTAAGAGTGCAGTCATGCCATTAACAGAGAACAAGAGATGTATCTCAGTAACTTAAAGTATCATTTTGGGGAAACAAAATTTGTTTTTAGACCCAAGAAATACAATTTATTTTGATAAAATAAGAAACATTAGATACTGAATAAATTGAGAAATATCTCGAAAATCACATGAATAGGGTCCAAAATATGCAGTGTGGTATACTGATACGCAATACAATGGGTCAATGGTCTACGATCACACGCGACCCATCTGTGTTGGTCTTGAGCTGGGCCAAGACCAATTATGGATCTATTGTCATTGGGCCGAGAGGTTTGACAAGATCATATGGTGTGCCTCGGTAAGTGTCGTGCGCACGACAAGCCGGATTTGGCCAAACCTCCTTGCGGTCGACGCTCCTCATCATGTTGGAAATCACTAAAGTCGTAGCTTCCGATCGTGCTGTCAAGGGATGCACGGCCACGTGGAGGCATATCCACACACTGTTGGCAGTTACTTGGGAAGATGTGTGGGAGAAGTGGTTAGAGTACATGCGGACATGTGATCCGCACAGATGTGGGACACGTGACAGAAGTACTTCGATTTTTCGGCACACGACACATCATCTATGATCGGCGTCCTAGGCAATCTGTTAGGAATTCCCTCTATATATACTCTCTCAAACCTTAGGTACGCGCATACACCTTCTTAGAACTTTTAAGTTGTTTTCTCTCTCTACGAGAGCTAATTTAAGTATTTGAGTGCCCGTCAAAGGTTGGCACTAACCTAGAGTTTGAAGTATTTTGCAGCACAGTGAAGGGTGATCAGAATTCAAGAGTGAATTCCAGACTCTACATGGAATATGACACATGCCTAGTTCTGGAGGATCGTAAGGAGAAGTGTTATAAGCTTTGAATGGAAAAGCCTGATAAACAACATGTATACTTAACACACACTTCACTAAGAAGTGGTAGGCATACGTATACTTCTTGATTTTAATAGGACTCCTTACAAGCTTTTTTTTCTATCTACTACTATTTAAAAGAATGAATTAATGGAGGGCTCGGTCCTCGCTCAGGATGAATGCTGGTGACATACTTAACACATGCAAGTCGAACGAGAAGTGACTTTTAAAAGAGAATACATAGACTTGAACATAGTAAAATAACAAATTGATACATAATTCTCATGTAGAAAGAATAGTTTTTTTTTTTTATGATTTTTTCAATTGAATCAAAACGCGATAGGATACCTCGGTCTTCTCTTGTACTTTTTATACAAATGCTTACAATTTTGCAGATGCAACTGACACAGTATTCTGAAGGAACTTTCCTAACTTTATATGAATTTAGATCAAACTTGATGTCGATAAGCTCGCATCCATAGTACAAGGTTCCAACATCTTCAAACAAAGCCTTAGCGGCTATTTAAAGACACCTGCGCATGTGATTCACATCATCCTGCTATTCCCCTTGCGTTGAAAAAAATTTGTGCAAGCATTCCCAATTTTTTCCCTTCTCCCAAATGACTTTTCCCCTTTCCTTGTGCACCTTACCAAGCAAAATGCCAGAGCTTATCTTCAACACATAAAGACTGATCCAAAATCTTTCAAACCCCTCAGTATGGACAAAGCCTCCTATTATACACTCATCCCGAACTTTCTAGCAGTTCCAGGACCACCCCCTTCCTAATTCCTCAAATCTTCTGCTTAACCGCTCTGCCTGCCCCTCTTTGACGCGACTCATATGTCCGCACAATCAATAAGTTGCTGCTATAATTGCAGACCATTTAATCTCTTTTATAAAAACTTCCAATTTGCAATCACAATTTTATTTATGTCTTCCTAAGGACACAAATAAGTTTCATCTTCCACTTGAACTATTGATGAAGGCTCACCTCTTTAGGATAGAAATTCAACATAAGGTGAATACACAATACTCCCTTGCAGATGTTGGCGATTTAGACATGGTGATAGACCAGGAACTCAAATTTTGATGTTCTGTTCTTGTGAGCCTAAGGCTTAGGTGATTTTATGGGTGTTTTGGCAGTCTCTAATCTGAGTAGTTGGAAAGCAAAAGGAGGGGCAAAAGAGAGGGAAAGAACTTGGATTTATTTGCATCTGTTCTTTATCTTTTCCTTGCAGACATCTCTCCAAGAATCTATTATCCGAAAATGGCCTCATGGCAACCCCGATGAACAAAGAGAGGTAAAATGTGACCAATTCAATTGAATATCATCCACATATAGCAAGTATATCTTGACGGGAACTAGCATTTGGTTTCAAAATTTCAATCTCCATCTCGACTTGCAGCAACTCTAAAACACACCAGATGCTATTAAGCTCCGGATGTGAACCATCTCCTGAAAGAAACACATGCCCACTGTTGTTCAATTCAATCCAACTACACCCAGGTTGCTTCTTCACCCCCATCTCTTTCATTCGAATCCACATCTTCTTAGCATCTTTCTTTCTCCCTCTATCAGTATACATTTCGGCCAAAATCATGTATGCACCAGAATTCCAAGTCTCTAACTGCAGAACCCTCTCCCCTGCAACCTCGCCCAAATCAATGTCATTGTGAATTCTACACGCTCCTAACAAAGCTCCCCAAACACTTCCGGGAACTTCAATTCCATCGTCTCTCATTTGATCCAAAAATTTCATTGCTTCATCTATATGTGCAAATCTACCCAGAATATCAACAATGCAAGTGTAGTGTTCAGACATAGGCTGAAGAAAATACTTGTACTTCATGACGTAGAAGTAGTACTTACCTTGTTCTACTAGTCCCGCGTGGCTACAGGAAGAAATAACTCCTATAAAGGTCAATTCATTGGGTTTAATGTCTGTCAATCTCATCTGGTTGAACATGTGTAAAGCTTTTTCTCCATTTCCATGGTGAGCGAATCCACATATTATAGAATTCCAAGAAATCACATCATGACTCGACATAAAAGAGAATACCATGAAGGCCAAATCCATGTTTCCACATCTAGCATACATAGTAACCATCATTACAAACTGCATTAAAAGAATCAAAGCCCATATTGATACTTTGTGCATGAGTCTGGTTACCAAGATTCAAGGATGGAAAGATTGAACATATTGTGAGCATGCTAGTAAATGTAGACTTATCCACAGGGAAATCTAGTTCTCTCATTCTCATGAATAATTTCAAACCATCCTCGCCTCGATCATTTTCTCCCAATCCAAATATTGTGGCATTCCAAAGTGTCGTGTCTCTAATAGGGATCTATTCAAACAATTCAACTGCAGTTTGATCCTCTCCTAATTGAAAATATCCGATAACTGCATTTGTTATGGACACAACATCGCCAAATGGGTTTTTGACAAGAACTGCATTAGCTTCTTTCACTAGCCCATTCCTTAATAATTCCATCAAGATTATATTCCATGTTCTTTGGCATCTTTGTGGCATTTCCCAGAAAAGTCTCAAAGCATCACTAAGATGCAGAAAATTCACCAACCCAGTCACCATCCCATTCCAAGAATTCTAGTCTCGCTCAGGCATTTTGTGAAACAAAACTTCAGCGAGTTCTATATACCCATTGTCTACATAACCACTTATCATTGTATTCCAAGATTGAAATCTCTAATAATTATAGGCATGCCATCAAAAATTTCACGGGCTTCAACAATTCGACCAGCACTCAGCAACCCAGACATCATTACAGTCCAAGACACCACATCATGAGTACCCATTTCTTTAAAAATCTCTTCAGCCAAATCCAAGTCTCCCCACTTTAGCAAACCTACTATCATCAAGTTACAAGAAACCACATCTTTCAAAGGCATCCTATCAAACACCCAAAAAGCTTCATCCACTAAACCATTATAGACAAATCCAGAAATCATAGAATTCCAAGTCATAACATCTCTAAGTGGCATGCAATCAAAAACATCTCTAGCACTCTTCACATCACCGAATTGCATTAACCTCGATATCCCCGTGTTATACGAGTAAATATCCCGATTGGGCATTTGGTTATAAAAATGCATTGTTTGATTGAGTTGTCCATTTTGGAAGTACCCACGTATCATAGCATTCCAAGTGACAAAATTCCTTTGCGGCATTTCGTCGAATAGGTTCTGGGCTTCCTCAACGAGGCCATTTCTCATGTAATTTGAAATCTTGGAGTTCAGAGGCTTCAGGTAATTAGATGTATTCACTGTATAGTTCTTTTCTGATAGTGTTTGGAATAGGGCTTTGGTCAGTTTGAGTGACGAAGTGAAACGAAAGATGAACAACATACTGCTCCATTGGCTCAACTACCTAGTCGAATATGAAGAAGAGAACATAAGAACAACAGAAAAAAGTGATAAACAAACAGTTTCTGTTCTCTCCGTTAACGGACGAAAACTGACGGGGAGGTCAGTATAATTTTAGAAGTCTAAAGGACGAATTTGTCTGATGCCTAAACCATAGCGAAGGTAAGTGTAAAATCTAGGCTTAATTTTCTAGACAACCTTAACACCCATAATTTTAAGAAAAATCCAGAAACACAATGTTTCATACACAAATCTTAGTATAAATGTGTCTAAAACTGTTCGATGCACACGTGTCTCATATTATTTAGATGACTCTATGTGTATCGAACGATTTCGAATACATTTGTGTATGAAAGTTGTAAGTGTAAACTTGATGTATCATTAAAATGAATTACTTATCCCCAAATAGAATCACTATTAATCTGTTTCGTTGTGTTCCGTAAGAAAACCTAACAACAAATCATTTTTTGGAGGGTAAAATAATTTTTATTCCTGAAGATACTCTTCTTATGTTGACTAGTTAAAGTAATTATTTTTTCTCTCATTCTCTCCTAGCTACCACCACCATCATTGTACAATCACACACGTTGATCACCGCATGATCAAAATCGTCATGTATCCATAAATTAGAGTTATCCAAATTCTCTAATCAAGAAACTTAACAAGGTACATAACTTAATCAAGACTCGCGAATTTTTAAAAAACTATTTCATTAGAAACTCACATACCCAAACAAAAACCAAATTTCCTAGTTTGTGTGTACATTTTCCAACAAATATCTAGAAACAACACAATTTTTTATTAAAAATGAGAAAAACACCAATTGATTAGTCTACGTTGATTAGAAATTGCTTAAAAATTCATTAAATTGTCATTCATTATAGCATTTAGACCCAATGATAATAGTTATAAGTAAAATCCTCTATATTGCACAAAACAAGTAACTCTTGATTACAAAAATCAAAATGTGGTAAAAAAATTTATTCGTCGAAGAAATAACATTCCTACCGAAATTTTACTAATACTAGTTGATAGTTTAGAGGGTCATAGAGAATTATTTTAAAGGTGAGAGGTGCTAAGTAATACTCAATAATCCTTAACTAAATATAATGACTCTTTATATGCGGGGAATAATATTATTTTTTCACACTCTGTGTCAAAGTGATTTATTTAAAAAATAAAGGGTATTAAGGGTCTATTTGGCCAATTTTTTTTTTTTTTGGCTTATTTTTTGTCTTTATTCAAATTTTTTTTGTATTTGTTATTTTTATGTCATTTTTTCGTGGATTATTGGTTCGTATCGACGAAAGAAATCTAAAAAATATAAAATTATGTCCAAAAGTTAAAAAAAAGTCACTAAAGACGAAAATAAGCCAACACGGACGCTGTTTTTGACTTATTTTTTGTCTTTTCTGAACTTTTTTCAAATTTAGCCGATGATTGATAACTTTTCTGAAAGCTCTTGTCGAGACGAACCAACAATCATCAAAAAATTGATGAAAAATAAAAAATTAAAAAAAATTTCAAATAAGGACAAAAAACTAAACAGTGAATAATCTAATAATAACCACAGGCCAAATAATTTGAGGGGTGTTTAGAAAATTAAGCCCTAAATCTATCCAGAAATTAACCACCCGCGTTGCATCTCTGTACCCGGATCGAACGGTCAGGTAAACGAAACGTGAAATAAATACAGAATAAGCGCATGGTAGCATAAAGCCACGTACACGCCACGTCATTATTCACGCTAAGATGCGCCCAAAGGTTAACGCGTTTTTCAGTACTGATCCCCCTCAACTCAGCCGCAAGCTTTAAAAAACCAGTGGCGAAGAGAGCGTAGGAGAAGCAGTATATATACTGATTTTAGGGTTTTTGTTTCACTTTCACTTTCTCTCTCTATATCTCTTTATCTACACCTTCATTTCTCTCTCTAAATCTCATTCTCAGAATCTCAGATCTTTCTGTATCGCTCACGTTATCTCTCTGTCTGTGTGGGAATGACTCCCCGGTTTTGCATTTGAAGTAGTAATCTTTTTTGATTGTCACATTGTAGATCTCGGGTTTGATTGGAGTTCAAAGGCTTTTGTGGTTCGTTCCTCTCGAGACTTGTTATGGCGACTCCGTTTCACTTGCCCGTAACTGCTGCTCAGGTCATCCCCCCCTCTATGTATACAGTATAAGTATGTGGTTCTTTATCTGCTTTCTCTCTCCAAAAATTGAGTTTTTTTGGTGAATTCAGGTTGGGACGTACTTTGTTGGTCAGTATTACCAGGTGCTTCAGCACCAGCCTGATCTTGTTCACCAGTTTTACAGCGACGCCAGCACTATGCTTCGTATTGATGAGCACATAAGAGAGGCCGGTTCAGGAATGCTGGTATTATGTTGTAGGATTATCTCTATTTGTGTGTAATTGATACAATTTTAGTGAGAACATCAATGGCAGATATCTGACGGTCAAATGACGACTGATGAGAACTTTCACTTGCGAACCACAAAATGGGCTATTTTTGTGTGTATATGTTGTGTCAAATCGTTGTTCGTCATTTTAAATCAGCTCAATTTTTGCTAGCAATACACATATACGATGAACACTTCATTTCTCAATGATGAAACAAGAAAATGCAAATGCTTAACATTGAAATCAGCTCGATTTGCTTGCACAAATTTGTGAGTATGGAAAGATTATAACAAACAGAGAATTGAAGAAAGAATATTTCAGTTCGGTATAAACAAGAATGTGTACTTAATAAAGATGGCCCGTCATTGAATGCTTCAATTCGGTAATGGAATGGAACATCTCCCCATTGATTGCTTCTTAAACCAACAAGCATAACAGAAAAGACCAATATTTAGCCTGACGAAGTCCAGTAATGAACCGGCAACCCTCAGCGGTCAAGAAATAATCACATAATACTTTGTTGAATAATCTTGGGTTCCCTAGAGGTATCAACCCATTTCCGAAGCCAAAGATTTCTTATGTATATAGAGAATTGCTTTTCTATGAGCAAGGAATTTGTTCCATATTAAGTTCTTGGTCGACAGACATAAGTAAATGAAACAACCTTCTCCTGATATCAAAGCAGAACGTTTTCTCTTCCAGCATAGGAGTAGTAACTGAACAACACCACCATTTACATATGCATCTGATTGTGCAATATATTTGCTCGGTCATTGTGCCAATACTTGGCTTCCATGCCTGCCTCCGGAGAATTGGACAAAATAGTTTTGATATCTTCTTCTTCTTCCCTCCTCAGCTGGCATCATTTTTTTACCAATCCATAGAACATCAGCTATAGGCAGCAAAACTTATGAATGCACAATTTTTCTTCAAGAAGGTGTCTACGTAGGTTGCAAATGTTATTTTGCAAGTAATCTTTGATGTATAAGCTCGTCCAAGTAAGATTGGATGCATTTATGGTGATTTTCCGAACTTCAACTTTTATAAGTGCCTCCCCTTGTGATACTAAGGTACTTCTCCTTGAAAATCTATATTCCATCAGTTGGCCTGGTGTACGGCTGTAAGTTTCTTCTACGTTATATACCCATAACAAGTCCAAACCTGTTTTTAGGATAAATTGCAACATTCAAAAGGAATTCATGTAGATCTAGATAATTTTGTCTTTATTTTTATTCTACTACTACTCGAATATAGAATAAAAAAATAGGGAAAATGGGAAATAAGAGGAAAAAGGAATAGATTCCAGACCATGGAAAAAAGAAATGCTTGGATGGGAAAGGAAAATATTGGCTTCTTTATATATAAAGCATACAATACAAATATAAAAGGCCTAAACTACCCAAAATCCCCACGTACTCAAGATGTACCGGAGCTGTAACCCAAAGCTCAAGAAAAACTAAAAAATGATTGGATGTGTTTTAGTATGCTTAGGGCCATATCGGCTAGTCAAACGGAAATATTTTTGAGGTACCTTAGCATTTGGATTGTCATTTTCCAGTTTGTATCTTGGTTTTGAGTGGTAAATAGTAATGAACACTTTGGGTTCACTTTCTGCCCCTTATTTCTGGCAGCAAATCCATTCACTTGTCATGTCTTTGCATTACACTGGAATTGAAATCAAGACAGCCCATTCTCTTGAATCTTGGAATGGTGGGGTTGTGGTGATGGTGTCTGGATCTGTCCTTATGAAGAGTTTCAGTGGCAGGAGGAAATTTGCGCAGACTTTCTTCCTTGCACCTCAAGAGAAAGGGTACTTTGTCCTCAATGATATCTTTCAGTTTGTTGACGATGACCCTTTTCACCACCATCCAGTTGCCTATTTACCCCAGAGCA
Organism: Arctostaphylos glauca; assembly: GCA_019985065.2. NCBI lineage: Eukaryota > Viridiplantae > Streptophyta > Magnoliopsida > Ericales > Ericaceae > Arctostaphylos > Arctostaphylos glauca. Next base: position 25,907,007 of record JAHSPW020000010.1, on the reverse strand, counting down.
GTCTTGATTCCAAACTAAATGCTACAGCTACGATTCAAGAGCCAGGTACTATAATTGAATCTGTATTCCTGGAGGATTTGCCACATTTAAGTGCATAATCTTAGGGAGATTTGTGTCACTGCAAAAGCATTCTAGTTATGTATGGTGTGTTTATAATGTACCCATGGTTTTACATTTCCAGTCTATTGCAAGAGCTTGACCAGCCTAACAGATGAATTTACTGTGATGAACATGTAAATTTTTTAGAAAGTGACTAAATGGAATAGCTGCATCCCACTCACTAAAGTGTGTAGACGTGGCTGCCAAGAACGTGGGAAAATAACTGGTGAATGCTTAAAAGATAGCTCAAACATTTGTGCTATGTTGATTTATCTAGTTTGTGTACTGGATGACTGGCTTGTAGGATGGATTGTCATTTTTGCTGCTTTGTTGGACTTAATTCACTTTACCTGCTGGAAAGTTTTTCTGTCCATCTGAAGTTTTTGGTTAATGAATTTATGGCTTTTGTAGTACCCAACTACATGCTGGGTGGAGAAACCCAGGCCAGGGAGTTTGTGGTTCCTTCTGATGTCAAAGAAAATGGTCAAGTTGATGATTATAGTTTCTCAGAACAACAGCTGCAGCACATCCCTGAGGCTGAAAGCATTCTCGAAGAAAATTTTGCACAGTCTAACGGTTCACTTCAAAGTTCGATGGACCCTGTATCAGACCACTTGTCTGCTCCTGTTGAGGAACCTGTTGGGGAGCCACAAAAGCACACTTATGCTTCCATTGTACGTACCATTTAAATCTTGCTATATTCAGAAGGTTTCGATCACCTACTGCTTCATTGTTGGGATAATTCTAACAGAATCCAGAGAGAGCATGCTATATACCCCCTTCGACACATAACCATGACGCAATATAGTAGCTTGATTTATCCCTTTCACTCCTTTTTCCTTCAACGAACAGGTCTGTCTACCGGTGGATCGTCTAATTCATGTATCGAAGGACACAGGCAGCAAAATGTCTTATATCTTTTTCCAACCTTTTAAGTTAAATGGTGTTCACAAGGTGAAGTGGAAGCATTTGATGCACAACGAGAGAGTTTTATGTAGATATACATGAGAGACAAAATTTCCTAAACATTGGTAGACAATTTCCTGAACATACTTTGCATGATGGATGTTGTGTCCACAAATTGGATGCTATACTCAATTGCCGAGGGAGATGGGTGCTTAGATTTAGAAGAGTCCATGTAACATAGACCCTCTAAACCATAGACTCCCCCATCTCGTCTTACTCTTCCTTGTTTCTGTTCTCATCTTTCCCCCCATTTATTGTGGATCACCATCCCAATTAAGTTTGGCATAATTTCTAATTATAAAGGTCTACCCCGCTTGCAATTCGACCCCAGTAGCACTACAACCACCGTACGAGAACGTAACAACCAGTTCACTGATTGACATAAGCGGAAAATATCTTAATGTTGAACCTTGATACATGTAGTTTAGAGAGGGCTTTGTTCAGTTATTGGTGATGCGACAGATATGAGGTATCAATCAACTTAGCAACTGGTGTTTTGATCCCTGTTTGTGAGGACAGAGAAATGACGGGGAAGGGAGTTAACATACTGTAGTGCCCGTCCAGGTCAAAAGAACTTGTGGTGTATACCATTAAGTATTAACTATTGGCTTACTGTAGGTATTGGTTCCTTTTTTTCCCCTGTATCCATTAGCTTCGCTGTGTAGTGTATTGGTTAGCCAGACTCCCACATGCATTACATATTCTGACTGATAGAGCTTAGCAACTGACATCCTGCTTGATTGTTATTGGACGGTACAGGTTACTAAAGGACAACCCGCAATACCCTCACCTACTCAGCCTTCTTTCAACAAGTCGACGCCTCCTGCTTCAGAGTGGAATAGTGCACCAGAACCACCTTCTGAGCAGTCCGTTGCATCGTCAATTGCTGTAGAAAATTCAGGGGCTGAGGCTGCAGAGGATGTTTCAGCTGTTGAGGACGAAGGTCGACATTTTTGTTGACTGTTGCCTAAGTTTTACACCATCTTGCTGTTATAAATCTATCCTAGAAACCTAATGCAAAACATTTTATTGAGGTAGCTCTGTCACGAGTTTTTGTTTTTCCTCAAGAGATGCACGCCCAAATACACAAATATGGCGCTTTCTATATTTGGTTGTGGTAGTCTTGGATCCTGTTCTGTGAATTTACCAACGTGATAGTGTTGTCAGGTGAATTAAAATCAGTTTATGTGAGAAACTTGCCACCCACGGTATCTGCTTCTGAAATCGAGGAGGAATTTAAGAAATTTGGTAGACTGAAGCTTGATGCTGTGGCTATTAGAAACCGAAAGGTTCATTCTGTTGCCTTCCCTTGTGTATGTATCTGTGCTTCCTTCATTCAGAGGACACTAATATGTTGTTCACTCACATTGGTGTGCAGGATATTGGTGTGTGCTATGCATTTGTTGAATTTCAAGATATGACAGGCGTTCATAATGCAATCCAGGTGTGGATATAGAAATATCCTTGGAGTACATTGCGGTTGTCCTTGAGTCCGTTTCGGTGTCTCTGTGATAGAAAACCTCATTTGTTTTTCGGCTTTTTATCTAGTTGTTCCTCATCTTCCATAACTAATTTGTTTTTCTTAATTTATGGTCATTGCACAATGGCAACTTCTTTTGTCATTCCCATTATGAATTGATGCTTAGATTTTCCATTCTTTCTATTGAGGTTTAGAATTCAACCTTGCAGTTCTGTTTATGAGCTTTAATTTTGTGCTGTGTCAAGCTCAAAGATTTACAACTTTCACATCATCTCCAAAAGCACATAAATATTGCGCTGCTTCCTTCTCCCCTCCTCCTGTTTTTATTTGTGTGGGGTATTAAGTTGTCATGTTCTGGACCACACTAAGTAGCGCTGATTTACCCCTTGCTTTTTCTTCCTAACTTGGATTCTGACGTACATGTTGCCCCCTTGGTTTGTCTAATTCTTTCTGTAGGCTTCGACGGTTCAGATAGCTGGACAACAAGTATTCATTGAAGGGCGGAGAGCAAACAGATTCAATGCATCTCGAGGAGGCAGTAAGTACTAAAACTAACATTTTAATTAGGAGTGGATAAAGTCTCTGACTCGTTAGAAGAACTGGTGCATTGACCCATCATTGCAGAAGTTTTATTTGTTTTCCTACATATCAAGTTGTTACGTGGACTCTTCTATTACTGTCAGTTTTTCACATGATATGGAGAGCTTAGGAGCATGGTATATGTGTAATGCCTACACACCCACAAACGATACTCATACACAAGTATATGTAACAGAAGTTTTTGAGAAGGTGGCATGGTGATAATAACAACCCTCGACTCTAGAAATTTGACAATTGAAAGAATTTGCAAATAAGTAATGATTTGAACTAGTAAATTAAAGGACACGACTGAAGATTTGTTTGGCGAGCATCAAATAGTTGGACAGGTTTTTGTAGAGAGTTTAGTTGAATACTTGAATCACATAACCTCTTGATTTTTTTTAAATCCTTCACTTCTACTTTTTTTTTCTTTTTCCGTATCCGTCTTGTGGTTAGACATGTGAGCAGAACTTCTGTAATATCTTCATTACTTGTGTCTAAATCTTTCATTTCCAATTTTGTTGTATCTGCTTTGAGGTTATACACGTGTGCATAACTTCTGCAATATCCCGAAAGGTGGTGCTCTCCATTTTGCCTCAAATACTATACCCCGTGATATCTTCTCTCCTGTATCGCACTTCTCTTACGAATGGGGTTCTCTGAACTCTTCCTTTACCACACTTTTCTTACAAATGGGCTTGTTTGAACAGGAGGACGGGGTAGGGGCAGGGGCGGCTACTACCCGACGGAGTTACCAAGGGGACGTTTTGGTGGTCGGAGTTATGGTAGAGGAAATGGCTACGATGGAGACTACTACAACAGGCCCAGGGGAAATGGGTATTACCAACCAGCGCACCGACAAGAAAGGGGGTTTTCAGGTAACCAAGTATCTGGTGAACAGCATCACTCAGATTAGAGGACTCAACGGCTTAAAGTTCTCGTCACGTATTGGGATAGTTTTCTAGTATGGTTCTCAAGACCTCAATATATACGTACGAGGCATTTCAAATAGATGTGCTAGGAAGATGCATGCATAACGATTTTCGGTTGCAGTTTTTTCCTGTGGTCTCTGATTTTTTAGAGGCAATGATTTTGCAATTTTGAGTTCTTCTATTCTATAAGAAGTGATTTGAACTTTTTCCTGAGGTGGCTTATTGATTTGCTGTTTCAGATTGCATCGAATCACCTTCTTTAATAAAAGTTGAGTTGTGTATTATTCTGCTTGCGAATCTTGGTTTATCTTCTTCTGCCATTCGTATTAGAACCATTTGAATGTAGACTTGGTTGTTATTGAGCCTCTCTTTGTTGCCCGTGCGAGAGACTTCTTTGCCAGCTAATTTGGCCGAGTATTCCTTAATGAGTGTCTTTAGGAGATTAGTCCTTATATTCTTCACCAGATTTGATATTCGTCGCTGTGGATATGTAGACGGATACGGATACGAAAACCCTCCACCCATCTAGGAGATGGATATGGAAAACCTTCACCAATGGGTGGAGTGTCCCCCTAATATTCTCCAGATTTGATATTCGTCGCTGTGGATATGTAGACAGATCTTAGTCATATACTCTTTTCTTTCTCCGTGGATTACTTGAGGATTGATCTGTTGTTGGATCCGTTGATGGATCGACCTTGACCCTCCCTAACCACCCTATTTCCACTTGACTTGAGCACAGGCAGGTTTGAAGGGATAGAATCCTGTACGTAGAAGAAATAGCTGAACCCATAACTCGTGATTCGTAGCTTACAACCTATCCTTATATTCTCAATTGATTTTTGCTTACCGCTTCGCCCCCTTGCTTGCTTACACTATATCTATCTACGGTGCTTATTTTCTTTGCCTTCGAGGAAGCGCTTTGCTGTTGGTTAGGGTTGCTTGGAATGCTGTCATTGGAGAGCTTGGGATTGGCATGCTTAACTCATGCCCCAGGAATCCCTAGACAGAGGGGGTACGAGCTAATCTTTTACTGGAAGGAAAGCTGGGGAAAAGCATAGAGCGTGCGGCACTTCGAAGGGGTATTCACACTTTGATTCGTGAAGCAACTTCATGAACATTGTGAAAAGGGGAAAGGGCGGCTGTCCGTGTACTTTCCGAAAATGACGGAAAGATACTCTAGTGCCGCAAAGGCGATAATGTCTTACGATCTGGAGATCTCCGCGGAGACGGATACGGAAACCCTCCGCAGATGGGTGGAGAATAGAAGGGGGGACCCTAATCTCCTAAAGCCACTCATTGAATACTGGCCAAATTAGTCTGTCTGCCGCTTTCTTTCATAGTAGAGTCCTTTCTCGCTTCGGAAGGAATATTTAAAGAATGAAAACCAGGGTACCAAGGTGATTTTCCCATAATATAAGTAAAGAAATGGAGATTTTCCATTTAAAAGTGAAATTTGCCCGCTTTGGCAGAAACCTTTATTAGTAAAGGGTTTTGGGCACGAAAGACTGACTCTGATCATCATCCGCAGTCGGGGTGGTTATTGACGCAAATGGTCCTCCATTCACTCTTCCTGAAGAACTCCTCTTACAGCTATAATAGATATAGATAGGTTTTTAGGACACCTTCTGCTTGGCTCAAGATGTCCCTCTAATCTAATCGGTTTAGCTTATCTATGCCCTTCAGGCCCATAAGAAGGATTTCAGACGAGAGTGAGAAGTCTTATACTCTATACCCCAAGAGCTGCAATGCCTATCTAGTATAATGAGTTGCCTATGTTCTTTTGAAGTTTATAGCAGACGAAGATAAAGACGAGATTCTTGTGTCTTATCCTCTTGCCTCTTCTCGTCTGCATGGATTAGCATAAGAAGACGATGTTTGTAGACGCAAGAATCTCGTATTAAAGTATTATCGTCTGCTGCTGTTGTTCCCCTTCTAGAAGGAAGGTAGCTTCTCCTGTCTCCTATAGACGTTCATACCTAAGGAGCTAATAGAAAGTCTTTCCTTCTCCCCGAAACTAGAACAGGAACGTCGAATAGGGCCCAGCGACTTGACACTTCACTTGACCCTACTTGACTTTACTTACGTTCCTTGCTCTTATTCCTGATCTTCGACCACCCTCATGAGGATTTCTCAAAGAATAAAGAAGAAATTCCATACTTTGAGGAATACATTTCAATAGTGATGCATTAATGCATGTACATTTGAGAACAAAGCAGTTTATATTGATCAAAAATAAAAATAGATTACAAGATTAAACTGACTACACTATAAAGACAATTAGAACAGCCACTGAAAAAGAAAATTAAAAGGTCCAAACAACTAAAAAATTTAAAAAGAAAATTGAAACGAAATAAGCTACAATGTTGAATACCACCATTCTGCTCCTAAATGTGGTTCTGAAAATAATCTAAATACGCACAAAGCTTAATTTATGCCCGTCACCAGTCAGCGTCACTGCTTCCATCCACCGTCCCTGAGAAATCTCAGTCTATTGTTGCCATCGATTGTCATAGACACTGTGAATCACCGCCAGGGATCCGTCACGTATTACGAAGAGGAGAGCAAAGAAGACATGATGGTGGTGGTGGTGGGGTGGGGTGTTGGTTTGGGGGGGGGGGGGGGGGGGGGGGGGGGGCGGAACCCTAATATAAGTGCATTTGCTCTCTCTCTCTCACACCTCTAATGCAGTTATATATGTAAACATTATATGTATCGATCCATAAGAGTTAAATCATCATAACTTTATGATATGTGTAAATCTCAGCGTAAAAAATCCATTTCAAACATTCCCTACGTATCTGAGGAAGGTAAATTGGAATCACTAACAAAGTTTGCACTTATTTGAAACGTTAGTGATCGACAGGTCGAGCATCTAACAAAATTTGTGCTTATTTGAAACATTTGTGATCGAGCTGCTAATGTGTCGATTGCAAAAAAAAGAGTTAAGCATTTGCAGAAGTCATTGTCCCCACAGAAAGCGGTGTCTGAATGTGATTTTGCCATGTACTAGATTTTTCTTCTTCTTCTTCGTTGTCCTCTGTCTCCCAGAGGAACTTAGCATATGCAGCAAGAACATGGCTGAAAGTATAGAAACAAAAAGACCAAACCAATTTGTCAGAAACGAAAATCACCACATGATACGAGCAAACGAGAAAAAAATTCAGAGAAAAGAGAACTATTTTCATTAAGTTTTCTACTTCTCTTCCAGAAGTGGATATGGGTTCCAGTAACCAAGCACATTCGACAACGCTAGAACTTCTGTATGCAACGTAGACAATTCGATAGGGAGACGGTTAACTAAATTGATCGTAAATCCTAACCTGTCTTGCGGTGAAGCTTGAACTGCTCTCTCGAAGTAACAGAGTGTTCTATCATGGTCATGATGAAGTTCCCACACCAAACTAGCATATTGTGAAAGTATTTCGCCATCAGCCGGATCTGCTAGTATTGCACGGGAGTAGTATTCCTCGGCTCCACGAAGGTCTCCCTTAGACTATAAACCAAATAAATGAGTCATTGCAGAAGAAGAAAGAAAATATTGAGCTCATTTTTCCAAATTCTTATTCCTTTCGGGGTTGGGACAATTACAATACGAGTTTCTTATACTACTGGATTGAGGTTAAAATCATCAGTTCAAGATTATAACCTGTTCAAATCACATTGAATTATTGGCAAGACAAAGACTAAATTCGACAACCCTATGAAATACAGAGATATGATACTGGAACTCCTCAACTGTGCACACATAAAAGTTTCCGTTTGTTTCAATTGATTAGCCGACAAACAGGCTTTCCGCCTTCAACTAGAAAGGCGACCAGTGATGGTTGCGCAGAAGCATATCTCTTTTTTCGTATATTGGATTCTCCAACCCTGGTGCCGAAGACTAAGTTGGAGCTAAGGCAGGTGCCAAAGTTGTTTCCAATTCTAGTGCCACTGTCTTAAAGTAGTGAACTACGAGCGAAGAGTGGTCATCCTGAACTTGAGATTGATCTGCTCAAGTATTCATAACCAGTCGTTACATCAAAACCATTAAACTAAGTAGTCTGATGAATCAATATGCCTGAATCAGTAATGCTGTGTTTGCATCAACATTTCTAAAGTGATTTACGGTTAAGGGAAACATAAGCAATATCCAAGAGAAGAAGCTGAAATAATTTCCTTGGTTTCCCTTTTCATTTTCTGTCTTGGTATTGTCCGTAAATCCATGATCAAAACACAGCGTAAAGGTAACGCGCACTTTGCAGCCCAAGAATTTTTCGAGATTCCTATGTAGTTCTATGAAGCTATAGCAATGTTCTATTATCTGTCTCTGTCTGCATATATTCATGCAATGATCAGGTCCCGACATTCTTCGCAGCAAGGATCTTATTGTTGTTCTGCTTCGAGGTCATAATGCCACTCTCGTATTTAACCATTGCGCATGTATTACAATATGGCTTCAAACAACATAAGAAGCTAAATGGAATTAAAGAGCAGGATGGAGAATCTCATGATACTCACCTGATAAAGGAACTGAGCATAATTTCTGAGAAACAAAGGGTTACATGGGTTTCCCTCGACCATCCTCTTGTAGTGATCTTCAATGTTTCCACCCTCATCAGAATCTGCTGCAATATGATAAGTACTCTCAATGCCTCCAACACTACCTGGGCTAATCGGCTCCTTTTCTTTTACTTCAATCTGTCATATCTCAGAGGAACACTGGTCTCATTCACAAAACATCTTGAAAAGTCATAATGCATAGAAACATACCTGAGTATGATCATTCAGCGCATAATCATCTTCATCTGCTCCTTCTGTTTCCCAGAGAAAACAAGCATATGCTGCCAGAACATGACTGTTTACGACAAATAAATATTAAGTACAAGGGAGTTTTTAAAGAGACTGTTCAAGTTGAATTTGCAGTTAACTGGAAAAGGCAGAAGTAGAGGTCATCCTGACCGATTGGTTCATGACATGTCATACATGTTAACCACTAAAGTGACCCGGAAAAACTTATTTTCATCTTGAATTCATTTCCATAACCCGGAATACCATTTCAGCCATCTTGCTATTATCTGCTCTCAAGCACAGTTTTCCAGAACACTATCAAAAAACAGTTTTAGAAAGTATAAACATCGATCATTTTCTTACGGTGTTTGTTTGTGAGCAGAAATGGTTTTCAAGAATCTGAATTTTTTCCTTAAAACTGGATTCTTTTTCGGAAAGATCCCCCAAACAAGCTTCAACCAAAAGAAGTTTCTAAGAAGTACTATGGAAAACTGATTCCAAAACAACCACCAAACTGGTTAGAACTTCCGTGTCATGTTCAGCCTCTTTTACTAAGTTCTTTTGTAAACATGTAGATCAACTCTAAGCCTTCCAAAATCACTTTCCCTGAGGCAGCTTAAGTGCTTAGAAGCACAGTGTCCTCAGGTCCAGGATGACCCCACATGAGATTGTTCTCAGCAGGTCTATAAGTAATTGTTCAATGGGCCCCCCACAGTGGACTGTGGAAGTCTCCGGATTAGTCTCCACTGGGCCAGATACTGTGTTACTGAAAAAAAAGTCTATATATAATAGAGTCTAGTTGAATGACCACATTGAAAGGTACTTTCAAGTTTCAAACTTCCAAAGAGCGCAGCCTAACTTGGAATTCCTTTAAATAAAAGGTTATAATGGATGCCAGAAACTTCTCACCTATCTTCAGGGGAAGCTTGAGTTGCCTGTTGAAAGTAATTCAAGGCTCTATCTTGGTCGCGATGAAGCTCCCATACCAATTTAGCATATGACGAACAAATTTCACCATCTGTAGGGTCAGCTAATGTAGCTCGGTACAAGTACTCCTCAGCTCCATGGAGATCTCCATTAGCCTGTCATTAGATATTAAATCACATAATTCTATTAACACAACTACAAGAAACACAAAATGCCGAAAACTTAAGCTATTGAAACCTAATGAACCTTGAGGAACCCAAAAAAAACATTAACATCATTCATTCCATGAATCAAGAAGTATTCTTATTTCCTTGAGCTTAATGTGACTAATCACCCTCTTCTCTGTTACAGTACAGATGAGATGATTTCAGATTTAGCGGGACTAATTCGAGCACTTGTATTGTAGTTTAGTCACAATATGCATATGCAACTCATGGATTTATCAGTCCAGGAGGAGTATTAACAAACAAACCGAATGATTATAAGTGAATAAATTGGAGATTGCCTATGACTACAAAAGTTTCACTGCCAGATCATTTGATCATTAATATCCAGATATGCATTCAAAAAGCAGGAAAAGTGCTGCCTGCTAGAGCCCAACTCCCAAGTCCATCACCTACAACCATGGATTTGTATTACCTTTGATAATTGGATCAAAGATTGGTGGAGGGATATACAAAACTCAAGAAAAATGAAACAACCCATATGGATGGAAAGAAAGGATGAGAAAAGAAAAGCATTGAAAATCTCTCACTGGTGTGGTGTGGATGAAAAAAAAGTAGGTTAGACATGCAGACAAATAGTGATTTTTATTGGTCCATTTTGGAATGGTGAGATTTGGTGAGAAATCCAAATCCTTTCTTTTCTCATCTCTCACAATCCAAAGGGGAGCCAAAGAATTAATTTAGCTTCACTCCATTATCATCTTACATTTTACTTCACCTTTTCCTCCAGATAATTCTAAAATGCTTGTGAGAAGCTCTATTAGAACTTCATAAACAGAGAAATAAAATTATACAATCATTATGAAAATTCTATAACCATAAAACAGCATAATTTACTCCAAGGAAGGAAGAACAAAAAACTAACCACCAGAAGTTGAGCATAATTCCTTAAGAACAAAGGGTTGGAAGGATCTTCACCAACCATCCTCTTGTAATACTCCTCCACATTGCCACCACCACCAAAACACTCCGGAGAAAATCCACCGCCACCGCCTCCAATACCATCACTATCCACCCCCAAACCCGTGGCAAGATACATACGAGGACTGGCTGGTTCAACTTCCTCTTTAGTACCCAAGTCCTGAGATTCACTTAAAACCTCTTCTTCTTCATCATTTTCCTCAATCAAGCTCATACCTTTATTCCCAAAACTGAATTCCCCACTACCCATCTCTTCATTTCTCTCTCCAATTGTAACAGGCCTCTCTAACTTCTCTCTCTCTAGCTTTTCTTTCTCATTTTCTCCATCAAACCCGTCTTCCGAAGTGTATATACAGAAGGATGGAGCTGAGCGCAACATTACTTTCGAATTTGAGTTCCAGAATTTGTCCGAATCAAAACTTGTGGCCAACCCTACTAAATTGCCATCAGATCTAGCTCTCCGAAAGGGTTTGTGGGTAAGACTGTTTGTTTTCCAACTGAACTCGGAGGACCCAGAAGCAGACGGAGAGATTGGTAATGAATTGCAGGAGAATGAGCTCGAACTACGGCGGTGAGAACCACCGTGCACGGCGGAGGTGTGGTGTTTGAAGCAATTGTTATTGGTTTTGGTGGTGTGGAAGTTTCTGTTCGGACTTTCTGAGAGAAGGGATCGAATTGCAGGGGTTGATGTGCTTCTGAGTAGCATTTGAGATCTTTTCTTTGCTTCAGATTTTGTGAACGATGTGACCTTTTGATTCTTTGATTAAGAAAGATCCAAAAATATATTAAAATAAGAATTTAGAATTATGGGATGAGAAAAGAAATACATAGTACTATAGTAGTAATTAGCGGTGTAACGATTCAGTTTCGTCAGAGAAAACTGGAATCGATGTATTTGATTTAGAAATTTAGAAACAAAAATCCAAATAAAAGTAATCTCTAGTGGGTTAGTTTTAGGGTCCATTTGGACTGTGGTATTTATTGAAAATTTCTTCGTCCTTATTTGAAATTTTTTTGCAATTTTTTATTTTTCATCATTTTATTTATTTATTAGTTCATCTCGACAATAGCTTTCAGAAAAGTTATCAATCATCGGTCAAATTTGAAAAAAATTCAGAAAAGACAAAAATAAATAAAAAACAAAGTTTTTTTTGTACGTATTCGTCGTCTTTAGTGACTTTTTTTTTAATTTTTGGACATAATTTTATACTCTTTAGATTCCTTTCATCAAGACGGACCAATAAACTACAAAATATTGAGATTTAAATAACAAAGATAAAAAAAAAAGAATAAAGACAAAAATTAAAAATAAATAAAAGCCATAAGCCAAAAGGGGCCTTAGTTTGCTCGATTTCAATTTAATTTTGAATTTATTGAGTTAGTTTGGTCACGAATGACCCAAACTCATTATAACGAAAAGTTAAATTTTTCAGGACACAAATAAGTTGCTGGGCCAAATCCAAAATACAAACCGGGATACAAATGTCTATTATCTAAAATCTAAAGTATACAAATTAAGCAGCAAATTGATCATCGATATATTTAGAAAACTAAAAAAGTACATATTGCAATTGTTCTGGTTTGATGTTTGAGATCATAAAATAAAAACCGAATCGAATATTTTAAAAATAAGTCAAACCAGACTGAATCGAAACAAAAAATCAATCGTCGATTTGATTTTACAATTTGTTGATTTCGCTTAATATTTTCTTCAAAATTTTAAAATTACTTTCATCTCTCTTATTTTTAAAACTATTATAACGTAGTGACCTCCTAAAAGGTTAATTACATTGGAAATTAAATAAAAGAACTCATTACTTTTCTTACTTGAACAATAGTCCACGAGAATCCCTCTTTATGGAAGTTGGGGGCAGAATTTAAGCTCAATCCAGTCTTCAATTTATCACAAGATATAACTTCACTACTCACGTGAAAAGTTGTAGAGGCAAAGGCAAAAGCCACAATAAGCATGTGAACTTCTTGTAAGAACTTTTTAGTACTTGCTCTTTTACTCTGTAACGATTTGCTCATGTTTCGTATAATATTATCCGTTTAATTGTCCAAATCTCGTGAAGTTTTTTAAAATTTTACTGGACTTTTGATGTTTTCACGATTTTAAAAGGTATTGTACAAGATTGAGTCATGATCTATTATAAAGAATACTGAACTTTGCATCCACAAAGCGATGTGAGGCCTTTAATCACTCATTTGCATGTTTAATGACGCCCTACCTCACAACCGTCGCACTAGCTGGCTAAGGTGTTAGACTTTTGTTGGCCTTACAAATAACAATAAGGGATTCACATATATTGGACGACTTCAATTACATCTTTATTTATATCTATGCACCATTTGGCTCGTGATAATTATTGAATTATTGAATTATTAGATTATGTTGTACAAAGTAAAACTTAATCTAACTCATCCTGTTTGAGCTAAATTATTTGTGGTGTGTTTTGACAAAATTTAATGCATGATTTTGTTTGACTCCGTATGATAAATGATAGAATTATTCTCCAACACAACTTTAGTTGGAACAATTTAGTCCAAATGATAACCAATAAGCCAATAATTGAGGACTATTGTGCCTTTTACTTTCACCGTATACTCCTATCATGTGGTACAAAGTAAAACCCAAAATTCTACTTTCTTAAAATGATTTAACCCAAATGAACGTAATTTTTTTAGAATAAAGTAGCTAATAAGCTAATAATTTGGTTTGGCCAAATAAAATAATAATAATAATATGGGTAAAATGCACTGACCTCCCCTGAGGTTACTGAAAAATGCAGGGACCTCCCCTGAGGTTTAAGAAAATGCAATGACCTCCCTTACTTTTGAAAATATTTGATTGTTACCCCCCTCCAACTAACTTCTGTTAATTTTGGATGGGTTTTGCTGATGTAAGCATGGAAAATTTTGTAAATTCTGAAAATACCCCTCAAATGTATATAATAACACCATTAACTTACCCTCTCCTCTCTTAATGCACACAAAATCCCTCTTCCTCCTCACCTCACATTTAGGTATGAAAATTTTCACACTTTATTTTTTATTCTAATGCATTTATTAATTTTTTTTAAACAGATTTTATTTTTTAAAATAAAAAAATCGACTGATAAAAATAAATAAATTATTGTGCAAATTAGTTTTTAACTTGTTCTCTTACTAGAAAACTTCATATTATTGGTAATATAGATTAGAAGTATAAAAATTATGTTTAAAAGCTAAAAAAATTTATAAGGACAAAAAATAAGTCAAACGGACTATATTTTTGGATTATTTTTATTTTTTACAACTTTTTTTTTAAATTTAATTTATGATTTATAATTTTTTTTAAAACTTCTTATCGAGATGAATTAATAATCTACAAAAATTTATGAAAAATTAAAAATTACAAAAAAATTCAAATAAGAACAAAAAATAGTCCAAAAAGAAATTAGTTACTCTATTTTTTTGTCTTTATTTAATTTTTTCTTGTATTTGTTAGTTTTATATCTAATTTTTATGGATTATTGATTCGTCTTGACGAACAAAATCTAAAAACTAAAAAGTTTTAGAAAAAGTTCACTAAAGACGAATTTGTTAAAGAGTAATTAACGATTGTATTTGAATTTAGTAAGCCTTGAATCAATTGCATCCTAATTAATAACTACCCAATTTGGAGTGTAATGTTAATGACACTTAATGCATTATGATAAAAAGTCTTTTTATTTTTTAATGAAAAGTTAACAAAAAATAAGAAAAAGAAAGGTTAAAATGACCTCAGGGTAACATTACACTCAAAATCGTCTTTAGTGAATTTTTAAAAACTCTTTAATTTTTAGATTTTGCTCGTCAAGACGAATCAGTAATTCACAAAAATTAGATATAAAACTAACAAATACAAGACAAAAAAAATAGAGTAATTAATTTTTTGGACAATTTTTTGTTCTTATTTGAATTTTTTCGTAATTTTTTATTTTTCATAAATTTTTGTAGATTATTAGTTCATCTCAATAAGAAGTTTCAAAAAAAAATTATAAATCATAAATCAAATTTAAAAAAATTGTAAAAAATAAAAATAATAAAAAAATATAGTCCGTTTGACTTGTTTTTGTTCTTATCATTTTTTTTTAA
Organism: Arctostaphylos glauca; assembly: GCA_019985065.2. Classification (NCBI taxonomy): domain Eukaryota; kingdom Viridiplantae; phylum Streptophyta; class Magnoliopsida; order Ericales; family Ericaceae; genus Arctostaphylos; species Arctostaphylos glauca. The sequence continues at coordinate 25,891,987 of JAHSPW020000010.1, read as the reverse complement.
CTTTTAGACATAATTTTTATACTTCTAATCTATATTACCAATAATATGAAGTTTTCTAGTAAGAGAACAAGCTAAAAATTAGTTTGCACAACAAGTTATTTATTTTTATCAGTCGATTTTTTTTAATTTTAAAAAAATGATATCTGTTAAAAACAATAATAATAATAAACGCATTTATAAAATAAAAAAATAAAGTGTAAAAATTTTCATACCTTAATGTGAGATGAGGAGGAAGAGAGGTTTTGTGCATTAAAAGAGGAGAGAGCAAGTTAATGGTGTTATTATAATTGGAGGGGTATTTTCGGAATTTATAAAAATTTCCATGCTTACATCAGCAATATCCATCCAAAATTAACAGAAGTTAGCTGGAGGGGGGTAACGATCAAATACTTTCAAAAGTAGGGGAGGTCACTGCATTTTCTTAAACCTTAGGGGAGGTTCTTGCATTTGTCAGTAACCTCAGGGGAGGTCAGTGCATTTTACCTTAATAATATTTCTCTCTTTGGTGCTTAATGTTAGATCATCGCCACTAGTTTCTAAATTAAAAATATCCTCAAAGACATATTTTGACAACATTTGTCTAGTATGTAAGTCTTGGCACCAAGAACTTTGTCAAATCTTATGCTATTAAATTTTTTTTAATCAATTGTTTTCGTAAAAGGGATTAATGGTTGTTGATAATAAGCAAAATAATCTTTGCACAAGCAAATTTGCTATTGGCAAGGAGCAGCAACAGGAATGGGGCAAGGTAACAGCTGGTACACTTCATAAAACGACGTCGTTTTGTGGACACCTCATTAAAAAATAAATGGGTCCAAAACGATGTCGTTCTGGACCCCAAAATAGAGCCCCAAATTCTGGCCCTAATTTCTCCCCCAATTTGATTTGTTACTGTTCAGAGATGAGGAGAGAGAGAGAGAGAGACGAAGACAGGGAGGAGGAAGAAGAAGGGGGAGAACGCCGACCACAACCACAGCCGCCTGCAATCTCCACCACCCAACCACGCCGCGAAGGACACCATGTTCGGCGACCGAAAACGACCCGACCCTACAGGAACCAAGGAAACGACGCGACCGTATCCAAGGGTTTCACCGAGAGAGAGAGAGAGAGAGAGAGAGAGAGAGAGAGAGCTCGTGGTAAAAATTTTCTAGCTTTCGGCTATGGTGTCGGTCGGAGGCAGCCTGTGGTGGTGGACGCCGGCGAGCTGTGGTGGTGCATTCCCCATCTTCTTCCTTTGTCTCTCTCTCACGAACAGGTTGCTAGGAGAAGGAAAATCAGATTGGGGGAGAAATTAGGGCCTGAATTTGGGGCTCTGTTTTGGGGTCCAAAACGACGTCGTTTTGGACCCATTTATTTTTTAATGAAGTGTCCACAAAACGACGTCGTTTTGTGGAGTGTGCCAGCTGTTTCCTTGCCCCATTCTTGGCTCCTTGCCAATAGCAAATTTGTTGCACAAGTGGAGCAGTATTACTAAAATTTCGTATTTTTCCTATTGTCCACATTTTGGCAATGGAGTTAGTTTCTCAGGGTAACACAATTTTTTTAATTCAATATTTTCAACTCCGGCAATGGTTCTTCTCTCTAAGATAAATTCGTTGATTCAATTTAAAGAAGGTATAAAATCTCACTAACCAAAAATTTATTAAACAGTTAAATAAGAGGGACCCACATGCAATGTAACAGATTTGTCTCAGCGAAAAGAATCGAATATTAGTGAAAAATAACTAATGAAAAAATAAAGTTTAAAAAATAATGAGGGGTCTAAAAACCTCGGAAATAAAAAACAAAGAGGTATATAATTACTTCTATTTTTCTAGCTACGAACCTTGTTCTAATGATTTTCTCCTTTAAGTCCAATTATTTTGAATAATGCTTTTATCATTTGTCCTACCGCGGCTATCAGTACAAAGTTAGCCAATTTTCTCCTTTACGTCTACTTATTTTGGATGATAACTCAAATCATCTGTCACATCTCGATTATTGGTACAAAGTTAGCCAATGATAATTTTCAAAATATCGTCATTGCTTTTTCTCCAGAAAAAGAAATTGTTCTAATGATCTTCTCCTACATTTTATAAACATTGAGAAATTTGGGTAGTGATTTCTTATGCTATGTGATGGAAGGATATGGAGATTACGGGGTTTACCATAACAGATGGGGCAGAACTTGAATTTGTCTAAATTTCTGTCCTGAAAAGACATTGGTAGGCCACGTGTTCAATTAAATGAAACGTGTCACCTTTTTACCCATCATTGCTGTATGAGGGAAAAAAGACATTGGGAGCCGAGAAACAGTGACACTTGGGTCCGTTGCTTTGGATTGAATCAGAACATAGTAGCATTCGTATTCGATATTTAAACATGAATCAATAATCGATCTGATTCAATATTCGTCGACTTTTAAAATTTGTAAATCATAATCGTATTCAATGGATATCGAATAATCTTCAAATCGAATGAATATTTGAAATTTTCTCCGAATCCGCTCGAACTGATCCGCAAATGTGATTTTCAAATAAATTAACTTCTATTCATATTTTGAAAATAAACTTCTATTGATATTCAAGAACAAAATTAACAAACCAAACTCACAAACAACACATTATATATTACATAAAAAAATTCACCAATTGTAACTAAACTAACAAAAACGAAAATATTTTATATATTTGTACGCATGTATATATATTTTAATTAAGAACAATCTCATAAATATAATTTGATTACGGTTACAGTTATGGTTATGGTTACGATTCGGTTCGATTTGGTTCGGATATTCATTATGTTTGGATATTCGTTCGGTTATTTTGGATATTTAACCATAACCTTATCTGAACGGATACTCATTTGCTTGCTCTATAACTGTATCTACGGAAAAAATTTCAATTACAGTTCGGATATCCATCAGATTGGATCAAAATGCCATCTCTATATGCTGCACATCAAAATGATATTATTTTTGGTGCAAAATATTGTTTGAGAATTATTCGGCCAGTGTAATTTTATGGTCAATATATTGTAAATCAAGCGATATTATTTTGCCGTACAACATATCATGCTCTACTCAATGGACGGCCCCTTTAAATTATGGAGTATTACTCAGTTTTTTTTTTTGGCTATTTTTTCTAATCTTTTAAATTCATCTTAATTTTTTAAAATTAATTGTTTGTTTGTGTTGATAAAATAAATTTAAAAAAATAAAAAAATTATGATTAAAAATTTAAAACTTCACTAGAAACAAAAAGAAAAAATGAAAAAAATAATTTTTAATTATTTTTAGTGTCGTTCTATCTGAATTTTCTTTTTAATTTTAGTCTATATTTGTACTTTAAGAAAATACAAAAATTATAATAAAAATTCAAAATATTAAATCTTTATAAATAATTTAATTCAAACCTAGCCTAAAACGAAAGTCTTTCGGTATATATGATAAAAAGGATAAGACTTAGTTACTAATGATTTAATCTTATATGAAGTACATGAGTGTTGTACTGAATATGTTAAGATATACATCAAAATGTTTGTTAGGGTATATAAAACTTTTATATAAATATAAATGATAACAAAGAGAAACTACTCTTGAAAAAATGACTTGGCCATGCTTGATTACATTTTTGAAGAATTTTTTTTATTTATTTATAGAAAATGACGTTTTAATGGTATTAGCTAAAATGAATTTAAAAAACATGAAGTCAAATACTAATATCTCCAAAAATATGGTAAGATCCCAACATTATCTTTAAACATGGTGACTAAAGGGTAGATTATTATTGCTTTACCTTCCATCAAGGACATATCTAGAATTTATAGATATTGAGATCAAGTATTTATAACATGTATAATTTTGGGGGTAATGCATAATATGTTGGACAACAAATTTATTAAAATACCCCCAAAAGAAATCTATTATGGCTCAAGCGGTCTCTTCGTATTCTGAAACTGCAGAGCTAGGATTTCGACTAATTAATAAAGGGGATTCTGTTTTACGAATTTAATTTGGAATTGATAAAGTTTAATACACATTTTGATGGGGAAAATCCCTATATAAACTATCTTAGAACGTTGTTTTTCAGTTACAAAATTAGCATCAGAAATTTCAGACAATTTTTGGAGAAATGAGGTGCCGTTTCCGTCAGATTAACCACTGTTCTTCGCGTTTTTCTTTAGATTGAGGTAGGATTCATTATCTACCAACCCTTAGGTCTTTAACTTTATTGTTAATTGCATGATTTAGAGTTGTTTCTGCTTGATTTAGTTTTTGTTTTAGGCTGTTTTTAAGAAGCTAGAAAGATCCAAATTCTGGAAAAACCGACAGCTCGCTCGAGCGACTTATTGATTTTTCAAAAACTGTTTAAATTCTAGAGACCTAGGGTTTTGTACTAAGCCTATAAAATTGGGACTCACTCACGCGGCCTTATGGAAAACAGATTATTACATGTTGTTGTTCGGGTCCACGGGCTCAGTTTGAGACTATGGTAACACCACCAAAAAGCATGTTTCACATCGCACAAGTACACACTCATACTTAAATCAAGCTTGCAGATCCCCGCGGGATCTCGTGAGGACATGAACTCTAGATTTGACCATGAACGCTATTGTTTCTTGCTTTGTGTAGAGTATGGCTTGCACCGTGAAATTGAGAATTGTGGTATGAATGTGGAAATTCTGTTTCAGTAACGCAATTGGAGAACATCTAGATTGTTGGAAGTTATGAGTATGGCCGTCGTGCTGTACAAATTATTGTGGAAAAAGATTTGAAGTGTTATGTTGACTAATTCATAATTTAGTAACATGTTACGTGAATTTGGGGTTTAACTGCACTGGTTCGAACGATACCTGAATAAGACAGTGAAGGATGTTGGGTGTTCGTTATAAATAGTGGACAATGTAGAAACTCGTAAGGAAATGTTCAACAGAGAGTTTATAACCGAGTCAAGTTGGCTGATGTAGTATGCTGTTATGGGTTTGAGATCTATTGTTCTATGTGGATTGGAGTCCTACAAGGCGTTATTTCGTTTGTTTTAAGGGCCTCTATTAGGAAGAGTTGGAGACAGTTGAAGGTGATTTTAGAGATATTTGCGAAGGTAGCTCTAGACTCCGAGGGAGTGACAGCTAGAGTCTTGGGCTTCCTTGAGTCAGTAAAGGAGAATCGGCTAAGGTTCATTATTGATGGGTCTGGTGATGCCACGTTCGTGAAATCTAGATAGGGTGAGGTAGGTATTGACTTGAGTGAACGGTAGAAGGTCTTTTCTATGCCAGGTTATACTTCAAACGATGATCCTTTGTAGGTAAGGACTTGTCAATATCAACTAAGTGCTCTATATTAGTGTCTAGGGGTGGTTACAGTATTCCTAACTAGAATACCTAGAAACATAAGAGGATTAAAATGATCTTACCTACGTGTTCATTTTCTTCGCACAATTAAATTACAGTTGTTGTTACTTGTCTTGTCATTAATTTATGTTATTATATCGTTTATCATGATGCATGTTTTATCAATTTTGGGTTTGATTTTTTGGGTAATCTTTTTTATTGAGTTTTATTATTCATCGGTGCAACTTCTCTGCCCTTAATATTTTATACCAGACGTAGATATGTAGATGAAAAAGCCGCCTATGTAGGAAGTGTCAGAAGTAGATCGAGAGGAGTTGTTTACTTTGATATCGTACCCTTGGAGTGTCTGCTCTGTTATTTAATTTATTTTAGAATAAATAATATAAACCTATAAGGGTATTTCTGTTATTTTCAATTTTGCACTTGAGAACTCAGTTCTAATAATTGTTGGTTAATAATAAAGAAGCATTTTGTTTTATTCTTGTTTTACAATTTAAAATAAGATTTAATTAACGTTCTGAAAAATCGGGACATTACACTCCTCTCTCTCAGACACACAAAAGTGCACACTATCATCTACTTCTACACCTTATCAAGAGTCTCATTTCAAAATCTGTAAAATTGTTTTCTTGAGATTTCAAACCATATTGCATACACTTTGTGAGAGAAGCAGAAATTGGATTAATACCAACCTCTCATATTCTTCAAAAGTTTATTTGAACTACGATAATTATTGAATTATTGAATTATTGTTTTATATTTTTTCTTATTTGAAATTTTTTACAATTTTTTATTATGTATCAATTTTTTGATGGTTATTATTCATCGCAACAAGATTTTAAAAGAATATAAAATTATGTCCAAAAACTAAAAGAAGTTTAGAAAAGATAAAAAATAAATCTAAAACGACGTCTTTTGGGGCTTATTTTTCATCTTTAGGCCTCGTTTGGCCTAACTTTACTTTTCAAATTATTTTTGGCTCTATTCATTTTTTTTTACATTTGTTGTTTTAGTCCCAATTTTTTTTGTGGATTATTGGTCTGTCTTAATGAAAGAAATCAAAAAAGTATTAAATTATGTCAAAAAGTTAAAAAAATGTCACTAAAGACGACGAATAAGCTCAAAAAAAATCATATTTTTGGATTATTTTTATCTTTCCTGAGTTTTTTCAAATTTGGTCCATTATTTAACTTTTCTGAAAGTTTTCATCGAGATAAACTAATAATCTACAAAAAATTAACGAAAAGACAAAAAATTACAAAAAAATTTCATATAAAGAGAAAGAAATAATCCAATAATCAAGTTAGTCCAAACACGATTTTTTTAGCTTTTCAACATAACTTTATACTTTTTAGATTCATTTATTCGAGACGAACTAATAAACTATTACAAATGACGCAAAATAATAAATACAATTTTTTTTTAAAATAAAGACAAAAAATTTAATCTCCATTAGTTGCTACGGGACTACTGAATAATTTCTTTAACAGAAGTAAGTTTTATGACACCCATTTCCAAGTTTCTGACTGTAAACCCCAAGGGGTTGTCAGAGTGGTAGGGCAGGCGAGCTGTAAACCCAGACGCCCAGCGGTCGAAACTCGGCAACAGCAACTTTGGGGCCACTGGCGGTTTATGCTCGGTCGCCACCGCCAGGGCCTCGAGGACTAGTCGGCGTTAGGTGGGGGACTCCCCCAAGCCGTTACCCCCGGCTTGGCCCTCAAGCCGTTACCGGATACCTCGATTATCAAAAAAAAGTTTCTGACTGTAAAAATTGTCCCCACCTCTCTCTCTCTCTCTCACACGCACGTTGTTAAATGTAAATACTGATTAAATTTATTTTAATCTTTTATTGTTAGTTAGAAGTTTGTTAGAAAGCTGTTAGTTTGTTAGAAGTTTGTATATAAAAAAGATTGAGAAGTCATTAATATAGTTAGTTATTCATTTACCAAAATTAACATGGTATCAGAGCTTCCGCGTTTCTCCCCTTCGTTCTCTGATTCACCTTTCTTCTTCTTCAAGTTCTTCTTCCATTGCAATTCGTGATTCTCTGGTTTTCAATTTCTTCATTTCTCTTTGATTTCGCAAATTGCAATGGCTTCTTCTGGCCCTGATTCGGCTCAATCTTCTCCCAAAAACGTTCCAGATCCCAAATCTGAACCTAATTCATCCTTTTCTTTGATTCCTTCGAATCAAGAATTTCTTAGCCCCTATTACGTTCATCCTAACGAGAATCCCTCTCTCGTTCTTGTATCTACTGTCTTGGAAGGTCCAAATTACCACAATTGGGTTCAAGCCATGACTATGGCTCTTGAAATGAAGAACAAGTTTGTGTTCGTCAATGGATCGCTTCGAAAACCTGCAGAAAGCGATCTTACTTATCAATTGTGGCGACGTTGCAACTGGCTCGTCCTTTCTTGGATTAATCGATCGGTTTCCACGGAAATCTCTACAAGCATTCTTTGGATCACAGAAGCTCATGATATATGGAAGGAATTGAAGCAACGTTTCTCACAAGGTGATCACGTTCGCATCTCTCAGATTCATTGTGATCTGTTTTCTCTCAAACAATCTATGATGACAGTTACATCCTATTTCACTAAAATGAAAATCTTATGGGATGAACTATGTAATTTTCGTCCAATTCCTGCTTGCCAATCTTCTACTGGTTGTTGTTGTGAGTCATCGAAGACAGTTCAGAAATATCGAGAGAATGATTGCGTTATATGTTTTCTTCAAGGCTTGAATGAAAATTTTGCAAATGTTAAGTCTCAGATTTTGATCATGGATCCCTTGCCTACCTTGTCGAAAGTGTATTCAATGGTTCTTCAACATGAACGACAGTTAAACCCTAGAATCCTTCCATCTCCTGATGCATCTGTTCTTGCTGTGCAAACCAACTCATATCCTGCTACAAATCTTCCTTCTCAAGGCCGTGACAGAGGAAAATTCTTTCTAGAGAAACCTAATCGATTGTGCACCTTCTGCAACCGCACAAACCACACTGTGGATACTTGTTTCCGCAAACATGGTTATCCTCCTGGATATAAGACCAAGAAAACTGTCAATAATATCAATACTGATTACTCTCAAGACAACTCTCCCTTGATGAATCTTACCACGGAACAAATCAATGGTCTACTGGCTCTCTTACCATCAACTCAACCAACAGCCACTACTACTGCTGTTGCAAACTTGATCAGTGCACATCATTTGGATACTACTTCTGCCAATGCTGACATAGGTAATTCTCTTTCTCATTGGCTTGTTGATTCTGGAGCTACAGACCACATCACATCTTCTATCAATTTCTTTTCTAGTTACAAGGCTATCAAACCAATTCCTGTTTCTCTTCCAAATGGTAATGTTACATTTGCATTACACAGGGGTACCATTCCTTTATCTTCTGATTTGATTCTATATGATGTTCTTTTTGTACCTAATTTTTCTAAGAATATCATTTCAGTAGCAAAGCTTACCAAAACCCTATGCTGTCAGGTTTTCTTTACTGACATAGCATGTCTCATACAGGAACTTCCTACTATGAGGATGATTGGCAATGCTAAACAGAATGGAAGACTATATTCTCTGGTTGTTGATGAACATACTGTTAGTAGTTCGATTTCCCATTTTCATTGTATAAATCATACTACATCAGCCATAGGTATTGACCTTTGGCACCACAGGTTAGGTCATCCTTCAAATAAATGTTATTCCCTTATTCAAAAACAATACTGTAACATTCCAATTTCTGGTCAGTACAATTGTGATGCTTGTCATTTTGCTAAACAAAAGAAGCTTCCTTTTTCTCATAGTACTTCTATTGCTCCTTCTCCTCTTGATTTAATTCATGTTGATATTTGGGGACCTTACTTTACTCCCTCAGTACATGGCAATAAGTATTTTCTTACCATTGTGGATGATAATTCTAGACACACATGGATAAAGTTGATGAAAACCAAATCTGAAACTAGGGATCATATTATGCACTTTGTTGCACTTATAGGTACCCAATTTGGTCTAAATATTAAAGCCATACGTTCTGATAATGGTATGGAGTTTAATATGCCACAATTTTATCAATCAAATGGTATCATTCATCAATTGTCATGCACTGAAACCCCTCAACAAAATGGGGTAGTTGAGCGAAAACATCAACATATCTTAAATGTCGCTAGATCCCTCATGTTTTCCTCTCACTTACCCATTCAATTTTGGGACTTTGCTGTTTCACATGCTGTCCACCTCATTAATCTTTTGCCTTCCTCCAAAATTCATGGTAAATCTCCATTTTTTCAATTGCATCACAAAGATCCAGACTTGTCTTCTCTTAGAGTTTTTGGTTCCTTATGTTATGCTACTACTCATATAGCCCATAGAACAAAATTTCAGCCAAGGGCTAGAAAATGTGTTCATATTGGATTTTCTTCTGGTGTTAAAGGATATCTTCTACATGACCTTCATAATCATGAAATTTTCTACTCTAGACATGTTTTCTTTTATGAAAACATCTTTCCTTTTGCTAAATCTTCTCAAACATCAACCAACTCCAACTTTCCTATAATACATTCCCCTGAAATACCTAGACCAACCATTACTGATTTAGCTTTAGATCATACATCTCCTGTCCTATCTTCCACCACAAATAGTTCTCATCCTTTAGACCCAATTGCAGATATTTCTGAATCTGCAACAGCCATCAACTCTCCTACACCTCCTTCTTCATCTATTAATCCTGCTGAAAATACAGAACCTTCTGCCTCTGTACCTATCCCAATTCGGGTTTCAACCAGAGTTAAAACTACTCCTTCTTATCTAAAAGATTACCACTGTAATATAGTCTCTACTGCTACCATTGACAATACATCCTCAGGTACTCCTTATCCCTTATCTCAATTTATTTTTTATGAACAACTATCTTCCTCCCATAAATCTTTTGTCTCAAATGTTTCTAGTATTATTGAACCTAAAACCTATGCTCAAGCAGTCAAACACGACTGCTGGAAAGAGGCCATGAACCAAGAAATCACAGCTTTAGAACAGAATCACACATGGATCCTCACAGATTTACCCCCTGGCAAGAAACCCATTGGCTGTAAATGGGTTTTCAGGATTAAACTCAAAGCTGATGGTTCTATAGAGAGATACAAAGCCAGATTGGTCGCAAAAGGTTTCACTCAACTTGAGGGTGTTGATTTCTCTGAAACTTTCTCTGCCGTTGTAAAACTCACTACAGTTCGACTAGTATTGGCTTTGGCAGCTGCATCTAATTGGCATTTACATCAACTTGATGTAAATAATGCCTTTCTTCATGGGGACTTACATGAAGAGGTTTACATGTGCATTCCTCCTGGTTTTACAGCAGCTCACACCAATCAAGTTTGTAAACTCCAAAAATCTCTCTATGGATTGAAACAAGCTAGTAGGCAATGGAATTTCAAATTAGTTTCATTCTTACTTTCTCTTGGATATGTTCAATCTAAATCCGATTATTCTTTACTTGTTAAACATGTTGCTAGCCGAATTACTATCCTTCTCATCTATGTTGATGATGTTGTTTTGACTGGAAATGACATTGAAGAAATTCAGTCAGTCAAATCCTTACTTGATCAGCAGTTCAAGATAAAAGATCTTGGTTCACTTAAATTCTTTTTGGGACTTGAGGTAGCTAGATCCTCAAAAGGAATAAATCTTTGCCAAAGGAAATATACTTTGGAACTTATTGAAGATGCTGGATTATTGGCTTGCAAACCAGCCTCTACTCCTATGCTTCCTGGTGCTAAACTTACAAATACTGATGGCATTCCAATTGCTGACCCTACTGTTTACAGAAGATTAATTGGCAGGCTTATCTATCTTACAAATACAAGACCGGATATTTGTTATGCAGTGCATAAACTCAGCCAGTTTATGTCTAATCCTTTGCATCCACACTTAGATGCAGCCTTGCACATACTGAGGTATCTAAAGTCCTCACCTGGGAAAGGATTATTCTTTCCTGCAAAATCTGATTTCCAATTGAAGGCTTTCAGTGACTCAGACTGGGCAGCATGTCCTGACACCCGCCGGTCTGTCACTGGTTTCTGCATCTTCTATGGCTCCTCTCTTATCTCATGGAGATCAAAGAAACAAGGCACTGTCTCTAGATCATCCTCAGAGGCTGAGTATCGGGCACTTGCAGTAACTACATCTGAAATTCAATGGCTCATATATATATTAAAAGATCTGCAGCAGCATCATTCCAAACCAGTGTCAATTTACTGCGACAATCAATCAGCCATATATATTGCTCAAAATCCCACATTCCATGAAAGAACCAAGCACATTGAACTAGATTGTCATCTAGTTAGGGAAAAAGTCCAGGCTGGTTCTATTCACTTGATGCCTATACCAACCAAGGCTCAACTTGCTGACATATATACAAAAGCCTTGCATCCTGCACCTTTCAAGAATCTTATGTCCAAGCTGAATCTCATGGACATCCATAGTTCAGCTTGTGGGGGGCTGTTAAATGTAAATACTGATTAAATTTATTTTAATCTTTTATTGTTAGTTAGAAATTTGTTAGAAAGCTGTTAGTTTGTTAGAAGTTTGTATATAAAAAGATTGAGAAGTCATTAATATAGTTAGTTATTCATTTACCAAAATTAACACACGTATCGAAATTCAACCAAAATCCACCATGAACGCACCTCGAGCTGGCTGGAAAATTGGAAAAACATTTGGTCTTCCATGTCCATGAACCCTGCCTGACCCTGACCTCAATTTTTCTCTCTGATACTCCCTTTTTCTAGTTACTATTAATTTTTATGGGATTAATTTATACAGAATTTTACTTTAATTTTAATTGGCCCCCCGTATTGGAAAGTAGGATTGATCTCTCAGAGATTAATCGAAGTGCATGTAAATTGACATTATTAAAAAAAAGTAAGAAACCTAATAGTTGTACTTTCTCACACCACTCTTGCTCAATATCCCAAACAACGATCCAATTTTTCTTTTTATGCAATTAATCTCTCTCTCTCTCCGCTTCTGCCTCTGCCTCTATCGAACACTTAAATACTACCGGTAAGAAGAGCTGAGAGGCATAATCACCCCTCCATGACGAATTGAAGAAGGAAAAAATTGCATCTAACTATTTTGTTTAACTGGGCCCATTAGATTCGTAATGAGATCTTGAGGTCGATGATAATTTAAAGTTTAAACTTCATGTTTTTAAATCCAACTGGCTTTAAGAAGTTAGACCTCACCAATTCTTTCTTATATGGTGTGTGTATATTTATTACTAGTTTAAAAAGAAAATTTTTTTAGTGTGAAAGCCAGTTTTGAGACCTGACTCACATTTTAATTTTGCAAATTCTTTCTTTAAAAAAATTTTTGATTGTTAATTTTCAATCCAATAACTGCTTGGGACAAAAGAGAAAATTTATTCTATATAACTATTAAAAAATTATCAAATTGTGTTAACACACATCGAGTGAGAGTGTGTTCGTGTGTGAGAGAGAGAGAGAGACAATGCTAACCACCAACTAGCGGGTGATGGATAATATATAAAAAGTATATCGATATATGTAAAATATATATTAATATCTGTGAATATGCATTGATATTCGTAAAATATGTATTAATCGTGTTTATTTGGCATTATGTACATATGTATATATATAAAGACTATATGAACCAACACTTTTTTAGACCAATATTGGACCAATCATCCAAACTCTTCATTCTTGATTACATTTTAATGATCCGAACCGTTCAATGTGTTTAAAACATATTTTTAAGGCTACCCACGAGAAATCAGCTCAAAATATTACCGAAAATGACTTGATCTAAACAGTGGTTCATAAAATAGTTTATGTCAGCATTTTTAACCACTGCTTGGATCAAGCCTTTTCCGGTAATATTTTAAGCTGATTTCTTACAGGTACTCTTAAAAACATATTTTAAACACATTGAACGGTTCGGATCATTAAAATTTAATCGGAAATGAAGAGTTTAGATGTTAGTCTAATATTAGTCAAAAAAATGTATTGGTCCCTTGAGCCTCACCCATATATATATATATATATATAGAGAGAGAGAGAGAGAGAGAGAGAGAGAGAGAGAGCCCTTCTAATGAGGATCTCTCATTTTATTAAAATGAGGACTTTTTATTTACTGATCAAATTTTGATAATCCGAGTCGTTTAATGTGTTTAAAACATGTTTGTGAAAAATCAGCTCAAGATATTATCGGAAAAACTCGATCTAAACGGATTTTTATAAAACTATTTCTGTTAGTATTTATTAAAAAATAAAAACTGCTTAGATCAACATTACACCCCTTGGGTTGTCGGCAAGACGCCAAATTGGTCTCCATCCATGCCCGATTTACAGAAGGCCCAAACTATAACCCAAAATCCTAGTCCAAACCACAGGCGGCCCAAGCGAACATCAACTACTCCCCTCCCTGAGTAACTCCCATCATAATTTTCACTCGCAGACTCTGTATCGATCTCTCCAACCACCCAAGACCTGCAACTGTATTCTTAGATTTTCAATCTCCTGATCCCTTCAAGAAATCTGATATGGTTAGCCCATACTTTGCACTCACCACTTTACACCAAAGGCTTGATTTCTCTGTTCCAAACCTCCATCAACACTTAGACAATAAGGCTAGATTCATTGCCTCCAGCCTTTTGACCCCAAAAGATCTGCCATTGACTGTTTCATCCCATCTTAGTAGGCACTACTTCTTCTTCCCTTCCGGAGATTCTCAGAAGAAATCTCTTTGGCACTTAACTATAGCTTTTGCCACACCTGTAGACATCTTGAAGATGGTAGACTTAATTAGCATGTGTTGTGTACTAAAACAATGCCTTTTTAATTTGTCACAATATCCGATTGCAGTGTTTGGACAGTATTATTTCAGCGGTCAAAATGGCGTGCAACACACTCTACCAATAAAAACCTTGATTTTACATTTCAATTGTTTTTTAGATGATTTCTAAGTTTCAAAATTTGACCACCAAACTAACTCGTTGAAGTTAATATATCTTAGCTTATCTGTTTCACAACTGTGAGAATTTTTTTGAATTGATTTTCGTATTTTCTTTTTCTAGTACTGCATGGAAAAAACAAATCAATAAAAAGATAATATGATAAGTTTTGAACAACAAAGATAAAATGGAGTTGTTAATGGTTAGTATTTTCTTATGTATGAAAAATTTCAAAGTTTTTGTGGATGTAATAAATGTTGTAAAATTTTCTGTGTGCAAATTATGAGAAATGCATTGAGAGTAGCTTATAAGATGCAAATGATTTGGTTGTTAAATCATTTGACGATCAACATCTTTTAATATTTGATATTAAATAGAATTCATTATACTTTTCAATTTCAATATATTGAGGATATTTTTGCCGAGCCAAAAAAAAAAAATTCATTATAAGTCATTTGACGAACTAATTCGTTCATTTTATAGGTATCAATATACTCAACGACGTTCATGCAAAAAAAGAAGAAGAGAAAAGTATATTGTTTGATTATGTTTATCTATTTTAACGGCCAATAATTTTGATCAGAGCAATAGATGGTTAGAATTTGATCGTGCATTGTTTTAAAAATAAATATATTTCGCTCACGTTTTCACTGATTATGTCCGATTAACTTGATTTTTCGCATAATAAATTCACATATTAAGATTTACAGGAGGAACGCATCTAAAATAGAAGCGTCTTCATAGCCTCAAAAATAAATATAGCGATCGGTACATATATGATATATAAATCTTCACATTTCTATGCACCAATTATTTAAATATATTTGAGGATTATCTTAGCACATAAATAGTTGATTTCTTCGAGTGTTTTTTTTTTCTAGGCAAAAAAGAAATGGTATAACTTGGGAATTGGGGAGGTTGCTGTACCCAAAACGACATCGTTTTGGCACGCAAAACACTGCCCGAATAATTTTCAGTTGTGTTTTGAGCGCTAAAATGACGTTGTTTTGGGGCACAATACGCACTGCTATGCACTGCGCACAACAAAACTCCTAGTCCGTATAACGTGACCATCTTAGCTAGGTATATATAACTTGACATAAAAAATGGTATACAAATCTATTGAAATGGGTCCCGCATATTCGTGACACCCACATCATGTTCGTACCAGGTGAGAGTGTTATGTCATATGTTGTGTTGTGAGGTCGTATATGTACTCAAGGAAACAGGGATTCTATTGTGCAACAGGATTTCGCACCATTGGATGCCTAAAACATTGCGTTTTGGACGCCAAATGTAGTTTGAGTGTCAAAACGATATCATTTTGGTGTTCGTCTGGATGCCCAAGACATCCCATCCAAGCAGCAGATGTATTTTAGGTGCCAAAACGACACCGTGCACAGCAAGATCGACCTGTTCAAGTTTTTAACGACCTTGATTTGATTCATGCTTTATGTTCGTGCATCTGTGTAGATTCAATACAACAAGAAGTTTGTTTTCTATTATATTTATGCATCTTGTTGGGAATTCGTTCGATCTATTGATTCATCCATGGGCAAACGTCAGAGTTCATACCTCATTACTTGGGCCCAATATAAATTAGATAAGTTTAGAGCCACTTAAAAGCTTAAACCTTATAAGTGGTGAGCCATTTAATATTATGTAAAAATTCAATTTTTCTTGTGTTTAAATTTAACATTCATACATGTCGTGACAAATCTCTCCCTCATCCGCGATACAATGCATTGATCTCTATTTACTGGCAAGCAATGCTATGGGTACTAACTATTTTGCACAAATGAGTACAAATATGAGAGAGAGTGGAGCCCCTATCTCTTGACACCCGCTTCTCGAGGAAATTCTCTCTCTCACATTTATACCCATTTGTACAAAATAAGTAGTATCCATAGCACTTCTGTTATTGGGCCTTGATCTTCTTAATATTAAGTTGAGAATAATTACAAAGCTGACCAGATATCTCGACTGTTACGCTCCAACTTTTTCCTAATATTTAATTTAGATTTTAAATTCAAAATTTTGTAGTCTAGATCTTAATTAATTATTTTGTGTATATTAAAAGCACCAGAGACTTGATTATCATTTTATGGTACAAAATTCTTTGGAAAATTATTTTGTATTGGGCTAATGATAAATTTTTATAGTTTGGAATTCCAATTGAATACTTTATTTAAATTATTTCATTAATGGCATGATTGTAATTTTGGTATAAGAATTTTTTTTTTGATAAGCAATTTTGGTATAAGAATTGTATTGGGTTAATTATATATAGGTAAGTTCGAGGGTATTAGAGCATTTTTTTATATATACAAATAAGTATTAATTAATTGTTCATTATATAAATAGCCTGATAGGATAGGTTTTATTTAGGTTAGAGTTTTCTGAAAGGTGAGTAATAGGCGTAGACTTTTCTTGAGCCATCTGCTGGTAAGTTCATGAACTAAACATTTTCAATTTCTTTTGTCTTTTTCCCCTCTCTTCTTTCGGGAGATTGCTTAGATGAAGAAAGAGAATAGAAGCATATAGTGGAAGTTGGTTGGCATTAGTGAAGTTGCTGGAAGGATTATGGCGTTTAACAAAGAGAGAGACTGGGAGCATGAGAGAAACAGGGGTGCATGGCTAATTAATGAGTTGGTGGCATTTATTGTTTAGCTATATAATATTAGTTGTCATAATATACTAGTTTTAGATATTATGGACAGATGGTGGATCTATTATTATTATATTAGTTTGTTTAGGTTGGGTTAGTATTTGTTTTTACAGTATATTTGGGTTTTATATTTGTATTAGCAAGTGGTTCTATGTGATATGATTTTGCAACAGGTTACTCCCATTTTTCGTATTTGGATTGCGTTGCCTTTCGACTCAGGTGAGTGGTTAAGTATGTTACGTACCTTCGAAATCTATCTGTTCCTTGAAAAATATCATTTTAAAAGTTTTATTTATTTCTTATAAAATTAGAAAATATATTTGGCATCTCGTTAATCAAACGGCATATGGTTGGTGTTCTTTGAATCATTTAATTCTCTCAATAGTCTTTTGGTGAAAACTTTGTGGATATTAATTGGGAACATATTTTTGAAAGTCTAGGAAAATTAATCCTCTGTGTGCGGGTGACTTTGGCCATTAGGAAAGATTTTCGGGTTAGGCCGGGTGACCCTAATGCTCAACGATTGAAGGAAAAGTTCCTGGTGCGTCCTAGTGACCTTCACCGGATCATCTTAGGTAAAAGTTCCAGACACCTACTCGTGGTGACTTTAAGTATGATACTGGGTCCAATTTTTGAGTTATTTATTTCATTAGCATTTGGTACTATTTGGTATTTATGGTTCCCCTTGTTGTTTGGTTGGATATCTGGTTGTGATCACCGTTGAGATTCATTATTGGTTAAATAAAACATTATTTATTTTATTGGTTGTGGTACACTCTTATGTTTTATTTTATGTAGATAACTTAAATTATTTTAATCCCTCTTTTAGAAACTTATTGTAATATACATGTTTTACCATTCACTGAACTTTTAGCTGACGGATTTATTCCACATCATTTTTCAGGCGAGTCGGGATGTTAGGGAATGACTTTGGCAGTATTGTAAAATTTGTTTTATTGACCTCCATAGGACATTGTATTTAGTGTTAGGATTTTATTTGTTTCCTTCCGCATATTATTTTTGAACTCTTGGTAACCAGATTTTGTTATTCTATTTATTGTTTGGAGGTATATTTTTATTGGATGGTCTGTAAGATGATTATGCCTCACGATTGGTTTGGAACATTTGGTTGGAATTTTGTGAAATGGAAACTTGGTTTTTTGGTAATCGATATTATTTAATAATTTAATTACTTTTATTATTTTAAGGCTGTATGTTTCGTAAGTTGAGGTTTTGCGGTACACGCACGGCGATTATGTCCTCTATTTTGGGGTATGATATCGACTATAAAAAAGAAGAAGTTTGATATGATTTTTTTCCATCAATTTAATTTCATTTTCAGTCTCTTCACTAGTGTTTTGTCTCTGTCCTGCGACTGAATTAGGGTAAAATCTTCTCAATCTCTCTAAGAGTTTTTCAAGTGATTCACTGGTCGAAAATGAACCGAAACACTGGTACGCTAAAATTATGTTGTCGCATCTGAATGCTAAGAATCAAACGACGCATTCAATCTTGAATCCCTGCAGGTGTCGTGGTTGGGTTCCAAAAATTTCCACCAGAAGCAAATAATGAAATAAAAAAAAAACACAGAGAGATATACGCGGGGGTGGAACAGCCCCGGGGGGGGGGGGGGGGGGGCAAAAATTTCAGAAACATTTTGAACCTATGTATAAATTTTGAAAATTATAAAAAATTATATTTCGTCTCCTAAATTTTGAATCATGATTCCACCCCTGAATATATGCGGTTCAATAATGTGTGTACTTCTCTGAAGTTGCACCAATTCACAATATTGAAGAAATGATTGTACACATCTCTTTCTCTCTCAATAAACCACCTCTTTTTTTTAATCTAAATTATCTTAGTGCTAAAAATACATAATATTATACTTATAAGACAAAGTTCAAACCTTGAGTAACTAAAAACCTCGTTTTTATTGCAAATTAGGCACACTAGGATTGGCAAGATGTGTGCATCACGAGTAGTTTGTGATAAACTTATATGTGGGAGACGTAAATAAAACTCTTAATTGCGGAAGAATTACATACCTTCTGCCATGGTGATCAAGTGTTGAGAAATCTTAGAAACCGTCTTTGCTCTTGAACCAAAACAAATTAATGCACTCACAACCCTCACTGATTTGTATGGAGAGTAATAGGTAGGATTTCCGGTCTAATCTATATTACGTAAAAGCAGTAACTTGATGGTAATCACAGGCCTTTATATAGATAGACAGGGACCCTTACCCAATAGTCACAACCCTTTATGAGACTCTTTCCCAAGAGTCATATTCCTTCAATGAGACTCTTTCCTAAGAGTCACATTCTTTATACTTCCTTCCATCAAGGAAGTTGCTTTGACACCTTTTTGAATAGTCCCCATTATTAATTACTTAAATCTAATATCCAGAGTTTTAATTAAAATACACATAATACATAAATATAATAAGATGTGTCATGTGAGCCACACTTAATGAATATAAAACTAACATTCTCCCACTTGACTCACATAACATATCAATTTTAAAAATTCTGGACAAAAGATATTAAATGCTGAAGTTGGCCATATAATGAAAACTACCCAAATAATAACCTTTAGTTAAAAGACTTAACACACGAATCATGACGGTTATGCTTCTAAAATGAGCATTTCCTTTCATGTATTACAATGTACAAGTCTCTCAATAATTTGTGATATTCAACTTTATGAATGACTTTCAACAAGCCACTCGGGTCCAAAAGTCCTAACGGACTATGTGTCCCAATGGACAATGTGTCGAAGAAGATACTTTATGTGCACAAAGAAATATGTTCTTTTATTGACAATTCCAAAAGTGCAGATAACAAGAAATCAAATGATAGTTAGCTAACTAAACCCATATGCTCTACATGTTTCGAAAATACTTTGACAGTGAGCCCTTTCGTCATGGGATCCACAATCATTAAATCTGTACTTATATGTTCTATGGTGACCTCTTGTTTACTAACCCTCTCTCTAACAGCAAGATACTTGATGTCAATATGTTTGCTTCGACTCCCACTTTTGTTGTTGTTAGAGAAGAAAACTGCAGATGAGTTATCACAATACATTCTTATTGGCCTAGATATCGAATCCACGATTTGAAGCCTTGTGATAAAATTCTTTAACCATACAGCCTGTGAAGTTGCTTCAAAGCACGCTATAAACTCTGCTTCCATTGTCGATGACGCTACAATTGTCTCTTTGGCACTTTTCCATGATATAGCACCTCCTGCTAGCGTAAAGACATATCCTAAAGTGGACTTTCTTGAATCTTGGCAACCGGCAAAGTCTGAATCTGAATATCCAACCACTTCGAGATAGTTGACATGCTTATAGGTGAGCATTAAATTTTTAGTTCCCTGTAAGTACCTCATGACCTTTTTAGCAGCCCTCCAATGTTCTATTCCAGGATTGCTTTGGTATCTACCAAGCATTCCTACTGCAAAGGCAATATCAGGCCTTGTACAGACTAGAGCATGCATTAAACTACCAACGGCAGACGCATAAGGAATACTTAACATTTGTTCCTTCTCCAAATTATTTTTCGGACATTGACGTAGACTGAATTTGTCACCTTTCAGAATAGGTGCTGCATTAGGAGTGCATTTACTCATTCCAAATTTGTCCAAAACTTTGTCAATGTAAGCTCTATGAGACAATCCTAATGTTCTCTTTGATCTGTCTCTATGAATTTCTATGCCTAAGACATAAGAAGATTCACTCATATCTTTCATTTCAAAGTTTTGACTAAGATACTGTTTAGTATCATGCAGCAAACCCAAATCATTGGTTGCTAGTAAAATATCATCCACATATAGAACTAAGAAAATATATTTACTCCCACTAGTCTTAAGATATATACACGTATCAACAATGTTTTCCGTAAAACCATAAGAAGAAATAACATTGTGAAACTTTAAATACCATTGGCGGGAGGCTTGTTTTAGTCCATATATGGATTTCTTGAGTTTGCAAACCAAATTACTATCATTGTCAGAACAAAATCCTTCAGGTTGCTTCATGTATACTTCTTCCTCAAGATCCCCATTCAAAAACGCTGTGTTTACATCCATTTGATGTAGCTCTAAGTCAAAGTGAGCTACTAATGCCATGATAATTCTGAATGAGTCCTTTTTAGAAACTGGAGAGAAGGTATTATGGTAATCAATGCCTTCTCTCTGAGTGAAACCCTTAGCTACAAGTCTAGCCTTATATCGTTCGATGTTACCATTCGAGTCTTTCTTAGTCTTATAGACCCATTTACAGCCAACAGCCTTAACTCCCTTAGGTAACTCTACAACATCCCAGACTTGATTTTTTGCCATGGATTCCATTTCTTCCTTCATAGCATCATACCATGAATTAGAATTTTCTCCATTCATGGCATTAGTAAATGAAATGGGATCATCTTTAGGTCCAATGTCAAAACCAGACTCTATCAAGTATACTAAATAATCACCAGAAATAGCCGACTTTCTTACCCTTGAGGATCTTCTTAATTCCACAGCCTCATTTGAAGGTTGAGAGTTCTGAGGTGCAGAATTCATATCGACTTGGTTGTCTTGAGGTGGAGGCTCCAAATTTGGGTGCTCATCAAGAATAACATCTTGGTTATCTTGACTAGCAACCAATCTTTCTTCATTCATAGGTACAATATTAAAATCCCGTGATTCCTCCCACTCAATCCTTTGAGTTTGACTCCCACTAATGTCAGTATCCTCAATGAATTTAGCATTTCTGGCCTCAACAATTCTAGGTGTATGCGAAGGACAATAAAATTTATAGCCCTTAGATTTTTCAGCATAGCCAATAAAATATCCACTGACTGTTCTTGGGTCCAATTTCTTTATTTGTGGATTATAGACTTTAACCTCTGCTGGACAGCCCCATATATGCATATGTCTTAAACTTGGTTTCCACCCTTTCCATAACTCAAAAGGAGTTTTAGGAACAGCTTTAGATGGGACCCTGTTTAAGATATACACAGCAGTCTTTAAGGCTTCACCCCACAAAAATTTAGGAAGACTAGAATTGCTAAGCATACTTCTTATCATATCTGAAAGAGTACGATTTCGCCTTTCTGCTACACCATTCTGTTGTGGTGTACCTGGCATGGTATACTGAGCAACAATGCCTTCATCCTTAAGAAAATTGGCAAATGGACCCGGTCTTTGTCCCATCTCTGTGTATCTACCAAAATATTCTCCACCCCTATCGGATCTAACAATCTTGATTTTCTTTTCTAATTGTTTCTCTACTTCTCTTTTATATTCCTTAAAAGCATCAAGTGCCTCCGCCTTATCAAAAAGAAGATAAAGATACATAAATCGAGAATAGTCATCAATGAATGAGATAAAATATCTCTGACCATTTAAACAAGGGGTTGGAAATTCACAGATATCAGTATGAATGATTCCAAGTAATTCTTCACTCCGCTTGGCACCTTTACTATTCTTGTTGGTTTGCTTTCCTTTGATGCAAGCCACACAAGTACCAAAGTCAGAAAAATCTAGAGTTGTAAGAACTCCATCTTTTACTAACCTCTTAATTCTATCTATGGAGATGTGTCCCAATCTCCGATGCCACAACATGGAGGATGTTTCATCAATAATGTTACGCTTAGTGCCAACGTCATCATGCAAAGTTAACAAATTTTGTTCAAAAATAGGATCTAGATTTATTTTATACAAACCACTAACAAGAGAACCAGAACCAATAGAAGAAGAACCTTTGAGTAAATGAAATTTTGATCCAAATAAAATTAAATTCAAAACCAAATGGCACAAGTTTAGATACGGAAATTAAATTCCTAGAAAAAGAAGGGATGTAAAATGTGTTTACAAGATCCAAAATAAAACCATTTTGTAAAACTAGTCTAAAAGTTCCAACAGCTTCGACGTGCGAACGCATCCCATTACCCGAATAGATGCTTTGTTCACTTCCTGTCGGTTTCCTTAGACTGAGGAAGCCCTGCATGATATTGGCAATATGAATTGTAGAACCCGAATCAATCCACCAATCATTTTGATGAACATTAACAAAATTGGACTCATAACATACAAGAGATAAAAGATTACCTTTCTTTTTTAGCCAAGCTTGATACTTGAGACAATCTTTCTTCATGTGTCCAGATTTCTTACAGAAGAAGCAAGCATTCTTTTTTCCTTGACGCTTGAATAATGTCTTCTCATTCTTCTTCCAATTCGGACCACCTTTGCCTTTCTCACTTTTGCCTTTCTTTCCTTGCTCCCCTTTATATGTCACTAGGTGAGCACTTTCTAGATTCTAATGCTTAAGCCTCTCCTCTTCTTGAACACACATGGCAAGAAGTTCATTAACGGACCATTTTACTTTATGTGTGTTATAAGATATTTTGAATGGTCCAAATTCCGAAGGGAGAGAATTGAGTATGAGATGAACAAGGAATGAATCGAAAATCTCTATCTCTAAGGACTTAAGACGCGCTGCTATGTCCCTCATTTGCATAATGTGCTCACGCACATTTTTAGAACTGTTATGCTTCATACCTGACAACTTATTCATTAGGGTGCTTGCAGATGCCTTATCAGAACTAACAAATTGCTCTTCTATAGCCTTTATGTAGTCTTTCACCTTATCACATGCGGGGATTGAATTTCTGATGCTATGACTAACATGAGATTTGATATGCATCAAACTCAAACGATTAGATCGTTCCCACTTATCATAGGCAGCCTTATCTGCTTTTGAACTCTCATCTGTAGGTTTTGGCGGTTCATCCTCACGAATTGCCAAATCGAGGTCCATACACCCTAATGCCAAAAGGACTTTTTCCTTCCAATCCGAAAAATTGTCACCACTTAAAAACGAAATACGTGAAGACTCACTAGAAACCAAAGAGGTAGTGACAACTGCAATTACCAAGAATATAAAGCTATCAATGCTTTGAAACAATTAACATAATTTGAATCAACCAATGTCAATTCAATAAACAAACCTAAATCTTCCTGTGGGTAAAGATTGCAACACGCATTAGATTTGTTAAGACTTTAGAAGACTAGCAAGCAAACACTAATAAGAAAGAACCTCACCTGTGGGTGAAAGATATCTAAACCTTTTAATGTTCAACTTACCATCTTAATCCAATTATGTAATACAAAATAATTACTTCCCTGTGGGGCCAAATAATTATTTCTAGAAACATAATTACAAAAGTAGAAATGCCAGAAATACTTGCGTGATTCAAACCGAAATCACTCAATAACCAAAATTTTATTCTAAGATGCTGCGGCTACTCTTAAAATAAAAGAAAACAAAACAAAACTAATATGGCATTATTTATACTATAAACCTATCCTTAGGTTTATACTTTGTCAAAACTGAAGGTATCATATTAAATTTAATTCCAAGTTTGAAGGGAAATATAATTATTATGAATTTTTGTGTGTGAAATGTAAATCACAAGGTCCCATATTTCACTATGCATGAAACGGTGCTTTAAATTTTGGAAAAGGCGTGGGGTCCCGCAACTGTCAACAAAACTTAGTAAACTAAAATATATGTGAGATATGCATGAAACAGACACCTATCTCCCTTTGTTACTGTTTTAGTTCAAAAGAAGGAAATAATAATAATAATGGTAATCAAAAGGGTGCTTTTAAAAAAACAGTTATTGGGCCTTGTCAAAACCATACATCACTATCCATATTCAAAATCCCAAATGGTTTTGACACCTGTTGGTGGTTGTACCTTCTTGTGAAAATTTTGACCGTTAAATGCCTTCACTGTTTTTCCTTGAAGTTGCCATTTAGAAAAACAAAAACTTCACTGGTTGTAGAAAAACTTCTGTGTAGGGAGGAGGCAAATGAATGCTATATATATATATATATATATATATCCACAACCATACTCGGATTTCATATATCTTCTGTAAGTGCGGTACAGAAATTTAATGGGGTGAGAATTGTCAGTGGCGGAATCTCTTTCTTCAACATAGTGGCTTTGTGTGAAAATCTTTTGGTTTGCATTTATTGATATTTGGTATATATATACATACATATATATATATACATACATATATATATATATATATATATATATATATATATATATATATATATATCTGAGTCTCTAACACAACACATTGAATTTTGGAAAAATAATACTTAGATTCCGCAAAACTTCGCATCAAGGCAGTAAAACTTTTTCCGAAAATAACACTTAGGTAAGAAACTGTATACTCAGTGACGGCACAAGTGTAATCACCGAACACCACAACGGAAAAGAAGGCTCTGATACCAATTGATAAACTTATATGTGGGAGACATAAATAAAACTCTTAATTGCGGAAGAATTACATACCTTCTGCCATGGTGATCAAGTGTTGAGAAATCTTAGAAACCGTCTTTGCTCTTGAACCAAAACAAATTAATGCACTCACAACCCTCACTGATTTGTATGGAGAGTAATAGGTAGGATTTCCGGTTTAATTTATATTACGTAAAAGCAGTAACTTGATGGTAATCACAGGCCTTTATATAGATAGACAGGGACCCTTACCCAATAGTCACAACCCTTTATGAGACTCTTTCCCAAGAGTCATATTCCTTTAATGAGACTCTTTCCCAAGAGTCACATTCTTTATACTTCCTTCCATCAAGGAAGTTGCTTTGACACCTTTTTGAATAGTCCCCATTATTAATTACTTAAATCTAATATCCAGAGTTTTAATTAAAATACACATAATACATAAATATAATAAGATGTGTCATGTGAGCCACACTTAATGAATATAAAACTAACAGTTTGTCCTAATATTTTTGAACTGTCTACTGAAGAATGTCTACATTTTAACACGACGGGTGAAGTGAGGCAGTATGTCTTACTCTTTCTGTCAGCAAATTGAATAGTTAGTGGAGTGGATTTCATATCCTCATTGATTATGATAATTTTAGAAATACCTTGTTGAAAAAAAAGCAAGAAAAGGATTTGAAAAGTAAAATTTTCCTCTAATGAGAAAACACAAAACAAAATATCATAATTGCTATTACATTTAAAGTGTAAATTACTTTTAATGCAATTTTCTCTTTTGTCGTTAAAAAAAATTTGAGCCGATACGCTCAACGAATAACAATGGAAACCACAATAAATCATGGAGCAGCAAAAAGTTGACAGTATTTGTGTGGAATAAGTAATAGATTGTCTTAGAGAATAGAATTTTTGAATTTGATTTTTTTTCGCCTTGCCCAAGGGACGCGTTACATAGTCTGGATTTTAAAGATTTTGAAGAGTAATTTGCTTTTCTATATGTCCAATTGGAGTTTTAGCCTCAGCCAAAGAAATATATAAGTATTATGTCCTGTTCTCTTATTATTTTTCAGCAAGAGAAGAGCTCATCGGAAGATCCTCTATATGTCTTTAGTCGGCGAGAAAGAATTTTGATGATTAAATCAATACTTAACCTTTAATCTTGCAATGTGAGTGTTCTTAATAACAAATTACAACGTAAAGTTTAGAAAAGACTACATGAGAATAATCTCAAAATTCAATAACCATTTATTAAAATATTCTGAACTCGTGGTTTGTCACATCCCAAAATGGAAGATATGACCGGTCGTGAACTACAAGGTTTCAACTTGCAGAACACGCAGTCTCAAAATAATAAAAATAATTAAGAATAATTAAATTATTAAGGAATGTCGATTGCCAAAAGACCAAGTTTTCATTTCACAAAATTCCTACCAAATGTTCCAAACCAACCGTGAGGCATATCTATCTCACGAACTATCCAATAAAAATGTACCTCCAAACAATAAATAAAATAACAAAATCTGGTCACCAAGAGTTCAAAAATAATATGCGGAAGCAAATAAATAAAATCCTAACACTAAATGTAATGTCCTATGGAGGTCAATAAAACAAATCCCACGATGCCGCCAGAGTCCTTTCCTAACGTCCTGACTCGCCTGAAAAATAAAGTGGAATAAATCCGTCAGCTGAAAGCTCAGTGAATGACAAAGCGTGTATATTATAATAAGTTTCTAAAAGAGGGATTAAAATAATTTAAGTTATTAGCATAAAATAAGGCATAAGAGTGAACCACAACCAAATAAAATAAACAATTTTCCATTTAACCAATAATAAATTTCAATAGTGATCACAATCAGATATCCAACCAAACAACAAGGGGAATCACAAATACCAAATAGTACCAAATGCCAGTGAAATAAATAACTCAAAAATTAGATCCAATATCGAATTTAGAGTCACCACGAGTAGGCAGCCCGTGGAACTTTTCCCTAAGACGATCCGGTTAAGGTTACCAAGACGCACCAGAAACTTTTCCTTCAACCGTTCAGCATTAGGGTCACCCGGCCTAACCCGAGAATTTTCCCAAATGGCCAGAGTCACCCGCACACAGAGGATTAATTTCTCTGGACTTTCAAAATACGTTCCAAATTATAATATCCACAAAGTATTCACAAAAAAGACCATTGAGAGAATTAAACGATTCATTGAACATTAACCATATGCCTTTTGAACAACCAAACACCAAATATGATTTCCAATTCATAAAAAAAAATATAGCTTTTAAAAGAATAATTTTTCAGGGAACGGATAGATTTCAAAAGTACGTAACATCACTACTACAAACAGAGCCAAAGATCACGCTTTTAAACCGTGATCTTTACCTTTTAATCTCGGTTTCAATTCCGTGGTGTATGTGGGTGTAATTAAAAGTCCGTCCGTTTTTATCACGCTTAAAATTCGTGATCTAAAACGGAACAAACAATCTCAGTTTTGTACAAAACCGTAATTAAACGTACCATACCCCGTGATTAAAACACCTATCTAACATCTCGGTTTTGCATAAAACCGTGATTGTTGGACACTAACAATCACGGTTGGACTATAAACCGTAATTGTAAGTTATTCTTTGTAACAATTACAATTGGATTATAAACCGTGATTGTAAGTTATTCTCTATAATAATTAATTTTTACTTTTTTCTACAAACCAAATTAATTAATACTCATTATCTGATAAAATAAACCATAAAAAAACTACATTATTAATAGCACCAAATTTTTTTTTTCTATATTAACCAAAAAATCCATGACAGAGTATGCCGCTCAAAACTAGCTAAAAAAAATTCATAACAAATTCCAATAGTACTAAAGAATGTAAATACAATGTATTAACCAATTGTAATCCATGACATTGTAACAAAATTATAAGGTAAACTAAATTGCAAAACAAGCTCATCAGCGCCAAACCAGCAACAGAAGCAGCGCCAAACCTTGAGCATTTCTTCCAAATCTTGTCAAGCTTAACAAACCAGCTACAAAATGGAAAGCCACCCCATTAATCTCCTTAGTGTACTTAAATACGTTTTATTTTCAAAATCACTAGCGGTCAAGTATGAGCCGTAAAGCGTTCAAAAGTTGCAACAGCAGCAACATTGGAATTTTGTGATTGTTTAAATACGTTTTATTTTTTGTTTCCTTTTGTTTCATCCCATTGGGTCACTTAACTACTGGCAAGCAAAATTAAGCAGTCCTACTTGCTTGCCTTGAACATGTTTCCTCTCAATTCTAATACTAGTAGCAGTAAAGGGAACATCAAAACTAGATTCACCTCAAGATTGACGAACCAAATTCTGCATGTATGAAAAGCACCACTTCCATTGCTTTGACTAGGTCAGAATGAACTGGCAGTGTCGAAAACCTGCCAAAAGATACAAAGGCTGTTACAACCCAACAACCAACATGGATTCCTCTATTTGGTTGCTAAGGAAAAAAAAGCACAAGAAAACACGTATGAAAATCTTAAATTAACTGCATCTCTTCTGTTTTTTTGTACATAAAATAGATATGCAATAGGTTACTTCACATACACTAAAGAATATTGTCTTCAGCACCACACAGTCATATGGGAGAACCTCACCTGACCTATTTCGGAGCCGAAACAAAAGAGTCCCACTAGTGTTGCGGATTGGACACAACTCACACACACACATTCCCACAAAGAACATCATCAGACCGAATGCAACAATTAGAGTGATTCTAAATTGGGTCTTCTGTCTTGCAACTTAGGACCTTGAGCACTCAAAATTGGCACAATTACAAGACGTGCGCTTGTCCTCAGCAACATAATCTTTATGTAAATGACAAAAATATTATTTCTTAGTCAAGTAAAAACTCGAATCTAGAACCTTTTAAGCCTAGTAAAAACTTGTTCCCTTTTTTAACGACGATTGGAAATTCAAAATGAATAAGCCTACTATTGTTGTCCAATTTATTGTAATGTGTATCAATTTCTATAAACGTATATAAACAGCAGAAATGCTACACACTTGCACAACACACTTGCACAACACACTTGCCTACTATTGTTGTCCAATTTATTGTAATGTGTATCAATTTCTATAAACGTATATAAACAGCAGAAATGCTACACACACAACACACTTGCACAACACATTACACAACACAGCCAAAACGACGTCGTTTTGGCTGTGTTTTTCAAAAAAAAAAAAAAAAAATTCAAGCCCTTCTTCCCCAAACCCCACCCCCCTCCCTCCTCCTGTTGCGCCGTCGCCGCCGCCGCCTCCGCCGCCGCCCCCCCCCCCCCCCCCCCCCCCAAACTCCAGATCGCGCCACCGCACCACCGTTCGACGTCTTCTTCCCCACCAGTCGAATAGAGCAAGCGAGAGAGAGAGAGAGACTTCGCGACCACCAAACCCCACCACCCGCCCCCCCCACCGCGACCACCACTCCACGGCCACAAACACACGACGGCAACCAGTCGAAGAGAGAGAGAGAGCGTTCGCGACAGTCGAAGAGAGAGAAAGAGAGTTCGCGAAGGCGGGTGGCGATCTGGAGCGGCAGTGGGGGGCGGGTGGTGGGGTTTGGTGGTCGCGAAGTCTCTCTGTCTCTCTCTCGCTTGCTCTCTTTGACTGGTGGACGGGGAGCGGCTGTTGGGGAAGAAGACGTCGAACGGTGGTGCAGTGGTGCGGTGGCGCGATCTGGAGTTGGGGGGGGGGGGGGGCGGGTGGGCGGCGGCGGAGGTGGAGGCGGCGGCGCAACAGGAGGAGGGAGGGGGGTGGGGTTTGGGGAAGAAGGTTTGATTTTTAATTTTTTTTTTTTTTTTGAAAAACACAGCCAAAACGACGTCGTTTTGGCTGTGTTGTGTAATGTGTTGTGCAAGTGTGTTGTGTGTGTAGCATTTCTGTATAAACAGAGGTGTAGCACATACCTTCAGAGATTTGTAATAGTTTGAAAGAAAAAAGCCATGTATTGATGGGAACACAGATTTGTAATAATACTTTTTGGTTTAGTGCATATTTCAAGTACCGCGCTATATGTATACTTAGGTATCCTAGTTCTAAATTACTAATAGATCGTTTTCCTATCTAAATATTAGTCCAACTGTAACCATATTCAAGACCTATGAGGCTAATGAGAAACTGGCACCATTTGTAGCATCTTTCTCATCAAGGGGTCCTAATCAAATTTTACCTGATATACTCAAGGTATATCTCCAAGCTTTTGTCTAGAATCATAGCACAATGAGTGGATCAGGGGGCATTGATTTTTGACAATTCTTGACAGCTAACAATGAGAAGTATCGGTGCAAGTTGATTGGCTATTTGACTCCAAGTCACACCTACCCAGTGGTTTAACCCCACTGTTGATTCACATGATTTAAGTGAAATGATCCTGTTAGAAAACACTAATGCTCTGTAAGATGCATTTCCCTTGCAGTTCTACTAATGTTCCATCAATGAGAAAATCTTTAGGGTTGTGGTCCAAGAAGAGCACATGTGAAAGAAAGAAACAAAGAGCAGAAGAAGACAATTTGACAGAGAGAAGCTCAAACCAAAGGCTATCTAGGCCAGTGAATCTTGCTGTCCAATGGCCACCCATTAGGAAGAAATGAGTGGACACTGAAAATTCCCTTCTGGGCCTTGTGGGTAAGGTTTCATTTGTGGTGTACCTCAAATGAAGTTATATCTTGAATGCACAGTATTGGGTGCACTCCTTGTCAATGTAGTGGGTGTTCTGAATCCTTAGCCTTAAGAAAGTACTGTTTTTCTCTTGCCACTTACTACTGCTACTATCTTGCTAAAAATCCAACAATTTCCCACCTTGAACTCCATCTACCACTGGCAAGTCTCACTATTAGGATGTGTCGGATTCGTGTCCAAAAATATAAGCATTCAGAATCGAATAAGTTTATTCTAACTAGACAAAAATGGTTTGCAACTAACACCATAAAAGAATTATAACTACGCTTATGGCATGACAGGTGCGTACAACAGTTTTTTTCTGAAGAATGTTTCATGTATCCCCAACCATACAACAAAATACTGTTAAACAAATTCTTGGAGACTTTTCTCTGACATATGGTAATATAGATAACTATGCAGTTAATGAAACACTATGTGCAGGCAAAACCAACCTGGAAAATGGCCCAACGAACAAGACTCATAGCCCTTGCTGGGAGCCATGCTGTTTCTCAGTCAAGTTTTCTTTTATCTATAACGTCATTACAAGTTTTTTAAAGACTTATTTCACCCATCTATAAATTACAGATTGTTTTGTGACATTGCTCTTTTTTATATTTTCTAACAATGTTGTCTCATCCTACGAAAATAAAGCCACAAACAGAGAGCATCTTCCATCTAAAATTTGCAAGAACCTAATATTTTTATTCTCTTTGTTCCCATTCACAAGAAAACAAATCTTCAAACTTATCTTACTGTAATTATCACGGTTAATACTAAATCATAATTCGACAAGGGATTTTCATGCTCTAGAGGGTGAGGAGGCACCTAAACTACATCTAGTTACTGTAGGGACTAGGGAGGGTTAGTTGAAGAAGAGAACCTGTTTTGCATTAGTCAAATTAAGAAGGCGGGTTGTGGTACATATGTGCTGAAGCTGGACCAAAGGGGCCTACTGCATTTGTAGCACCAGTAGTTCCTTTTCTATCACAAACACATTCTTCCACCATGTGAAAAGGTGGGAAATATGGAAAATAAAAAAAACAATTGGCAAGATAAAAAAGGTCTTAATATAGAAGTACTATACTATCACGTTGATTATAGAAGATGTATATTCTCTTTCTCCACCTGAAGTCTTTCACGCCAAGTGAAAGTGGCTGCTTTCAATTCTCTTTCTCCACCTGAAGTCTTTCACGCCAAGTGAAAGTGGCTGCTTTCAATTCTCTTTCTCCACTTGAAGTCTTTCACGCCAAGTGAAAGTGGCTGCTTTCAATATTTCAAAAAACCATAAGTCAATTCTTGTCGTGATACAGATTGACATATTCTTCTCAATGCGCGAGATCATTTCTACTCTCCGATTTTGAAATATATAGACAATTACCAACCACGTCATGTGTTTGATCAATCCCACCCTACGACAATCATGAGACCAAGAAAATTAGGTAATGAAAGGGAAAACTTAGAGAACAGTTTGAGCTCTCAATCCCACATCGGTTACAGAAATCTGTCAAACTAGAAGAACCAACATGGAATTAATACACAAACTGTCAAGTAGCAAATAAGAAAGAATGAGAATAATATATATGTCCCCAACAAATCTCCAATTCCTACAATCTTTCTCACAAGCAAATAAAAATTTGAATTTCTGACAATTGTTTTTCCATCCCAATAGCCAATACTCACGTGCGTGGAATTAAAGAGCAGTTTGCTATGAACATATCAAATCAATTGAATGATCTTGAGGGGATACACCTAGTTAGAACCTAAAAAATGGACAAGTTTCCCGGTTTCACATATCTGTCAACTTTCGACCCACCTCATGGGTTTCTGACATCCAAAACCTAAATTAATATGTAGACTCTAATAGAAATTGGCAGTCAGCAATGGTGGCAAGTGGACACATGGATGTGAACTTAGAGTTTGTAGAACTACAATAGTTTGAATGTCATATTGCTTATAGTAGCAACAGGACAATTGAAATTTCAGTTCTAGCTTACACATAGGAAACAAGTGATAGCAACTATAGAAATGAACTCGAAGTTCAGTATCTATGTTACACAACTCAGGTATAGGTGTTTGATAAATGATAAGAGAGTGTCAGATTCATATAATGCTCGTGTCAAGGACAGGAGGACACCACAAACTATTTGTTTTTTCCAACAGTTGATATGTATACCATAAATTAACAAATGGAATCAAGATCTGAATTTCCAGAAATGGTTCAATTGCAGAGAGGTAAGTGTAGTGAATCTTCACTGATTAAAAAAGAGTATACATATATATACACACACACACACATATATAACTATCAAAAAACAAACCAGAGTAACAAACCAGTGAATCTTCACGGATTTGGATGTAAAAGACTAAGATACGTACAGTAAGCAATAACCAGAGTAACGAATAATTTCAGATACGTACAGAAAGGCGAAAAAATTTCCTCTGCAAACAATAAGCATAATAATTCTGAGATAAAAGACTCGATCCATCAGTTAAACTCTTCTAAGACTACAATAACCAGAGTAACGAATCACAATCTGTAAATTAATACGTACAGTAGCTTCAAAATTAGGAGAGTTCTTCGATTCTACGACATGAGTTCTTCGATTCTTCAATTCCAGATCTTCGATTCTTCAATACGAGTGCTGTTAGGAGAGTTCGGCAGGAGGCAGCTGGATAGAGTGAGGGAGGCGGCCGACCGGCTGGATAGAGTGAGGGAGGCGGGGCTGTGAGGGAGGCGGGGCTGGATAGAGTGAGGTATGAAGGGCGTGAAGCAAAGTTGTCAATCTCGTACCGGCGGACGTACCGGTTTTGTTACTGGTACGGTACGTACCGGTACCGGTGTACCGTTTCGTATTTATCGCTAAAATTAATATATATATATTTTAAATAATATCTTTTAACAAAAAATCATACTAAACATAAAAATAAAGCATTATAATTTAAAAATAAATCACAAAACATAAAAAAATGATGATTTTAGTCTCAAATTATGTCAAATTATCCAAAAAAACGTATTAATGGATTTTTTAAATTTTTTTAAATACAGACCGGTACGGTACGGTACCGGCCGGTATTGCCCGGAACAGCCCGGAACAAGCCGGAACAGCCCGGACCAGGCCGGAACACTTGCCGGAACGGTACTCCGGTGGTCCGGTACCGTTACGAGGGCGGTACGGGACGTACCGACCGGTACGGTACGGGATTTACAACTTTGGCGTGAAGTAATTTTCAGAATTTGTAAGGTTAATACTTTTTATCACGGTACATAGTAAAACCGAGATAGATTAAAAACAAGGGCCTTGTTTGACTCCTAAATTTTTATAAATTGATTTTTTATGTTTTTAATCTCGCTTACACATGAAAATCGAGATTAAAACATAGTTAGTACAATTACGTTTTTATCACATACCGAGATAAAATGGTACTATTATTATGATTTTTTTTAAAATGTGTGATTAAAAAAAATTTCTAAAACAATTCGTTGCGCTTTTTATAAAACCGAGATCTTTTTAATTTTTGATGCGTGATTTTAGACTATTATTGTAGTAGTGCATACTTAACTACTCACCTGAGTCGGAACACAACGCAATTCAAATAGGGAAAATGAGACTACCCTGTTACAGAATAAATT
The DNA here is from genome assembly GCA_019985065.2 of Arctostaphylos glauca. Classification (NCBI taxonomy): domain Eukaryota; kingdom Viridiplantae; phylum Streptophyta; class Magnoliopsida; order Ericales; family Ericaceae; genus Arctostaphylos; species Arctostaphylos glauca. Next base: position 25,857,366 of record JAHSPW020000010.1, on the reverse strand, counting down.
ATGCATAAAATCAAAACCTATTTCAAATATAAAAATAACTTGATTAACCTAGGAGCATTATCACCATAAAATACTTAAATCTAGAACTATATTAAAGCCTAAGATTATATAATACAAGGCCCGAATTATCTCCTAAGTTTCCACGCACAACAGACATCCTAATCATGGACTTTTTCTCTTCTCTTAATTAATCTATGGCCATGCATATATCTATGTGTAAGGCATGCGTGTGTGATCATCCTACAAGACAAAATCTAAATCATATCATTCAATTTCTCACTTACACCAAAATAGTGGTCCTAGACCTTGACTTTTCCCAACCTGGTTATAGCCATACCTGTATGTGCGATCTATATCATCTACATGAGACAAACAAGTATAAAAAAAAGGATGTTGATCACTTACTGTATCAGGAGAAATTATTGCCTTTACTATTTCTCTCTCTTTCTCTCTCTCAGGGAACCAAACCCACACACCACTTTCTATTGTCTCTAAAGAGAAGGAGTATTGTAAAAGAAGACAAAGAACATAGACACTTACTGCAGAAACTCCACTGAAAGTGCCTCTGGATTGAACAGCGAGAATTGATGTGGCTGTTGTTTGCCCTCTCTCTCCCATCTAACTTCAAGAGATAATAAAACCCTAACTTAAATAAAACCTAGCCTATCAGTCTATTTATATTATGGCCAATTAACAAATAGCGAAAAATAATAATAATTACCTAAGCAACAAAAAAAGAAAAAAAATACTTAACACCCAAAAATATATAACTAAACCGACATAATATTTATATCAAAATTACAATTATGCCATTAATGGAATTGACATGAATTTAATATTTATTTAGGATCCCAAACTATAAAAATTAATCATTAGCCCAATACAAAATAATTTTCTAAAGAATTTCGTATCATAAAATAATAATTATGTCTCTGGTGCTTTTAATATAAACAAAATAATTAATTAAGATCTAGACTACATAATTTTAAATTCTAAAATCTAAATTAAATATTAGGAAAAAGATGGGGCGTAACATGGTTAATTCTAAAATAATTTTTTAAATGAACGGTGAATTCTTAGAAATTTTTGAGAATAAAATTCGAAAAGCATGATCGAGAGGGGTTCAAATGAGTGATTTTGGCAAATTTTTTTTCCAAAATTGGGCGTATTAGGGCATATGATGAATGCTAATATTTTTTTACCTGATTTAAGAGATTTTTAGCATTGTTTTATAAGTCAACAAAAAAATGGAATATAAATCAACAAATACTTTACCATAATTCAATAATTATTTATTAAAATATTTCGAGTTCACGATAAATTTTGAAATAAAGATAAATTTTTAGTATTTTTTCGAGAATAAAATTCAGAAAGCACGATCGAAAGGGATTCAAATGAACGGTGTCGGTCACTTTTTTCTTTTCAAAATTGGGCGCATTAGGATATATAATGAATGTGAATATTTTTGAATGATTTAAGAGATTTTTAACATTATTTTATAAATCAACAAAAAATAAAAATAACAACAAAATATAAATCAACGAATATTTTGCCATAATTTAACAACCCTTTGTTAAAATATTTTGAGCTCACGGTTAGTCCCAAAATAATTTTTTAAGTAAACGGTACTTTTTAGTATTTTCTCAAAAATAAAATTTGGAAAGCACAATCGAAAGATATTCGAATGAGCAGTGCTGGTCACCTTTTGTCTCTTCATAGTTAGGCGTATTATGACATATATATTATGAATGTGAATTTTTTTTAATGATTTAAGAGATTTTTAGCATTGTTTTATAAATTAAAAAAATGTAGATCAACAAATGCATTACTATAATTCAAGAACTTTTTATTAAAATATTCCAAGCTCATGGTTAGTCCCAAAATAATTTTTTTAAATCAACGGAAATTTTTTTAGTATTTTTTCAATAATAAAATTTGAAAAATACGATTAAAAGGGATTCAAATGAGTGGTGTTAGTTAGGGCTGCAAATGAGCCAGGCCGTTCGCGAGCCGCTCGAGACTCGACTCGATAATGGCTTGTTCAAGCTCGACTCGATTGATAAACGAACGAGCTCGAGCCAAACTAAGCAGCTCGTTTAATAAACGAGCCGAGCTCGAGTTATCTATGGCTCGGGTCGAGCTGGCTCGCGAGCTCGAGCCGAGCATATAATATATATATAATACATGTTTTATTTTAGTTTAGGGTTTCCTTCGTTCTGCCGCAGCCACAATCAGAAGCGAAAAGAGAAGGGAGGCGCTGGCCATTTCGCATCCGGCGACCACCGACCGGCGACCACCGACCACCGACCACCGCCAATCGTCTCTTTCCTCTCTCACGGACTCAGGGTACTCTCTTTCCTCTCTCACCGCTGTTTCCTCTCCACCGCTCGAGCTGGACTTTTTACCCCTTATCACCGCTGTTTCCTCTCTCACCGCTGTTTCCTCTCCACCGCTGTTTTATTTTGGTATCTCTTGCTTATTGTCTACATTTAGAAACATACACGGCATGCATACTTCTGTCTTGTTCGTATGTTACCGAGCTCGAACGAGCCGAGCTCGAGCATTGTATTTTTTTGGCGAGCCGAGCTCGAGCTTGCCTACCCCAGCTCGAGTCGAGCTCGAGCCGAGCTCGAGCCACGTCCATTATTCTCAAGCCGAGCTCAAACACCTTTCAACTCGGCTCGATTGCAGCCCTAGTGTTAGTCAAATGTTTTCTCTCTAAAATTAGGCGCATTAGGACATATAATAAATGTGAATATGTTTTTGAATTGATTTAAGAAATTTTTAGCATTGTTTTATAAATCACCCAAAAAAATATTTAAATTAACAAATATCTTATCATAATTCAACAGTCATTTATTATAATTTTCTGAGCTAATAGTTAATTCTAAAATAATTTTTTAAATTAAAATTAAATTTTTAGTATTTTTTCAAGAATAAAATTTGAAAAGCAAAATCGAAAGGAGTTCGAATGAGCGGTGTTGCTTATTTTTTCTCCAAAGTTAGGTGCATTAGAACATATAATGAATGTGAATATTTTTTACCGATTTAGGAGATGAATCAATAATTTTAAGTATTTGACGCAAAACTAATAAAATTTAAAAATAAAGATAAGAAAATATTTAAATAAAATCATTTTCCTTGTTTGAGAAATAGAGAGAGAAGAAAGGGTGGCGTCGTGGGAACCGGGGGCCCTGCTGTGCACAGCACTGGGCGTGCTGTGCACCAAAACGGCGTCGTTTTGATGCGCAAAACACTGCCCGAACAGTAAAAAACTGACCGAAAAATGCCGTTTTTTTTTTAAAAGCAAATATATTAATAAAGGGACAAGGAAGTGGTTACAAGCAATAACTCCAAACCAGGTTGGCAAGGAACCAACTGGTTAGGAGGCCTACTTAAATACATTGCTAACCAAAACCAAAAACAGGGACCCCATACCAACTGGCTAAGAGGCCCCATTCCTTGCTGCCCAAAACCTAATTACAGAAGACCCTAGCATTGCCTCTCTCCTATCCCAACCGAGCCTGATGCAGATAACCACTCAAATTGAATAACACCCCTTCGACCATCGCCTTACCCTCCTTGTGATGATCCATGACCCAGCTAATCCACCTGACCTTGAATACCTCCATCAGCTGAGGCCTCGCCTGTCTCTCACAATTGAAGATTCTGTCGTTGCGCATCTTCCAAATGGACCAGATGAGGGCTGACGGAGCCGCCATCCAGAGATCCGTGAAGACTTTCCCAGAGCCCGCTTTGGCCTTCCAGCTGGACCACCACCTGAGAAGATCGTCAAAGGTTTTTGGTGGAACCCAGACAACCCCCCACCAGGAGATGATTTCGCACCAGACTTCCCAAACCAGCCTACAGTGAATCAGCAGGTGATCTTGTGTCTCTATCTCTGAGTTACATAATCTGCAATTAGCCTGTTGTGGTTGAATGATACCTCTGTTAAGTAGCAAATTTCCTGTTTTGACTCTTCCTTGCCATCCTAGCCATGAGAAAAACTGCACCTTAGGGGGACATAATGTCCTCCATACACATGCGGGTGGGCCTAATCTTCCCTGGTCCCAATCTTTTTGAGCAGATTCACATAGGGTCTTAACCGTGAATATTGAATTAGATCCTGATTTCCAGCACAACTCATCCTCCCTTTCATTTGCCCGCATGCCTAGCCCCTCCCATGCCCTTAACAGCAGATCCAATTCCTCCTCCTCCCAAGAGAATAGTTGCCTCCTTAGACCTAGCGCTGTCTCCACATCCGTTGCCTAGAGAATAGTTGCTAGGTTTGCCTGTTTATCCACAGCTAACTGGAAAAGGGATGGAAATCTGTCACACCAAGGTTGCCCATCTTGGTCCCATTGATCCTTCCACAATTTGATTTTCCTTCCATTACCCACTGAAAAACTTAGTTTTTGGATGAACATGTCATATACTTCTTGGTCCTTTTGTTGAATGCTCATAATCCCTTTCCAAACCGGAGACCCCTTCCTTCTATTCCAGCCATAGGGTAGCCAGCAATCCGCATTCATTCTGTTCACATCACAGATAACCCTTCTCCATAGGCTAGTTGGTTCCTTTGCAAACCGCCACCACCACTTCAACAACAAGGCCGTATTCATTAGTCTGCAATCCCTTATTCCCAGCCCACCTTGGTCTTTATGGCTTATGATCTTCCTCCATTTTACTAAGTTTACCTTTTTATCCCCCTGAGCTCCTCCCCATAGAAAATTCGCTTGAATCCTCTGGATTTCCTTTGCCACCTTTGATGGCATTTTAAACAATGACAGATAGTATATTGGCAAATTCGCAAGAACAGCCTTGATCAACGTTACCCTTCCCCCTACTGACAAGAATTTCCTCTTCCAGCTGGCTAATCTTGATCTTATTTTATCCATCACTGGCCTCCAAGTGCAGAGCTTTAATGGATTGGCTCCCAAAGGTAATCCCAAATAATTAAATGGCATCTTAGTTTGTGAGCAATGAAGAATTCCAGTACATGCATTTATAAAACTCTCCTCCCTCCCCACTCCACACACTGCTGACTTCTTGTAGTTAATTTTCAAGCCAGAAACTACCTCAAATCCTCTAAGTATCCTTTTAATGTTCCAAACCTCCTCAATTTCCCCTTCACAAAATAACAAAGTGTCGTCCGCGAATTGAAGATGTGTAAGATTACCGGTTAATGGTCCTATATTGGCACCAGAAATGAGCTTCATATCTGCAGCTTTAGATAGTAACATGCTCAACCCCTCCGCTGCCACAATATATAGAAAAGGGGATAATGGATCCCCCTGTCTAACCCCCCTCTCCATTCGAAATTCTTGTGTAGGTGATCCATTGACTAAGACAGATAAGTAATTTGCAGTTATACATTCCTTCATCCACTCCACCCACTTGGGAGGAAATCCCATGTCCTTCATCATTACTAGCACAAAATTCCAGTTCAAATGATCATAGGCTTTCTCGAAATCCAACTTTATGAGTATTCCTTTTCTCCTCTTCTGCTTCCAGTAGCTAACCACTTCATTCGCCACCAAAATCCCATCTTGGATTCCTCTGTTTGCTACAAAGGCTGACTGGAATTTACCTATCACCTTGGGCATTACAGGGGCTAGTCTTCTGGCTAAGACTTTAGCAAGAATCTTGTAGGCGCTTCCAATCAGACTGATCGGTCTAAAATCCCCTAGTGCAACTGGGTTTTCCTTTTTTGGGATGAGGGTTATGAATGCTGACTTAACCCCTTTGCCCAGCCTTCCATTAGCATGAAACTCCCTCATAAACTGCATGACATTTTCCTTCACTATAGGCCAGCATTGCTTGTAGAACATTAGGTTAAAGCCATCAGGTCCAGGGGCCTTATTCCCATCTGCCTTTGCAATTGTTTCCCAGACTTCCTCCACAGTAAATGGCACCAACAATTGATCCCTTGAATCCATTGGAATCTGGTTATTCCCCATCATTAGAAGTCTTGGTCTAATAGGCCATTCCTCTGAGAAGCCCTCTTTAAAGTGTTCAAAAATTCCTTGCTTAATCTGCATTGGGTCCTCCACCACCCTCCCTTTGAACTTGATTGAATTAATCACATTCCTCCTTTGTCTCCCTGAGGCTACCAAATGAAAAAACTTTGTGTTTTTGTCTCCCTTCATGTTCCAATCCAGACGGGACTTTTGAAGCCACATCCATTCCAGAGCCCTGCTGCACCTCCAAAAATCCTTCCTAGCTTCCATATACTGCGAGGATTCCTCCTCTGATAGGACGCCAATCTCAGCCTTCAGATCAAGGGTGGACATTAACTTCTCTGATTCTTTTAGCTTGTTCCTCGTTGTGCATAATGCCCCTTTGCTCCATTCTTTCAATGCCTCCTTTGTTGCTTGAAGCTTCTTAGTTAATCTAAAGCCTGCCCATCCAACCTCCCTATTCCCTTCCCAAGCACTTTACACAATATTCTCAAAATCCTTATGATGCACCCATGAGTTGAAAAATCTGAAAGGTTTTGGCCCCCACTCCCTATCATCTTCCTTCAAAACAATAGGGCAATGATCAGATACACTCCTGTTGAGGCCCCACTGTTTGAATTTGAAGCGATCCAGCCATTCGGGGTGAACCAAGAACCTATCAATTCTGCTCCTACTCTGTGAGTTTACACCTCCTGCCCAAGTATACTTCCTGCCTAAAAGGGGAAGGTCCATGAACCCCATGTCCTGAATGAAGGCATTGAATTGAGCCATACCTCTATCCCTCCTGGGTGCCCCTTGCCTATCACTTGGACTACACACCTCGTTGAAATCCCCACCCACACACCATGGTATAGGTAGGCTTGGTAGCAACCTGCTCAAAGAACCCCAGGTATCCCGTCTAGAGGAAATATCATTTGGAGCATAGATGTTCGCCAACACACAATGAAATCCACTAGCTAAGATTCCTTCCATAATGAGGACTCTCTTGTTGCACAGAATGAAATTGCCTGAAAAACTTGGGGTCTCCAAATGCACAGTAAGCCCCCCGCACTCCCTCTTGCATCCACCTCCATATATTCGAAATCATCCATCCCCCACACTGATTTAACCCATGGTTTCGAAATTTGGGCAGCTTTTGTTTCTTGTAAAAATACCATATCAGCTTTATTCGAATAAATTACTTCCCTTACTCTCCTTCTTTTATCTGACCTTTTAAGGCCTCTTACATTCCAGGATAACACAATCATATGTATAATGAAAAGATCCTAACCTGGAGCAGACCGAATTCCAACTAAGCTGCTGCCTCAGCCTCCTTCCTCTGAGAGTCCTGGTCTTCTACTCTAGCCAGGTATGCGATGACCTCCTCTGCTTTCTCTTCCCCTTCTGCTTGTATCCCCATCTTTTTGCACATCTCCCATGTGGCTATTGCTTCTTGTCTGATCTGGAAGTTCTTGTTTTGAATATTCCCTGTTGAGATTGAGGATGTGTCAATGGCAGTAGCACCCGAAGTCTTGAGAATGCTGGAACCATGTTTTCTCCTTGCCGTCTTCCTTCCTTTCTTAAGTATATTGCTTAGATTCCCAACCAGCTCTTGCACTTGTTTCTTTTTCTGAATAACCCTCTTACATTTTCCTGATTGTAAGTGGGCCTGAGATGGCTGAATTCTTTGTTTTTTAAGGTGCTGCAGTTCTTGAATATCCTGGCTCAAAGGGCTTGTAAACCCAGGTGAGCTGGGACTCCCCACGTGATTGGGCTGGCCCACATTGGGCCCTACCGTTTCTAGGCCTTCCACCTCAGCCACTTCTGCCTCAAAGGAACACCCTACCCTTGTTCTGACTTCCCCACTCCCCAAGGTTGTAGGGATCTCTTGAGCACACCTTTCCGCAGCCGCATTTATGATGCATATCTTGCCAGGATTTAGTTCACCATTTTGGTCTTCCACCGCCTGCGTCTCCTCCACCCTTGACCCTGCATGTCCACTGATTTGTCCTTCATTACCTACCATTTTCGTGCAGCTAAAGTTCTCCTTTTCCTCTTCTCTCTGACAATACTCCCCTTCTTCCTTTTCCAGCTCACACTCCCCGTTCTGGAAATTTTTTTTGAAACAGCAGGGACACTCCTCACTGGTTTTCCTATCATTTCCAGCATGGTCCTCCATGATCCTTACACTGAACGAATACCCCTTGTGCTGTAAATTGATGGTTTGATTAATCCAATCCATATTAGAAGTCTTGATTTGGATTCTGCCGCATGAGAAAGTTCAGCTCCTCCTCCCCTAGCAATCTTTCCATTGTGGCTATGGATTGGAATGTGAATATTACTTTCAGACCCCCTCCATCTCTCACCATTACTTCTGTGCCATATCGGAGATTCATTATTTCCTTAACTCGCTCCAAAAACCTGACCTCCCTTAGATCGCCCACCGCACTCCTCCATGCCCATTCATTCCCTTGTGATTCCACTGTGATTGCTGGTTGTGATTGAGTATTCTTGTTGTTTTGCTTCTGGACCACTTCTGCAAAAGAGAGCATTCCACGAGCCCTGGTAACATTCTGTGTGTTACCAAGGCCCCCCTGATACTTCTTACCTCCTTCAGCTTTTCCTCCCAGTGCTGGATCTCTTTCTTTAACTTCCTTTCTCCCTCCCCCTCCATTATCCCATGACTTTGGTACCCATGGAAATTTTGCGAACTTTACATGTAGTATGTTGCCTCTGACCATGGTTCCATTCATCTCTTGAATGGCCATAGAAGCTGCTTCTTTGGGTAAGAACTTGATGAACCCAAACCTGGTATTGTTCATGGACTTTTTGGCTGGTATCCTTGCCTCCAGGACATCACCAAACCCCTTGAATATTTGCAGCAGCCATTCCCCATCCATAGAGTTTGGTAAATTATCCACAAAAACTGAAAACACTGCCCCTTGGGCACCCCCAGGTGTATGAGGAATCATCCTTCTAGCCGCGTACCCCCTCCTTCTGGTTACCAAGCTCCAGCCACCTTCCTTCTCTAGCGCCCTGCCATTCTCTCTCTCTCTAGACATTTGCTAGCTCAGAAATCCGGTTTTTTTCAGTGAGAAGTTTCAAGATACTCAAAGTTTTCTTCTGATCAACATGTAAACTCCGAAAAATGCCGTTTTGGCGCGCAGCACACTCTGCTGTGCGCTGTGCACAGCTAGGCCCCCATTTCCGGCGTCGTGGGACAAAGGCAAAAGGAGCCCCCACCACGTGATCGATGGATTTTTTTTTTTGAAAGGCAAAATATATTGAATAAAAATTTGAATGTGAGAGAAATTTACAGAAGCAGAGGACTCTCCCAACTGAAGATAGGAAAGCAATTGGTGGAACTAACCGAGCCCCATTTCTGACACTCCCTCGAAAAAATCGGAACCACCTAAAAATCCAAAAAGACACTATGACTCGATTATTAGATTATTGGATTATTTTTTTCGTCTTTATGTGAATTTTTTTTGTAATTTTTTGTTTTTCATTAATTTTTTGAAGATTATTAGTTTATCTCGACGAGAGTTTTCAGAAAAGTTATCAATCATGAATCAAATTTAAAAAAATTCAAAAAAGACAAAAATAATAAAAAATAGGGATTTTTTTAGCTTATTCGTCGTTTTTAATGACATTTTTTTAACTTTTGGACATAATTTTATACTTTTTGGATTCCTTTCATCAAGACGGACCAATAATCTACAAAACATTAAGGGTAAAACAACAAATGTAAAAAAAAATTGAATAAAGACAAAAAAATAATCCAAAAATCATTTAGGCCAAACAACCCCTAAGACCAAAACCCCACTAAAATCAAAAGGCGACCACTTATACAAGAGCCACCTACCCCACCGACTCCCTTCTGGAACCACGAAAAGGGAATACAGCAGCACTTCTGTGTGTTTTTTTTGGTAAGCAAAAGAGAATTAATAATCAGAGTAAGATATTACAATGATTATTCAGGATTAGTTAAGTGATTAGTTAATAGAATTCCTAAAAAGTATAAGTGAGAAGGTGAGAAACCAATCAAACAAACTGAAAATAGGGAACCAACCAAACAACAAAGCCATAAAGAAGCCCATTATCTAGGCGTGTTGTTTAGCACACCATGAGGGCGTCTGACTATATCTTGGACTAAGTAGAGATTGATGTTCAATTTTGATTTTGTCTAAGCCGCCACCTTAAATTTGATCAATTCTGTCAATTCTTGTGCTTCCAGCTTCACATTCTGAAAATTGAGTCTATTCTGCATCAGTCAGAGAGACCACATAATCGCATATGCGGTTGCCACCCAAAGAGCACTTCTGTGTTAATAGCATTTCTGAAAGGAATATCCCACACACATGATCAGTGGGGGGTTCAATACATCTTTCCTTGCGTAATTCAATATCAAGTGTATATTGACCAATGTATAATGATGAAAAAAATTAAAACACTATATAAGAACGATGTTATGGTATCCCAAAAGCACGGAATAATAACTGTTTGCAGCTGCCTCTCATTAATTTCCTCGGAGACTTTAGTAGTCACCGTAGCCATCACAGAGTCAAGCGTTTAGTCATTCGGATAGTTCCAAGTAAAGATCTCTCTCTCTCTCTCTCTCTCTCTCTCTCTCTCTCTCTCTCTCTCTCTCTCTCTCTCTCTCTCTCTCTCACACACACACACACACACACACACACACACAGAATCTTCCACCGTTATCTCCTTAATCGGAAGTTACTTCGAAATACTATGCATCGGGACGAAATAGTCAAATTAAAATTAAAATCGAAATTAAAACTTATTTGTTGAAAAATTTATTGTGCAAATATTGTTCTGATATTTGTATAAATTTAACTACAATTTTAAATTTATAATACCAATCTAAATTTATGCTTTAAAAAATTATTGACCTTCAAACACCCTAATAATCATTAAAAGTGTCGGACCCTTTACCATCTCTTCTAAAACCGCAAAACAAATTCTAATATTGTACACTAAAACTGAAAAATTACAAACAGTAATACAGAAACCATAATTAAATCGGGAAAAGAAAATACAGAACATGAACATAATACGAATTCAATAATGAATAAAGTCTTGTGGATTTTTTATCCCCTTAAAACAGATTCAACATCTCACCATGAGTGTTGTGCATCAACCACTATCTTCTAGGATAATCGTAAAACAGTTACATATATAGTCGAAGGAACACCGACCATCAACTGAATATTGAATCGAGCCATGTCTGTCTCTCTCACCAAGAACACAAAATTCGGAACAAGCTAGTATAGTCAAAATTTCAGGTGTATAAAACCATAGACGAAATTGAATATTTATACAAACATTGCGAAACCACTGAGACTCTTGAGCTATGGATGGATATCAATGGATGCAAAATCATTAACACTTTTGGGTTGCGGATATATATCAATGGAGATAGAATGATTGAGACCTTAAAATTGCCTCGTGCGAGCATCCGGTGTCCAAAATTCATTTACCAACCATACGAACTCCAACACATTTAACATTATGTGGTTTTGTCAATAAGTTAAATGTCAGATATTATTTTGGCCAATCAAAAAAAAAAAAAAAAAAGTAAAATGTAAGATCAGCATTTCATTAAATAATTGATTAATTCATTCCAATTTTAGTATCAAATAAAAAAGAAAAGTCCAACGTTATCTCAAGCCTAACCTAGTATATAAACATACAACCTACTTCATATTTGACAGCCACCACACACTTACAGAGAAAGAAGAGAGATAGAGAGAGAGAGATAGAGAGAGAGGGAGGGAGGGAGGGAGAGAGATAGATAGAGAGAGAGAGAGACTGAGAGAGAGATGGATGTGCGGTCAGTTTGTATGGAGGAGATGCGGGCAGCTTCTTTCGCTTACTACGAGAATCTGACCGACCACCAGAAGCGCCTGGTATTAAACGTCTACCAGGCACTGGACTCCGACAGAAACGGCACCGTAAGCCTCAAGGAGTGCTGGGATTACCTCAATGCAGAAGGGTACACAAGTCATTTACCACCCGACCTGTTCCAAATGCTAGACGTCAACCGTAACGGGATTCTGGATTTCCCCGAGTGCATCACCTTGTTGTACATGATCAAAACCCGGAGGCTCGTCAAGTGTGACGGTGTTTGTGGAAAGTATCTATGGGGAACTTATTTCCTGTGTGTCCAGTGCTATGAGAGTGGCAATAGCACTTTTGATCTCTGTTGCTCTTGTTATCGCTACAAGAGTTTTACGCATGGGCACTCCATCTTCTTGGATAACTATGCACTCCTCCGGAAGAAATGGCTAGGGGCAAGTACCCCACCACCCACAACCACCCTAATTCAGGTAACCAAAATATTTTTAACTTTCCAAAAAGAAAAAAAAATTGATTTGATCCGTTCTGTTACCCATCTCGTTGAGTTTGGGGATTTTATCGCCGATCGGATTTGAATTGAATTTGAAAGCAAAAACTAGAAAAAATTTAGTGATGGGTTAGAGGCGGTTCCATGTACCTCTGTTCTGATATCGGCCCATTTTTTATATGTACAAAATTTATGTATATATATATATGTACTTTTATCCTTATAACCATATATTTTTATAAATTATTTTGTATAACTATTTTACTGAAAATATAAAAAAGAGATTTTATTATTTTTTGGAGCGGGATGGAAGTTATTTTCCATTCAAATAATGGACGGGAATGGAAAAGATATCATGTTATTCGGGAATCGAAAGTGAGAATAGTCAAATAGAAAATACCATTTACTTTTCCATCCCCGTCCATTCACAAACATGATACTCTTTATACAATACCATTTACTTTTCAGAAAAAGAAAGAAAGCGAGAATAGTCAAATTCTTCATTGGTCTGTCTCATTGATATCCATACTTATGTAATTATTTATCGACTGATGTGATAGACTCTGCAATTAACAGGGACAAAATCAGAATTTCAGCTCGTTTGGAAAGCTGGTAAGAAAATAAAGTAGATTAAATGAAATGAACGTTTCTCATTTAAATCACATCAATTTTAGTCAGAAATCATTACAAAAATTCTTTTTTTTAACGTACTATTTTTCACGCTCAATTTCTTGGTATTTCTCATCAATTATCCCAAGCCAAACGGGCCGGAATAGTTCTATGGGAAGACTATTTTAATTTCATATTAATGTTATCAAATTTATCTGACGAAATATTTGAAGGCCCAAGATAGTCCGTCTTTTCGGCCTACCCTAAGGCCGCTTATTTATACATACATATCTATATTTATATATTTGTGTATGTTTGTTCATTAATTGTGCTTTGTTATGCTTTTAGGAGATCATTAGGCTAGCAATGGAAGCACTAAATCTTGCTATCGACACAGCATCCTTAGCCAGCACCGGAACCACTGTGTACGATTGCAACATTATGTAGTGAAGCTACAGGTTCGTTGTGATACTTGCGCAGGATATGACCACCTCCTTCTGAGATAGAGATAGATAGAGAGAGAGAGAGAGAGAGAGAGAGAGAGAGAGAGAGAAAGAGAGTTATTTAATAGTTTTTCTACCAAATGTTGTAATAGGTAAGCAGTGTTGGTGTTTAATTAATTTGAGAAACCATATAAATCCACGTGGCGTATATCAGTTCGCCACCATCGTGCATTTTCTGATTTTCTCAATTTAGTAGGTCGGAGGGCCAATTATTGTAGAAGACATAATTTAATTATTTCTTTAGATTACGAGATGCTTTTCTGGAGTTTTATTACATGATTCTGAATATGTCGTGTCGTATTCTACTACTTGACGATTGTTTACACGTTAATTTTGACGATATACGTACATTGTGGGGTTGTGAAGATCTACCAATTCTGGTTCGATTTGTCTTCTAGATTCAAGTTGCTCCTGTAGCATGCGTAGAGAACAACCAATTAGTGCCACCCGGCTATTGCGAGCTAAAAAACACTCTGATGCTTGAGTTAAAGTATATATAATAGTAGGTGACAACATTTTCTATCATAGGAGAGGTTTCTCCAAAAACTTTTTGACGAAATGTTTTGTCATCGATTGGAATTAATTTGAAATTATAGGTGAATTTTTTTCTCACCTTGATTATTTTTTTGTAATTTTTTAATTGAAAATTATAGGTGACGAAAAGTTTCCACACATATGTTGGTTACATGATCATTTTTAAGTCACTATTTGTGCGAAAGTGATGATTGGTGACAAAAAGCATGTCAAAATAGTGACGAAATATTTGGTCACAAGACAGTTACTATATGAAAGAAATTAAATTTCGTTACGAAACAGTCATTATAGGTGAGAAATTAAATAGATTTCGTCACAAAACATTCAATAGGTGAGGAAATAAAAAGTTTGTCACTGGGTGCTTTTTTATGACAACATTTAGTTGAGGAAATAATTCCGTAACCCGTTTTATCACCTATACCATTTGAGAGGAAAAACATGCAATTTGAGATAAAATTAAATCGTCACCAAATACCAAAATTCTTGTGGTGATTTCTTCCAAGTAGTATTGAATTGTAAATTAACAGTGAAAATATTTTTTAAGGACACCGCAGAAAACAAAATATGAGTCAACTTCAAATTTACTTGACGTAAATTTACTTGACGTTCACACAAAAATTTCAACTCTTGAAAGAATCTCTTGTTTCTATTACTCCCAATTGTCAACTCTGATCACATTGGTATTTGAAAATAATAAATTTGATTAAGACTTATTAACATAACAAAAGGCATCAAAATTTCATTATTCTTGAAGGGTTTTGAAATTGATAGAAGGGAGAAAACATGACTGCACTCCACCTAATCCTGACGCAACTCCAAAGGTGAAAGCCCAAAACAACACCCTCAAAACCGTTTTTTTTTTGATAGCCGAGGTATTTAGAGAGAGGGAGGAAGATCATACAATGAGAGTGGGTGAATCGTTCAGTGGTGCAGGTCGGTACGTGGCATTAGGTTCATGTTTGTGTTCTTCAAGTGGAAAGAAGTCACCTTTTATCCTGAACAGGTATTGAATTCCACCTGGAGAAGCATATGTCCTGTTAAAGTAGAAATCTTTATCTGGATGGCAGCGATGCAGAGAATACCCTCAGAATCAATTCTGGTTTCAAAGATGATTATCGACTCTACCCAAGAGGTATGTAGTCTATGCAACTCGGCTATCGAAACACCAAACCACCTACTCTTGCTTTGCCGGACGGCGTGGATTGTTTGGTCAAAAATCATAAATTGGTGGGATGTTCAATGAGTTTGCCCTAATTCAGTGTTCTCTGTATGCGAATGGTGGTTGTCGATTAGGTGGCCAAAAATGGAGAAATTGATGTGGGATGCAACACTTTTTGCTGTTCTCTGGACCTTATGGATAGCTAGGAATAACTACATCTTCAGTAATAAAGAGATCGACATTGGAGAAGTGGTTGTTTCGATTCAAAGGAAAGTGGCGAGATGGGTCAAGGCAAAAGTGGATTTACAAGGTATTATAGAGGAGGACTTCATTAGAAATTTTCAGGGGGTGAGAAGAATCAGGGACTAAGTTTCACCTAATAGCGGTAGGCAGGGAAAAGCGTATACTTGGCTGATGATGGCGATGGATGATGAAAGCCGTGTGGATTGAATGGGTGATGTTGTGGTTATTTTTGACTCAGGGTATAGCATACTAATAGTTTCTCCATGTATTGGAGAAGTCAGGGTTTGGATCCTATATAGTTTTTTGTGGTATTTGCTTATGTTTCTTTGCTTCTTTTGGTTGGCTCCTTGTGAACCATTGGAAGCGGTTGTACTCCTTTTCTCTTTCAATATATTTCCTTTGCCGAGCCAAAAAAAAAAAAATCCAATAAAAAAATTGTACCTTCATAATTGTTTCCTATTGATGTTCCTTCGCTGTATAATAATTATCGACCCAACCTTTTCCTTCAATCTTATAGGTTTTACAAGATTTTCCTAGCCATATAGGGTTATTT
Source organism: Arctostaphylos glauca (assembly GCA_019985065.2). Lineage (NCBI taxonomy): Eukaryota > Viridiplantae > Streptophyta > Magnoliopsida > Ericales > Ericaceae > Arctostaphylos > Arctostaphylos glauca. The sequence continues at coordinate 25,841,462 of JAHSPW020000010.1, read as the reverse complement.
GTGTTGAATGTGTTTGAATAAGTCAACGTACATTTTTTTTTTTAATCGATAAAGAAAATCTCATATACGTACAATGAAGATAAAAATATAAATTAAATTAATACAATAAGAAGTAAAGCTTTGAGAGAGCTCCGAAGAGAAATCATCCTAGTGTTGCTGTTTGTTAAAACTCAACTTACCTCTAAGCCTCTCATTTTGAAAATAACAACACTGAAAGGAAAAGGAGTTGACTCCAAATAACCTATTAAAAACTCCTCAAAACCTAACATTTCCACCCCCAAACAACTAGAACCGACCCGAATAGCCCTCCCCTCTTTATCCTTGTTGCTAGTATTGCTCTTTTAATATTTAATAAGATTACTTACATCGTTTTCTTTTTTAACAATTGGATCCGAAAACCCCTCGCCTCTTTGTCCATGTTGCTAGCATTTCTCTTTTAATATAATAAGACTCCTTACATCACGTCTTTTTTTTTTTTTTTTGGGATTTTTAGGGCATGTTTTTTTTTTTTTTTAATCTTTTCCTTTTTTGTTCTTTCTTTTGGGTTGGCTCATCATGTCAGTCGATTTTTTTTTTTACTCTTATCTTCCTCCTAATAATATTCTCTTTAACCAATCAAAAAAAGTTACGTAGAAGTTGACTTTACTATATAAAAATTCATGCCATTTTTTTAATCCACAAGCGAAATATCGTGCCTATGCGATGACATTCTGCAAGCATTCTTCTCGTCACCATTGCATAAGATAAGAGTATCAACTATCAACTTTTCCTCTATAAATGCATTCCTATAGAGAGTACTAAGTCCAACATACACACAATCTTGAAGAGAGAGAGAAAGAGAGAGAGGGAGAGAGAGAGATGGACTATAGCAAGATCCAGGAAGCAGCCACTGCTTACTACGCCAGCTTAACCGAGAAGCACCGAGTCGAAGGATTCAAAGACACCCAAAAAGCGTTCTGGATGCTGGACAAGAACAGTGACGACTGGCTGGACTTGGAGTGTCCTGACCAGCAACCAAAGGTACTATATAAACTAGCTTATTTGTTTTTATAACTCAGTGTTCGGTTCATTTTTATAATTTTATGTGCATTTTTTGCCGAACACGTGAACTTATTGAAGAGAGAGGGAGGTGAAACAAAACATGCTTTTGATCTTATGCATATATTGATTAATTGTGCTGTGTTATGGTTTTAGGAGAAGATTGAGCTAGCACTTACTGTTGCTATCGACATGGATTCCGTTGGTGCACCTGGATCCAACTCCGCTTGTAACATTATGTAGTGAAGATACAGGTTTGTTGTGATACTTATGCAGCAGGACATGATCACCTCCGAGAGAGAGAGAGAGAGAGAGAGAGAGAGAGAGAGAGAGAGATCTTCAGTAATTTTCTACCAAATGTTGTAATAAATAAGCAGTTCTAGTTGCTGCTCGATTTGAGAAACCATATAAATCTACAGTTGTAACATTATCTAATTTGTCATGTGATTACTTAATTATGAGCCGTAAAATGTTTTAATTTTGTAAATGAATAACAAAAAATCCTTTCCCGATTTGTGCTTTGCCAAATCTACCTATTTTCTTGTAGCATGAGGGTTTTCTAAACATGAACCTTTTTCAAAACTTTACGCCTTCCTATTCAGGTGCCCTTCAAATTTCAGAAGGTTTTGACTGTACGATCGAGCGGCAAGTCGACTGCTTGGCATGGCGACGGCCCATGCACTAAGCTCGCATTCTTTGGTCGATTGACTCTTGGTCCAGCTGATAATGGGTCGTGCGACGACGCACGTTATAACCTATGCAGCCCAGCTCATCTCGCGCCTATACCAGCTTTCGGCTCATCTTCCCGGTAACGGGTCACCTGAAAATTCGGCCTCTCTATATACTTATAACATCTAGTTGACAAAACAGAAACAAAAGAACAATTCTTAAGATATGCTTGTATTATGTCTTGCATCAATAATGAAAATTTGGACAACTTCAGTGGGTCGGGCTTTGCTGATTTGGGCCCCTCTATGGAGAGTTAGGCAGGCAATAGGGTCTTGTTCTTTTTTTTTTTTTGATCAGCCAAAAAAAACATAGAATTATATCAAGAAAAGAGACCAAGAAAACACAAGACTTATAAATCAGGTTGTCCAGTGGACAACCCGGAGCTCCACTAACCATGTTGTTTCCTTTATAATAACTAGAGATCAAGGCACACATACTGCGTTTGCTAGTCGAAAATCATCTAATACATGAAAAATACGTACTTCGGTTATGTCGCCTTTGCCATCGTAGATCAAAATATTTGTGTGACGTGCAAAATCTTTGCACAAGTTGAATTGGACCATTAAATTAATCATATACGGGATCGAGTTGAAGTCAGATTATTATTTGGAAAGAAATAAATCTGATTTTAAGACTTATTAATATAACAAAGGCATTAAATTTTCATTATCTATACTAATAGAAAGGGCTTATCCCTTTTGGCATGAACAAAAAATTGAAGTCGTGTCACAAAAGTGATTTTCATTATTACCCTTAAAAAAATTTCAAAACAAATCACTAACTTTAATCTACAATGGACAAACAAGTAAATAAATATTTTAGTAACTATCTATCCTTATGATTACACTTCATGATTTGATAACTACCTATTTTTTCTTTAATAATCAACTTGCACACGCATCGCTTGTGTTCCGCCGCTAGTTCTTTGAAAGGTTTTAAAATTGGATAGAAGTGAAAAAATATGACTCCACTCCACCTAATCCTGACGCAACCCCGAATATTGAAGCCTCTCTCTCTTTCTCTGTGTGTGTGTGTGGGCTCAATCTAATCAAGTACGTTTGAACTAAATTATTTTTCACGTATTCTGACTGCATTTAATTCAAGATTGAGTTGAAGTCAGTATGACAACAACATGATGCATATCTATTCATGCATGTTGGGCTTTAGCCACTCCCAGGAAGTCCGTTTCTCAATACTCGGGGAGGTTAGCGTCTCGCTATATATGGTCAAATGAGTCATTTTTTATATTTACAAATTGTTTTTTTTTTTTTTTGAAAGGCAAAATATATTAAAAGAAAGGGGGAAAAGGAGATTACAAGATTCTATGAAGCCCAGGAGAAATAAAGAATAAGAAAAAAGGGGGAAATGTAATAAAGACTATTACAATTACACCAAACCCACCAAACCTACTTACCACGCCCACCTCTTTCAGGAACAAGAAGAACCAGGCGACCCTCCACAACCAATCTCACAAGCTGTTAAAGCTCCTACACCCTGTTCTTTCTTCTACTGCCATGATTTCATTGAAATCACCACCCAGACACCATGGGACTTGAGATGAAGTTTTGATATTGACGAGGTTTCTCCAAAGATCATACCTTTGATTCCTATCATTGGGAGCGTATACATTTGCCAAAGTGCAATGAAATTGTTGTTGCAAGGTTCCAGTTATGAGAATGAAAGATTTCGATATTTGGATGTCATGAACATTAAATATCCTTGTATCCCACATACTTAGAATTCCACCAGATGAGCCTTCCGAAGGAGATAAGGCAAAACCCACATCCGAATTTCCCCATAGCCTCTGAACTTCCCTCATTTCCAACCTCTCCAATTTTGTTTCTTGGATAAACACCACATTTGGATTATTAGATCGAATTAAACTTGACACACACCTCCTCTTATGTACCCTTCCCAGCCCCCTAATATTCCATGAAAGTAGCTTCATTGAGAAAACAATATTCCACACCAATTACCTCCAACCATTAATGGACTTCAGTGTTACATGGAATTGAAGAGTAAAGTATGCACTGTGATATTAGAAAATACAGATATATGCAATATGATTCTACTAGAATTGATGGGGTGTTTATGAAATTTACCTTATAGGTTTTTTGGGAAACTCAGTCCATAACAACGAATTTTTACCGCAATTAGTCAATTTCAAACTAAACTATGGCTGGATGTCTTTTTAACACATGGTTTCAAAAAATACCATTACATATAGATCGATCAACACATAATATTATCTGATAACATTATCAGATAATGTAATTATTTGGACATTTATCTGTCCAAATTAATACTACCATGCAAATTAATAGATAAAGTTGTAATAGATAACTTAAAGTTATGTATTAATGTTATCTGATAAGATAACATTATCTGTTTTTTGTTAAAATAATGAAATTGATATTATAGATAAATGTTCAACGTCTTTTCATTGTTTTAACAACTAATTTTATATGTTTATTTTGATATCTTTAGGGCAACTCCAATGGTCTGAAAATGGCCCTTGCCATTGTCATTTTTTGACAAAAATTGCAAAAACCAGAGTCCAATGGTTGAAATGGCAAGGGCCAAAAAATGGCCGTTGCCATTTTTCTAGCCATTTCTGGGCAAAAATAGCCGCAGAAATGGCCCTTGCCAAATCTGCCAAGTCACCCCAACCAACCCCTTCCCAGCAAAATTTATCCCAACTGCTTCCTTCCATCAGCAACAAAATAACAAATGAACGAACACCAACACCATCAGATTACCGAAAAACAGACCCCAGGAACAAAATAAAAAAGTATTAATTAAAATTGCTTGTGTATTAATTGAACGAACACAGCAACAAAATGAATGAACACCGATATTTCAATTTCGTTGGAAATAAAAGGATTCTACTTTGCTTGGTATTCGAAATCATAATTTCATTAAAAACAACAACTAATTTCATTAACATTAAAAGGAACAACTAAACTTACCTACTACCTTACATGGAAAAATAAAAACACGAAGACTAATCATTTCAAATAGCTAATAGAATTACATAATCTCATTCTTGACTAAAGCCTGTGAATTCTGGAAAGTAAGGCTGGGGAGGTTGGCGTGCGACCATTTTTTCCATGATATCATTCTTCAACATCGCGTAGTAATGCCGCGTTTGAGGGTCCGCAATCTGAGATAGGTCCATGTTCATAATTTGCATTTCATTCTTCATCTTTTCATTTGCTGCTATTTCCTCTATTCGCGTAGTTTTCATTCTTCCATTGAATTCAATATATATTTTATTTATATTAATTCATTGTCAAAATGTATATTTTAAATTTTAAATTTATCGATAATTTGGATTTACTATAAAAATTATAAAATTATTAAAATATTTTTTTCAATAATATACGAATTTTCGTACAAACATTTAAATTTGACTGGGACATGTAGTTGGTTAAAATTAGTTATGAAAAAGTATAGAATGGTAATTGTTTGAAAAAATGGCCCTTGCCATTTTTCTGAACCACTGAACTCAACATTGCCATTTTTTGGCAAAAAGCACTATTCCTGGCCAAAAAATGGCAATGGCAATTGCCATTTTTTGGCCACCATTGGAGTTTCCCTTATCATTATCTGTTGCAACAGATAACATTAGCAGATAATGTCCTCTGTTGCAATAGATAACAGGAAAAAAATGGAAGCATTGAACAGAAAGGAGACAGAGAAATATGGACAATTTCGTTTGCAAAAGGACTCCACACATTAAGACTTTTAAAATCATGAATTTAGCCCATTAAATTTTTTAAAATGATGGACCCTAACTCATAAATTAAATTAGCTAATAATGTTTAATGGGCTAAATCAGCTTAGATCTGTCCAATTTTTTTGAAATTTTTTATGAGATTGAAACTTCTTAGCATGGTTTCATGATTGTGCTATTTCAAAACTTCTCCCCATTAACTTGCAATTGTTTATTTTCCTTTCATTGTCTAGGAGATTTTCCCCAAACTGAACCCGCTATATAAACATATTTGAGAACCACACACTTACACTTACACACAGAGAGAGAGAGATAGAGAGATGGATGTGCGGGCAGTTTGTATGGAGGAGATGCGGGCAGCTTCTTTCGCATCCTACAATAATCTGACCGGCGACCAGAAGAGCCTGATATTAAACTTCTACCAGGCGCTGGACTCCGACGGAAACGGCACTGCAAGCCTCCAGGAGTGCTGGAATTTCCTCAGTACGAAAGGGTACACTAGTAATTTATCTCCTGACCTGCTTCAATTGCTAGACGTCAACCGTAACGGAATTCTGGAGTTCAAAGAGTGCATCACTCTGTTGTACATGATCAAAACCAAGAGGCTCGTCAAGTGCGACGGTGCTTGCGGTCAGTATTTATGGGGAACTTATTTCCTTTGTGTCCAGTGCTATGAGACTGGTAATCGCACTTTTGATCTCTGCTGCTCTTGCTATGGCAAAAAGAATTATAAACATGATGAGCACTCTATCTTCATGGATAACTATGCACTCCTCCGGAAGAAATGGATGGAGGCAAGCACCCCACCACCCACAGCCACCCCAATTCAGGTAACCAAAATATGGTCCTATTATTATTTGAACTTAATTATCTGTCAATTTCATTCTGTCTGATTTGATTCGCTCGCATATATAGTTCATATTGGAGTTTCGGAAATTTTCCCTGTCAGGTTTGAAAGCAAAATTAAAAATAATTTAGGAATCGGATTAATGGAGAAGGATTTATGTATCTCCGTACTGATTCCTGTCTCGTTGTTCACATGTACTTAATTTATGTTTATAGGTACTTTTATCCTCATAATCATATGTTTTTAGAAATTATATTTTGTAATTATTTCACTGAAACTATAATTTTTTTTTTTTGTCTTGGAATTTTTTTGGCGTGGGACCGGGATGAATGATCCCCATTCGGGATCATGGGGATGGAGGTTGAAGGTTATTTTCTATTTGAAAAAACGGGCAGGGATGAATATGGATATAAAGTTGCGGTATCAAAGACGGGAATGGTTAAATTTGTTACTAATAATTCGTCCTTTTGCCTTCCATGGTCATGTATTTTATCTAATGTAATAGACTCTATAATTAACAGGAACAAATTCAGAATTTCAGTTCTACTGGTGCAAATTCTTGCAGTTCGTTTGGAACACAGGTGAGAAAATAAAATAAATAAAATGAAGAAGAATTTCCATGTTTAGCACTTATTTTTATTTGTTTGTTTTCCTATTTATCATCATCTCATATTATAATAGAAATTGTTATTTTTTTGGTTCGTACCCACACGGGATTTCTGAAGAGCCTAAAATTATTTTCAAAAAATAAAAAAAGTTTAGAAAAGATAAAAAATAAGCCAACACATAATCTGTTTCGATTTATTTTTCGTATTCAGTGACTTTTAGTTTGGTTATTACTTAATATATTAATAAATAAATAAAACATTTTGTTGTGCAGGAAAACACAGGGCAAGGGTTTGAAGGTACTGCCAACAGATGGGTATGTTCATAAAAACCCTGTTTTCTTCAACACAATCTTTTTGTCTCCTACTTCATACTTGTTTCTTATTTTGCCGGGTTTGTCCTAACTATTTATTTCGTATTATTTTCATTTAATGTGAAATTATATTGGTTTTATGTTAAATATTTTTTAGATTACTTATTCGTCTTGACGAAAGTAGCTAGATAATTATAAAAATATAAATCATAACTTTAAAAAATCCAGAAGAGACAAAAATAATTAAAAAGTGTTATTTGTTTTGAGTTATTTTTTAATTTTTTAAAGCTTTTGGGATTATTTCAACAATTGGTCCATGTCACAGTTTATTATCTCAATTACATTGTTACTAGAAAATCCGACAATGATTTGCCAAAAAGGAAACCAATACAAAGGACAGCTTGAAAAGAAAACCATTATAGTATTTTGCAAAAGCACCTCCACCCATAAAGCTGCTTTACCTCAATAATGAACCCTCTGTATGTGTAAAATCAAGACTAAAAAAAGACTTTGAGAAGACTTTGATTTAAATATTTTTTTTATAATTATTAACAGGAATAGTTTTATAAAAACGTGTTTAGATGATCAAGTCCACCCTGATAATATTTTGAGTTGATTTCTCACGGATATTTTTAAAAACATGTTTGAAACGCATTGAACAATTCGGATCAACAATATTCATTAGGAAATAAGAAGCCTACATTTTAATAAAATAAGGGACCTCTTGCAAGAAGTTTTGTTATATATATATATATATATATATACACACACACATGTTGATTAATTGTGTTTGTTATGCTTTCAGGGGGAGAAGATTATGCTATCAATGAAATCAATTGAGCAAGCTTTCAACGAAGAATCCAACGAAGACACCGAAACCACCTCCAGCAATTGTCACATTATGTAGTGAAGTTACAGGTTTGTTGTGATACTTACGCTGGACGTGATCGTCTCCTTCGAAGAGAGTGTGTGCGCGCGTGCTCGTGTGTGTGTTCTTTAGTAGTTTTCTACCAAGTGTTGTAATAAATAAGAAGTTTCGGTGTTTAATTTGAGAAACGTATGCCAGTTTCTCACCCTCGTATAAGCTATAGGTTTGTTGTGATACTTATGCTGGACATGATCATCTCCTTCGGAGAGAGAGTGTGCAAATGTTGTAATAAATAAGAAGTACTTTCGGTGTTTAATTTGAGAAACGTATGCCAGTTTGCCACCCTCGTATACATATTTTCTGATTTTCTCACATCGGAGGTTGGAGGGCCTACTATTTTAGAAGATAGAATTTAATTATTTCTTAGATTATGAGATTTGTTTTCTGGAGTTGTTTACATGATTCTGAATACGTGGTGTCGTATTCTATTACTTGCAAGGAAGTGCAATCACAATAAAATGCACAAATCAACAACATAAATAATTTTACATGGTTCCCCCTAACTAAGAGATACATCCACAGGAGAGAGAGAGAGAGAAATTTTCAGACACATATGTTTATTATTCGATTGTTTATTTTGAAATATTACGCCTGCATTATGATGCAAGAAAAAAGGGAATAAACCCGGCAAGCTGACGTAATGAATAGAAAAATTGCAACTAGTACAAAAGATTAAAGCAACATCTAATAATTCAGTCCCACTTTTTAGTTTGAAAAATTACTCCATTTAGTGATGTTGACTAAGAAAAGATGACATGCTGTCATCCTTTCTTTCTCTTTGTGATTGAAACACCCAAATGAGTACAAAACCCTCTCATTTGGTTTTCTTTGTTTTTATAATTATTTTTATCTCCTTTTAAATTTTGTATTGTTTGTTTTGTGTCATTTTTTAGGTTCATTTTGGTGAAATAAATTTAAAATTATAAGAATAAAACTTAACAAGAGTTTACAAGAGACAAAAATAATTCAAAACATACTTAAGTTGGTTTTAAATTATAATTTCCTCTCCCAATTTCCTTCTTATAGAGATTATCGTGTAACTCATTTTGTTCCATGGTGCAAGTTAGGGTCCATTTGGACTGTGGTATTTATTGAAATTTTTTCGTCCTTATTTGAAATTTTTTTGTAATTTTTTATTTTTCATTAACTTTTTTTGATTTATTGGTTCATCTCGACAAGAGTTTTTAGAAAAGTTATCAATCATCGGCTAAATTTGAAAAAAGTTCTGAAAAGACAAAAATAAATAAAAAAATAGAGTTTTTTTTTTTACTTATTCGTCGTCTTTGGTGACATTTTTTTAACTTTTGGACATAATTTTATACTCTTTAAATTCTTTCATCAAGACGGACCAATAAACTACAAAACATTGATGTTTAAACAATAAATCAAAAAAAAAACCCATAGGCCAAAGGGGGCCTTAGTCATCAATGGGTGATATCTACCTTATAATATGGTGCAAGTGAACTACCTCTAGGGTGCAACTCACTGTGTCCCAAAGTGCATATCAGTGTTCCCAAGGAAGGAAGTGACACAAATGGTACCATAACATGATTCATCAATGGGGGCTTCGAAACGAAAATTTGAATTTAAAAGTTAATAGAAGTTATTTGAAGTAATTTTTCAAGATTTTCTTTCTATTGTCCCTTCAAAGCGAAACATTCGGAATTTTTTTTCCCCTTGTACTCTCTTTTCATTTTCTTAGCAACGTCAAACAAAAGAAAATATTTGGCTTTCCTCTCGCAATTTCCTTCTCAATCTCTTTCTTTCTATTTCTTTCAACAAACTCCAAACAGAGTGTTACATAGGGGAGACGAGAAGGATGCCGGCCTATAGTGTCATTTTTTAAGGGCCCTCCATTGACATAATTTCCTTTTTATTACAATTATTAGAGTCATGTAATGAATCTCTTCTTACTGGTCGAGTTTGTTTTTTTAACCCGAATATTAAATCCACCAAAACATATATGAAATCTTCAACCCGAATATTAAAGTATTAAACTTCAAATGCTTCCTTACCCCTTAAACCAACCATTTGGAGGTCCAAATCCTTCTCTTCCACTGTGGCGTAGGAGTATCAAATTTTGTGTGTGTGTGTATATAGAGAATCCTATAGTATACAGGGTACTCTGGTCAATGACAAGAAACACATAACCATCTCAGAGAGAGAGAGAGAAGGAGATGGAGAACACTAGGATCCGGGGAGCTGCCAAGGCCTACTATGCCAACTTATCGGAGACCCAACAACGAGAAGCGTTGGAGTTCTTCAAATCGATAGACACCGACGGAAACGGGACTATCTCCAACAACGAGTGCCGAAACTTCCTCCAAAAGCTAGGGTACAAGAACATCCAAAACTTGTTCAAGATGCTGGACACGAATGGCGACGGCCGCCTAGATTTCGAGGAGTGCATCACTCTGTTCTACATCACCAAAATGGGCAGCGACGTCTCCTGTGACGGCTGCAAAGCCTGCTTGTGGGATATATATTTCGTCTGTGTTGAGTGTTATAAGGGTGGTGGCAATACTTACGACCTTTGTTGTGATTGTTACCGGAACAAGAATTTCCAGCACCAACATCGAGTGTTCTTGGATAACTTTACATTGCTCCAGTCCTTTCAAAAAAAAAAAACTTTACATTGCTCCAGGCTATGAAACCATCTAAAAAGGTAATTTCTCGTCGTTTCATTTTTTCAACTTTTATAATTCCAAAACATTTTCCCAATGAATACAAGTGCTATTTTTAAGAGGGTTTGAGACTTAAGAATTTGCTTTATCATGATGTTTCAAGTTCGGAACCTCTCAGTTAATATCAACTTCTATAAGGTCAATTCATACAAAAAATTTGCTATAATTTTAATTGAAATTTCTGCAAATAAACGGAGGGATTAATCTCTCAAAGATTAGTCGAGGTGCATGTAACTTGACCCGATTAATCTGAATTATAAAAAAAATAGTGAAATTTCTCCCCCCCGTGATGTAGATGTTGAGGTAAATCCACATAAATTTGGTGCTTATTTTTCTTTTCTTTTGAGCTTGTTTATTTTTTATTCATATTGATTTGTAAATTACGTAGTTAATGGAGGTTTTTTGTTTGTGCTGATAGGACAATAGTATGAGAAGATTGAAGGAATTGAAGCTAGGCATGGACATTGGTGATGTGGCAGCCAATGTTTGTAACCAGATGTAATTTTTTTTTTTTTAATGTAATATTTTACTATATATATCAACTGAAGCCTTTCGCCGTCTTAATAATTTAATATTTATGCGTCAATCTTTCAGTGTGTTTTTTTGTGGTTTCTTTTTTTCTTTTTTTGCTTCATTATGTATCTCAGTTTCTGTATAAAGATTCGGGTTGCAGTTTTTTTCTTTCTGTGACATTTATGTAATATTTATGCATCAATTTTTCAGTGTGTTTATTTTTGTTCTGTTTATTTTTTTTCCTTTTTGCACGCTCAATTTCTATATAAAGATTCGGATTTTAGTTTTTTGCCATTTTAAGGTTTTTTTTTTAATGGATGTAATAAATTTTGTAGTAATTAATTTGTGTGTAAGATATGTGAGGAAAATTGCAATTAGAGTAGCTCAAAAGATCAAATGAGGTGAGTTACATTTATTAGTTCTAATAAGATGTTCTTATTTGTTAAAAAGATTTATCCAACTACCAATGTCTCTGAATGTTATGAATTTTTATCCCAATATCGACGTTTATGGTGTTGATTACACGTTTATAGTTGAAATCCCTACTTAAACTAAGGGGACTTGTCACTTTTCATTTACAAAAAATACACATCAAAGTTCAGAAAGTTTTAAAGAGAGAGAGTTTTTGTGTGTTCATGAGGTTTTTGTCCTGGAGGAGGCTCCGTTTGGTTTGGTTCATCTGAATTCCTTGAAGTTTCAGATTCTCAGTTTTCTTATGCCCTCAAAGTTTCTGGAGAAGTCCGACACCAAAACCCCTTTGAGCTCGAACTTTGATTTCACCCAAATTGTTTGTTTTGTCTTTGATTTCTGTTTTGAACCAGAAACATAGATTTGGGTTCCAAGCGCATGAGGATTTTCACCCAAGAATCTTAAAATCAGAATCTGCGAAAAATACCAGCTTGCTCGAGCGACCTGTCTAATTTATGATATAATCTAAGTTTTGAAATAAGAATTCAGAATCTAACATATTTTAGACCGCTTGAGCGAGCTCTAGGCTACTCAAGCAATGTAAAATCAAACATGCAAGTTTAGTTTTGATGTTTAGACATTTCGGGCTATGGATCCCCATGGAATTTCGTAATCACACAATGATAATTATAGTGATTTGATTTCTTTCCGTAGTTTTTACCCATTTAGGAGTTTTCCACGTATATCGCGCGTTCTGCTTTTACGTTATTTCTTTTTATATGCTTTTGATTATTTGCACGTCAGGTTAGTATGATTTTTCAGTAACGTTTTGCTTTGATTAACATATTATTTTTTCCCGAGAAAAAAAATGCTTATAGCAGTGGTTGCTTTCTCTGTTTTGCTCTATGCTATTTGAGGGCCGGCATGTCTCCAACTTCTTTTTCTGTTCTGTTGGCATCTTGCCAACAAATTTGGTCCTGTGTTGGGGTCTCAAGCAGCATTACACCAACATGCTTGTTTTCCCATTAACCTTTGTAGCTCACATTCTAGAGATTAATGAACTCATCTTTGCCGACTGATAAAAAAAATGATTTATAGTAGATGCAATAATGCCTAGGTATTATAAAATTTTCCTCTTTATGTTAAATTCAACTTCTACAATGATTAAATAGGCATGATTAAAATATTACTACTTGCGCGGAGCTTTATTTTTTGCCCCACAAGTTGAAAGATATAGAAAAGAGAGATATACGACAAAGATGGTGACTAATACAGATTTCAAAAAGTATTTTATATACAAATTTGAATAAAAATGTAGCCGAAATCATCCACTTGTATTGTATATATTCAACGGGTATCAAACGAATGCGAACATATCTTCATCTACATATGTTTATTCTTTATTTTGATCAAGACGTTGTCTTCATTTACAAATTAACTGTTTATAATCATGTCTATATCTATCGCAGAAGTTGACTTTGCAATAAAAATTACAATACAAGCACGCATCTTCTCGTCACCACCTCGTAAGAGTATCAACTTATCAACCATTCCTCTATAAATCCATTCCCTATTCACACTACTCTGCTCAACAAACACAATCTTAGAGGAGAAAGGAGAGAAGCAGAGAGCTAGAGAGAGAGAGATAGCATATATATATATATATATATATATATAGAGAGAGAGAGAGAGAGAGAGAGAAAGAGAGAGAGAGAGAGAGAGAGAGAGAGAGAAGGAGATGGATTACACTTAAGATCTGAGGAGCATATCCTGTTTAATTTACATGCACCTCGATCCTATATGTACAAAATTGCTCCGGTTTATGCAAACCAAGGTAATATATCCAACTTATGTTTAATTTTTGAGTAAAATGCACCAACCTTCTCTGAGGTTACTGAAAAATTCAGGGACCTCCCATGAGGTTTCAAAAAATATGGGGACCTCCCTACTTCAGAAATTAATAGAGTGTGTCCTTGTAATTTTTCGTTTAGTGTGTTTTAATCTAATAATTTTGCCTTTAAAAAAAAGACTGTTTCTCCCTCAACCCAACTACCATTAAGTCTTGGATGGTTTTGGCTGATGTCATCATGTTTAAATTTATAAAATCATAAAATCCCCTATAAAAAGCCCCAATAACCCTCTCCTCTCTACACACAAATCATCTCTATTTCCTCACCTTAAGGTATCCTTTCCATTTCCCTCAAATTTCTTTCTATAAATGCATTGGTTGATTTTTTATTTATCGATTTTTTTTTCTAGTTATGGACATGTCATCTTCTAGTACCTGAAGTATCCTTAAGACTAGGAACAACATGTGTCAGTAGGGGAGGTCTCTGGATTAAGTTGAGGGGAAAAACAATCTATTAATTTCTAAAGTAGGGGAGGTCGCGTCTCTGTATTTTCTAAAACTTCATGGTAAATCAATGCATTTTACTCTAATTTTTCTTCATAACTCATAATCTCTGGACCAATTTACATGCACCTCAATTAATTTCTAGAGGATCCTAAATCTCGAGATTTTACGACCTGATCAACCCGTTGAGGTTAATATATCTAGCTTATACTGTAATTGCGCCTTTTTTTAATTGATTTTCCTATTTTCTTTCTTACCATATTCACTATTTTTAGGATTATTTACATAAATTTACTATATGGAAGACAAATCATTTACAAAATAGATTTTCTCAAAATAGATTTTCTCAATGAGATTTGCAAAATAAACGGTTATCATGATCATTTTTTAGATCCGGAATAGGCCATAAAAGGCCCAAACTTTGATCAGAGCCCAAACCCTACTCTATACAGGAGTTGAATTTTATTTTTCTACCTTTTTCAAAGGCCGCGATGGAGGAGTTGGTCAAGACTGCTAGACTCTACTACAATTCAAGTTCACCGGACATCAAACAATTAGCCAAGAATTTCTTTGAATCACTTGACTACGACAGCGATGGGAAAGTGAGTCTCCATGAATTTCTAGGGTTTATGCGAACCGAAGGCAACATAAAAATGTGCAATCGCTATTTTTTCAAAGAACTTGACAAAGACGGGAGTGGAACCCTAGAATTCATGGAAGTTATGGCTCTTTACTACATAATCAAAAGTGGGAGGCCTTTTTGTGGTGGGTGTGATGAGTTCATCCCCGGCATGTTTTTCACTTGCTCCAAATGCTTTGACAATGGAAACGACTCGATTTCCATTTGTTCAAAGTGTTTTGAAGATGGATCGTTTGTCCACGAGCATGATAAGTTCCTGGATAACTATGCTTTGTTGGAAGCTAAGAGAAAGCAAGAGAATGCTACATATTCCAACCAGAATAAGGTAGTGAAGTTAATTATTTAATAAAATTAATTCCCGTCAATAGTATTTGTTTTTTTTCTTTGAATGGCGAAAATTTAATTGAAGAAAATAGTAATTACGGAAGCAAGGGTTAATTGGGTTATGATTGTATAAATTAAACAACTAGAGACCAAAGTAAAATTTATGTCAAAGTTCAATGATGAAAAACTATAATTACTCCCTTGTTTTAAAAATGTCATGAGACCAAGTCTAACAACACACATTTCATATGCAAATGTCCAAATACAGATGTATCCAGAGACATGCAATGCACATATGGGATTTACATCATTTTAAATTGGAAGACCTCACGTATATCGAACGGTTCTAGATATATTTGTGTCCAAATTTATACACAAGAGCTAAGGTAAGTTAGTTGACTTTCTCAATGCCCTAACGCACATACAAACACGCGTGCGCACCCACACACATAAATATATATATATATATATATATATATATATATAGAGAGAGAGAGAGAGAGAGAGAGAGAGAGAGACCCCTTCAATGAGGGATCCCTCATTTTGCTAAAATGAGGACTTCTTATTTTCTTATTAAATTTTGATTATCCGAATTGTTCAATGTATTTAAAACATATTTTTAAGGGTACTCATGAAAAATCAGCTCAAAATATTACGGGAAATAGATTGATCTAGGCAATTTTTTAAAAAACTGTTCCTGTCAGTATTTACGAAAAGTTTCTTAGATTAAGCCTTTCTTGATATTGTTTTTAGTCAATGTATGTTCGAAGATGGTGGGGCCTTTCACAGTGATTTGTTTGTGTTTGTGTTTGTTTTGTTGCAGCCAACCTCATCTGTTACCATTACTGAACTTCCAACATCCTCAGACAATGCAATTGTTGTACATGCACCCAAACCCAAATGGGTGAGTACCTTGCCAACTTATTTATATTGTTTTCGTTCTGGGTTTTACTGTGATCAATTTAGTTGGAGTCTATTATTGGTTCACTTTCAGGAGAATTTTGAGGTATTCCATAACAACTTAGACATGTGATCAGAATCTCTTAAAAGTCGCAGTTTCTCCTTCCCATGCATAGTTTGATCTCAGAAAAACCATATTTTTAACCAATCTGATTGATCTAGTGCTCGTGGATCACTGGTATCGACCCTAGCTAGGTCCATGAACTCCAGTAGCCATACCAATTCCCTAAGTCTCATGATTCTTACTCAATGGTAAGTTTCAAAATGTGTTTACTGCTGACGTGATTTTGTTTTCAGCAAGGGTTGAGGACCGCGTTCATATTGGTTGAGCTTGCACTCAGTACAGCTAACCTATGCACCATTATGTGAGGAGTAATGCCAGATCTGACAGATATGATCAGGAAGCAAGCCAAATATATATAGAGTTGTCCGATATGCATCGTTACAATTCATGAATATGTTATGAAATTTACTTCAATCAAACTATTTCGAGCACATCTATTTTCGAATGCCTGTTCCCGGAACATTATTATTATATATGTGAAACATCTACTCCAAGTGGTTGACTTAGTCCGAGGTTTATCGCTTGGACCTAAATAATTTGTACTTTAAGGCTGTGTTTCAATTCGACAACTGTTTTAGTTATGGATCTGTACTATAGTGTTGCTCTTAATGCATGATCAAATTTCTTTACAGCTGATATATCGATTCTTGCCATGACTTAGTTGTTCGTTGTGATTATTTATTGGTAAAATGCGAAAATAGATACCATATTGAGTGTGTGAAAAGGGTTCAATTTTGTTTATCCTTCGCCGTATGGGACCACATTGAGATCCCACGTCAATGATTAAAATCGTTGACTTTGTTCTATTTATTAATTTCTCTAAATATCACGAAAAAATTCATCTCAATCGAATACCAATAAGTGCTTGAATTTCATGCAATGATTTGTAATGGAGTATTTCGTTCAACTTTCTATATACACAAGGTTTTTCATGTATGAGCTGATACGTTAGATGGTTAGATTTGTTATTTCAAATACCAATATCTTTAGACATAATAATCAATATTGTCACATTGGATGGGTTCCAAATTAAAAACTTGATGGTGGAACTTTACGTAATAAATCTTTCAAATCTATTTCAAAATAATAAGAGTTTTTTTATATATAAAAAAACTGTAACGACTTACTTAATGGGTGTAAGAAAACAAAAGGAATAGTACTTTTGGCCTTCGCATTGCGCCGATGGAATGTTTCCTCATTACAAATTTATCTAAGAACTAACAAAATACGAGTTCAATTTTGTTCATCTTCCATCGTGTGGGACTATCGCAATATCCCACTTTGATGATCAAAATTACTTATTTTATTTTGATTAATTTTTTTAGTCAAATTAGCTCAATGGAATACTGGTAATTAAGTGGTTGACTAAAAATCTAGTTTTTCTTAAAAACTAGATTTTTAGATCAAGCATTTACAGTATCCAATTGAGCTGAAGTTTTCATGATAACTAAAGAAAATAATTAGAATAAGATAAACGATTTTAATTATCGACATAAGATCTCGAAGGGGTACCACATGATAGAGAGTGAACAAAATTTATTCTACAAAAAATAGATACTCCTTTTCATTTGTAATCATGGGGGTGTGGATGAAAGCAGTGCCTACCCCGTGGTAAGCCCCGCAAGTCCCCGTGTAACAAACACGAAAAATTTGAATTTTTATTCTAATGTATGGATTAATGTGCAATATTAAGGTGAGATGTGTGAAAATTTGAGTAAAAACATGATTTTGGGTCAATATGACACAACATGATAATTTTGGGGCTTGTGGTAGCATGTGACTTACTTGAAGGGATGTGAGTGTATTTTGGGGTGTTAGAGTTATAAAATATTTGATATGTTTTGTTTGGGGATCAAAACCCTTCTCTCTCTCTCACACGTTCCTATCTCCCTTTCGCGTTACTCTCACACACTAGAAATCCATCTGAAAATCTTGTTTCAAATTTCGATTCCTTCTAGATTCTTCGAGTATTCATCATCCCCAGAAAAATATCCAGTGGTGGTTCGCGTTTATTTTACTTGGAGGAGGAGTTTGTGGGAGTTATCTACTTTGGAGGTTAGGGCTTGAAGTTTGGAGTTTCAAATCTTGAATTCAACCTTGAGGTAGGAATTTCTAACTCGTATTATGTGTTTGTGATCCCATTTGATTGCTATTTTGTTGCTTGATCTTGGTTTGTGAGTTTGGAATCAAACCCTCATTTGAAACTTATTTCTACTGTAGTTCGACATTTTTTGAAAATTTATGAAACATCTGCATGTATCATTGTTTCATTCGGATGTTTGATGTCTCTGTTGTTCACTGTTGAGTTTTGGTTAGAAAACATTTAGATATTTTCTTGTATTATCCAGATGTTTGTCCTTTCTATTGTATGAAGTTTATATTTTATCCGGATGTTTGCCCATTCCATCCAAATGTTTCTTGCCTCTATTGTCTTCTGGGTGAATCCTTGTTAATTAGTTCCATCTGAATGTTTAGTGTCTCTGTGATTTTTGATTGAAATCTTGAATAATTTCATCCGGATGTTTTAGCATTCCATCAAGATATTTGTCTCCTCTGACTTATGGATATTTATTTCATTTTGATGTTCTTGGGGATATTTTCGAGATGTTCATCGGGATGTTTTTTCGAGATATTCTTCGGGATGTTTTTTCGAGATATTCTTCGGGATGTTTCTTCGATATGTTCTTCGGAATGTTATTTGGGATGTTCATCGAGATGTTTTTCTTTGTTCTTCGGGATGTTTCTCGGAATGTTTCCGTATTCCTTTGAGATGTTTCCTTGTTCTTTTGGGATGTTATTTCCTATCTCATTGGGATGAACTGAGTTAAACTTTAAACTTATAAAGCGGAGTTTGGACATGAGGGTTACTTAGTTATTCATGATGTTAATGATATTATGTGGCATGTTGTGAATAGAACTTGCTAATCTTTTGAAAAATGAATCACATAACATATATTGAAATTGATTTTGTTAGATAAAAATGATAAATTACATGACTTATGTGCACTCTTTTATGATACGACACGATAGTTATGAGACACGTGACATTCATGAACATTGTACTAAATCTTTCGAGAATGCTAAACAGGGCCTGAATTGATTCCATTCGGGTAATGCCAGGAATAATTTTGAACTAGACTCCTTCGAGAATGCTACGCAAGATCAAAACTGATTCTATTCGAGTAAAGTCAGGAATGATTTTGAACTAGACTCCTTCAAGAATGCAAGATAGGGTCAGAACTAAAATCCTTTGGAAATATCAGAAATGATTTTAAACTAGACACCCTTTCGGGATGTACTAGGCCGATATATACTGATTTTATTTTGGGTAATGCCAAGAATGACACCGAAACACACATAACAACAACATATCAATGAGACACATAATTCGTGGAGTTGAGTTTGATAAATTGAGAAACTATAACTTATTGTGAGTTCATTATGCACATTCATAATCTATTATTGACTCTGCTTACTTTCTCTCTCTTATATGGACATCGATATTACGTGGCATGTCATCTCATGTCATATGCATATAATATTTGTTTAGATTTTTTTATTGGGCTGTCGAGCTTAACTATTATTTCTTTTTAGGTACAATCTTGGAGTGATCTTAGTAAGGGGTACTTGACATGTGCGGATTGACATGCATATTTTTGAAAGTTGCATTGGACGAGTTACTCAGCATCTTTATATTTTATTTATTTTTAAAAAATGCATCGTAACTCGTACTTTACGTATTCTGATTTAAAAGATGTAACTACCTAAGTCCCTTTTTAGTTTTGGAGATAATAGTTATTGGCCGAAGTGACCCATTTTGTAATCTATTTCAAACTTGTTGTACTCTAATTACCTTTAGCAAGGGATATATTGAGCATTTTGGTGAGATTGTAATCTATTTCAAAGTTTACATTTTGCGAAAACCATCTAGACTTCTGCTGCGTATACTGTTGTTTTGAGCTTGGCCTTCGCCCAAGTAGCTGCCCTCATTTTGATGAGACCTGCTAGGTCTACCACTCCCACTATCTCATTCTTGAAAATGGACCTGTTTCGAACCAACCATAGGGACCAGAACGCCGCATAAATGGAGGCTATCCAAATTACCTTCTCGTTCTTATTGATGATAAATCCCAGCTGAGCTCGCAACAGTTGATCGACGGTTGATCAACGAAACTTCCTTTGGGGCAGCTCTACAGTCAAACGCAAAATGCATCTCATCAGGTGGTCAAAAGTAACAGCATCTAGAACTAAGGGGGGTTTTGGAATCAAAAAAATAACAATTCAAAACTTGGCATTGATTGGGAAGTGGTGGTGGAGGTTCCATTTTGAAAGGAACTCTCTGTGGGGGCGGGTAATCTCCAAAAAATATGATATACCAGCTTTAACTTGGTTCCCTCAACTCCCACCCTCTGGCAAGCCTTCATCTACTTGGAAAAACATTTGCTGCTGCTTTAATGATTGTTCACCATTCAAAGAAGTCATCCTCAAGGGCATGATGATCTCTCTCCATTCTGGCATGTACACCAAGTTTTGGGAGCATCCTTGGGCTGGTTCATCTCCCCTCCGAGCCCTATTCCCTAGGCTTTATTCCATAACTCTTCACAAAGACATTCTAGTTGCAGATGTTCTTTCCTCATCTCATAGGCTTAGTTCTACCCTTCTCTTCAGGAGAAATCTTTTTCAATGGGAATTAGATATCCTTTCATCCTTGGTTTCTTTCATTGGCCCCTTCAATCTCTTTCCCTCCAAACCAGATTGCCTCTCCTGGGCTTGGGATTCATCCAAAATTTACTCTCCAAAGTCAGCCTACTCCAAATGGGAGGACTCCGTTCCTTCTAATCCTGGCCTTTATTCTATTTGGAAAGGGGTTTGCCCTCCAAAGGTGGAAATATTTCTATCGCAAGCAGTGCAGCATGGCATCCCCACCAAAGAAGAACTAGCCAAACGGAATGTCTTGCATTTTTCTCAACTTGACTCCACTCTTTGTGTCTATTGCTCTTCATCGTTAGAATCTTTAGACCATCTCTTTATCCATTGTTCCTTCACCACTCAAGTCTGGTCTTTGATCCTAGATTGGTGGAGGATTCCCTGGGTCTTCCCGTCCTCCCTGCCCTCCCTTTTGCAGCAATGGTTTCAGCCTCCTTTCCGTGGCCTTGAACAACACTGCTGGAATGCAACTTTGTTGGCAGTTCTTTGGTCTATTTGGCTCTCCAGGAACGATTGCATATTTAATCATTCCATCCCTTCCTCGCATTCTGTTGCAGATCTAATCAAAATGAGGATTGTCCTATGGGTTAAACATAAGTTCAACATAAGAGATTATTCATTGGAAGAATTCACTAGAAACTTTGCACTACAACAAAATTGGTGTAGAACGACGAAACATTTTCGTCTCAAAAATTACGTTTTTTGTCGCCAAATCATTAGGCGACGAAAATTTTCGTCTCTAATTTTCGTCGCCCATAGTTTCACGCAAAAGGTCATGGCGACGAAATATTTTGTCGCCAATATATTAGGCGACGAATTGTATTTTTCGTCGCCAAATGTAGGTATTTAGCGAGGAATTTTTTCGTCGCTGATATTAGTATTCTGCGACGAACTATTTCGTCGCTAACTACTGTCATTCGCGAGGAATTTATTTTCGTCGTTAATAGCAAGATTTTACGACAATTTTTTTCGTCGTTAAATTGATTTCTATTTCAAAATAAATTACCCGGAAATCTCATCATCTTCCCCTTTCTAAGATTCGAACCTTAGACCTCCACCCCACTAACACCTTCTGTACACCCTCTCTGACCACTGCACCAAATACAATATTCATAAATTATTTACAATATTTAATACTTAACATATGTTTAACATTATTTTTTTAAATATATGTTAAACATTATAATCTCTCTCTCTCTCTCTCTTCTCTCACTCTCTTTGACTTAATTTTAAATTAGATGTTTAACATATATATTTTTATCTCTCTCTCCACTCTCTCTCTCTCTCTCTCTCTTTCCCTCTTTTGTCCCTTTATTTCTGTCCTCTCTCTCTCCTCCCCTTTCTGTCTCTCTCTTTTTCTCTCTTTTAGGATATTAAATTAAAATTATTACACCTCATCTCTCTCTCTCTCCCCCCCTCTCATCTCGCTCATCTCTCTTAATTAGATTATTAATTTGAAATTATTACTCTAATTTTTTCTCTATATTTCTCTATTCTTTCCTCTCTCATCTCTCATCTCTCATCTGTCCTCTCTCGTCTCCTCTCTCCTCTCTTCTCTCCCCTCTCTCTATCTCTCCCCCTCTCTCAAAATATTAAATTTAAAATTATTACATTATCTCTCATCTTTATTTTACACTCTCTTCCTCTTCTTTTTCTTTGTATTTCTCTTTTAGTCTCACTCTATTTTTCTCTCTAACTCAAAATTCAAAATCTATCTCTTATCTATTTTTTTCTTCTCTCTCTCTAAAATCCAAAATGAAAAATGTTAAACATATCTCTCTACTCTCTCTCTTTCTCTCTCCCTCCTCTTAGTAGTTGCACTAATTGAATATGCGCATATCTGCGTGTGTATATATATATATATATGTATATATACACATATACACATATAGGGGATACATATGTCTATAATACATATATATATATATGTATATGTATATCTGTATTCCTTATACATACATGTCTACAATACATATAATATATATATGTGTGTGCGTGTGTGTGTGTATATATATATATATATATATATATCTGTATTTCTTATACATACATATAATATATGTGTGTGTGTATATATTTATATATATATATATATATCTTTTCGTTAGCGACGAAATTATATTTTTCGTCTCAAAATATGTCATTTGGCGACAAAATATTATTTTTCTCGCCAAATTTATATATATGGCGAAGAATTATATTTTTCGTCTCCAAATAGGTATTTTGGGCGAGGAAATATTTTTTTCGTCTCCAAATATGTGATTTGGCGACGAAATATTATTTTCCTCACCAAAACTACCTATATTGGAGACGAAAAATATAGTTCGTCGCCAATATATATATTTGGCGACGAAACAAATATTTCGTCGCCAAATGACATATTTAGAGATGAAAAATAAAATTTCGTCGATAACGAAGTATATTTGGCGAGGAAAATAAATTCCTCGCAAATATTTTCGAAAAAACGACAAAATATATTTTTCGTCGCCATATATACCCATTTGGTGACGAAATTAAATTTTGTCTTCCGATTTCGTCGCCATAAATGGTTTTTCTTGTAGTGTTGGGACTATTAGGAAGCTTAAGCTGAAGTAGCTGAAGCAGCCTTCTCTGCTATAACATTCGGAGTAGTCAGTGGACTGAAGGTCATTAATTGGGATTGGGCGCTTGCTATGGAATTCAACCAAGGACTATGATTCTTTTCTTTTATTGCTTTTCATCTATGTTGTAATGTAGCTCTAGTTGGGTTTAGATTAGTTTACTCTGGTTTTTTACTTCTATTAGGCTAAGGTTTTTGTTTTGACTGGGCTGACATCTTGTTGCTCCTCCTCAAAACAATTAGGAGTGGTTTGTACTAAGCCTTCTTCTTCTTCTATTTAATATATTTCTCTTGCCGATCAAAAAAAAAAAAAAAACAGTTGATCGACGGTTGCAGGGGTCACCCAAATGAGATTCCACCAATCCATGATCAGACATCAGACCTTCCACGAATAATTACATGAGTGAAGGAGAAGATGGGTTGTTGTGTCCTCTTCCTCGTTGCAGAGTACACAGGTAATATTACTTCGATCCCAAGGTATTATACCTCTCCTGTGGAGAACAGTTCTAACACCAATTGCATTTTGCATAGCTAGACACGAAAATAATTCAACTTTAGGTGGACTTATCCCTTTCCAAACTTTGGCCAAACCTTCGTCCTTAGGTAACCCCACCTCTTCCCATCTCGCATACCCCGATGCTACTGAGAAAGTGTGATTCTTGTTCCAAATCCAGGTCATGAAGTCGTGGTTAGAGCTGAACAGTGACTGATCTGTGATCTACACGAGTAATTCATTGAGAAGTTCCTTCTCCCATTCGAACAATAATCTTCTGAATTTGAGGTTCCAGGAACCATTTCTGACCATATTAGAAATGAATTCATCCTTTTGGGTAGATATTGAGTAGAGCCTGCTGTATTGCTCTAGTAAACATGAGTTGCCCATACGTGGTCCCAAAACTTGGTTTGCAATCCTGATTTTACTTTGATTCTGAAGCCTTACCTGATTATATTTTCGAATTCCTAATTATAGGGCCCTTCTCCCACGGAGCAGATATTTCTCCACGTTGTTGAAACCCTACTGCTGTTTTAAGAGTTGGAAGCCAGGCACTGTTGTTCAAGCCATACTTTTTGCAGATTATCTTCACCCATAAGGCCTCTTTATCCTCGAAAAATCTCCACCACCATTTTATTAGGAGAAAGAGGTTATGGACTGCTAAACTTTTTTATCCCCAGGCCTCCAAAAGTCTTGTTTTTCCTCAGGACTTCCCATCTCACATAATGTCTCTCTCCCCATGTCCTCTTTGTCCCCCCAAACTTCTGTGTAATATATGTGAGGAATGCAATGAGAGTAGCTCATAAACGGACGCCATCCAAACGATCAGAACATCTTATTATAACTTATAAATTCAACTCACCTCATTTGATCTTATGAGCTACTCTCGTTGCATTCCTCACATATTTTACACAGAAGTTATTACAACATTTATTAGATCCACAAATAGAACAGAACAAAAATAAAAACACTGAAAAATTAATGCATAAATATTACATAAATAAGAAGGCGAGTGCTTCAGTTTAAATATTCATGCCTGCCTTGAGTATATTCCATCCTTCCGTAGTATTGTCCTAAAAGCAGGGGAAAAAAAAAAAAAAAAACCCTCCACTAATCAGGTAATGTGCAAATCAATATAAATAAAAAAATAAATACTCTGAAAAATTGATGCGGGTTGGCTACGAAAGCGCCTAAAAAAAATAAACAAATCTCAAACAAAAAAAAAGGCACCAAATTTATGTGGCAATACCTCAATATCTACATCATGGGGGAGAAATTCCACAATTTTTTTATAACTTAATTTACGCACACCTCGATTAATTATAGAGATTACCTTCCTTTTACTTGACGGGATCTCAATTAAAATCAAAACAAAATCATGTATATATGGACTATCCCATTGACAGTAACTAAGTGGTTTTTGAAATCTTCAAAGGAAATAAATTTCTAGGTTCTAAACCATAAGAACCAAGCTCTTACAAAAGGCACTAAATCTTATATAACTAAATAATAGTTATCAAAACATGCGTAAGTAATTTTACAAAGTTGATTGTTATAATCCTAGTTTAATTTAATTTTACCATTTAGATCTTGAATTAGCAAAAAAAAAATGAAACATTAAAAAAATTTGATTAAAAGTCATGACGATTTTTTTTATCAAAACACGTGTAAGTAATTTTATAAAGTTGATTATTATAATCCTAATTTAATTTAATTTTAGCATTTAAATCTTGAATAGCGAAAAAATGAAACGTTAAAAAAAATTTAATTAAAAGTCCTGACGGTTTTTTCCAATAAGATAGACTAAGAATGTATGTCTTCTTTCATTAGGTAAAATATGTGTGTGTGCGCGCATAAGAAATGCAAATATAATAATATGTATTGCGTGATAAATATAAATTTTACAAGAAAAAATAATTATAAGATGCATAATTATTTGTGCAAACTTGATGAAAATATAAATTAAGTTTAATTTGATTATAACATTTCAAGATTTAATATTTAAAACTATTTTGAACTATTATACGTCTGTATATATAATTATAGAATATATAATCCAATACACATATAAAAATAGACAAATATATACCAAAAAAAAGAAAAAACTAAAGAGAAACATTTTAATCTTTTACCCTAAAAAATATCATCCTCAAGACCTCATAATAATTTACAAAGGGACCTATGGGCACAAGAGAATTTGTCAAATATCCACCAAAACATATATGAGATCTTCAACCCGAATATTAAATATTAAACTTCAAATACTTCCTTACCCCTTAAACCAACCATTTGGTGGTCCAAATCCTTCTTTTTCACTGTGGCGTAGGAGTATCAATTTTTTTTTTTTTATGTATATAGAGAGTGCTAGTATACAAGGTACTGTGGTCAACGACAATAAACACATAACGATCTTGGAGAGAGCAAGAGAGGGAGGAAAGGAGAGAGAAGGAGATGGACAAACACTAGGATCCAGGGAGCCGCCAAGGCCTACTACGCCAACTTATCGGAGACCCAAAAACGTGAAGCGTTGGAGTTCTTCAAATCGATAGACACCGATGGAAATGGGACTATCTCCAACAACGAGTGCCAAAAATTCCTCCAAAAGATAGGGTGCACGGACACCCAAAAGCTGTTCAGGGTGCTGGACACGAACGGCGACGGCCGCCTAGATTTCGAAGAGTGCATCACTCTGTTCTACATCACCAAAATGGGCGGCGTCGCCTGTGACGTCTGCAAAGCCTACTTATGGGATATATATTTCGTCTGTGTTGACTGTTATAAGGGTGATGGCGCTACTTATGACCTTTGTTGTGATTGTTACAGGAACAAGAATTTCCAACACCAACATGGAGTGTTCTTGGATAACTTTAAATTGCTCCGGGCTATGAAACCATCTAAAAAGGTAATTTCTCGTCGTTTCATTTTTTCACCTTTTATAATTCCAAAATATTTTCCGAACGAATACAAGTGCTATTTTTAAGAGGGTTTGAGACTTAAAGAATTTGCTTCATGATCATAAGGTTTCAAGTTCGAAACCTCTCAGCTAATATCAACTTCTATGAGATCAGCTCATACAAAAAATCTGCTCTAATTTTAATTAAAATCTCCGCAAATAAACAGAGGGATTAATCTCTCAAAGATTAGTCGAGGTGTACGTAACTTGGTCCGAATAATCTGAATTATAAAAAAAAAATAGTGAAATTTCTCCCCCGTGATGTAGATATTGAGGTCAATTAATCCACATAACTTTGGTGCTTATTTTTCTTTTTTTGAGCTTGTTTATTTTTTTAGGTGCCTTCGTAGCCGATTCACATAAATTGTTCAGCGTGATTATTTTTTGATTGATATTGATTTGTAAATTACACAATTAATGGAGGTCTTTTGTTTCTGGTGATAGGACAATACTATGAGAAGATTGAAGGAATTGAAGCTAGGCATGGCAATTGGTGAAGTGGCAGCAGCCATTGTTTGTAACCAGATGTAATATTTTACTATATATATCAACTGAAGCCTTTCGCCGTCTTAATAATTTAATATTTATGCGTCAATGTTTCAGTGTGTTTTTTTTTTTTTTTTGCTTCGTTATGTATCTCAGTTTCTGTATAAAGATTCGGGTTGCAGTTTTTTTTTTTTTTTTTTATGTGACGTTTATGTAATATTTATGCATCAATTTTTCAGTGTGTTTTTGTTGTTCTTTTTTTTTTTTTTTCCTTTTTGCACGCTCAATTTGTATATAAAGATTCGGATTGTAGTTTTTTTGTGCCATTTTAAGGGGTTTTTAAATGGATGTAATAAATCTTGTAAAATTTGTGTGTAAAATATGTGAGGAATGCAATTAGAGTAGCTCATATGGTCAAATCATGAGGT
This sequence comes from Arctostaphylos glauca, assembly GCA_019985065.2. Classification (NCBI taxonomy): domain Eukaryota; kingdom Viridiplantae; phylum Streptophyta; class Magnoliopsida; order Ericales; family Ericaceae; genus Arctostaphylos; species Arctostaphylos glauca. The sequence goes on along the minus strand of JAHSPW020000010.1, from coordinate 25,813,653 downwards.
GAGTTACATTTATAAGTATTAATAAGATGTTCTCATTTGTTAAAAAGATTTATCCAACTACCAACGTCTCTGAATGTTATCAATTTTTATCCCAATATCGACGTCTATGGTATTGACTGTTGATTACGCGTTTATAGTTGAAATCCCTACTTAAACTAAGGGGACTTGTTGCTTTTCATTTACAAAAAATACACATCAAAGTACAGAAAGTTTTAAAGAGAGAGGGTTTTTGTGTGTTCATGAGGTTTTTGTCCTGGAGGAGGCTCCGTTCAATTTGGTTCATCACGATCCAAGGTAGTTGTTCTCTAAACTCACCAATCGAGGATGTCTTGTTTTCCCATGTTAGCCGCAATTTTTATTTTAATATTCTCAACATATTTGTTTGCCTTTCAAAAAAAAAAAAAAAAACTCACCAATCGAGGTAGGAAAAACCACTTTCAACATTTAGGTTACGATTTACAATATGTGGTTTATCGATTTTTCATTAGAGAGCATTTTAGGGTTTACTGTTTATATTTTTATTTCTTTTGGGAAATTCATTTCGATAGTAGTTGATTTAGTCAAATTCATGATAATGGGGATTTGATACCTAACTTACATAGTTTTTGTTTGTCTTTAATTTCTGTGTTGAACCAGAAACATAGATTTGGGTTCCAAGCATGAGGATTTTCACCCAAGAATCTTAAAATCAGAATCTGTGAAAAATACCAGCTCGCTTGAGCGACCTGTCTAATTTATGACATAATCTAAGTTTTGAAATAAGAATTCAGAATCTAACATTTTTTAGACCAAACGAGGTGAGTTGCATTTATTAGTTATAATAAGATGTTCAAGTTTGATAAAAATATTTATTTGACTACCAACATCTCTGAATGTTATGAATTTTTATCCCAATGTCGACGTTTATGGTGTTGATTACGCGTTTACAGGTGAAATCCCTACTTAAACTAAGGGGACTCGTCATTTTTCAATTACAAAAAATATGTATCAAAGGTCCAGAAAGTTTTAGAGAACATGTTTAGGTTTTACACATTTTTTTTTTTCGAAATTCATTTTGATTGTAGTTGATTTAGTTAAATTAATAATTTATTTTTATAAATGCTGAAAGGAATAATTTTATGAAAAATCGATTGGATCAAACTCTTTCTAGTAATATTTTGAGCAGATTTCTCGCGAGTATCCTTAAAAACGTATTCTTAACATATTGAACAGTTCGAATCATCAAAATTTGATCGAAAAAAAGATATTCTTATTTTAACAAAATGAGAAATTCATCATTAAAAGCTTACTTTGATATATATATATATATATATATATATATATATATATATATATATATGGGAAAAACTATATGAACCAACACTTTTTTAGACCAATATTAGACCAACGTCTAAACTCTTTGTTCTCGATTAAATTTTGATAATCCGAACCGTTCAATGTGTTTAAAACATGTTTTTAAGGGTACCCGCGAGAAATCAACTCAAAATATTACCGGAAATAATTTGATCCAAACATTGGTTCATAAAACAGTTCCTGTCAGCATTTTGAACTACTGTTTGGATCAAGTCCTTTCCGGTAATATTTTGAGTTGATTTCTCGCAGGTACCCTTAAAAACGTATTTTAAACACATTGAACGGTTCGGATTATCAAAATTTAATCAGGAACGAAGAGTTTAGGCGTTGGTCTAATATTGGTCTAAAAAAATGTTGGTCCCTTGAGCCTCCCCCTATATATATATATATATATATATATATATATATATATATATATATGACTAGAATGCTAAAAATCTAAGTGTGAAACCGCGATCCACATGTTACGATATAGAATTTTTTTCGTCTTGGTTTTTTGTGGCCATTTCAATGCATATGGGATTGGAATCAAATTGGAACATTTATAAATGTTACTAGTCTGTTTTAAGAGGATAATATCGACGACTGACTCCACATATCACAATCATAGTACAGTGGTGGGTTGAGATTTTTTGTCCCTTTCACGGTGGTGGCGGCGGCATTCAGAAGGCCGTGTTTGGCACCACATCTTAAAAGTTGCCAAAGGTTCTTATTCAAAAAAAATTGTCTTTATTTTTTTTTTCATCTATTATTTTTATCTCAAATTTTTATGAATTATTAATTCATCTTGAAGGAAAAAATAAAAAATTATGTTAAAAAGATAAAAAAAATCATTAAAACGGAAAATAAGTTAAAGTGGATCCTGCTTTTTATTGTTTTTATCTTTTTCTGAATTTTTTAAAATTTAGTTTTACTTTTCTAAAACCTGCTAATAATCCAAAAAAAACAGACGCAAGATCAAAAATTACAAAAAAATCAAAATAAAGATAAAAAATAATGCAAAAGACAAGTTAATAAAAACTTAGAATCTCCGCTAGTGGACGGTAACATTGGTACTCTTAGAATTAATCAAAACGTGCGTAAACTAATCCGAATATACTATATTATAAAAAAACCTATGAGACCAACCATCAGAGTTTAATGCATATTGCTATTGCCCTAACTGTTTGTGAACATTTCAAATGAGTCCATTGGGGAAAAATCAAGGGTACCCAAAATTAAACAAAAAAAAGTTTTTCCGAATTCAAAATTAATAGTCATGATTCACTTGTATTTGTGGTCTCACTAATCCAAATGAATCATAACCATTGATTTTAAATTTAAAAAAATTTCTTGGTCTAATTTTTGAAACTGTAGCATTACTCGTTCATTAGTAATGAATAATTGAAGTACGTCACAATACCATGGGGTAGTGACGATAAAGTGCTGATGTTAGCACTTTTGTTTCGGCCATCGCCCATCAGTGGTTCTCATTCGACATGTTATCTCTATTTCTTTCATGTGGTCCACCCATAGGTGGAGAGAATTCTAAAAATATGAAATAAAATCCTTTAAACAAAATAAACATTTTAATTGGTACACAGCACATGCTTACGTATACTCCAAATCCTACGCTATTATATATATATGTGTAGGCATGAATACTTAAAATTGTACTAGTACCTGTTCCACAGATTTGGGGGGGAGAGAGTATGGGGGATATACGCGAGGTAGCAAAGGCTCACTACGCAAACCTGTCGGAATCCCAAAAACAAGAGGTGCGAAACAGATTCAAGAAGATGGATAGCGACGGAGACGGGACGGTGAACCGGAAGGAGTACTTGGATTACATTATAAAAGAAGGGTACAACTTAGACGTGTTCGATTTTCTGGACAAAAGCGGCGACGGGACGCTTGATTTCGAGGAGTACATAACCTTCGACTTCGTTTACAACACCCGTGGCTACTACCGCTGCGGTGGCTGCTCCGTCGTCCTCTTGGGAATCTATTTCACTTGCGTCAGTTGTCACGACGCCGGCAAAACCTACGACCTCTGCTGCAAATGTTATGCCAGTAAGGGTTACACGCACGTGGACGATCATAGTTATTTTAGAGATGTTCATAGTTTAATCCAACTCAGAAAACCTAAACCAGCTGCCCCTTGTCAGGTACTCTCTCTCTAGCTGCTCCCCTCTATCAAGGTCGGCCTATTTTAGTACAACACTCTGGGCTGCGCCCTTTCATTCTCTGTCCGGCCCATTTAGCTCAGCTAATTCCACCCACCACAGGTAGTTTTGTAATTTCACATTTATAAAGATAAACAAAAGAATTGTAAGTAGATCAAAGAGAAATTTATTTTATAGACCTTGCCGAGAAATTGTTATTGGACTTGAAATTGTTAGCCAAGATCGATAAGAAAGTTCAAAAATCGTTCAATTTTTTTCTTGCGAAAATGTAATTTTTTATGCGAATATTGTCGAATTAAATAGATGTTTTTCCCAAACAATCTTTTCAATGACATTTACAAAATAAACGCATCTGATCATTTTTTATTTCTTTATTCTTTTTATAGGCCATGATGGAGGAGTTGGTCAAGACTGCTAGACTCTACTACAATTCAAGTTCAATGGACATCAAAGGATTAGCCCAAAATTTTTTCAATTCCCTTGACTACGACAACGATGGGAAAGTCAGTCTCCATGAATTTGTAGGGTTTATGCAAACGGAAGGCCACGTAAAAATGAGCAATCGCCATTTCTTCAAAGAACTCGACAGTGACGGCAATGGAACCCTAGAATTCATGGAAGTTATGGCTCTTTACTACATAATCAAAAGTGGGAGGCCTTTTTGTGGTGGGTGTGATGAGTTCATTCCAGGCATGTATTTCACTTGCTCCAAATGCTTCGAAATTGGAAACAACGCATTTTCCGTTTGTCCAAACTGTTTTAAAGATAGTGCTTTTGTGCACGGGCATGATCAGTTTATGGATAACTATGCGTTGTTGGAAGCCATGAGAAAGCAAGGGATTACTACTCATTCCAACCAAAATAAGGTAGCGAAGTTAATTCTATTAGTATGTCATTGCTTGTTATAAGCTAATATATATACATACGTTTTCATTTTTGCACTTGTGTGCGTTTATTATATTGACGGGAGTAGATTTTTATTATATTAAAACCTAACAAATTAAGTCACTTATGCGTGACATCCCAATTAAGTTTTGCGTTGCTAATTGTGAGGTCGGACGTCTAAAAAAAAATCTCATTGGAACTTCACAATTCCTTCGCCTTACTTATTGATTTCTTAACACTGTGACTTGGATGAAGTTAAGGTTAAGTTATAGCTCCAGGCCCGTCTTAAGGACCACTAGCGAGTCCACATGCATGGTCCCCTCACATTGTCGGGCATGGGTAGAGCTTTCTTGTCCAACTCTTTAACAGGTAAGTAAAGAAGACGTATGTAGCAAAATAGGAGATCTCTTATTAGAAGGGGACTGATATACTAAAATCTCTTAGAATATGTCTACTTTTTGTTGATATATATGTATAGAGTCCTCTTCTAATAAGGGATCTCTCATTTTACTAAAATGAGGGTTTTTCATTTTTAGATTATATTTTGATAATTCGAACCGTTCAATATTTTTAAGTGCACCTGCGAGAAATCGGCTTAAAAAATATCTAGAATGACTTGATTCAAATAGTTTTTCATAAATGCTGACAGGAACAGTTTTATGAGAAACTGCTTGAATTAAGACTTTCTCGGTAACATTTTAACCTCATTTCTCGCGAGTATCTTTAAAAACATGTTTTAAATATATTGAATGGTTCGAATCATCAAAATTTGATCAAAAAATGAGAGGTCTTGATTTTAGCAAAATAAGATATTCCTCTTTAGAATGTTACTCTCTATATATATAAGTTTCTAATAAGAGATCCTTCATTTTGTTAAAATAATGACTTCTCATTTTCTGATCAAGTATTTATAATTTGAACCGTTCAATATATGTTTAAAACATGTTTTTAAGAATACTTGTAAGAAATCGGCCTAAAAAATATTCGAAAAAATTTGATCTAAACAGTTTTTCATAAATACTGACAAAAACATTTTATAAAAAATTGATTTGATCAAGCCCCAACTGAAAATATTTTGAGCTGATTTCTCACAGGTACTCTTAAAAAACATGTTTTAAACATATTGAATAGTTATGATAATTAATATTTGATCAAGAAATGAGAGGTCCTTATTTTAACAAAATAAAAAATCCCTTATTAGAAGCTTGCTATATACGTATACATATACATACATACATACATACATGTATATATATTGATTTTGTTTGAAGATGGTAGGTCCTTGACAGTGGTTTGTTTTGTTGCAGCCATACTCATCTGTTACAATTACTGAACTTCCAACATCCTCCAGCTATGCAATTGCTCCATATAAACCCCAATCCAAACTGGTGAGTACCTTAACAACTTTTGATTGTTTTCCTTTCGGGTTTTATTCGTTTAAGTGTCAATTTAGTTGGGATTCATTTTTTTTTTTCTGTAACCATGCAATTTTTTTTACCTTTACTATCTACTTATATTTTCTTTTTTGAGTTTCTATTAATCATATTATGTTGTCAATTTAGAAGAAATTTTATGTCACCAAATTATTTTATAACCAGTTTATACCACCTTATATATATTAACAGTGAAACATATCATTACTCCTATTGTAAATCAAATTGGAACATGAATACTTGTGTTTCTGAAACTATTTTCTGTCTATTTTATTTATTTATTTCTGTGTGGAACTTCATTTTAATGGTTGAAAATGTGTTTACTGCTGGTGTGATGTTTTTTTTTTTTTCAGAAAGGGGTGCAGATTGCGTTGAAAGTAGTTGATTTAGCACTAAATGCAGCCAACACCTTTTGCACCATTATGTGAGGAGTAACGCCAGTCGCCAGATCTGAAGATGATATTAGAAAATAAAATTAAATACATATATATCTAAAGTCGTCTGATATACATGATCAGTTCCATGAATACTTTGAATATATGTGTCTGTGCTTGAGTCGAACAGTTTCGCGCACTTATATTTTCGAATGTCTATGTATTTATGTTAAACATCTACTCCAAGAGGTTCACTCAGTCCGAAGTTAATTGCTTGGAGCTAAATAATTTGTATTTGAAGGCTGTGTTTGGATTCAAAAATTGTTTTAGTTATGGATCTGTACTATAGTGTTACACTCACTGGACGATCAAATTTCTTTACGGACAACAAAGGATCTCTTTTTTTGATCGGCAAAGGATAATATTACTGATCAAATTGAAGACAAGAAACACTGAAATGTGTCAGAAATTTTCGAACAACCGTGTAACCCCACAACGTCTTTACGGATCTTTAAAACAATGAATCATCACAGAATGAAAAAAATAAATAGTATGCGTAATGAAAAAAGAAAGAAAAATGTACAAGACACAATATATATATATATAATCTCAATACGAGAAAAAATCACGAAAGTCATACTAGTTGTCACAGGGTCGAATTTCTAACCGAGGTTCGGCCTGTGGTGGCACTAAACTTCACTCACGAATTTAGTCAGCCAACTCGCGGAATAAAACGAAATAGAGTCTAAGCAACAAGTTTACGGGTAACCCTTCCCAACCAATGTTTATTTCACCAAGAAACGTACACTGGAACTTTTTCCCCAACTTAGACAGAATTTCCCAACTCTCCTCCCTCTGCCTATTTGTGCCTCAGCACTGCCTTTTATAGGCTACAATCTGAAAAAAAAAACGTGATTAGCCACAAAGGAGTCATGGACATGCCCCATGATCACCATGATCTAGCAATTACAAAATAACTACCTAAGGGGCTATGTTGGGTAGTGCCAGATTCTGCCAACACACCAGATTTGAACGTGAGTGGGTCTTCTTGCTGGTAACCGCCAATAACTGATGCCAACAAGACTTGGGACACCTGTCCAAGCTTCCTAGATCCCAGCCTGCCCCCAAATCCGAATTCCTTGCAGCCCACTTGTGCTAAGCCCAACGTTTTTCCAATTGCTTTGTCCCACAAGCCCACGCCTTTTAGCATCCATGCCTCAATATTTCTGGCCTTCACCTGCGTTATTTGTCGTTGCTTGTCTACGGGACCAATGCCACCACCAAGTTGGCATTACCAAGTCGCCTTTGTCAAGACATGTCCCCGTCATGTCTTCCTCGTTGTGTCTTCCGTCCGCTACGTAGACACGGGTGCAAGGTGCCACCCTTGACCTGCTAACACTAGTCCACTATGAAATCAAATTAAGAGTATAAGACTTCTCGCAATCTCTCTAAGATCTGTATTTTCTCTCTCCTCTCCTATATTATTCTCTAAAAATACGTAACCCTAGCTAATTACATGCTAATTAACTGCAATATAAATAGGTCGGGTCCTATAGCTGAAATTACACACCCAAGTCCAAAATATTATGCCGTGAGGCCAGGCTTCGCTCCTACACTCCCGAGCTAAAAACACTATTGTCTGCAATCCAACACGTGAATCTCCGCAGGATCTTTAGCATTCAAACCACCACCATCCATTGCTGTTTTCCTTTTCCATTTAGATCTAGTCTTAGATTGGTTAACTCCTTTTTTCCGGCAGACTTGTTTTCACTGGGTTGACATCTTGTTGATCCTCTACAAAACAATTAGGATTTACTATTGTATTTCGAACTTGACTTATTCCATATCAATATACTTTTTTTGCCGATCAAAAAAAAAAAAACGTTTGCTATTTGACGGCTGGCCTGTCTCCAAATTCCTTTTCTGTTTTTTTGGCATCTTGCCAACAATTTTGGTCTTGTGTTGGGGCCAACATGCTTGTTTTCCCATTAACCTTTGTAGCTCACCCAAAGTGGAGGTCTGCATGTGGAAGATTGTAAGGGATGCTCTTCCGACTAGAGCAGTTCTGGGGTCCAAAGGCATTTTGGTGGATCAAGTGCTTATGGTGTGCCCCTTCTATGCGAATTGTGTAGAGACGTCAAACCATCTCATGTTGCATTGTGAGGTGTCGTGGAAGATTTGGGGTGTTATTCTTCAATGGTGGGGAATCTCTATGTGTCTCCCACACTCTGTGAGGGGCTGGTTGAAGAAAGAGATTGTGAAGGTTTCACAAAACTGTAGAAATCAATGTGGAGAAGCCGATTGATAAAAAAAATGAAGATGATTAATAAATTCAAATATTACTGCCGATTTATTAATAGAGATTAATAAATTTATCTTTGCCGATTGATAAAAAAAAAAAAAAAGATTCATAGTAGATCGATAATGCCCAAGTATTATAAGATTGTCCTCTTTATGTTAAATTCAAAATTATATGATGATTATAAGCATAATTAAAATATTACTGCTTGCGCGGAGCTTTCTTTTTTGCTTAGACTGTGGCACAAGTAGACCGATACAGATAATTGTCCACTTGTATTATATAGATTCAACATGTATTAAACGAATGCTTACATATATGTAATCTTTATTTTCTTATCAAGACGATTGCTTCATTTGGTAGGGTAGAGACTTGATACATAATAGATAGAGGAATTCCAAATTGTGGAAGCATCCAATTCAAAACCAATTGGCAATGAATGGAGTGGCCTCTCATGTATATAAGGTTACCCATATTTTAATATCTTAGCGATGTGGGATTGATTCCTTCACACGCCCCCTCACGTGCAGCCCGTATTTAGGTCTGTCACGTGCGCCTCTTTTTGGGTCGTCTTCGTGCAGCCTTTCTACTTGGGTCTGTCATCGTGGGCTTTGTTCGGCCGTTGGGCCTTTTTGGGCTCTGATACCATGTGGAAGCATCCAATTCAAAACCAATTGGCAATGAATGGAGTGGCCTCTCATGTATATAAGGTTACCCATATTTTAATATCTTAGCGATGTGGGATTGATTCCTTCACACAAATAAACAAGATCAACTACTAAGAGATTCCTTACATCATAACTATAATCATCATACAAGTTTATTGTTTATAATCATGTCTATAATTATCACATAAGTTGACTTTGCAATGAAAAGAAAATTAGGCCAATGCTGGAACATTAAAAAATGACAATACAGGTCCGCATCCTTCTCGCCACCACCGCGTAAGAGTATCAACTATCAACCTTTCCTTATAAATTCATCCCCTATACGCAATCTTGGAGAGAGAAAGGAGAGAGCGAATGAGTGAGAGAGAGTGAGAGAGAGACACACACATATCGAGAGAGAAGGAGATGGATTACAACAAGATCTGGGGAGCATATCATTTTACATGCACCTCGATTCATTCCTATACATACAAAATTGCTCTGGTTTATACAACCCAAGGTAATATATCCGACTTATGTTTAATTTTTTGGTAAAACGCACCGACCTCCTCCAAGGTCATTGAAAAATGCAGGGACCTTCCATGAGGTTTTGAACAATACAAGCCCTCCCCTACTTTAGAAATTAATATACCGTTTCTCCCTCAACCTAACTACCGTTAAGCCTTGAATGATTTTGGCTGATGTCATCAGGTTTAAATTTACAAAATCCTAAAATCCCCTCCCTAATGTCTAAAAAGGCCCTAATAACCCTCTCCTCTCTACACACAAATCATCTCTATCTCCTCACCTTAAGGCATCCTTTCCATTTCTCTCAAATTTCTTTCTATGAATGCATTGGTTGATTTTTTATTTATCGAGTTTTTTTTTTTTTTCAATTATGGACATGTCATCTTCTAGTACCTGAAGCGACCTTAAAACTAGGAACGACATGTGTTAGTAGGGGAGGTCTTTGGATTAAATTGAGGGGAAAAACGATCTACATATTAATTTCTAAAGTAGGAGAGGTCTCTGAATTTTTTTATAACTCATAATGTCTGGTAAGTTTCAAAATGTTTGGGTGAAAGAGTAATGCTAGAAACGTAATACATCCGGACATAGATGTGTCTGTGTTCCTAGACTCTTTGGAAAAGAAATACATATTGAAGAGTCCTATTGATCATTTCTATTACTTTCAACAATTTTTATTTCCATTACTCCTATTTTTATTCAGATTTGGAACATAAATACGTGGGTTTCTGAAATTAATTTCTCTCTACTTGTCGATGTTCTTAGGGAAAGTCTTTGGTCCATAAAAAGTTTTTAAGAAAATTTCTCATAATTCAAAATGAACAGAGTAGATTTACTTGTGTGTGTATACTTTCAGATTCAAATGAATCCTAACCTTTTATTTTGAATTCGAAAATATTTTTTGAGAAAAGTTTTATGAAATCATAGCACTCCTCATGTTAATGGTTGAAAAAAGTGTTTACTGTTGATGTGATTTTGTTTTCAGCATGAGGTGAAGAATGTGTTCGCATTGTTGAACTTTGGAGTCAATGCAGCTAACCTTTGCACCACGCTATGAGGGTGTAATGCCAGATCTGACACATATTAGCAAGCAAGCCAAATATAGAGTCATTCGATACACATTAGTTCATGAATACATTATTAACTAATTATGAATACGTTATGAAATTTACTTCAATCAAATTGTTTCGAGCACCTCTATCTTCGAATGTTTGTGCCTGGAGCATTATTGTTATGTGAAACATCTACCCCAAGTGGTTGACTTAGTCCGAGGTTTGTCGCTTGGACCTAAATAATTTGTACTTTAATGGTGTGTTTGGATTCGAAAATTGTTTTAGTTATGGATATGTAGTACTATAGTGTTGCTCTCAATGCGTGATCAAATTTCTTTACAGCTGATTCTTGCCATGACTTGGTTGTTTGTTGTGATTATTTCTTGGTAAAATGCTAAAATAGATACCATATTGAGTGTGTTAGGAGTCTAATTTTTGTTCATCCTTCGTTGTATGAGGCCACATTGATATCTCATTGAATGATTAAAATTGTTGATTTTGTTTTGTTTTGTTTAATTTTTTTAGTTATCGCGAAAAAATTCATTCCAATCGAATATCAATAAGTGTTTGACATAAAAATCTAGTTTTTTAAGCTTTAAAAGAGTTTTAGGTCAAACACTTATTGATATCCGATTGGGATGAATTTTTTCATCATAACTAAAGAAATTAATCAAAATAAAATCAATGATTTTGATTATCGAAATGGAATCTCGAGGTAGTCCAAACGGCGGGTGAACAAATTTTGTTTACTTTAGAGTGAACAAAACTGACTTGTATAGTACTTTTGCAATGTTATTGTGTTTGTATTAGTAATTGGGATCCATGAATATTCATTTGGATCGATGCTTGTTTTTATCTTTTCTTGTGCCGAAATAAAGAAAACCCACTTGTTCTTGTGTTTGGATAATTAAGAATTTTTACACTATCAATCAAAATTCAGACGTTGTTGATTGCTGTTGGCGTGATTATGGATTCGGGGGCTGTAGTGCAGTTTGTAGTGCCGACTAAATAACATTATTTTACCCACAAATAATTATCAAAATACATACAATCAAAACGACGTAATTTCGAGAGATAACATTTTAGTAAACAATGTTTTGTCCAAGCTACAATGACTACACTACAGCACCCTCGAATCCCATGCAATGATTTGTGACGGAGTATTTCGTTCAACTTTCTATATACACAAGGTTTTTCATGTATGGGCTGATATGTCCAAAGATATTGGTTTTTCAAGTACGGTGTAAAAAAAAAAAAACTTTTGGCCTCCGCATTGCAGTGATGGAACATTTCCTCATTACAAATTTATCTAAGCACTAACAAAATAAGAGTTCAATTTTGTTCACTCTCTGCCGTGTGAGACTACCTAGATATTCTACTTCAATGATCAAAATCGTTTATTTTATTCTGATTAATTTTTTTAGTTATCACAAAAAAAATTTAGCTGAATCAGATACTAGTAAGTACTTGAACTGAAAATCTAGTTTATTTCGAAACTTTTAATTTTTAAAGCTTAAGAACTACTCGATTTGTAGATCAAGCATTTACATTTATCCAATTGAGCTGAATTTTTTTCGTGATATTAAAAAAATAATCAAAGCAAGATAAATAATTTGAATTATCGAAATAAAATTATGAGATGATCCCACATAACATAGAGTGAACAAAATTTGTTCTCACACAAAATAGATACTCCGTTTTCATTTGTAATCATGGGGTGTGGATGAAAGTGAGCGCGTGTAGAATAGAAGCACCCAAACTGAAACAAGTAATGGAGGTCAGGGACCACAACTGTGATTTTTCTCCTTTTCTTCAATTGGGAATTACGAAGGGAAAATTCCCCTCAAGTTGAAGCTGGTCCATTTCTTTCCGATTTGAGCTTCGGCAGTAGGTGATGATTAAGTGGTCATAGCCATTAATTATAGGTTGATAATATAGATCACAACATCGGATGGAAATACTGCAGCAATGGTGCAAGATGAGATTCTCCTTCAGAAACGCAACAATCATCGTGTGCTTCTTCAATGTGATCACTGTTCTTCTCTTGCTCCAGGGCTTTCTCTTTGCTTCCTCCACTCGCAAATTGGCCGCCAGTCAACCCAATTCAGGCTCGTCCTATTCGCTTTCTTCATAACCCAAATCACAGTAATGGGTTTTGGATCTTTAGTTGTATAGTTTCCTTTCTCATACTTATGTTTTGCAATCAACCTAAGGTGGAACTGTTGGTGTGTACTGAATTGAAAAGATCAATTCTTTGAGGAGATTTTCGTTTTTTTAGTGTTAAAAAAATGTGATTAATCCTTGTTCGGGTTATGGAATTTGGGGGGAACAATTGGTAATTTCTGTTGATGATTGAGAAATGAGGGTTTGGGTTTCTGGGTTCAAGGGGTTTGATCACAGACATGACCCAGATGGATTCTCTGTCCATCGTGATTGATCACCATTTCCAAATGTAAAAGAATTATGTGTTGTTTTCATGTTTCAAATGATGTTTTTTCCTTTCTCGTATATTTCTTTTGCTATGAACTAAGGTAGAATTGTTGGTAGTGCTGAATTGAAAATCAATTATTTACTCATGTTTTTCCATTTTAGTATCAAGATAGGTGACCGGCCATTGGTTGGCTTATTCGGTTTTTGTGATTAATCTTGGAGAAACCAATTGTATGTGTTAAGTTAAAAATTAATTGTCTGTTAAGATTTCCTCTTTTGAATGTTAAAATGGGTGACCATTCAGTGTTAGGGTTCTGAGATTTGGGTTGTCTTATTGAAGCTAGAGGAAACAATAGGGTTATTGCATTTGATTATTGAGAATGGTGGGCATGGGGTTCTGAGTTCAGTCAAAGAAACGACTAATTTCTGTTCGTCCAAATGTCTTATATGCAGGGGCGGATGTAGTAGTGGCAAGTGACTCCACTTGGTTGGAAAATCTCCATAGGATTGGTATACGTTTCGGGAGTATTTTGATAAATTTGTTCTGCATAAATTTATGTCTCGCCCCGCAGATAGTATGAATTGCCCCACAAAGTTATACCTGTTATAGATACTTGATCCCAGTGCTAATAAAGCCTAGATCCGCCCCTAGTTATGTGTATCTTGTGACTGGCCAACATTGGCACTTTATTGTAGAAAAGATAGTGATGAAACATATGGAGGGCTCTTGAAAAGCTAAAATTTATTCTCATGAATAGAAAGACAACTAGCGGCGATGTGTAAGTAACTTCGACTCTGGATGTCATTACAAATAGAGAAAAAGCAGTGATGTAGAATAAGTGGGGCAAAAGAAACAGTGAATGAGAGAAGCTGAGAATAAGGGAAGAGGTAATGGAAAGAGAGGAAAGGGAAGTAGAAAATAGAACATTGCTTGATGTGTCGTTCCCTTAAAACATGTGCGAAACTCTCCTCCTTGATGTCTATCAAGCCACACCAGAATGAAAATTTGATGGTGGGTAGAGAGGAACATTATGGATAATATGCATCTTGTTTCATCTTCTTCGCCATAGAATGCTTTAATGCAAACTTCATAAAACAAACCATTATTATCTATTTTTAAGATGAATGATTGTGTACATGTATACTTATCAGACAGAAATTAAAACTGAGTGTATAAAATCTTATGCAATGTTCTTCTGTCTTACTTCCGTAATTCATGACATCGCTGTTTCTGCATTTGTGACATGTCTATGTCCTATTTCCGTGTTTGTAAGGATCATGTGATGCTTTGTTAGCATCTCCAAATTGAACAGAAGGCACAAACTAGCAACAGTAAAGTTTCTCTTCAAGGCAAACGGGGAATGCAACTACTAGTTTCTTAAACTTTCGCTTTCCTATACATGAAGTTTATTCTGTAGGTGGCCTCTTTCCACATGGAACACAATCTGCTGGTCTATGATATGGCTTGAATCATCTAAAGTTTCCTTTTCACGTTGGCACAACATAACATATTATGAGCCATGACCCATGTAACCATTGATTAACCTATTAAACTTGGTTTACTTTTTGAATTGCAGTTCTACTCAAGTACGTTAAAGAATCTGAAGAGCTACGTCGAGCCATGGAACCCTTGGAACTGATAAAAAGAGTTAGTATACAGTTCCTTATCTAATTATTCCACTCTCCGCAAAAGCGATTCAAGTATGAGGTGCCACATATATAATTGTGTTCAGCTTAAGTTGTATTTGCATTGACGATGACCATTGGTTATTCTATGCTCTATGGACTCAGTTATGAGTGTCGGATGCGGGTTATTATCTAGGGGTCGGTCCTTTATTTGAAGGGTTTGCGGTCATGCTTTTTGTGTTTTTCATTCTTTTGGTGGGATGAACTGGTGTTACATGTTATTTTGATTCTCAACAAGGCACTTTATGCACTTTCTTCCAGTTAGGCAATGAAATATACATCTAATGCCAATGTTTAAGACAATCATATGACGACTGTCGAATGAGAAGCTTTTGGCACATAGCCCACACCCTCATTGAAGCGCTTATATGTATACAAATAGTGACTGCGTCAATTAAAAACTATAAAGTGTTTAAAGGGAAGTATCAGGCCCATATCCCACACCCTCATGCAAGTGTCAAGTGTTATTCAGGGTACGTCGTTCATATTGAAGAGTCCTTGTAACAACTTCTATAGAAAATTTTAAGATTTTTATCCTAAACTCTTGTTCTTAAATTTTGTCGCATGAGGTTTTTAGCCTTACAGTCAAAATATTTCCTTGCTTCAGGTGAGGGAAATTCAGCAGGAAGTGTACATAAAACCAGAGACAGCTGAACAGAAAGATACAAAGCAGGCTACTGCAGTTGACCTGATATCAAGGTTGAATAATTTTCGTTCTTATTCAGATAGTGGCAGCATGAAAGGTAACTACCCAAGTTTTATGCTTTTTCGCACAAACAGTTATTATTTTTTATTTCATTTCAAAACGTGTTGCAATTGTATTTGATAAATTTCCCGCTAGGGTAATATCCTGGCTCCACCATGGTTCTAATATAGATGTGTGTGCATAATGACCATATATTTGTCATGTTGTCAAGATATGTTGACGAGTCGTACAGTTTTTAGCCCTTCTGAGGTCGAGCTTTCCAGCGTTCAGCTAATCCTGTAAATGATCCAAGTCGAGATCGGATACCCTTCCGATGTCTAAATAAGTCGACACTGTCAAGAAGTAGATAATAGATAATGGAGAACTACAGGGTTTTCTAGAAAGAGAGTCCCACATACCTTGGAGTCAAAAAGGGGGTCCATTTATATAGCGTCGGGGGTGGAATTTCATGAGGATTATATCCCTTGATTTCAGGAATATAAATAGGGTTGACACGTGATGTGATCAATAGGCTTAGTTATCTGTAGACATTGAATTGCTCATCTTTATCTTATGATTTCTGACTCAAGCCCCTATAGGTTTCTTCAAAGTCTGATGGGGTAAGAATTGTAGAGTTGTAGAGGGCTTCAAACTCCCTAGAGTCATGTTGAACCTGTTCGGTTGATTGTCTCTTCTGCCCACTTAGGTCTGAGTAGGTTTCCAAGCAGAGCAAAACGTGTATGGTTTGCCGTCGGTTCCATATCTATCATATGCATATGGATAAATAGTGACAGGAAAAAAAATTCTTGGGCAATATCACTTTTCAGCTAAAGACCCCTCATTTGTGTTATTTTCTGAAGTTGAGGAAGGTAGTCCCCTGTATTGTTTTGAAACACATACTTGCATCTGTTCATCCATGTCATGACGATGATTATCTGATATTTCAATGCAAATAGGTTGAAAACATATAAATGGACTTGATGTACACTTGCATTACACTGCAGTGATGTCAATAAACTGGTTCGATGTGTTACAAATTGAGTATACTGTTTGTGACATTCTCTTCTCCACAAGTGAGCTGATCATAAAGTTAAGCTTTGGACTGTTAACGTTTAGTTTGCTCAGTTTAAACAGCTTGCTACTGAGTTGCGAACCGAGATCATGTTAGGGTTTAGCCTTCTGGGCGGAATTGCCACAACATGGGTATTCTTCTTAGCAAGAATTATTTCAGTAGGATAATTTTAGGGTTTCTCTACAATGGTCCTGTACAATCTCTGTTTTTAGCTTAAAACCGAAATAAAGTCCATTCCTTATCAAGCATTCCCAAAAAATATTCTTTCTTTTCTTCAAATCCAAAAAATTATTTAACTGGTTTATGTTCGTTATAGGATAAGAAGACGGTTAGAAATCCTTTATTTTCTCAACCCAATCGCTCTTGATATTTGGAAAAAAAATGAATTGCTGGGAATCTTCACAAAGTGCTTCTTTGGTTTAATCCAAATAAATTCATGAAGTGCTCCTTTGGGAGTTAAACTTCCATTTGTCCATATTTTGAGAAAAAGTATCCTTCTTTTTCGTTCTTATAAGAATGAATACTATAATTTGCATTTCGAACAGGCATGTATACAACACTGTCTTGGTTTTATTGCTATCTTCGGAATTACTTGATGTATTGCTTGACGTAAAACGGATAGTGAATTTGTTTATGCCTTTTGTTGAATTCATTGTCAATAACCACGAGATGATCATATTAGGGTGTGTCATGGTTTGCGCAAAAACTGTTTATCGGATTTTAAGTTCCAACTTTCTTCTTTAAGGAAGTTTTCTGTTCCTTTGACATGGTAAAGGAAGTTTATCCGAAATTCTTACTCTTTACAGCTCTAGAAGAATGGCGTAAAAGGAAGATGGAACGAGCAAGACAGCGCGAACTTGGGAAAAATGGAACAACCAACTCACAAGCCTGAGATTCTCTTTTCAATTTAGACTCTAACCTCTTACATGAACCATGTGATTAGAAGTACTTAAAAGTTATTGCTCAGAGAGCATTTATGTGTACATGTTGCAGCTCTATTTTGTTGGGGAGGCAATAAAATCCTGTTGTAATACCAAAGAAGAGGTTATAAGTCTTTTAAGATGGGAGTTCTGGAGAGAGATTGGGCTCTCATTTATTTTGACTCACATTTTTCTCCCTTCCGCGAGATTTTCTCTGTAAATGTAGTTGCTTCTTGAATGTGGCCTTTCTTACGCCAGAGTCCGGGTTCTTCGGTTGCATGAGACTCTCTGCTACTTGGTTGAACTTTCTCTTCTTTGCAGCCAAAACAATTGCTTTTTCAAGTGCTGATGACTATTTCCAGTTTGTATTTCGGAAAACAAAAATATCACAGCAATCAGACAAACGAATAATTATTGACTCCCTTTCCAGACAATACATACAAAGAGGCCTACCAACTAAATAATTAGTGAACCTCACAGTTTTTAGAACCATACAAACTGACATTCAAAACTACAATTAAGAGAAACAAAAATCCCTGCAGCGTACAAAATAAATTTTGCAGCAGAGAGAGAGCAGATTAGCAACCACCATACATTTGTTTCACTGGATTGTATGCCTTAATGAACCACAGAATCTGATATACTCGGAATCCCCCTCCATTCTCCTTCATTCAACTTTGTTCATCAATTACAAATCTGCTGCCAGTTAAACCCAACTCAAAGATACAAAGAAAACATTAGAAGAACCAATAACAAAACTATGCTTCGGAACTGACTGATTTCTAATATATACAAGATACAATACAATTGTCCATACAGTCGAAAGCATACAATAGTTTCCTTCTGGAGCGTGGTAAGATAAACAAACAACAAAATCACTGCAGCAGCAGTTTACCTGAGCTAGTTCTTTCAGTTCCAATCAACTCGCTTTCCTTATTCCTTCAAGATGAGGGAATTTTTGGTGTTTGGGAACTGAAACCATGAAACAGAAAGCTCAACCCGCAGCAGCAGGAGGGGATGAGTAAAAGCTTCTCCAAAATCTAATGCAGTATCTCGCTGTTTCTCATTCAGTGCCTACAACTGAAATCTGAGTTGTCGCCAAAATCTGAGAAACTGGGTCACAAGTTGTCGCCCACGTGATTCTCCATCTGCAAACAAAAAGTTTTAGAGTCAAGAATCCTTAATAAACTTCCAAATTGAATGCCAAAACGACCGCAATTGATGACACTTAAAATCCTAGTTTCTAATGTTAACACGATCGTGAAAATTGTATCTAATGCTGCTTTCACATTGATTGGTGTGCTTTGTTGCTAGTAAAAGGAACATAGAAAGATAACTAAAACATAATATCCTAGTAGCTATTAGATCATAACTCACCACCTACTGACATTACGATCTATTAAGCAGTCAATATCGGTATTCCAAACATATACACACATCGGTACTCCAAACATAAACTGATCAACAATAGACCCGTACTAGCATGTTCCTAGAACCTACGATTATCGAAAGAAAGTACTTCCACTGCTAATGGACAGCAATGCAACATCAGGTAGCTTCATTTGTATCCAAAATCCACAAGACATACTAAACTTTGTTGACAACTAATTCACTTTCCAACTAAGCCAGAAATGTAACTTGACTTCCCCATAACCAAAAAAATTCAAAGAACCACAACTTCAAGAAGCACATCTTAACAAACACACAGGCTAGATCAATGGTCTAAAAATTGTTGAAAATGAAAATCATGCAGAGACTGAATTAGGGGGCAAAAGAAGTGCAGTTTTGCATCTATTTATCAAGAACGGGACTTTAAAAAATTTGCATGGGTAAATCAAAGTGCTGGAATAACTATCGTGTGTGCACGCGTGCATGTTTGATTGTACAACAGCTGAAATAAGCTTCGTATAATATGTTCTACTTTCTAGACATGCCAAGTTGCCAACTCATAAAGTTCTCATGTGATGCTTATTTCATGTTCCTTCTTACCCAAACATCAGACGGATTTTCTAAACCGCCACAAGTGCTTGTCATACAACAAAATTGTACATTAGAAGATATTTTGTGTAAAACAACAAGGATAAACCTTACTGTAGACGAATATCCAGGAATCTGTAAACGACACGCGGTGTAGATCAGTTCGCCTTTCCCCCATGGTGAACTTCAGAAATGCAAATAGTTTTGACGAGAGGCGTTTTAAATGCATTTATGCACAATTCATGTTGTAGACCTCCATTTTTGTCTTATACCTCGACAATTTAAGAAACTTGGGTAAAAAAGGACAGTAATGCTCCGTACATTTAACAAGTGTATAATGGGGAATTTAGAAAAAACTAATCAATGCCCGTAGTTTACAAAGATGCAAGAGAAGGAATTTGAACAATTCTTCCTTTTGAGATTCCCATAATAATGCAACATAAAACCAAAAAAGGACAGAGCAGAAGTGCCTCAAATATTAAACACGCCCTCCATGCGATACAACCTTCATACCCCCACTAATAAACGTCAATAGAATCTCATCGTAGTTCGATGTTTATCCTAAAATGCATTGTGGGATTGCTCAATTTTATCGAAAGTAACTACTAAGACGGTATCAGAAGATGCCCAACACAAAACATCTATCAAAACATTTGCTCATAACAAAGCCCCCAATCCAATTAGCCTTCCATTTAATATGGATATTATTTGGTGCAGAGAGAGCTTGAATACACCCCATATTGTTGTCCGACACAGCCACGTTCAAACTCATTGGACAAGAACAACTCAATTGTTATAAAACTTCTGAACATATTGCATTAATAATGTAATTAGATGGTGGCGCCACGGGACTCAGAGCAGTGTTCTAAAAATTGGACTAGCCGGCTAATTAATTGGCAATTAGTAGGTAGTCGGCTTCCCAACGATGCGATTACCCCAAATTCCCAGAGAAATCGGTTGGTCAATTAGGCACCGACTAATCGGATCGGCCAATTAGTCTGCCGATGAGAAAAGTAAATCGGCCTAAAGAAAATGACATAGTTTAGCCATTTAGGTAGGGTTATTACAAGAGCTACAATAATAGTTTACAGAACTTATGGTTCATCTTCCAGCGACTATAGTTTCATCGACTTTCGGTGACTACAGTTTCATCGACTTCCAACGACTACAGTGATCTCGATTGCGTACACCTCCCTCCCCCCCTCTCTCTCTCTCTCTCTCTCTCTCTCTCGATACAACGAAGCAATACATGCACAAGGATAGATTGTTGAAGCTGGTGATGAAGAAATTGAGCCCGGTTCAAGACTTACATGGAAGGTGGTTGGAGAAACTATGGGTGCAAATGAAGCCCTTCAACCTAGAGAAAGTGCTAAAAATGTTGAAGCACGAGTGCTACATGAAGAAGACTTTGAGTCGGAAGATGACACAGAATAGGGGGAAGATGAAGATTTTGATTTTGAGTCCAATGGGGATCAAGTTTTGAAGGGATATAGAGAGGAAGGGTTGGAGATTAATATTGTTTGAGATTTTATGTATAATGTGTGACTTATTTTCTTCATTTAGTTTGGAACCTTGAACTTTGTAGAAATATTTATTAAAAAAAGGAAAAAAATCGACTAATCCTTCTAGGCCGATTAATCTCCGATTACTAGGCCTAGGCGCTAGAAAGTCCCCCACCGCCCGACTAGCACTTAGCGATTTTTAGAACATTGACTCAGAGTGGCCTTACAATCACAAGGAAAGGTCTTACATTTTTATGAGGGGTTAACAAGGCATTCCTAAAAAGCCAAAAGGCATACACCCTAACGAAATCTAAAGAAAGTTCATAAATCTTGATTTCCATAAGTAAAAACTTAAGTATGCTAAAAATGAGAACCAATAGTGGTATCTTCTTGACGTCAACACCCATTATTTATTGCTCCACGATAGAGGAGGTGTGCCGTAAAGTTGGCTTCACACGCTTGATTTAGCAAGAAGTCAAGTATCCGTAGTCCTTTTCTACCTTCTTCTGCTACCGTACTATAAAATGTTAATACCTTCAACTTGAACTGCTCACCTTTATTCATACAAGCATGAATATTACAGATTCAACAAAAAGGGCCGATTGAGATATGGAGTTGATTGAGCATCGAGTTGTTTGAAGAAATGGGTACCCAATGCAAAGTAGGGCAAACAACCCATTCTCCACCTCCGATGCCAACCTCCGAACGAGTACCGACCTCCAACCGAGTCGAAGCTGGACGGCCAGGGCATGAAGGCTTTGCATCATGTGCTGAAAGCCTATATTTTGCTAGAGAATGAAGCCTGTGTTACCCGGACCCATGGTGCCAAGGCTTCTACTTGCCAAAGGGCATGAAGACTTAGCATCGTGTGAAGAAAGCCTGTCCAATCACCTCCAACCTTCTAACTCCAATCTCAAGAGTGGCCTCCATTCCTACAACACAAGCTTCGTATTCAGCCTGGTCATTTGTCACTTCAAAATTGAGCTTGAAGGACAACGAGATGTGTGTTAGATTTTATATGAGGGTGACAAGTTTGAAATGAAAGTTTGTTCACTAACAAGTATTAGACACTTGTATCTTAGACTATTAGTCACGGCCCAATTGTGAACAATTTAGCTCACAAAACATTTCCCGTATAGATCTGCCAAATTTAGCAAGCACTTTCACAACACCTACTTTGAAATGATCTAAGCGATGAATTCTCATTAAATACTTGTACATTTTGGATCTACCACACTGAATTTTCTTGCTAAGCCATTGCCGCTTTAAAACTGAAAAGAGGATGGATGACCTTCATGAAAGGGTTTCACACTACGAATGGTGTCGAGCATGGTTCAGCAGACATACATGTTGGGTTACAATCTCTGCTAAACCCATAATCTAAAACTAAGGATCTATCAGAAGGGGATGTCGATCATGAAATGGTTTCGCACACACTGAAAACAATAGAGTCAATCTGAAGAATTTTGCATCCGCCCAATGTGTATTCTTTTCTTGGAAGTTGCAACATTGGAAAGTCGTAGCCAGGGAATAAAGGGATCTTGCCTGTGGCAAGACTCAAACCCTTGAGCTCCTAATGAGGTGCAAAGATTCTAGCAGTAGCTAACTAGACTAACCTCGGGAGGTTAAATTTGTACACTCGTTACAGAACCGGAACAGTGGATATATATAACAGCTGTGAATTCAATGCACCATTACAGCATGTGAGAAATAGGAAAACACAAAGGTTAAAGTTTGCTGCCGCTTTCCATTCATTGTCATTTCCATCTAACATCAACCTTTAAGTTCCATACTTACCTCTTGGGGTCTTACCTGTTTATCCGATATGCAACTTACTTCTAGCTTCCTACTTGCCTATTGAATCAAATGCTTGAAAGCTCCATTACTAGAGGTCTAGTACCTTAGGAGTTCACAATCACACTATAAGTTGCAAAGCTTTCTGCCAAATAGAACATAACCTTGTGAGTACATGATATTTCTTTTGTTTTTTAGTTGTTTATTTATTTGACATTAAATCAACAAGTAGTCAGACATTCAGATTTTAAAGTAATTTTTAACTCAGACAACCTAGAAGTAGGATATACAGACTACTAGGGGCCAGGGATATAAATATTTCCTTCCTGTAGTTTAGACGGAGAGGGTTGTGTTGGTGCTCACCTTTGCAAATTGGATTAGGGCTACTGAAACTTTCTTGTATCTATAACCAGTTAATTCCGACCAATTCAACTACCAAAACAGGTAGAGTTTAATGCAGTACAGCCAACTTCCCTCACAACCCCCATTACATGCATCATTTACACAATTGCACAAGTCAAAACCAATCTTAGATGACGAGTTTAATTTTAGCCACATCTAGATAAAGTGGTGAGTGTTTTCCCTTTCACCCAACATAAAGTCACGATTACATCATTTTTATTTATAGAAGATAGAAATAGCTGAAAAAACAGAGTTAGGTCACCAGATACTCTACACTTGGCGCACAAGGAAGACCCTTCACATGCTGTTGCTCAAGTTTGTGTGCTTCCAACATCAAAAAATCTCTTCCTCCACTGAGTTAAAATAAATATGATGGCATTAGGAGTGTCACAATATCAAATTTACAATAGAAATAAGTGAACAATGCTTTGACGCTTGAAACAAAAAGTAGCATATCAATTTCTTCTGATGAGAAACATTTATTCGACACCAAAGAACTTTAAGAAAAGCAGACAAAGATGGGGGAGGAACAAGTAAATGAAGTTTCAGAAACCTTAGTTGCATACCATAAATACTCTGCAGATGAAATCCGGTTTATTTAAGCATTCTATGAAACGGAAGCTACTGAAAAGAAGCAGGTCCAATATGTCACATAGAAACTAAGACCTCCTACAAGAATCCAACTATAGTGACATTAAACCAACAATCCACATGACCACAACTCCATCATACAAACAAATTATTTGCTTCTTCGGCACTATTAAATGCTAAAGGCTCCATCCTCTGGTAAATGCTTCACAGAAAAGATACTGCATTATGAAAATAGCAAATTAAATAACACACTACCACCAATAACTAGATACTTCTAACGAGATTCAACCAAAGCCACGACAAAGCAGAGGAAGTACGACTACAATTTATATATCAGAAGATAAACTAACAAATAAGTACTATGCACAAGCTAATTAAACTAGTAAACTAAAGTTTATGCCGGCCATAAGAAAGTATGGCTTACCTCAGTATATAATATCTCAAAACTCTGAATTGCTCCATAACTACAAAAGCATCAACTCCTTAAAGTTATCTAATTGCAAATACGAAGCTTCCCGTTCCATTCATCAGCCAGACCATAATCAAGACTGAGCTCTCTCAACGGTGGGACATTCTCCATTGCAAACAGCATAAGGTGTGGGAAGAACGAACTATTGTGATCATACAGCACACACTGCACCAGGACATTAGGAATTGAACTGTGGCTTATGTAACAAGCCACGTTCCTCATTCTTGACACATCCATTGCAAAGTCCAATGGAGGAATTGACGGAATTGATGGATGCACAAAATCAGTAAATATTCTTGATAAATCTCCCCATTCAGTCCATCTATTAGCAAACCTATTTGGGTATACCAATCTACTATCTCCGTTCATTGCAAAAAGCTGGGCCTGCTCTCTAGTGAGAACAACTCCAGCAAACTCACAAATAAAAGCGCCTGCTGGAATCAAGTCCAGAGACCTAACTCCCCAACGAGTTTCCCTTGACCTAAAAACTTCAAGCCTATTCTTCACTCCCTTTTGGCTCACACGATTCCGGCATTCAGGGGGACATCGACAGTTGATCCCACATTCAAATATCAGCGGTTTGCCTCTCAATAAAATTCCATTATGATCATAGGCGAATTCACCCCCATTTTTCTTAGCACAGAGGCAATCAGCAGCACAACCAGAAATACAGTCACACCCACTACTCATCCCCCCATGATACACATAAAAAGGGAAGACAGTCGTCGCGGTGTACTCATAGTACACCGGTTCATGATCACTATCGATATCATTATACAAAAGAACTGGCACATTTTCCTTCTTCACTGATATATCACAACTAATATAACCCACTGGTCTAACCGACAACGGATCATTCCTCAAATTCTCAGCAAATCTCAAAATAGCACTACCCATTTCCGGTTGATTATCCATTCTAACAAGTTTATACTTGTACACCCCAAACCCAGATTTACCCACATCAAACCATGACTCAATAATCTTGTACAATCCATCATAAACATAAACTTTACCGCTGGGGCTCCCCTCATGCTTTCGCCCACGGATCACTCTCAGTTCAAGTCCATAGTGCATGCTCCGCTCCAATGCAAGATTTCCCCCCTCCAGTTTCTGGTGGACACACTGCCTTGAATTCTTGTCCTGCCCTCCTTGACCTGTATATATAATGACATCACCCCCATCTTCATCGTCTTCGTATCCACCTGACAATGGACGGGTGCAAGATTAAAATTTTCAGAGGTAAATATGCAAATACAACTCAAATAAATTGTAACAAAAGTTCAAGATACAACACCAATTTCTATCAACAGGAAAATGTCATTCAACAACAAACTACTCCATTGCAATCTAAACACAAGATTGAAGAGATCAAGGTTCAAATAGGAACCAAAGACCTTCCTACCTATCCACTTATGTTTTTGCTTAACAATCTGCAACTATCTGTATCGAAGGTAAACAAGAGTTTGTCCAATCACCACTCCACTTTTTGGATTTTTTTATTATTAATTCTTATTATCGCCAAATATGGCAGGAAAATGTAATTGGACTTTTCTATCAAAAATTCAAAAACTAGACTGAATCTCAATTTTTTCAAAATCTTCGGGGAAACATAGTCAAAAGATATCTAATTTTACCAAAAAAAAAAAAAATCCCGGGCTTTATGAGCCTACAAAATTTGAAACATCTCATCACTAACAACTAAAATGAAATACTACTATAATAAGAAGGCTTTGTAAACCTGAAACGACGATACTCGTCGCAATTGGCTCCCTATTTGAACTACAGCTGGCCGGAAGGAAATCTATTCCGGCCTGAGGAGTTCCATGTAGTCCAACAACACAGAGTTCCATCCGAAAGAAGAACAAATCCCCAATGTGAACGCCTGGGATGGACCCCACGATCCTTTTATCTCGATTCAGCCACAACCCCCTCTCCTTCATCACTGACGCCGCCTTCAGATCGCTACGGGCCCGACCCTGCCTCTCGAGCCCGAAACGCTGCCGTTTCTCATCCTCAGCAGCCGCAAAAATCCTCAACGAATCGTACAGCATTCGCGCTTTCCTAAGGGCGTCGCGGAAACACCTATGTTCGTCAACGCCCAAATCCGTAACCCTAACTAATTCCGACGACCGCTTTTGATTTAGCCGCGGCGTGGACGGTACCACGGCGCCGTTTTGGTCCGCCGGGACCGGGACTATAGCGCGAGAATCAGGATCCGACACCTTGGTACCAGAAAAGCTATTGGCGAAAGCGGTCCGAAAGGCCTCGGAGATTCTGTCGTACTCCGAAAAGACATTGTTGTCCTCCTCTTGAATTAGGGAGTTAGGGTTGGGGGTTGAAAAATAAGGTTGACGGAAATGGAAAGATGGTTCGTCGTATGGTTCATTTTTGGGCTCCAATTTGGGGGTGATGAGAGTGGGGGTGGGGCTGATGGTGGTGGGGTTTGGGAGGAGGTTGAGGTTGAGGTTGAGGTCTCCCACTGGGTTAACAGAAACCATTTCGATTCTTCTTTCAGATAGATAAAGAGGGAGTTTCAGAGATAGAAGTTGAGGTGAGAAATGGGGTTCATGGACATGGATGACCGAATGCTTTTCGAATTTTGCAGCCCCAGTTCAAGGTACGTTCATGGTGGATTTTGGTTGAATTTCGGTATGTGTGTGAGAGGGGGAGAGAGAGGGAGAAGAGAGAGCGGGGACAATCTTCTTTTTACTGTCAGAAACATGGAAATGGGTGTGATAAATCTTACTGCTGTTTAAGAAAATTATTCAGTGGTCCCTTAGGCCCCGTTTGGATGGTGATGCCCAAATATTTAATTTTTCAAAAATCGCTGTCGCGTTAACCGGTCAAGAGAGAAATGTTTACTGTTTAGCTCACATCTAGGGATTAGTTGATTTTGTTATTATTTTAAAAAATATTCGTTTCTCCCCAAAATTTGAATAACAAAAAATATATAATTAGTAAGAAATGAATTAAGTTAAAAGTAACAATAAAATTACAAATTAAATAGCTATAAATAACTAATTAAAAATAAAATTACATGTTGAAAACGTTCAACGTTCAAAAATCAAATGATATATAGAAATTAACATGCAAAATTTGAAAATTAATTAAAATTATACTAATTCAAACTAGATTTTTTTTAAAAATTACTAAGTTTGTATATCGATTAATTAGTCACCACTTAATTATCCACTAATGCCAAATTGTAATATACGTTTAAAACATAATGTTGCGGTATTGGATTTACCTACATGCTAACTAATCGACCGCTATTGCCTAGCGTCTATGCGTTGACTAGTCGAGTACCTAGGCCAACTTCCAGAATAATTCTAATAATACCATCACCATGAATTTGTGTAGATTTTATACATTTAATATTGAACTTTATAAAAATGCAGTGATAAAGGGTGCTGATAGTGTCAGGTGCACTCAATAATTTTTCCTGTCGCTGCATAGGCATATTTTATGTTTACGTTTTTGCCCCTGGCTTTTGGTATCGTTTTTTTTTTTTTTTCTGCACTCGAATATTAGAGCATCCGCATCAGCCTCCTTATTTTTTTCTCCAAATTAGAGAGAAAATCTTATTTTTCTATTTTAGGGAGCTATATTTTGTAATGTCTCCTGCATCAGACTCTCTATTCTATCCCTATTTTATTAAAATATTTTTTTCTTTTATATCTAATTCAAATATTATAAGGGATGAGAAAAAAATAAAAACAAAATGTTAGGAGTGAATAGTAACACCCTAAAAATAGGGAGTCACTTTTCATTTTGAAAAATAGGAAGGAGGAATAGAGAGCCTGATGTGAGTATTATTAAGAGAATTTGTTCCTCAAATTAGGAAAGGATGGTGTTTAGGGAGGCTAATACGGATGCTCTTAGAATATTACAAGCCATTTTCCCATTAAACCAATGAGAAATTTTGTGCAACTTTTTGCAGTTATTTTGCTTAGAAAATAATTTTTGCCTACTTTTTTAAGATAGCTTTGTTTTAGATTGAATCGTAGATGAGAGTAATGTTCATATTCCAAATGTAAATTTATTATAAATATACTACAAATTTGTATTTTAGATAAGATAGTTTTATTTTAGATACAAGTTAGAATTTCTTTATCATAATCATACACTGATTGATAACCTGATAGGATCGAAATCTTAATTTATGAAAAAACTATGAATATTGATTGGATTTTAAAAATTCTAGGTTTGGCCTAATTTTATTATTTGATTATTTTTTCGTCTTCATGTGAATTTTTTTTATTTTTTATCTTTTGTTAATCTTTGT
The DNA here is from genome assembly GCA_019985065.2 of Arctostaphylos glauca. Classification (NCBI taxonomy): domain Eukaryota; kingdom Viridiplantae; phylum Streptophyta; class Magnoliopsida; order Ericales; family Ericaceae; genus Arctostaphylos; species Arctostaphylos glauca. The sequence goes on along the minus strand of JAHSPW020000010.1, from coordinate 25,785,104 downwards.
GGATTATTGGTTCGTCTCGATAAGAGATTTTTAAAGTTATAAATAATGAACCAAATTTAAAAAATTTAGAAAAAGACAAAAATAATTTTAAAAAATGGTCTTTTGTGCATATTTGTTGTCTTTAGTGTTTTTTTAAAATTATTGGACATGATTTTATACTTTTTAGATTCCTCTCATCGAGACGAATTAATAATTCACAAAAATTTGAAGTCAAAACAATAAATGCAAAATTTTTTGAATAGAGACAAAATTTGCTTAAAAATAAACGAGTTAAGACAAATGGGTAATTTAAATCAGGATACTATGAGCCCGTGCTATATAGGTTTTAATCTCATCAGGATTTTCAAGTTATGTTTTCATTCTATTTTTACATGGTTTGATATTTGTGTCATTATTTTTTATTGTTAGTTTACCTTTTTATCTTTTTTAAGTGAAAACATATCATTCTCAAGATGTGATACGCAATAATTTTAAAAAAACAAGATTATAAAAATCCAAATTATTATGGTAACAAATTCTATAATAATGATTTTCTTAAATTCAAATACACAAGTAGTAACTGATGATGTGATACGCAATAATTTTTCTCTCAATTAAGCTTAATTGATTAGCTTGCAAATTTATAGAATAATGTGTAACGCCTCGATTTTCGGCAACGTTAAGAAAACTCTTTTGAATAAAATTTGTTAAATAAAAGTAATATTTAAAAGAAATAACTTCGTTTATTGAAAAAAACATATTAGTTGAAGAATAAAATTTTAAGTACAAAAGAATTTACTCAAATGGCCAACTAAATTTTACATGTGGTACAGTAATTTAAAATAACAGGTATAGAGCTTCGAAGGTTAAAGAATCCAAGTGTTGGTGACGTTCACTCTGTCAAAGCCTGAGTCCTTCTGCTCGAGCTATAACTATGGCTGCATCTTCGACTGCTTTTCTACATTTGGCTTGAAATGCCAGGAGCAGAAAAATTACTCCATGAATTGTGACACTTAGTAAAAAAAAAACTATCCGAAAGACAAACTCACAATTGTACATGTATAACAACAAAGTATGGAAATAGTAGAAGCAAACTTGTAAGTTCATTAAGAAACTTCATTTAATGTTTCGAAAAATATCTATCTTGAGAACTTCATCTTACCCTCAGACCTAGCATAGGGCCCTCAGTTGGAACTGACCAGTCCTTACGCACAACAAGTCTTTAATGAACTTAGACCTAATTGATACACCTGACTAGGCCATCGTCGACCTTGCAAGGAAATAAATTTTACGGTCCCATCAGGTTAACTCCAACGTCACCTTATGTAGATCTCCACGTATGTGGCGCATCGGGTCGAGCTCAACGCATTTTAACCGCTCTCCGATATGGCCCAAAATCATCTAGAACTCCAATCGTTACCCTTCGAGGTCCTCTAGCTAACCTACATCATCACTAGGTACAGTTGATCTCATATCACCCTTAGCTATCTCCAACTCTACCTAGTTGAAGTTCTTTCAGTACACAAACTAACAAGTCGATCCCATTCAACTAAATCGTCATAGTCGGGGGCACCCAGCCCAATTAACATTTTATTGTCCTTACTTGTTTCTACAAGTGTTCACATAAACCTGACCATTTGACACCATCTGTTGCCTTGTCCGATTGTCGTGTGTTCTAATGTCCCTAACGTGCACATTTAGGTCTTTCTCCAAAATTAAACAGACAACATCACGGCTACAAAATAGCATAAGCATGAGATCACACAGTCAAATATGATAGTCATATAGGATTATACACTATAACAAAATCTCTAACAACATCATAACAACAGTTCAACGGCATAACATTATCATAATTCCAGCATAATGACATCATGACATAAGAAATTTTTGGTCAACATTAACAATCTTGCTCTCACATAGTCTCACGAGAATTCATGGACATAGTAATGAATCTATGTGTATATATGTGTGAAGTGTGAGGTTTTGGTTTCACATTTAAAACTAGTTGGCATAATTATAAAACTGTCCAAGGATCAAAACCCAAGTTGGTTATCACCCCAACATTCAAACCGATGGACTGCCCTTGCGACCAATCGTTTGTTCGGCATATATGAGTTTCTAGTTTTTTTTGGCACATTAAATATTTTTTTATTCTTTTAAGTTCCTTATTATCTGTCAAAATAATTTATTAAAACGAAGCCAACTTTTATTCATGAAATAAAACAACTTTTATTATTTAAGGTAAACTGAGCTTGAAACTGAAATGACTAAAATACATTTTTGGGTTTACATTTGAATTTAAGATAAATAATGTGAAGAGTGAATCTAAAGGTATGACAATCATCTCAATGTCTCTCTATCAGTAGTTTTTGACTCCACATGTCCTGCCGAGTTCTCAATCTGCACATCTACATTTAGCATGAAACGCTAGGGGCAAAAAAGTTGCACAATGAGTTTTGACACTCAGTAGAAATGGTTACCCAAAAAATTGAACCCAAAGGGATAACATATACAACATGGTAAACAATTACAGTATGTCAAACAATATTGTCAAGTATGTAGATATTCAATACAGTATATGAGATAACAACAGATGCTAAAATGAAATAACATGATTAATAGTAACAATATTAGATATCAAAATGAAATAAGATGCAACTCGTTCTCATAGAATCATAACTCGCGATGAGATACCAAAAACAATAAATAACACGTAAATGTGTTAAATTCATTCTTTTCTTTATTTAAATCGGAACAACGCCCAGTGGGAATTAAACCCGCATGAAAACATGGCACGACGGCTGATGGGAATTTAACTAACAAAGCAAGTTTGTGGGAATCAAATCCCCATAACTCACCTCGGGACTCAATTTCGGTACTATATTCATCACATCTTGGGACTGGGTATAGGTCAACGTTAAAGACCATTCAGCACACTTAGTACAGATCAACGTCTCTAAATTGTCCAGTATATCAAGTAAAAATCAACGTATCTAAATCTTCAAGCACAATAAGTACATATCAACGTATCTAAACCGTCTAGCACCAACATATCTAGACCATCTAGCAACTCGAATACAAATCAATGTGTCACCCAAACCATGTCCTTAACGTTTAATCTAGGTTTTTCCCAAACATTCAGCTATGTCAAATTCTATGAAAAATCAGGCAACACAATGGATGTAACCGGCTAAACTAACATTCTAATATTAACCAGAATCACGCAACACAGTCCAACTACACAACGACAATAATCTAAAATCATGCTTCCAACATCAAAGCATAATAATATAAAGTCTCAAAGGGTACACCTGTCCTCACAAGATCCCACGAGAATTCACAAACGTTAACAATGTGTAGTGGATACTTGTGCGTAGTGTACATGCATTCTGAGAGTATAAATTGTCTAAAACAAAGCTCATAGAGTTGAACATCGATCAAGAAATTTCAAGAAATATTCTATTTTTTATTCTGTTCTGTAGAAGCTCACTCAAGCAACCTAAGCTCGCTTGAGTGACAAAAACACGCCCTCTGTCCAAATTTTAAAGTTGAAAATTTCTGGAGCTCACTCGAGTGATCTCAACAACACTCGAGTGATCTATTAATTTTTTTTTTTTGGTGAAAATTTTAAAAATTAAAAATCAACGTCGCGATCTAAAATTTTTGGTTTGGATAGAACATCTAAACATGTGATTAAAACCCAAAATCATGCAGTATAAATTACGATCTAAGGAATTGGTAGATAATCACTCCTATCTCGATTGAAGAACACAATGGAGAATGAACATGAATTGGCAGAAATTGGACAAGACTTTGACTTGGTGTTTGTCAAGAACACCCTCAAAAACTCCAAGAACAACTCACAACTCTCTCTGGTACATTTAGATTCCGAATATTGGTGTCTAGTATTATGAAATTGATACGATTTACATAAGGGTTGAGGGAAATTAAGTCCCTCATAATGTCCAATTCAATCCCATTAATCATGACCATATAAGAATTTCTCAAATAAAATCCCATAAAATTCCATGAAAGCATTACTAAACTTCAGTTTTATTCATCATAATGTTGTATAATAAAATAAAAAATTGATTCTTTTATTAAACCTTAGGATTTCTTTTGAGCATTGAAGCAGATGAAGGGTCATAATTATGTGATACTCACCTTACTATGAAACCTTGATCACATCCGTTAATTACTTAATCAATCTCAGTCGTTAATCTTTCAATCAACCTCATCCATTTATAAAATAAATGAATGCAAAGTAACTAAATAATTCAAATATAAATTCCAAAATAGTTTTATTATTATTTTTTTATTTTAAAATTCCGGGTGGTTACTCTCTCTCTCTCTCATTTGGCCTAACTTGCTTAAAAATAATGCGAATTATTAACTTTGGAATATATATATATATATATATATATATATATATATATAGTATTGAACTTTTTCATCTATCAAGCGATGTGAGACCCTTAATTACCCATTTAGACATCCATCGAAGTTCTCTCTCGAACGTTTGGTCTCACAGGTACAGTTTGGTTGGGTGTCACTATACATATTTAAAAGAGTTAAATTTTATTATATATAGTTAAATTTGTCCTAATCTTATAATACCAAACTTATAAGTTAGTTTAATATTACGGTAATAACAAAATAATCTGACAAAATATGTCATTCTCTTCTATGTTGTCATAAATATGTGAATAATTTACTTATAGATGCATAGATAGATGTAGATGTAGATATATGGAGCACTTTTTTTTGTCCTATCTATCGGTCTTGACTAGATTTTTATTCTAAATTGGTCATGTTTTTGTCCTATCTTTTAAAAAATACCCAAACTACCCTTATTTTTAATTTTGCACAATTTCAACACTTTACCCCTTAAACAACGGGATACAATAATGAACTTACTATATTAGTTTCAATACCCAAAAAATTAAGTTTGCTGCCCTCCATAATTATGAGGGTAAATTTACATATCTTTTCTACATGTGATGATAAATTTTCTTATCTGATGGTTAATTTCTTAGGGTCAATAGTAAATTTGATGTCCTCTATAAACGTGATGGTAAATTGAAAATTTTTTCTACATGTGATGATTAATTTACTTACCTAATGGTTAATTTGTTAAGGTTTATGGTAAATTTACTATCCTCTATAATTATGATGGTAAATTTGCATATCTAATTGTTTAAATTGTTGTAAAATTATTTGTTCTTTTTCGGTGGTAAATTTGCAGATCATGTTAAATTTTTGCAAAATCCATTGTTATATTGTTCAACCAATATAATCCTAAAACGAATACTAAAAAGAGGAATAACATTAAAACAAATTAACTTCACTCACTGCATAATAGAAACTCTCTTCCGAAAATATTATTTACGTTTGACGATAAAATCCTCTTTCTAACTCGCAACACTTGATTTTCTTCTTTATATACCTGGAGTTTTTTCAATTGATTTGGGAGAGGATGCAAACAAGAACTTTGGATTTCAATGAGTCAATACAGAAAATTAGGAAAATCTCAGTGATATAGGATGATGAATATACCAAATTGAATTTAGGAGGATAAACATAATAAATTCGGATTCTATGAACAAATACAGGGATCAACAAAATCATTTACTTAATATGATTCCGATGAGTATCTTTTGAGATTTCGGTAAATAACTTTTGAGATTTCGTGAATAACTTTTGAGATTTTGATGAATATCTTTTGGATTTCAGTGAGTATCTTTTGAATACTAGTGAATATCTTTTTGATTCACATAATATATTTCACCATATTTGTTTTCAACTTTTAAGCCTAATTTACTGCTATGTTTTTAACTTACCAAATTGGGAATGAGTGTATTAAATAAGACCGGGTGGACCACATTGATATGACTTTTAAGGAGGGTGTGTTAAATAATCTATTGATTGGATAAAGAGTTAGTTTGGATATGTTAGACAATAGAAAGATGTGTTAAATTGTCAAAAGATATTTTTGCGCCCATCATGTATTTAATGTATATGTATAATATATACTTATAAATGATATATATCATTACACTTATATTGTACATATTGATATATTTCTAATATATATATAAGTACAGTTATATACTGTATATATAATATATATATATAAGTATATATATATATATATATATATTAGTATATACTTAAATATATACTTATGTGTGTATATATATATATATATATATATATAAGGTATATATAAGTATATATACTTATGTATATTATATATTTATCAGTATAAGTATAAGTATGTATAGATATACATATGTTTAAATATGTGTGTGTGTGTGTGTGTGTTTATATATACACATACATACATACTTATACTATAAATACGTGTACTTATAGTATAAGTATGTATGTATGTACGTACGTGTGTATGTGTGTGTGTGTGTGTGTATGTAACACACACTTTAAATATATATATTATATATATACGATATATATGTATATATATGTGTGTGCGCATGGATATATATATCTATATATACGCAAAATGTATATCAAAATGTGTACGAAATATATATATATGTATGTATGTATGTATATGTATATCCAAATATATACGAAATATATATACGTAATATACATATACATATAAGGAAGGGTGGATATTTTGGTTATTTGTCAAAATTAACACATTGTCTTGGTTAGCCTTTGGGGGGGGGGGGGGGGGGGGGGCGGGTAAGGCTAAATAAGAATTTTCTGGGAGCTTTAATTAGCTCCCGGGCTAATTAATACATATCCAAAAAATTTGCCAATCAACACCTTATGGGTGGACCCAGTCTTAACTAAGGCATGCCTTAGCTAAGACACCCCATAAGGCTGCATCCAATCAGGGCCTTGGTGTCAACTGAGTTTGCCAATGCATTCTAACTAGCAAAAATGATACAAACACATCATTTTTGCACATCACTAAAAACTACGTCATTTTGTGTTTAAAAAAAACCGTATTTATATTCGACCCATATTGTTCAAAATATATTTGGGTCTTTCTCAACACAAAACGACGTAGTTTTAAGTGATGTGTAAAAATCATGTGCAAAAGTGATGTGTATGTAGCACTCTTGTTCTAACTAGAGAAAGTGGAGCCCACACACTTTTCGCTTTCCACTTGTCATGATGCTGTTTATCTTTGTTTCATTATATTGCATCTTTATTTCTTTTAACGTATCTACTTCAATATTAAATGCTCTTTAGAGAAATAAAATTATAAAATCTTATTCGACAAGTTATTTTCACAATATTCAAAGGAAAATAAATTTGTAGAATTACTTTTAGCATGACATGAATTAACAGGTATAGTCAAGATATAATTAATTAAAACTATCATATTATTACCACTATCAAACTATCAAGAACAATCTTATAAAAATGTGCACACATTGTCTTTTCCTTTTTTTTTTTTCTCTAATAAGTAAAAAAAAATAAAAGTAGGACCCACATTGTACAAAATGCGATGATGCATCTATGCACCTTAATTCAAGAGATTAATTGAACCCACTTGAGGATCCTAGGAGTATAAAAGGTAAAATATTTAATAATGAGATTGATATAAAGAAAGTGGAATAAATAATAGAAAACATTTATAGTTTTTTAATGCATTTAACAATGTAACGTGTGAGAAAGAGTCAAAATGATTATTGATTTAAAGAAAGTGAAATAAATAAGAGAAAACATATAAAGTAATAGTTATTTTTGAATGCATTTAACATTAATGTAACAAGATTAAGTGTGAGAAAGTTTCAAAATAATTTTATTCCTTGTATAGCCGGATATATTCTCAGTAAAATGTTTTTATTTTCTTGAGTCAAAATTAAAAATGCATTTTCGTAGAATACATTTTTAAAACAGACATAAGAAATCACAATCTGAAAAATATGTATGGAGATGTTTTTGGATTCTGGTTCTAGATTATCAAGTTTTGATGACTATTCTTTCCTTCATTTTTTTTAACAAATTACATATATATATATATATATATGTGTGTATATATATAGTTACTCAAAAGTATATGCATATGACATATTTATACTTGGTTGAAACGTATTTATCTTTATATTATATATTATTTATCTATTAATATTTTTTTTATGTATATATCTAAGGTAATTCAAATCAGGGTTCTGTGAGTCCATGCTGCATAGGTTTTCATCTAATTTTTACATTGTTTGACATTTTTGCCATTATTTTTTAATGTTAGTTTACCTTTTTACTATTTTTAAGTGAAAACATATAACAATTATTTAACACACCCTCTTTATTTAACACACTAAAAACTAAGGCGGCATCCAATCGGCCCCCAAGGTTCTTAATTAAACCGGCTGCTACGTAGTATTTTGACATAAAAACAATACCAAATATTTTTAATATTTTATCGTTCTAAATATCGGTTCATACTGGCTAATATTGGCCGGCACCGATAATACATTGGCAAACTTAGTTGACACCAAGGTCATTAAACCGGCCGGTACCAGCCGTTACGTACCGTTTTGGCATAAAAACGATACCAAATACCTATCGTTCTAAATATTGGTCTGTACCGACCAATATTGGCCGATATATATATAAATAAAATTGATAGTTGCGAAAAAAATTAAATTTTTTTGCTAGCGATAAATTCGATATGATATCCAGTATATAACGGTATAAGTACATACTATACCAATAAAAAAATTGGTGCTCAAGCCGATACGATATTCAGAACATTTGTTGACACCAATTGTTATGTTGGTTCCTTGAAAATCTTTTCTCTAAATTTCTTTTTTTTGTCTTCAAAATTTCTTCAATCCGAAGCCGTTGTTAGTATTTTGTTTTGTGCGAGCGCGTCAAAGACGCTATTCAAAACAAATCCGATAAAATAAAAACCATTTAATGAGATATTTGACTCCCAGTCTGAAGTATTAAAATAGGTGGGTTATCAGCAAAATGTGTTAGAGATTTAACATGTCTTTTAACGATAAAATGTATTCTTGTCGTTATTGTTCCTCATTTTGGCTGTAGTATTTTGGGGATATCACAAATTAATGGAGCCCGTGATACGAAGGTATATCATAATTTTAATGAATTTTTAGGTCATTATAAATATGGAAATCTCTTTTTTTTTTAATTTACTTTCATGGAATTGGTTACCAAAAATAAAATATAACAAGTCATAGTCATTTTTATTGTTCAAAATATTATTTATTTTTTTTAGTAAAATATTATATCAAGATTCTCATTAAATAAAGCTTAACCATGTGACTGAAGGTACTCTCTAGCATTTGCCTTCCTTAAAGACTCTTGAGTAATTACTTAACTAATCTGATTAATTTCTTAATAATTTAATTTAAGAAATTCTTTGAATGATTGCTTAAATAATTATAATTACTGAAATTGCACAGCAATTTCTTAATTGCATAACGATTTTTTTCTCTAGAAATCTTTATTGACTGTTTGATAATCTGATTTATTTTAAATTATAATTACTTAATTAATTATTTTCCTAATGAAAGGGATTATTAAGAAAGTCATGTGTTGCTTTCATGACGACTCTCATGAAAAGTCGCCCTATAACAATATATAGTATAGATGTACCTTTCGAGAGTTCTGTTTCATTCATTTTATAATTGATTCTAATTTAAGCCTGCTATCAAGATCTTTTCAAAATCTTTTCGAGATCATTTCAAGATCCTCTCAAGATCCCTTTGAGATCCTCTCAAGACCCCTTGAAGATCTTTGCTTGATGTCATCATCACAATATTGACGTCATCCCTAGATATTCTTGAGATCTTTCAGAAGCCCCATCAGTTCGATTTTTCATCCGGGCCAAATTACCGGCCTGACCCTGTGTGCAGTCTTGGGTTAAGGCTTACAGGTTTTGTTGGACCTCCGTCCTCTCCGGCCCATCTCTTGATTCGCCCCAATCCTTTCCCCATGGATTGCTCTCTAATCAAGAGTGCTATATACACATCATTTTAACACATCACTTTTACACATCACTTAAAACTACGTCGTTTTATGTTAAGAAAAATCCAAATATGTTTTCAGCGATATGGGTCGAAAACAAATATGGTTTTTTTTCAACACAAAACTACATAATTTTGAGTGATGTGTGAAAGCGATGTGTAAAAGTGGTGTGTCTCTAGCATTTTTGCTCTCTAATTGCCAAGTAACGGAAATGATCCACCAATTTAAGACACTACAATTATTAATTGATTGATAAAATATTTTTCAATTATATATGTGTGTATGTGTATTTCTCCCACCTTTTTGTTCAAACGATTTCCCTCCTTTATGTTTAAACACTATTCAATTTTACAGTAACACTAATCATTTGCAATTCAATTTTTTCTCCCACCTTTTTATTCAAATAGAGCTCCCAAGTTTTTACCATCTACCTCCACACTCGCCACTTTATATCCCCCTCTACTCCGCAATTTCCATCAACGAAGCTATTTTTTGTTGGAAATTTTAAAATATTTTAGACAATATTTTGTGAATAAATTTGAGATACCGAAGAATTTCTTGAAATCGAAAAGTCTCATTTATGCATGTTATTGATGTCTACAATTGAAAAGTTTTTCGTGCAACTCAAAAGTCTTGGAGGTTTTTCATCCCAAATGTCCCTTTGGTTCTATAAATGTCATTCTGCTCTTAGTTTCAAACATGGAAAAATTTCAACAGTAATTTGTCTACAAATTAAGATCCTATTACCAGTACTCTTTGAGGGAGAGAGAGACAGAAGAAGTAAAATTTGACAAATAGACGAAAGTCAGTGCTCATCTATTCAATTGAGCCATTTTACCTTAGAAGATAGACGTTAGTTGTGAAACTTCAACACTCACGGTAAGACGGTGAATCAATTTTAAGAGAATTGTGTATACAAAAGGCTCGATCCGGTATTGTATTGATTTATATTTTGATTTGTGCATCAATAAGCATGCAAGTGGAAATATTAGATTGCTTCCAGAAAAAGTTAGAATATGTCAGAACTTATATATTTTAGGCTTGAACGAGCGAGCTACAGGCTGCTCAAGCGACCTATTAAATATTTAAAAAATTTCAGGTTGTGATCTGATTTTTTGGACATTGATTTCATACTGTAATCATACACGGAATGTATGAACAATTTGCATAGGCATACACTGACACTACTTTATGTTTTCGAATTCTCGTAGGATCTTATGAGAGCAGAAAAGTCTCGTGAGACCTTTTTTTGATATTTACGCTATGATTTGTTTTGATAACATAATTAGAATTGTTAAAGTTGTTTTGTTGTCGAGATGATTTATTGTTGATTGTTGGATTTTTTGGTTATCGTTGGAGTTGTTGTTGAATACTCCGGGCACAGTCGTCATGTTTTCTGATTTTTCGGTAAAATTAGCATGATTGAGATCTTGGGGCATTTGGGGAAAAACTTAAAAACAATAATAGGGACACCAGTTCGAATACCACCTGAATAAGGCAACTGAGGTTGTTGGGTGTGCATTATATGTAGTGGAATGTGAAGAGACATTTGGGTGAGCATTAACGAAAAAAATGCAAAATCAATTTTGAATGGCCCGACGTGGCAATATTGTTGTTGGGCGTCATCCCATGTTGTTACTGGATTTTGATCGTTATGTTAAAAGGACCACAACTATGAGTTGTTGGAGATGGTAGTGATTTAAAAAGTGTATGCGAGGGAAGCTTCGAACCCCAACGGAGTGACGACCAATGTCCTAGGCGTCCTTTAGCCCATTAAGAGGAAGCGACTAAGGTTCATCAGTACCTAACATGGTGACTTCACGTTTGATTAGATCTAACCAGGATAAGGTAGTTATTGATCTAAGTAAACGGTAGAAAGTTCTTTCCTTACTAGGTTTGTTTTCAAGTCGAGTACATAATCTCGTATTACAAGCCCTCAGTAGGTAATGACTGGTTAACATTAACTAAGTGCCCTAAGTTAAATAAGTTGGGTAAGATTTAGAGTTTCTAGGTAGAATTCCTAGAAATACTAAAGAACGAGATTATAATATATTTATGTGTTTGATTTTATTGTTTAGTTTTATTCCGTCATTGATACTTATCCTACTGTATGCTTGTCTTTTCTCTAGGTTTGGTTTAATTACTCACTGCAGCAACTTCTCTGCCCTTGGCATGAAGAGCCAAAAGTTGCGGAAGGAGAGTTCAACACATGATTGTCATACCCTTAGAGCTCTGCTTATTTATTTTAAAATTGAATTGTAAACCCAGAAGGGTATTTCTATCATTTTAATGTTAAACTGTAAAATTCAGATTAAATATTTGCATTTGTTTAATATTAACAGAATTTTCTTTAATTCTTATTTACATAATAAAATAAAAATAAATAATATTTCTAGAAACCAGGAAGTTACAAATACATTCAATTTTGCACCACAAGATTCTTAATCTAATGTTTTATTCTAATATTGATACCTCTATACATCACTAAATTGTTGGTATTCAACTTGATATGTACATTGATATTATGATGAGAAAATTCATACATAATTCATCATTAGAGGCGACAAATATATTTTTTTAAGGGAAACATGTTGAAGACGACACATTATTTTATTAAAAAAACAATACCTCACTTCAAGGTAAGCTTTTAATGTAAAGTCATTTTCCATTTACGATCTATCTTGGGTTTATTTTTAGTATTTTCGTGTTAGATTTATTGTATTTTTAAGTTATTACAACAAGTGTGTTGTTTTTAATACATAATACTTTTGTAAATCATACTTTATAAACTCATCTACAATTGAACTGAAATTAATTTATTCAAATTTAATTGTCTTCCTTTAACAAATCATGTCAGAAGTGTATTTAGGCACGAACAATTTCTAATTATTATTTGTTTTCAACATCGCTAGTGTTAGGATCTCAATAAACAAATACCCTAATGTGCGGGCGCGTCCAAATTTATTTTATTCATAAAAAAGGTCTCTAGCTACTTTACTCAAGGGTGGGTTTACTAGGGGTGTAAGACTAAACCGGAAAATCGGACCAAACCGGTAAACCGGACCAAACCGTCGGTCCGGTCCGGTTTTGGGAGCAGACCGGTCCGGTTCGGTTCGGTTTGATTTTTTTTGAATTGTTTTGGTTCGGTTTTCGGTTTTTGAGTTTTAAGGGCCGGACCGAACCGGACCGGACTGGTTTTAACCCTAAGTCATTTTATACTTTATAGTTTTAAGTGTTTGGGTTCTTTATGTCTCACTCCCTTTGATTTTGTATTTTTTTTATTGAGTTCGTATACTTATTTTAGTGATTTCTGAGTTCTGGTCTTCATATACTAAGTTATGGTTTTGAGTTATTTGTTTATTGATTTCGTATTTGATTTGTGGGTTCATATACTAAGTTATTTTTCTGATTTCTGAGTTATTTTTTACATTTTTTGATGATTTTGGCCCAAGACCACCCAAACCGGAAACCGGACCAAACCGGAGCCAAAACTGGCCGAGCCAAACTGGACCAAACCGAACACCATCGGTCCGGTTTTCGGTTTACGTTTTTCTCAAACCGGTCAACCGGTTTGGTCCAAGTTTATAGGGCAAACCGGACCAAACCGGACCAGTTACACCCCTAGGGTTTACCATAGGTCTCAAGTGGTGTTACTTGACCCCATTGAATTTATAATTTCTTGTATTATTATTAAAAGTTTAAAAATTAATTAGTAAATTTGACCTTATTAAAATTTAATATTGTCTTAAATATTTCACCTAACGTGTAAAAATTATTCCAAATGTTTCGTCTAGCTCCGCTCCTGACTTTACTTCAACAAAATCGTCACCTCGATGTTGTTTTTTCCTTTCGAAAATCAAAGTATCCGGCCGGCACTGGATATATATACCCAATCTATTGCCAATTAGTCATTGGAGCCTTAGAGGTAACGATTGGACATAACTTCAATATTGAAATATTATCTAATCAACAACATGAGCACATATAATGCTTTACGCTTTTCAATACGTCATATACACACACAATGCTTTATGTTAGATGGATGAGTATATTGTGAGTTATTTAATATTGATGGTTCGGTTCAATGCGTGGTTGGATTGTTTATTTAGTGAAATGAACCTATGTTTAAACTTATTTGATTCATATGAGTACATAAATATATCGTGAGATTCACGTAAATTGAATAATCCGAATGTTTATATATGTATTCAAATTGTATCAAAATATCTGTGTCCTGAAAATGATAATAAAAATCTCTCTTATTTGATGCAAAAACGAAACATATCATAGGTTCATTTCACTCATCGAGTAATTCATTTAAGTTAATGTGTTTGTCGTCCGTGAAAAAAATTAAATTCATCAAAAATCAGTAAAAGCTTGATTAAGCTTGGACTTTCCATGAGAGAGATAAGTCATGTTCTAGTTGGCAAATTCTCTTGTGGCAGATATTCTTTTCATAATATTAATGCCTAATTAATTTGATTTCAAGAAAATAAACACATTGAAACTTACAAAATCAATAATTCGCATTGTCAAATTAAATAATTATAAATATGAATTTTGATTTTGCGTCACTTTATGAACCATGATTGAGATGCTGACATGAGAAGATCATTTCTCGACAAATTCATCTTTGAAATCTCAGTATCCAATGTCCTACTTTTACAGTTTCACTAGAACAATCTTGTTGTCAAATACAATAATCTGCTATTAATTAAGAGTACTACGGTTTTTGAAATTTTTTAAAAAAAATATTTTCAAATTCAAAATCAAAGGTTAGTATTTATTTAGATTTAAAAATGTACACAGTACTCAAGGTTCCGTCTAGTTACCAAGAAAGTTGTGCAACCCACATTTAAAATTAGAGAAAGTCTGTGTACACAGATGTGTACACAGATCCAGACACAGATGTGTCCGGATCTGTGTTGATAAGGTCTGTGTCCATAGCATTGTTCTTAAAATTTTTCACTGGGATTTACTTTTTCTCAAATCACGTTCAACTAAATTCACAAAATTATGTGTCGCGGGAAAATGTTAGGAGCCAAAAAAAAAAAAAAGCCTAAAAAATGCGCCAAAGAAGTGACACTAAAATGGAGAAAAAAATGACGTTGGTACAAATACTCTCTCTCTACTTTATTCATTTTAAATTCTTGAAAACTTTTATAGAACCAAAGACTTTTCTATTAATTAACTCCAAGAAGCGTTAGATAGGAAAAGTCTAGGAACATAGATGTTTCGGACACATACGGACACAAAATATTGAGGGACTCGCATGTATTCAACGGTTCCGGACACAGATGTGGTCCTAGCATTACTCCTCGGGTCCCACTCTATTTTAAGAATAAATTCTCTCTTTAAAATAACAAACTATAAGTACTCTATTAAAGTACATTTTTATTATTAACCAACTAAGTTTTTAATACATAAAATAGGGCCCACATTTGCATTAGAGAGCTCTTAGTGCCAATATCTGCATGATGGTTTAATGGATTTTCTTAGTGGGTCACAGCCCATGGGTTGGCTGCCCCAAACATCAACTTTTTCTGGAATGATCCACTGGTATTTAAAGAACTATAGACACTTTTAATTAAATCGGTTTTGCGATGAATAATATTTGTGTAATGACAAAAAAATTAAAAATTTAATACAAACTTGCTAACATCAATATATCAATATATCTATATATATATATATATATATATATATATAAATTAACACACTTTCGTATATATATCGATGCACATTTTACTCATTATTAACCGTTCTAAGGGTCATCATACTTCTTAGTTAATTACATATGAATTTGCAGTAAAATTAAGCTATTTGGGCCCTCTGGTTGACAGGACAAACTACTATTCGCAAATAATACAATTGTATTTGTATATAAATTCTTAAGAAAATACTAATTAATAATTTAAATCAATGAAACCAAAGAAATTTATATACAATGAATTTGTGTAGATATTATAAAATTAAAGTTAATTTGACAAGGAAAATTGTGACATTTCGTCCCACATCGAAAGTTTACATGAGTAATCTTAGGTATATAATAAACCATGTATGCTATTACTAGTAACTTAAATTTAAGTATTTTAGATCACGTGGTTAGGTTTTGACAAGTTATTGGACTAATGGTATATATGAGGCGTTACAAAAAATGGTTTCAACAAATTGTCAATCGAACACATATGTGTTCAAAACTTTCCATGTCAGTTGAATTTACGTGCGCACTGGACGACTTTAGACACAAAGATGCTAGAATTTGTGTTCTAATATTTGTATTCATAGTACTATTGCGTACTTATTTAAAAAGCGCATACTATATCCTATTTCATAGCATTTACCAAGGGTAACTACATAGGACATGGAAATTAATGTACAATAGAATGTGCTCTAAACATCAAAATGCTATTTTGGCCACTAAAATACTGTCCAAACGGTGGTATAATTTGTGGACAATATTTGGCCGTTAAAATACAACACAAACGATGACACAACATTGAACAGTATTTAAACATTATTTTAGTGACCAAAATAATACTGTTTTAATGCGCAACACGCATTATTAATGTCCTCATTTCAACTAGATAATCTTTGAAATCTTGAGAAAGCAAAAGTTGGAATATTTGTAATCATAGTATTGCTAATTTAAAAGTGCATATTATAATCCATCTAAAGGAGAATGTATATCATAGCATTTAACAAAAGTAATTACATAAGACACAAGAATTTTGGTGAGCACACCGTACAATAGAGACACCAAAATGGCGTTTACGCCATTAAAATATTGTCTAAATGTTAAGATAACATCTGCGTAATATTTGGCCACTAGAATGCAACTCAAATGGTGAGACAATATATGAATATTATTTTGACATGACACCGTTTTAATGCATCCCCATTTCAACTGGATAACCTTAGAAACCTCGAGAAAGCCAAAGTGCCGTAGGGAATTCAACTCTAGTATTACATTATCCACGTTTTGTAGCGCAATAATATGACCGTTGATGTTGCAACTAAGGGGTTCTATCCTCTGTAGCCAACAAACATCAATGTAAGAAGTTGATTAATCAATCATCACGAAAATATCCACGCCAAAAAAAAAAAAAAATTGATAGCGAAATTGATCATTTTCTTAAGTCAAACTGTATATATTGGTCACACCATAATTATTTTTTGATTAGTTTTAATTATAT
Organism: Arctostaphylos glauca; assembly: GCA_019985065.2. Lineage (NCBI taxonomy): Eukaryota > Viridiplantae > Streptophyta > Magnoliopsida > Ericales > Ericaceae > Arctostaphylos > Arctostaphylos glauca. Next base: position 25,767,951 of record JAHSPW020000010.1, on the reverse strand, counting down.
AAACGGTCCAGATGTAGGGTGGACAAGCTAAATGGTGTACTAGCAGAGTACCTAACTAACTCCGAAGTATTATATGCACCGTTCATGTAAGCTGATAGAGAGAGAGAGAGAGAGAGAGAGAGAGACAGAGAGACAGAGTTAACGGGTAAGCAGGAAACGAGTTGACAAGTGTCCCACCACCTGTAAGCAAAAGCCCGCAGCTAATGCTAACAAGCATGACACGTGTCAGGCCTATAAGACCTCAGCTCCTGCATTTAAACCCCCCACTTTCGATGTTTGTCCAGAGAAGAGAAAGTTAGGGAGTGTTTGGCTGGGCGTAATAGTTTTTATCCCCTCTTGGAATAATAATTCGGTTGCTTTTGTGGTTTTTGGAGGACGAGGAGAGAGAAGAATAATGGCAACAGTGGGGAGGAACGTAGCAGCTCCATTGCTGTTTCTCAACTTGGTCATGTATTTCATTGTGTTGGGCTTTGCTAGTTGGTGTCTCAATAGGTACATCAATGGCCAAACTCATCATCCTAGTAAGCTCTCTCTCTCTCTCTCTCTCACACACACACACACACACACACGCAACACCTCGTTGGATTAACAACGTTTTTTGTTCTTGCTCACTCCTTTGGGAGGTTAGATCCCTGTGTAGTTTCTTTTTTTTGGCAAAAAGATATATAATACATAAAAGCTGAAATTAGAAATTTACATACGACCGATCTTAGAAATAATCGGCCCGGCTCAATGGGCTGTGATGGCAAGGTACCAACATCAGTAACCAAGGGCCTGGCCAGACTGAAAGAAAGCCCAAAGAAAAACCGGGTAGCACGCAACCCAATCGATCTCCATATAGTATGGAACATTTTTTTATGAATTGAATTATTTCACTGGGGGATAAAGAATCCCTATGGCGGGTTTTAACGAACAATGAATACAAAATTTGTAGGTTTCGGGGGGAACCCTGCAACTGGTTTCTTCTTGACTTTCGCAATGTTGGCGGCGGTGCTCGGGATCGTATCGAAATTTGCCGGCGGCAGCCATATTCGATTGTGGAGAAACGACAGTCTAGCAGCAGCAGGAGCTTCTTCGTTGGTAGCATGGGCTGCTACTGTGCTAGCTTTTGGGTAAAATTACCATCAATATACATGTGAATTTATGGGTGCATTTGGAATTGTTTTCGTAGGGATGTAATTCTTTTTGTTTTCCCCCCTTCAAAGCACCCGAAAAAAAGAAATGGAAATAAAAAATGGAACTATTGATCATGCTGCACAATTGTTACACTCGTTGTGCAGGTTGGCATGCAAGGAGATAGCCATAGGAGGGTACAGAGGTTGGAGGCTGAGGATTGTGGAAGCATTCATTATAATCCTCACGTTCACCGAATTATTGTACCTCTTGTTGATTCATGCTGGTATGTTTAGCAGCAGGTACGGTCCTGGTTACCGAGACACTGCTGGATATGGCGGCGGAGTTCCGGGCACTGATCCGGTCCATAAGGGTACTGGTATAGCTGAACCAAGGGTTTGATCAAGCTGCAAGAAAACATAGTTAGCTTGATGATGTACGTTTTGAGTGCTTTTAATTATGCCCCCTTAGATCTTGTTTTTTTAATGCCCCTTAGATTGTGTTTTATAATGTGGTGATCGGAGTGTGTCGGGGCTGAATTATTCTGTGGTTTGTGTAAATAAAGAGGGTTGTGTTTTATATGCTGTATTTTGAGGATGTTTTTCTTGTACCTCAACATGTAATGTGATGGAAATGTTTGTAATGTTATGTTAATGTTTGCACTATGTCGGCTGAGGAGAGCCTATTCGGGAAGTTCTATTTATCTCGTTTCAGCCGGTACAGTTCTTTTATCATCTCATAACGGTATTGGATTGCCGGACTTATTAATTATTTTTTTATTTAAATTTATATGTTCTTTTATTTGTCAAAATTATATAATTCATTTTAGAGAAATTATTTATACGTCTAAATTTGTATTTTGGTCCCCGCTTCTCTCTGAGTACTAAAACCCTTCGAAAAGGCAAGAAACGAGAACTAGATAAATATACTTGAAATATTTTTTTTTTCACTGAAAAGAAATTTATTAATTTTTGAGAATAAATTAAAAGAAAACATGCATGAGGCATCACGATGAAACATCTCAATTATATTAACATTTTTGTCCTATCATATGCCGCCTAAAACACGAAACACCCCGTAGATTGACCAGAAGTCAACCAAAAACCTAAAACATAAAAATATTATCAATATTGGGACAAGCCCCCAACGCATAACAAATATATGAAATATTAATTCGAGAAATTACAGCAGTCATTCCCAGGTGTTGAGTTTCTTCCAATTTGTCTTATCATTGCTGATGTAGAAACCGTCAGAATTTGCAGCCCAGTAGCAGTTCGGGGTTGGATTCAACAAAAATTTACACAAAGATCGTAACTTACGATCGTAAACAGCAAAGCTTTTGTTCTTGTCACCCCACTTGAAATAGCAGTAGAAGAGTGTGGTTTGGCCAAAGTTGGGTTTAAACTTCCATGAAAAGTCTTGATTGGTGTGGAGATAGTGTGTTCCAATATCGTTGTCGGCGGATTTACAATGAACTTCCAAAACATTCGGAACTCCGCTGATGATGTCAACCGTAACTATTTTAGAAAACTGGAAAGTTTGATCATCGTTGCACAATGTTTGCGTGCAAACAAAGGGAAGCGTCACGGTTACGAACAAGAGGAAGAAGCGAGCCATTGTATTGCTTGCAATGTCAATACTCAATATGATTAATGTGTGTTTATGATACTTGCGAATTGTATATATAGCGAAGGCTGCAGGATTTAAATGGTTACTTGAATTCCTTGTAAAACCACTTGCCAAAATTGTAATTTAATTGTGGAAATCTAACTTGATTTTGCAGAGAAACAAAACACGAACTTCCCAAAGTTTGGTAGTAGAAAATAAATTTTTTTATTGATTTGAACTTTTATGTATACGTATAGGAATATGTATTTTGCTAAATTGTTGTGAAATCTTTGAACTCGAGAGTCCCAAACCACATTTTCCACCAGTGGTCTTTTTACATAGGGAAAGTTTCCAAATTTTTTATTGTAATTGCATAAAGTATTGTTTCCAAAACATTCATCTTTTACATGGGGAAAGTTTCTTAATTGTTGCAGGGGCAAAACCAGTCTCAAATTCCCCCATAAAATCAAACTCTAGTTTCAGATTTCAAATCATGTACCAACTTTCACGAGTGCCAACCCTTCAAGGGAGCACCTTGTAATAATACATTTACGGTCTTTCACTGAAAGCGCGCTATCCATACATGGGGTACCCTAAAGATCATATAAATTGATCCTTCACTCTCAGGGATTCCCCTTTTGTGCTTCTTGATTATAGGTGTCCATACGTCCTTGGCATTCTCCATGTTTCTGGTCTGTTTTCTTGTAGTAACCCTTGGTATTTCCATGGTGGTTAGTTTGCGGAGCTCTCCTTTTCAAATAGTTTAATCAGTGTATTTGATATGATGCTTGTTGCATTATTTTTTTCTTGGCAAAAGAAAATCTCATTAATCATGGTAAACGGGATATAGTGATTAAACGGACTTCAAGTAGATGCATCACTACGATCAAAACTCGAATTTTAATCATATTGGCACCCGAACCATCAAAACTTGAATAGTAGTATTTCTTGTTGCCCCTCTTTTTTTTTTGTTTATCCAAAAAATGTTTTTATTTTTAGGCTTTCAGTGCATTCTAATTGCTCACTTTGACCAGTTTGGGATTCTGTTTGGAATTTTCTTCTTTTTTTTTTCTCTGGTTTTTCCTGGTTTTGGTCTTTGAGTTGGTGCCTTGCCAATATCTGGGATCTTTTTTGGAATTCAAGCGGCAAATGATTTTCGACTTCGCGGGTATCAATATAATTGGGATTCGCGGAGTGCCCGTTGTGATGCATACGCTTGAAGCCCTATTAATCATTAGAATTTTCTTACTCTGATGAATAATTTTTTTTCCGGAGAAAAAAAGAAGTAACATGTCCAATGATCCCATGCATCTTAAGAGCAGCAACTAAGGCAGGAGTGTGGTATTTGTTCCATTGTCATTCAGTTATCAATAAAAAGACCACATAATATCCGAAATAATATGAATTTAGAGACAATAGGAAACTTCAAATAACTCAATTTTATATATTTCAATAATATCGACGTGTATACACATTGCGTGTATCCCGACTTCCAAAAAATATACCTGAAATTCTTATAGAAATACTAATTCTGGGAATTACACAAAAGTCATCCCCAGTTGTTAATTTTCTTCCAATTTGTCTTATCATTGCTGATGTAGAAACCGTCAGGATTTGCAGCCCAGAAGCAGTTCGGAGTTGGATTCAACGAAAACTTACACAAAGAACGCAACTTACGATCGTAAACAGCAAAGCTTGCGTTCTTGTCACCCCAATTAAAATAGCAGTAGAAGAGTGTGGTTTGGCCAAAGTTGGGGCTAAACTGCCAAGAAAATTCTTGATCAATGTGAAGATAATGTATTCCAATATCGTCGTTGCCAGATTTACAATGAACCGTCACAACCCCTGGAACTCTGCTGATGATTTCAACCGTAACAATTTTAGAGAACTGGAAAGCTCGATGGTCGCGCACTGCTTGCGTGCAAACAAAGAGAAGCGTCATGGTTACGAATAAGACGAAGAAGCGAGTCATTGTATTGCTTGGAATGTCAATATGATTGATGCTGTGTTTATGATGCTTATGAATTGTTGATTACAAATTCATACATATAGTGAAAGGTTGTGGGATTTACATGGTAATTGAATCACTGATAGAAACTCTGTAAAGTTTGCTAGTAGAAAATCAAAAGATTCATCAATTTGATTACGGTTACAATGTATCAAACTGTAATCTATACGTATATGACTATATATTTACATGAAATTAATGATTCTTTCCTTTCATATGTAATAATAATTTTGGTTCTTATGAGTTCAAATATCAAAAATATTTTCATTCTTTCCACTACACATATCGTGTGTTTTGAAAATCTAACGCATGGGGGATTAAGAGAAAATTAAATATATGTTTTCAATGACAAAGTATCCAATAATTTTATTGCAGTGTCATAAAATATTCTTTCCAAAACATTGATAATCTTTTACATAGGGAAAGTTCTTTAATCGTTGCAGGAGGACAAATAGTCTAGAAGAATTCTTATTTGTTTCTAAATATACCGTTATTATTCTTTTGGCGAGCAAAAAAAACTACTATTATGCCATGATTGTCCGTGATTAAGGAGACTCTCGATAGTATATTTTATACTTTCTTGAGAATAATTTTATATTTTCTCTTGATTAATAACAATCTTACTTACAACCCCATTTCATAGATATGAGTCCATTTGTATTGTGGTAATTACTGGATTATTGTCTTATTATTTTTTCGTATTAAAGTGACTGGAGAGCAGGATTCGTTTCACATAAACTCCATGAAGTCAGCACCATGTATCTTTCCATCCCCATGATGAGCAGTGGGCTCAACATAAAGCGCTAGAGAAGAAGGATTCGTTTCACACGAACTCTGTAAAGTCGACACGATATGCCTCACCACCCCTGCGACGAGTAGTGGGCTCGGCACAAAGTACCAGGGGAGCAGGATTGTATCACACAAACTCTGGAAAGCCAGCACCATGTGCCTTGATCCTTGCAGCGAGTAGTGGGCCCGACACAAAGGGCTAGGGGAGCAAAACTCGTCTCACACAAGCTCCGTGAAGTCAGCAAAATGTGATTTGCCACCATTACGACAAGTAGTGAGCTTAGCACAAAGAGCTAGGGGAGTAGGATTTGTTTCACACGAATTCCATGAAATCGGCACCATGTGCCTCACCACTCCTGCTACGGGCAATGGGCTTGGCACAAATACGAATGGCACCATGTGCGTTGCCGTCCCCGCCAAGACAGGTGCATGATTTGCTCTCCAACAAACATGCAAAGGTTCTGCTAGAAAAGAAGCCGCACACGAGGATGATGCAAACCTTCATTCCATCTAAACACATAACGAACTACAAGAAGACAGAGACAGTACAAGAGAGCAACAACAAATGTAACTACATGACACCTAGGCACCTGATTTCCCAACTCTAGTTGTGCCTGCCTAGCCTTGACGAAGTCCATCTCGCAATCCATGTAGTCTACGATTTCAGACAACTCACTCAAAATGGGGCGAATCCCCATCTCCAGCACCTCATGTATGTCGTTCCTTAACTGATTTACCATTTTCATAAGCTTGTCAAACTCGTCATGCAGATATGCAAGTCGAGTAGGTGTAAACGTCGGGACATCCCATTGCTCCTCATCGGTTGGAAGAGTATGAGTATGCAGCGTACAGACAAAACGCCTCCCACCTATTATTTATAAGCATTATGTGAGGCAAAGAATCGTACACACTCCAACCGTCAAGCATTGAAATGACTCACGTCAGAGGACACTGACGCCTACACGAAAAAATATGCCGCAAATAATTTCTTCCTTTCCCTACACAGACGACTCGGTGTAAAGCACCATGGCCGTAGCTGAATGAAGCTAACTGAATGGAAACAGCCTTCATCACAAACAAAGAAACACAAGATATAAGATAAGCCATTACACTGGATGGCCTCCATAGGCCAGCTACAAAGCGAGAAAGAAAAAGGCAAATGCCCGGAACGAACACTACTAACTTGCCAGCTAAAGATAAACCTTCAGACATGGGCAATTAGAGGAGCAAGGGGTGCCACCAAATCTAGGTGCACGATACGAGCCTTTAGAAGCTCAATTTCCAACTCGAGGTAGTTGAGATTGTCAGTCAGGTCATCAATTGGTGGGATGGATATCTATCCGTCTCCAACACCATCAAGAACTCTTCATTATATTTCTTTGGCATCTTTATGACCTTCATTATATTTCTTCTCCTCTACCTCAGCCAACATCTCATCATACTTCCTCTTTGCGCTCTCCCCTGCTTTTGCTAGTACATGCTGCCTGGTCCGACGACAGCCGCGCTAGTAACCAACCCCTCAGCCTAAAATATAGGCATGCATGCTCGTTCTTGGCATCCTAAGCAGGGTTCAACAACTCCTTTATACTAGCGCTTTCGGTCGAAGTTTGATATCCGCCACCAGCCAGACCCTTGGCCTTACCCAACAAAAAGCCCATTCGAATGGACACCCCTGTTTATTTATAAAGGCCTTCGGAGGGACATACAAAAAGATGATTTTTTGATATGACCGCTCGAAGATAGGAACCAAGCAGCACATCGCATTTAATGCGCACAAAATGGGTGGTACGTCGAATGCAGGAGGAGACGAGCCGACCCCTTTTCTTGTGTATTATTATTTGGGATCATTAGCCTACTGCCCCTCAGCCGACCCAGGGACGAGACTGCATGACAATAGGCTAAGGGGCAACTGTGGGGGTTACAAATATTTGGGTGGACAAAATCAGTAACAATATCATGTGACCCGATCCATGTGTGCATGGCATGTGGTCTACTCGAGTCGACTTATGATTAAAACTGAGCCAACACGAGTTGGCTCGGTTTAATCGAGTATGACCTTTCAAGGCCGACTAACTATGTCATGCGTCACATTAGCCCATAGTGGGTGACGGGGAGTACGAGGAATGCATTCGAGTTCGCAAAGAGGCAAACACTACACAGCCCTACAAATAAGGGCTGTGGAGATCTTCCAGAAAAGGATAGGAAAGGATGGAAAAAAAAAAGGAAGAGAGAGACTTAATAGACCACATCGAGTGAAATCCCATGCAAATGACCCCTGTAAGTAGATATTACTCTTTTCTTGTACCAAATATGGGTTCTAAGCCTTCATCTAATTATAATCCTTCGACCTGATTCTTATTTAACCATCGGAGGGTATTTCGGCAAGAACCCGAGGTCTCTCTGATGGGTATTTCTTATGCAGATTAGACCATGGGATCGAGTGGAACAGACTGCATTTTGACAACTTCTCCAGCTCGAACAGGACTTGTGGGAAAGTCACTTAAAATCAACCCCCACCCCCCACAATAATAGATGCAATTTATTTAATCGAGTTGCTTAAATCTTAGCTTCTAAAAGTGAAAGTTGATTGATAAATTAGATTGTATATAAAAAATTGCAAATTAAGCTAAAGGTTCGTAAGATCTTATAGAAAAAATAGTAATTACAATCTTACTAAGATTGTTTAAATCTTTAATTTTAGAAGTTGATCAAGTAAGGTTCTATTTACTACTTTTAAGAAGTAAAAAAAAAGAGAAAGATATATAAAGTCGTTCTCATGGCTCTTGATTAAGAAAGTCGCAATGCATTCTTATATTGTATATATAGAAATGTTGAAAATTAGTAATACTATCTTTATAAGATATATATATATATATATATATATATATATATATATATATATATACAGTAGCCTTCTTAGGCGGACTCCCGCAAGTTCTGATCTTCCGGACTTCTTTTAAGAGCCGTTGGATCTCATCCAACGGCTGTGATTATTTCCGGATAAAAACGCGGGTTAAGAAGGCAACGGGTTGAGATCCAACGGGTTCGGGTTCGGTTCCGGGTCATATAAAAACGCGAGTATCATGTTCTGGTTTCATTTTGAAGTGAGTTTCCTCTCTCTTCTCTGTCGCTCTCTCTCTCTCTCCCCGACTCCGACCTCTCCTGCGTCACGCCTCGCCGTCGCCAGCCAACCGCAACCCTCGCCAGCGCTCCGTCGCCGATATACGCGCTCCGTCGCCGATATACGCGCTCCGGTGGCAAACCCAAGGTATGTTCGAAAACTCGAACCCTAGATCTGGAAATTAGTTGTCTTGCTGGATTTTGTGTTGCTGGATAAGACCTGGTTTTTAACCCGAACCCGCCACATAAGACCCGCGTGGTCTTATACAGTAGTATTTTGAATGCGATCTGGTTGAACTAGGGTTCCTAATAGTGCAGTAGATTTGTTCTATTAGTTGTTGCAAGCTTCTGTGGACACCAAGCCTCTGTTGGTCTGCATATAAAATATTTTTCTAAAAAATATCCTGAACTTTCAGTTTGCGAGGTGCTTCCGTTTTGCGAGGTGCTTCCGTTTCAAATTGCTGGTTTCTTTGGAAGGCAGTTCTATGGCCTAGTATCAAGTACTACCCACTGCCATTGCAAGAATTTTATGAATTAAAACATAAGAAATTACAATTAACAAAATCCTCGTTCACTAGTATCTTTGAACCTGGGTTTGAATAGACTTGTGCAATTACTGCATGTATATGGAAATTTTGAACCTGGGTTTGATGTATATGGACTGATATTATTAGGGATCATTGCTCGAAGGAGCTATTGATACTAATTAGGGACTGATATTATGTATATGGACTGATTTCAATTTTTGGACTAATTCTTTACCAATACAAGCTTGTTTGAGTAATTATTTGGGGTTTGTTGTTCCAATTTAGAATGATGGAGCACTTTGAAGATGTAGAACGATTGTCATCATCAACGTTAGTATCATCTGCAAACTCTTCTGTACTAGTTTACAATCCGCAAGTTAAGAATGACCTAATACCCAAGATTGGACAACAGTTTGATAGTTTAGAGGATGTCCAGCAATTTTACAACAACTACGGGAGAGAATCCGGATTTGGTACGCGAGTTCATTCTAGTAAGAGGAGTAGAGATAGTAATGAAATCATACGGAAAGAGTATGTTTGTTTCAAAGAGGGGGTTAGGGCCCAAAACAATTGCGGAAATATTGTACGTCGTAGGGGGCTAACTAGAGAGGGTTGTGGCGCAAAGTTGGCCGTTGTGAAGGACCGGGCAAATGATAAGTTTGTTATCTCTCAATTTGTTGAGGGTCATAACCATCCTCTTACGACGCCAAGAAGGGTGCATCTGTTGCGATCACATCGTACAGTGTCAACTGCCAAAAAAGCGTTAACTCAACAACTTGCAGATGCAAATGTGCCTACCCACCAACAAATGAGTATTTTAGAGTTGCAATCTGGAGGTCTTGAAAACGTTGGGTTCTTAGAACAAGATCTTTATAATGTTGAAAGGGATAGGAGGAAAAGTGTGGAGGGCCATGATGCCAGTATGTTGTATGAGTATTTTTTGAGTGAGCAAGAAAAAAATTCGGGTTTTATGTTTGCAATGGAGAAAGATGATGACGGGAGGATGACTCATTGTTTTTGGGCGGATGCGACCTGTAGAAAGTCATACCAATATTTTGGTGACGTGGTGGTATTTGACACAACCTACAACACGAATCGGTATTCTTTGATATTTGCACCGATATTAGGGGTTAATCACCACGGACAGACAACAATTTTTGGGTGTGGGTTCTTAAGTGACGAAACAAGTGATTCTTTTGAGTGGTTTTTCAATGAATGGTTGAAAGCAATGCCAGCGGCCCCTCCCAAAATGATCATAACTGATCAAGATCCAGCAATGACAAGAGCCATTTCTATTGTTCTTCCAAATACACATCATAGGTATTGCATTTGGCATATTGTTAGTAAATTTTCAGAAAAAATAAGTGCAATAAGCTATAAAGAACATTTTGAAGAGTTCAGGAAATGCATATGGGATTCTGAGAGCCCTGCAGAGTTCGAAGATAGGTGGGATATTCTTTTAGAAAGAACTAATTTATCGGGTAATGAATGGTTAAATGGCATGTACAAAATTCGTGAGAGATGGATTCCTGCATATATGAATCACATATTCTCTGCCCACATGAGTAGCAGTCAAAGAGCAGAGATTTCCCATGCATTCTTCAAGAGGTATGTGTCTCCACATAATTCTTTGTGGGACTTTGTGACGCGATTTGATAGGGCACTTTCACGTGTCCGACATAAGGAATTAGATCTTGATCATAAAGATATCAATGAGAAACCTATCTTGAAAACTGGTTTTGTAATGGAGGAAACACTGAGTGAATTGTATACGAGGACAATTTTTTACAAGTTTCAAGAGGAACTCTTTAAAAGTATGGGATATGTGGTAATACCAACATACGAAGATGAACATCGTTGTTTGTACAATATTAAGACTGCAAAGGAGAGTGGTTTGAGAGTTCGTGAGATTTTGATTCAAAAGTCATCAAACTATGTCAGTTGCAGTTGCAAGAAATTTGAACGCGACGGAATTCCATGTCGGCACATGTTGGCTTATTTCACTAGATTGCAGATTATAGAATTGCCTAATGAGTATATCTTGCGGCGGTGGACTAAATCAGCAAAAGCTATGCGAGTTAGAGATGACTTGGGTGGGGGTAACAAAGAAATTTGTGACACATCGTTATTACTAAAGCGAAGCAATCTTTTCCAACTTGCTTCTAATGTAATTGATCGTGCTGTGTTAAGTGAAGAGGGAACTAAAGTTTTACGAGAAGCTTTGGAGTCAACTGAGAAGAAACTAATTGACATGAACCTTGGAAGCGAAGATGGTGACGGTAGTGGTTCCCGAGTGCCTATGTATCTTGAACAGAGTTTTAAAGAACCGCAACAAGTTAGGGCCAAGGGGTGTGGTAAACGGTTGAAAGGCGGAAAAGAAAAGGCATCCCAAAAGAGTAGGCGTTGTAATGGTTGTGGGCTAACTGGACAGTCGCATGACAAACGAAATTGTCCTAAACTCGCCAACATGTACGTGTTTTATTGTAGCCTTTTTCAATGTCATGCTTAATTTTTGCCTTTTTTAATGTCATGATAAATTTTTGCCTCTTTCGTAGTTCTTCACAAGATGCTCAATTCAATGACGACCACAATGACGATGGCATTGACTATGATGACGATGGTAAGCAAGAGAATTAAAAGAATTTGATTTCTGATCGGAATTACTGTTGCCTTTATTGTTTCCTAATTTATGTCATGCATGGTTTTAAATTTTCAGGAGTTTGACATGCCCAAAGAAGGACTGATGTATCAAGAAAAGAAGGACTGTGGTTTCGGATGGATTTGTATGCGTATGTATAGGATGGATTTGCTGGATTTTCTGGTGTATGGTGTCTAGTATGCGTATGTATAGGCTGGATTTGCTGGATTTTCTGGTTTATGGTGTCTTGTATGCGTATGTATAGGCTGGATTTGCTGGATTTTCTGGTTTATGGTGTCTTGTATGCGAAGAAATATGTTTGTGTGCTATGCATGCAAAATGGAGTGAACAGATTTTTGGGATATTTGGATGGGTGCATTTTTTGTATCTCTGGGTTAGGCTATCAATGTTGTTTACTAGAACATTGGCTGCAATGGCTCTGCTATGCTGGCTTCAGATTATCTTCTGTGTATAAGTTGGTTATCGTCTGTTGGGCAATGTCAATCAGTGATGCTGGATTTCCGACTCATTTCCATATCATACTGGTATTTGCTGCATGCACACAGTCACACCTTTCTTTGATGTTATTTCACAATTTGGGAGCCACTTGTGCACGTTCTTATATTTTTCGTATTTGAAATATGAGAAGATTACAGAGTTCATGTTTTTTGGGTGGCAAAACAAAATATAGGAACTTGGTTGCCACACTTGGTTGCCACGCTGAAGATTACAGAGTTCATTCGCAGAAACGAGCCTTAGATGTTGCCACGCTGGTGATCTGAAAGAGTCAAGCAAATTGGTTGTATCCTTCATAAATTTAGAATCAAGTAGAACGGGTCGATAAACGCATATACATGCAAAACGCATGTGATTACATGCAAAATTCTCTTTCATATTTAACTTTACCAAACGACTATAACGACTTAAACCCAAGAAGTTGATTAGTGAACCAACCAAGGACCAAACAGTGTTAACTTCCAAAAAAAAAGCAGCAGCAGAACCTTGTAAACTATCGGAAGAAAAAGCAGCAGCAGAACCAATCACCCGATTTCAGTAGAACATATTAGGGGTTGGGGCCTAACTGCCATGAATGCATCCACCATCTGCTGTATGTTACCAGATCTCCAAAATCTAATGTTATTTTCCAATCTGCTGTATGAACATGCTGATATCTAAGGCTCAAATACATGTTTGTTAATGCAATTACAGTATGTAGTTTCTCCAGAAATTCAGATTAAACAAGCAAGGATTCCTCAATCCAGCTGATTAACATTTGATTAACATCTACCCAACATAATAGTACAACAATCGAATGGAAATAGACATAAAATTAACATCTGATTATCTTGATCTCATAAAATAGGAAGATACAAATACAAGGAACACCACAAAATTAACATCCCACAAGACTTACCCAGTTAGCCAACTACACCCCAAAAACACAAAGTAGTTAACTTCATGGAAGATACAAATATTTGTGTTTTAGTTCTCCATTTTCGGGAACAGCTACAGCAAAAAATACGACTACCAACAATACAAGGAAGACCACAATTTTTTTAAGCTTTTTTTTTAGTACTAATATCTCCGTCTCCAACTTCGCATTCCTAACGGATAGCTCCAAAACCTTCGCCGATATATGGTCGTTCTCTTTTTGTAAACATGAATTTATCAGAAGAAGCTCGCCATTTCGTCTCTCTAACTCTGTCTTCTTTGCATTTGCAAATTTAGCATACTCCATACCCCTTGCGCAAATTGGTGGGTCTACCCAAGCAAAAAAATTACAGCCCGTCTCCATCTGAACGAAGACAAGTCAAATTAACATTACAAAAAGTGCATCATACAAAAAAATGATAATAATAAAGTATAGAGTTTACAAAAAATAATAATAATAACCTTTACCTTATATTTTAAACAACCTAGAAATTTTCGTCCCGGATTATTTTCGGTTGTTGACATTCGCAATGGAGCTCTGTATCCACAATGACAAAATACTTCCCCATGGTCCGCAGTTCGAAAGCTATAGCTAGAGCTCCCTTCGCTGGATGCCATGACTTCTTGACAAACTACAATTATCTTCCAAACGAACCGAGTGTATCCAACATCTTTTCAGAACAAAAAATTGAAAACAGGCAAAGATTTTATGTGACAAAACTAATGCAAAGTCCACATGGGTATATCTGAGATACATTGGCGCAAAAAAAACGAATTCAGAGCAATGCACTATAACTAATATCGATGTCCTAACTCTTTACAGTTTGTCTACACTATGAGCAAGTTAGGAAATCAATTATCAATTACATCCAAAGACCATTACATCCAAATGATAAATAAGCATTATCAATTAATAAGCATAAAATCAATACTCTTCACATAAATAAGCATAAATGACCGACTACATCCAAGATTGCCAAATGATCCCTTTCACCTGTACAATAATACCAGAGTATATTCACAAAACCAGATTATATTCACAAAACCAGAGTATACCAGAGTTTATTCATTTGACGCGCATATATATACACAAAACCAGAGCTCCTTCAAACCAGATCACAAAAAGTCACTTACAAAATTTCCATATACATATATACATCGCATTCAGTCCATATATACTACAGATCTCAGACAAACCCAGGTTCAAAATTTCCAATCAAACCAAGAATACATCACAAAACCAGATCTAGGGTTCGGGTTCGGACCATACCTGTTCGTAGCCCCTGACTCGGCACAGTGTCCGGCGACTGGGCGGCGAAGTTGACGGCGACGAGCCGTGAACCGGCGAGGCGGACGAGCAGAATGGCCGGGTTCGTCGCGGGAGGAGACAGAGAGAGCGACAGAGAAGAGAAGGGAAAATATGAGGAAGGATCCGCGTGAACCTGACTTTGTATGACCCGAACCCGTTGGATCTCAACCCGTTGCCTTCTTAACCCGCGTTTTTATCCGGAAATAATCACAGCCGTTGGATGAGATCCAACGGCTCTTAAAAGAAGTCCGGAAGATCAGAACTTGCGGGAGTCCGCCTAAGAAGGCTATATATATCAATTTTGTATATTTATAGATACGTTGGAGCGTATCTATAAATACACGCAATTGACACAAACATTATCAAAGTAGCATTTGAAGCAATACAATGGCTCGCTTCCTCCTTCCATTACTTATTATCTCATTTCACTTGGTTTGCATCCAAACATTGTGCGAACAACAAGCTTTGTTCCATTTGTTTAGTCCTCGCGTTGTTCACGTGATCAGCGAAGTTTCGAACCCACCATTGAAGCTTCGTTGCCAATCCAAAGATACTGATTTCGGATATCATACGCTCGACAATGGTCAAGAATTTAACTGGAAGTTTTATCCCAACATTGGCTTCAGCACTCTCTACTTCTGTCATTTTTATTGGGGTTCGAAGGACATACGTTTCGATGTTTACAACGTGGAGGTAGATCGTTTGTGTAGAACCAAAAATAACAAGTATAATTGTTATTATCGTGTGTATCCCAACGGTTTTTATTTCAGCAATGATAATTTGAATTACAAGAAGGTAAATGATTGGCCATAACTGTAAGTGATCTTGTGATAAGAAGTTGTTAATGGTCATATCGTACTAGACATTTTAATATATATGTGTTTTATCGTTTGCTCCTTACCTGTTCTTTGTTTTTCTAGAGAAGAAATTTAGGAACACAAATTATTCACGTAGATTTGTTCGGAATTATCGGATGCACGTCCATAATCATTTGAGCTTCGTGTGCATGTCCGACAGTTTCGAACACATCCATGTATTCAAATGTGTACGAATAATTTGTGTTCTTAAATTTCTTCTTTCTACAATGGTGAAGAATTTAATCTCTATCTGGTTTCTCTTTGGGTTTTTTTTTTTTTCTCGGCATCGGGCTTTTTTTTGTTCTTGATATCTATTGCAGGAAATATAATTTTTCTTTTAGTTTTTGTATTAATTTTAGTAACTTTTTAGATTTCTTTCGTTAATACGAACCATTAATTCGCAAAGACTAGACCTAACAAATACGAAAAACAATTGAATAAAAATAAAAATAACTTTAGACCAAACCGGACGATCCTAAATAGAGCCATCAAGTAATTAGATATCGTTCATAAAAGAAACGACAAGGAAATATTTGCTATTGTACTTTAATAGGCAAACAAAAGTTGATTTTTTATTTTTTCTCGACAAAAGAATGACTTTATTAATCTTTGAAAACAATGTTACAAAGACTAAACAGAGCTCAAATATGATTGGCATCACTACAGACAACGCGAAATCCCAATTAGTTTTTTTTTTAAATTTTTTCTCAGCAAAACGAACTATATTAATAATAAAAGAAAATACATTACGGACCAGGTTCAGCAGTAGAAGTCCCAGGAAATTGGATGGCTTCCAAACTAATGCCGACTAGTGCTTGGGGGACTAATTCCACCGTCCACTTACGGCGACCCCAATTAAAACCAAGACATTTTGCCTTATATAAATTGGCCCCAAAGGAATTGATATATAGCACCCGAGAGGTTTCGAACCTAAAACCCAGGAGAGAGCATACCTCTAAGTCCCAAGTCTTGACTACCAGACTAATCCCTGGAATTACCTGCTATCTTCAAACTCATAGCTCCGCAAATCCCAGAAAATCCACGATGGGAACTGCTCGAGGCTCTCCGGCTTCTTCACTGCTTCTGAACCTCCAGATGACTTGCATACGACTCCTAAAGCCCTTTTCACTTTAGTTACGCACCTCAAATCTTTAATTGTCTGATCTCGTTGAAGTTTCTCTTAAAGTCTTCAATGGTGTAGGGGTAAATGTTGTGTTTGCTCTGTATCCAAAATCCCACCCTAGACTTGGCCGATTCTACTACTTCTATCAGATTAGGAACCATATTTCTGAAGACCAGATTATTCCAAATTTGTGACATCTCGTCCCATATTGAAAGTCTAAATGGATGAGCTTAAGCATTTTGGACTGCGTGGTTAAGCTCCGATAAGTTATTGAGCCAGTGGCATAAGCTTAGAGAGGTAATGACCTGAAGAAAACTTCCAACTGCTACAAAGGAAGGAAATGTTAGAAAATTTGTGTGTACTTTTTGTGTTACCGTAACATAAACAACGAAATCAAAGATAACAAAATTATAGAAAGATAAAACCTAAAATCGCATAGAAAGGATCAAGTCTAGTGTTAGACACTATGTCCTTAAGACAAATTTCGTTCTCGCTACGGTACTCATGATTTGAATAGGCGTTTGTCTCCTAGAATAAAATGATCAAATCTCACCGAAATAACACTCCAATCGATGGGCCAAGCGAACCAAATAATGAACTTGTACTATCTCATATGAAGACTCAAAACTCGAAATAACAAATGAAAAATCAATCCAAAAATACTCTAACACGTGTCTCCACAAAAGTTCATGTTAACAAATGGAGGGAACACTTTTATATAAAAGGATTCGTGACTATTGGTAATAGTCACGAAAGAAAGTAACATAACTATTCATCCAAATAGATGTCATCGACTAGACACGACTCTACACTAATAAATAACCCATTAAAATTATACAAAATTTAATATAAATAAATTCTATTTGAATTTCTTCAACCAATATTAAATAAAAATTAATAAGAGTCAATTTTTCATTTCCTCCTTAATAGTTTTGAACAAATCAAATATATATATGTTCTAACACCATTTCTCCAACAGGAAAAAAAGAAACTGCTACAAGAAGGAAAACAATGCTATTGCTCATTCAATCCTCCAACTGCTACCACAAACCCTATGCTGCATCGAATGCAGACAAAGATAGCAGACCAAAGTGACAGATGATTGGAAGTAACACAAAGAAACTCCATAGCCACTCACTGTAGAGCGTGCCACCGAGAGCCTGCACCAGTGTAGAACATAGAATAAAATTCCCTGGGACTGCATCTGATTTAGCCCAAAAACACCTCCACCTTTTATCTCTTTAATTCCTAAGATTGAAGAACCTCAAAATTTTAAAGATTTTAGGTCCATAAGCATGGTTGTTAGTATTTATAAACTCGATCGTCACTAATGTTTTGGCTACCTGATTTAGATCATGTGCTTCCTAAAATTGGTGGTGATTCCCAAGTTGTCTTCATTAGTGGTAAACAAATTCTTGATGGAGTTTTAATGGCTAATCAACTTATTCACCGTAAAATCTGGAATTTACTGGTTTGGATTTCTCGCTTGAATTTGATTAACCCTTGCTAAATCTTCAAAACACTCAACTCTAATTGTTGTTGTAGTTTGGGAAGTTGAGGTTTTAACAGTGGCATCTTGCCACCCGTAGCGTGTTTAGGAATTCAAGCGGTAAATGAATGACAGTCACTCGGGTGTCAACATAGTTGAGATTCGAGTTTGATCATAGTGATGCGATTGCTTGAAGTCTGATTAAAATTGAACCATTTACTATGATTCATTAATAAAGCTTTCTTAATTTTGCCGAGAAAAAAAAAAATCCGATTTGTCATGTAGGGTCAAGTATTTAACCAAATAATATATATGAAAGGAAAAATTTTGAAAGAATTTTACATCAAGCTAAATAAGTAAAAAATAATATAACTTCCTAAATTGGTAATGTATATTCTTAATTTCTACATACTTTTCTTATTAAAAAAAAAGAAGCATGTATATGTATTTATGATGCTCGTTTTTTATTAGCAATTTGAAGGTAATTGGAACTACATATATGGTAAGCTATTATTGAAAATCCAATTGCAATGTAATTTATTTATGAATATCTAACTTGATAATGCTGTGGAACAAAGTTGACACTTTATCCGACTAGTATGAAATCTGAGATTTGAATAAAATTTATTCAACAATTTTTTTTGTCAACCGAAATATTCGATCAGCTTGGGGTAAGCACCACTTGTTACCGACTAGTCTTCGGAGCTCTGAAATTAATAATTAGACAAACATCACATGACCCCAAGTATGTGATAGCCAAGGTCGTTCGACATCAGAATTAATGTATGTGTTTACAACTTATCTCGTTCTCCATTGACTTAGATGAGTTGGTATTCGATCTACATTCCCTCTATTTACTTTTCTCATTTAAAGAAAGCAGCCTATATGGTAAACTTATTATTGAAAGTCCAATTGCAATTGGTAATTTATTTATGAATATCTATCTTGATAATGCTGTGGATCAAAGTTGCAAAAAGTAAACTTATCAAGCAAATTTAATAGATTTGAACGAAATCTTTCAATGAGATAAATTTCTCTATAAATAAGATCTCAATTCCAGCAATGGTTTCATTCATATTTCGAGCAATACAATGGCTCGTTTCTTTCTCCCATTAGCCATTTTGGCATTTTACTTTGTTTGCATGCAAACGTTATGTGACCATACAGATTTCTCTATTTATCCTCCCGTCGAGGTTCACATTCATAGTGGAGTGCCAAATACGCCCAACCCGTTACAATGTCACTGTCAATCCAAAGACGATGATCTTGGGTTGCATACTGTCAACAATGGTAACGAATTTTCATGGAGTTTTAAACCCAACATTTTCGGAAAGACTCTGTTTTTCTGCCATTTCTACTGGGGCTCAAAAGATAAAAGCTTTACTGTTTACGATCTGCAGTTGGATGGTAGGTGTAAGATCAACGGAGCCTACATCTGTATTTGGCTTGTGAGACCTGACGGATTCTATTTCAGTAATGATTACGCAGTCTCACATTTTCAGAAGATGTATGATTGGACATAGCTATTATGTCTTGTGATATGAACATGTACTCAACAAATTATAATATGAAACAATATCAAGTCATTCATAACTTATGTATTTTCCCATCATGCATTCTTCTTCTTCCCTTTTTCTTTTTATTGATTAGCTTAGCTTTTACAAAATAGTGAATTTATCATAGTAAATTTTAATGATCAACTCTCGCACGCCTGGCATAATATTATCTATTTTGGTCGTCCAAACCTTTTGGACTTTCTAATAGGTCACTCATCTTTGAATTGTTGTAGAATGAGCATGCTTAATTAATTGTGAAGTTTCATTAGATTTTGGTGCTCCCAGAGCTTTTAAAATATCTTGTGCAAGATAGAGTCATATACATAATATAGAGCACTAAACTTTTGCATCTACCAAGAGATGTAGAACCCTCAACCACCTATCCATTGAATTACCAAGATTGCCACTGCTCCATGGTTGTGACCTTCCTTCTTTTATATTACCTTCAACCTCTACCTTCCATAGTGTCACACTATCCATAATGAAAGAGCTGATACACATACTCGACGATTCGGAAAGTAACCCCACAATCCTTGTAAACTTGTTCAATGCGATAGAGCCTGAGGCTTTGAATGCCATTGAAAAGTATAATTGCATCGCAATTGGACTGTTAATTCCATCGGCTTTCTTGGATAGAAGAGATCTATCAGATACTTCATTTGGCAGAGATCTCTTTCATAAAACAAAAGACTACATTGAGTGGCTAAACTCAAAACCCGAAACCTCTGTGGTCTACGTATCGTTTGGAAGCCTCGCAAATCTTCTAAAGCCACAAATGGAAGAGATAGCCCATGGTTTATTGGAAACCCATCGGCTATTTTTGTGGGTGATAAGAGCAAAAGAAAATGGAGAAGAAGAGAAGGAAGAAGATAGGATAAGCTGCATGGAAGAGATGGAACAACAAGGGAAGATAGTGCCATGGTGCTCCCAACTGGAAATTCTGTCACACCCTTCCTTGGGATGTTTTATGACACATTGTGGGTGGAATTCAACGTTGGAGAGCTTGGCATCTGGTGTTTCGGTGGTGGCGTTTCCTCGGAACTCAGTTCAAGGGACGAATGCGAAGATGGTTGTGGATGTGTGGGAGATTGGAGTGAGAGTTAGGACAAATGAAGAAGGAATAGTTGAGAGTGATGAGGTTAAGACGTGTATAGAGATGGTCATGGGGGAGAGAGGGGAAGAAATGAAAAGGAATGTTAGGAAATGGAAGGATTTGGCTATGGAAGCTGTGAAGGAAGGTGGATCTTCCGAAAGGAATTTCAAGGCTTTTGTGGAGGAAGGTGGATTTTTGGATAGGAATTTCAAGGCTTTTGTGAAGGAAGGTGGATCTTCCGATAGGATTTTCAAGGCTTTTGTTGAGGACTTTGGAGGAGACATGTGGAGGAACTTTGTTCCCGTATGTTAGTTTTGCTTTAATTTCTTTTAGTCCATTTTTCTTATGGACAAACTGAAGCTTGTCTCAAGGATACCTCCAGTTTGAAAGGGCATATTGAATAATGATAGCCAATGTCACATATTATAATAGTTATTATTATCTTTTGATTTTTGGTTTTTCTTTTCTTGTTAAATAACCGAGATATCCGGTTCACTTGGAACCAAGTTGGGGTAAAGATTGGGGAAGTTCCCACCTAAATTACCGACTAGTCCTCGAGACCCTGGGTGAAAATGACCAGGCAAATTTAGGATTTCTACCTCTCTAGACAGTTTTAGGATTCAAGAACAATTTGGTTTATTTTTTAACTCATAAAACGTTTATATACTAGGAATATTTTAGTCTTTCAACGTTTTCGTTAACAAAGTTACAGGGACCAAGCATTAAAGAAAGGTTAGGGGGTGATAGTGATAAAAAAAATTATTGAGGGGGTGAAAGTGATTTTCAATGATAGTCTGAGGGGTTCCAAGTAATTAAGCCATATAATTATCTTCTTCTAAGAGTATAATCGTAAATTATTAAAAAAAAAAATTAAGGGTAGAATAGTAACAAATTTTCATAATCTAAAACCAATCTTAAAAGTAATTGTAGATTGTTGCCAGCTCTCTCATTAAAGGCTTGTTTTGAAAATCTTTGAATCAGAATTCCAGAATCAAAATTCCAAAATCAGCATTCTTATTAAACACTTCAAAATCCCAAAATGGGAATTCTAACTAGAATCTCAAAAACACTTTCAGAATCACTCCCAAACACCCATTTTATTTATAATTGCTTGTATTGAAGTTTTGGTGTTTAACGAATAATCGAGATTTTAAAATTCGCAACCTTTTTGTTTTGTATCAACATCGCTTTTATGGAGAATCAGTTCCATTCGAATCAATAGATGATGTGATGCAAAATACAAGCACTCTTGGTTATTTCAATTCGACTCAAGCTATAGCAGATTATGCGGAAGTGATCGTATACTTGAAGAAAAACTAGTTGCGCGTAATTCTCCAGTTATTGTTGTTGGGGGATCGTATGGGGGAAGTGAGTACTACTGTGATTGTTTACATTATTTTCTTCGTCTCATGATTCAGAATCAGACCTTTACAAAAAAAAAAAAAAAAACGAATTATTTAGACTGATAAATAAACTACTTTTTGGACTTTCCTATCACTTTAAAGAACTTTAATGTGGTGTGACAAAATTATAAAAAATCCACAAGTGCTTTATCTTTTTATCTAAACAATCATGAAGGAAATTATAGAACAATAAGACCTTGATTGATTCGTGGATTAGGAGCGAGAGAGTGGACTATTTGTGTCTAATTTCACACAATTCTATGTTTAGTTTTTTTAAACTGAACCAGATAAAATAATTCAAAAATTATTGTAGTACCTATATGTGGGGTACTATTTAATCTTGAGGGGAGGAATGAGTCTCATTTAATCCTATCTATATCAACCATTACTCCACCACCACCACCACCACACCACAACCACCACCACCACCACAACCACCACCACCACCACTACTGCCACCTCCAACTACTGCCCCCCCCCCCCCCCCCCCCCCCCCAAAACCGCCTCCGACAACCACCGTTGCAATTGCCGCCGCCAACACCTCCTCTGACTGCTGCCATCCCCACCTCCGACCACCGCCACTACCATCGTTGCCGCAGTAACGCCACCTCTGATCACCACTACCACCACCACCCACCACGCCACCGCCACATACGTATGTCCACACAATTTCAGCAAAATATCTACCCTAGACATCCGAGTGTGATATCGTGAAAATAATCCAGTCCAAATCAAATATGAGATTAGGTTTGACTAATATTAAAACAGTATCAGGATAAATAATCACAGGACTATTAATCCCGCTAATTTTGATCTACGAATCAAACGAGGCCGGCGTACATAATGAACAATCTTTCTTTTATATGTTCTAACCTTTACTTTTGTTTCTAAAGTGCTAGCTTCATGGTTTTGGCTGAAGTATCCTCATATCGCTCTCGGAGCTCTAGCCTCATCAGCTCCTCTCGTTTACTTCGATGACATCACTCCAGAAGACAGATTCTATTCAATTGTTAGCAAAGATTTCAAAGTATACCTTAAAACCATACTCTTACCGTTTTTTTTATTATCAAGAAACTCAACAAAGTGACAACAATAGTAATCATGGGATAGTACTCTTGCAGGAAGTTAGTACGAGTTGGTACGAAATAATTAAGAAATCATGGTCCGAAATGGATAGAGTCGCTTTGAAGCCCAACGGTCTCTCAATCCTAAGCAAAAAATTCAAAACTTGCTCGTAAATTGCACATTCCTGATTGCCCCTTACGCCAGATTTACATGATTCAAAATGTTCTTTCTCGTATCTTATCGTTGTCCTAATTTTTCAGGCCGTTGAAACATTCTAACGATGTCAAAGACTCCTTGGAATCACTTTATGTAGATGCAGCTCAATATGATAATCCACCATCTAATCCGCTACTTTCTGTGCTGTGTGGTGCTATATATTGATCATGGAGCAAATGAAGGACGTGATATTCTTGGCCAGATATTTGCAGGCGTTGTTGCCTCTTTGTCAAAACAGCCATGCTATGACTATTATGTCGACCAAGATACTACTTATTCGGAATGGGGTTGGCAAGTAAGTTAATTTCATGGACTTATCTTTGTGATATTGTATCAAAAAGTAAGGAAAACATGTTGGGGTGAAAAAAACCTACGGCTGGAATTTCCGTAGTTTCAACAAATTTCAATTTTCTTAATTTTGTTCCAGTAGTTTCTGTTTTACTCAACATGGTTTAACTTTATTCTACCATGATCTAAATCATTGACAGAATGGTTATAAAACCATAGCTGTAGTTGTGAGGTCTCCTTCTTCTGGTTGAAGCTGGTTGTTTATGTGACAGGTATGTACTGAGATGCTGATGCCCATTGGCACCGGCATCAACACTATGTTTCCAACAGGACGTTTCAATCTAAAGCAATTCAACATGGATTGCAAAAGTGTGTTTGGAGTCACACTTCGACCCCACTGGATCACAACTTACTATGGAGGTCATGTAAGTCTTATTGGTCATTTAATGTTTGATTGATACTATTTAGTCACTTCTATCCACTTTTCATGGTAGTCTAACTCCTTTTTTATTCGGGAGTTTTGGTCAAAATTCTATAACAATGGATTTTTAGCGTAGTAAGTCCATCTCAAACTAAATTATAGGTGGAAGTCATTTTGGCACATAAGTTCTAAAAATAGTACCATTTTAATAAACACGTGATAATATTATCTGTTCGTTACATATGAAAGCTATGATTTCATTAGATAAAGTTATCTATTCATGTTTATCAGTTAATATTGTCTGTTGCTTTTAACAGATACCTTAACAAATAATTTTATGATCTGTTTTATTATACCACTATATATGTAAGTGTTTATCAGTCAATATTTCTGTCGATTTAAATAGATACCTTAACAAACAACGTTATCTGTTTTCTAGCCATAAAAAAAAAAACAACAAGAACGTTATCTGTTAGTTTTCGAAATAATAATATTATCAAATAAAATTATATGTTTTATATTTTTTAATTTGACTAATAGATATATCAAACCAAAATATAATGTTATCTGACTCACCTACAAAAAAAATTAACTTTATCTTTTAGTTTTAAAACGATATATTATATTTAGTTTTTATCAGTTAGCATCATCTGTTGTTTTTAACGATATCCTAACAAACAAAGTTATTTATTAGTTTTCGAAGTAATAATGTTATCTTCACGCTCAAGGACAAATCCATCTATAAAAGAACCTCAGGTGTTAAAACTTTTTAAACAATAGACCCTTACTCATAAATTAATTAACATATCATTAATGGGCCAAATTAGCTCAAATTTGTTCTTTTGACTAATTTTTTATTTTTTTTAATGGGGATAGTAAATCAAACTTGGGATAATGATTTTGTGGATGCCTTTGTAGAAGAAAGGAAAAAGATGAGGAGATAATCCTTAATCCAAACAGAACAGTAATATATCTACATTAGTTCATTTGCAGGATATAAAATTGGTTCTTCAAAGATTTGGTAGCAACATCATTTTCTCCAATGGCCTTAGAGATCCTTACAGCGGTGAAAATAAATTGAAAGCTTTCAAGTGGTTGATTTTAGTTTAATCCTATTCTGATTTTTTTTTATTACAGGGTTTTGGAGGACTTATCAAACACTCTTCTTGCTGTTTACACCGCTAACGGTTTGTGTTCAACCATCTCAACATTTGTATGCTTTTATGACTGTCGGTTGCGTCGAGTGCCAATCTAGTTGGAATTCGATATTCGGCCGTTGTGATGCTTTCGTTTCAAAAATTATATGAATCGTGTTATTCTGAAATCATGTCTCGGCCCCCTATTTCTCAGATACAATTAGTACAATACGGACAATCACTAGCTAGGTCGTTTTTAATTTTGTTCAAAGGTTTAGATTGTTGATTTTTCAGGATCCCATTGCTTGGATATTCTTTCGGCAAGCAAAACTGATCCAGAGTGGTTGATCAATCAAAGAAAGGTGGAGGTCAAGATCATTGAAGGATGGCTCAAACAATATTATGCTGATCTTCTTGCTTAATTCGATAGATCAATTGTAAAGGAATCGCTCCAATTCTAAAAGCAAAATAATTATAAACATGGCATATATATATATATATATATATATGTATGTATGTATATGTATATGTATTGAACTCATATACCATTTTGGTGGAAATAATTATAGACATGCAAAAAATTATCACTTGCTTGTAAAATAGGAAGTGGTATATGCGCAGCGGATCCGGGGGGCCTGCTGTGCAGCCCCGCACAGCAGTCTCCGCTGCGCGCCCATACGACGTAGTTTAGCGTAAAACGACGTCGTTTTGGTATATGCTTTGAGGAGTTTGTTTTGCAAAAATTTTAAGACTTCACCCACTTAAAACAAAGTCATTTTTAGTGGAAAAAACACATAAAAATATCACAACAAACTTAACAAATGAAACATAGTTACTATCTATTTAGAATGTGTTGATTATTTTATTGTTTGATTTTTTTTTTGTCTTTGTTTGATTTTTTTTTTTCCAAATTTTCAGTTTTGTTTCAATTTTTTTGATGATTATTGATTCATGGCGAAATAGATTTCAAAAAAGTATAAAAATATTTTGAAAAATTAAAAAAATTTATAAAAGACAAAAAAGTAAATCAAAACAAGGTCTATTAAGGCTTATTTTTCGTTATTAGTACTTTTTTTTTTACTTTTTGATATAATTTCATACTTTTTAAATTTTTTTCGTTGAAATAAACTAATAAACTACAAAAAAATGATGGAGCACGTGAAAAAAAGGAGGGTTAAGTTTGTTTAAAGGCTCTATTTGGCCTAACTTACGTAAATGAATTATTTTCTATCTTTATTTAAAAAAATTATTTGTTATTTTTGAATCATTTTAACGACATTTGTTTAGACTTATTTTTTATTTTTAATAATTTTTTAACTTTTAAATATAATTTCATATTTTTCAACATAAGTTAGGCCAAATAGAGCCATAACAAACTTAACCCTTTCCTTTTTTTCATGTGTTCTATTGTGTTTTTATAATTTATTGGTTCGTTTCGACAAAAACAATTTAAAAAGTATGAAATTATGTCTAAAGTTAAATTTGTTTTTACTAAAGACAAAAAATAAGTAAAAAGATATGTTGTTTGACTTTTTGTTTTTGTTTTTACTGAACGTTTTTAACTTTTTCAAAATATTTTTATACTTTTTTGAACTCTGTTGTTGAGACGAAGCAATAAGCATAAAAAAAATTAACGCAAACTTAAAAATAAGAAAAAATAATCAAATAAGAACAATCAAACAGTCAAACAATAATTCAATAATTACCACAGTCCAAAAAATTGAAACAAAACTGAAAATTTGAAAAAAAAAATCAAAGAAAGACAAAAAAAAAAAAACAATAATTTAATATTTAACACATTCTAAATAGACACTAACTATATTTCATTTGTTAAGTTTGTAGTGACGTTTTTATGTGTTTTTTTCCATTAAAAATGACTTTGTTTTAAGTGGGTGAAGTCTTAAAATTTTAGCCAAACACACCCCTCAAAGCATATACCAAAACGACGTCGTTTTACACTAAACTACGTCATATGGGCGCGCAGCGGGGGCTGCTGTGCGGGGCTGCACAGCAGGCCCCCCGGATCCATGTGCAGCCAATAGGTGTTCATTTTGTCCTCAAGTATAAACAAAAATAATTCAAAAGCAGTACTACTGTTATGAGAAAATATAATCTCAAAATTCTCAATTCAAATCGAGTATTTTAGATTCTTATCGGGGTTGAATTCGGAAAATTTAGATGCTTCAAAAGATGCTCCATTTGTTGTCGGCAATTGTTCCGAACATTCATTTCCATACCAAATAATTTTGGTCGGCAATGGTTTCCGTTTACGAACTAAATTTTAGTCGGGAACAGTCTCCTATTTGGTCAGTGATGGTTTACTATTTCTCAACCAAAACTTTGGTCGGGATTAGCCCACTATTTACCGACCAAAGTTTAGTCGGCCAATATTATAACCGACAGAATATCCGCGACAAAATTAGTGACGAAAATATTTGGTCGGCAATTGTAATCAATGGTGAGTTTTCTTGTAGTGATAATAGGGAATATTTCAGATAGAGAGGTCCAAGTCCAAATTTTTGGGGTTGACATGAAATTCTAACAATTTTCAACAAGTGACAGTTAGGATACGACTGAATAATATGGTGACTGGAACAAGCATGTAGTCAGGTTTAGCGTGACTAAATCAAGTGATCAAAAAGACATCAGGTCAGAATATGGGTGATTAGAACAAGTGACCAAAAGGGTATCAGGTCAGGCTATGGGTGACTCGATCGGGTGACCAGATCAAGGGCATTAGGTCAGCAGGATATAGGTAATTGGAACACATGGCCAGAAGGGCATCGAGTCAAGATATGGGTAACTGGAACATGTGACCAGAAGGGCATCAGGTCAGGATATGAGTGATTGAAACACGTGACTAGAAACGCAACAGGTCAGGATAATCCTGACTACTATCTTGGTTGATCATTTTTGCAATCTGAAATAAACCAGTAGCAAAACTTGACTGGTCGGAGTTCGATTCTGATCTCATTGTGTCAAAATAATTTCAATCATCGATGTGAAATCTTTTTTTGTATGACCTACACCATACTCCTTGTACTATAAATAATAGATTTCGGGAAGGAAAGAGAAAAATTCCACACCAAAAAAATGTAAACTGACCATTTGGTGGAAATAATATCAACACTTTTAATAAGGACCATATCGTCCTTCCTTGTAATATAGACATAGATTTCAAGGAGAAAGAAAATTTATAAACCAAGGAGAGTAGAATTAACAATGGATAAAAATAATCCCAACCATTGATGTTAAATGTATTTTGTAGGACCCACACTATCCTCTCTTATAATGTACCTCGGTTAGATTTTATTTGCTTTAATTAGGAACACTGTTTTTCAAAATTGTGCTGGGAATAACATTTGGATCCCTCAACAATATTTAGATTATAATAGTCATGTCATTGTGTTAATATTTTTCCCACAACCATAAATCATGTCAATTTAATTCTAGCCAATACAGAGAAATTTATTATTGTTATCTCGGAATATAACCCAATTAAACATTTAATTCAGAAGATAAATATCAACGTTCACTATAGTGAGGCGTAAGAATTAATGCCCATATGGAGGATAATAATATGATAAAAATCTTTTTACTATTTTGTAAAAGTTGAGCTAATTGGTAAAAAAAGGAAGAAGAATGCATGGCAAAAAGCGCAAAAAGTCTTGGCTTTAAATGAGACTTCTGCAAGAAATTGGTTAAAAAAAAAAGAAGAAGAAAAGGAAGAAGAATGACTTCATATTATCTCATATATGATTTGTTGAGTACATCAAACACAATGTGCCATTTGAAGCATGGCTTGATATTTGGCAGTCATACCCAACTATACAGCTTCGTATAATTTACGTTTTGATTATTATTAGCCAAATAGAAACCGTCGGGTCTCACAAACCAGTAGCAGTTGTGGTCTCCTTTCAAGTCGCACAAATTATCCAAGTACCGATTGTAAACATCAAAGACTATATCCTTCGAGTCCCAATAAAAATGGCAGAAAAAGAGAGTGCTCATTTGAAAATTGGCATGAAACTGCCAATTAAATTCGGTACCACGGTTGACTGTATGTAGTCCGAGATCATCATCTTTGGATTGACAACGACACTTTAATGCATTCGGCATATTTGGAACTTCGCTAACAATGTGAACCGTGATTTTAGGAAAAAACGAGATACCATCCTCACATAAAGTTTGCATGCAAAGGAAGTGAAATGCCACAATGCAGGCTAATGGAAGAAAGAAACGAGCCATTGTGTTGCTTGGAATATTGTGAATGAAACCATTGCTAGAATTGAAATCTTATTTATAGAGAAAGTTATCTGATTGAAAGATTTTTTCCAAATCTATTTGATTTGCTCAATAAATTTATTTTTCAGATTTTTGGTATATACACAGTTAACTTTCAGATTTTCCTACTTGTGAAATGCATAAAGTTTCAATTTTGTTCTGCAGCATTATCAAGTTAGATATTCTAATTAAATAACCAATTGCAATTGGATTTTCAATAATAAACTTACCATATAATTCTAATTCTTTCAAAATTCGAGCTTCAATATATTACAAAAATGCTACAAACACAATAATTTTGCACAACACAATGCACAACACATCAAAACGATGTAGTTTCATTAAGAGAAAAAAAAAACAGATTGAGTTTTGATTTTATTTTCCTTAATGAAACTAGTCATTTTGATGTGTTGTGCATTGTGTTGTGCAAAATTGTTGTGTTTGTAGCATTGTTCATGTTATCATTTCGCTAAATATTACTGGTCCCCATGTAACAAATTGAATTTTGCCAAAACTTAATATACAACTAGCAAAAATTTGTGTATGCATGGGACGTGCAAAATAAAATGAGAAATATTTTATTATATTAATTTATATTTTTTAAAATTTTAATAAAAAAATTCTTACCACACTAATGCAATAAAACACACGTAACTTTCATGCCATGTTCAACTTGAAACATCTTCAATATCTTATTCTAAGCTCTATTTTTTAGTAAAATATTAAAATTAATATCTTAATGAATAAATTAATTTGATCAATTATTTACTTGATTCACCTCTAAAAAGTTAAAATAAAATATCAAAATTCAAGAACCATGACAGTTTAAAGTAAATAAGAATAACTTTTGAATATATTCTCAATATTTTTTTGGAATAGAACAACAAAATAAATATTTTTTTACAAAATAAGTTAATCCAATATTTATCTACCTATACTAAAATTTAGAAAAATAAATTCAACCTAATATTTAAAACCCTCAAAAAGATTAAAAATATATATGATATTTATTAATTGAATTTATATTAGTTAAAAATAAATTATCAATGACCTAGGTAAAAACCTAGCTAAGAAGCATATAAAAGTTTCAATTAAGATACTTTTCAATCTTTATAAAATTATGAATTCATAGCATAATTAAGATTTTTATCCAATTTAATTTTAAGAGGTGAGTATGAATGCATGTAAAATTTAGTAATTCGTATACTATCTAACGCAATCTATCATAAAGATATTAGAAGGATAAATACTACTCATCTAATGAAATTCAAATATACTTAGTATAATTCTTCGCTTTTGTTGCTCTTATCCTTAATATTAGGTGACGTCTTTATATTTTTTACTTTAAATTTTAAAAATAAAAAGAAAGTCTAAAGAAAAATTCCTTTTAGACTTTTGTCTTTCTATTTTATCTTATTTGGATTTATTTGTAACAGTCAATCTAATTAACTGACCAAATTAAAATCGTTTAAAAAATTAGCCAACTCTTCAATTTTAAAAATGATTGATTTTGCAGTTGGTAGAAAAAATATTAATATGCCTACGATAAGTTGATTAAAATCTAAACACGTTCAATTTAATGTAGGCGCATGCTTGCAATGACAGTACACTCGGTTCACAACTCATAAATAATAGCATTATAGCAAACATTTATTGTTATAAAAATCGATCTTGACCATTATTCGTATGATTTTTAAATTTTTATTATAAAATATATATATATAATATAAAGAAAGTTTAGAAAAAAGAAGTGATAATTTTTTTGTAAATCAAAGTCATGGATACTAAAAAGTAATATGATTATATGTTATTTGTTTCTCAGATTACCAAAATTGTTTTCTACATATTTATAAGTCTATTTATTTGTACTTTTATTTTGAAAATTAACGTCTGCATAATTATTTAAAATATTATGCTTAATTATATAAAAATAATACTAATTACATGTGTTTTTGTGTCGATATAGTAAGTAGAGAAAATTATGTAAATAAAAATATCATATATGGAAAAACACCCCTAATTAATATCATACTACCAAAAATCTTGTGCTCTGCAAGGGACGCATAGAAGCATCTATACTATATATTATTGCAGGGCGACTTTTCGTGAGAGTCGCCCTGAGCGCGACACGTGGCACCACAAAAAACCAGGTATTAATAAAAAAACTAATATCAAATCAAATTTGTAATTTGAAGTAAATGTAATTGTTATGGTATTATTTCCAAAAGAAAAATATTTAAGGTGAATAATACTTCAAAAAAAGTATACACAATCAAGATTAAATTTAAATGAAAGTTAGATTTGCTAATTTATTATGTAGATAGGAAATAACAATATTAACAAAATAATCTCTCTTTCCTTAGAGGGATTTAGTATCCTTTTGGGGGCTGGGGAAATCAATACAGGGATTTCATACTAGCGTTAGATATGTTAATTTATTATGTACATAGGAAATAGCAATATTAGCAAAATAACTTATTCTTTCTTGGGAGGGATTTAGTATTCTTTTAGGGGGAAAATCAAGATACGGGCATTTAAAATAAATAATTTAAAGAAAACCTAAAATCATCTATATTTTGTTCCTATATGACTTCGTTTCTTTATATTGCTAAAAGGTTTTTTATTATATAAATTTCATTGGTTCATATTTTTCTTTAGTGCACACTACCTTCATAATCCGCTAGGTGAATCTCATCCTTATTTTAATATTTTTACATTTTTAATATTGTTCAAGGAATTCATTCTTACCACCAAACATATTTTTACAGGTAATTTGGTTCAACATATTTTAATTTAGTTCAACATATTTTGCAATCGTATCTATACAGGTTTAAAATGAACTACTATTTTGATGTATATTTGTAATTCTTATCCTCCAAACAATAGAGTATTGCCATCTTTATTTGCATATAGAGATGCATAAATAAAATGATATTAACTTTCTTTAATGTTTCATCAATTTGGATTGAAAGTTCAAAATGGAAAAATGAAATTATGTATAGGTTATTGTGGTGGCATTTCTGTGAAAAATCCTATCGAGCTTACCACGTAGCACCTCGAAAAAAAATACAACTAAAAAGTTAGAAGCCTAAATTTAAGATCAGGTTATGGTCAACATCATATACTCTTTATTTGTAGAATACATCCGTGCATTGCCGTTGAAATGTCAAGGAATATAATTCAAAAGAATATAATTTAGATAAGATACCTTTAAAAAAATAGATATTTTGTAAGATATAAATGTAGGTATATAAGAAAACTTATTGAAAATACAAAAATAAAAAATAAAAAGGAAAATAAATAATTTTAAAGATTTTAAAATTTGAGTACTATATATCATTTGGTATGAAATTCGCATTCATAAAAAATATCTTAATTTATCCCGTGCATAGCACGGGTTTTGTG
The DNA here is from genome assembly GCA_019985065.2 of Arctostaphylos glauca. Lineage (NCBI taxonomy): Eukaryota > Viridiplantae > Streptophyta > Magnoliopsida > Ericales > Ericaceae > Arctostaphylos > Arctostaphylos glauca. Next base: position 25,735,072 of record JAHSPW020000010.1, on the reverse strand, counting down.
CTAGTACTTTATTGATACAAATGTAAAATCAAACGTAATTTCATTGTTTTAAACAACAAAAACATACATATTTTTCACATCATCAGCCAAAAATGATAGAAAATTAAACCTAACAAATTATGTCTGAAAGTTATGATAACAAATTTAAGTCTCAAAATTATGATGCCTTGAATTCCTACACATATAAGATGAAATAATAAATAAAATTATATTTTGTAAGATATCAATAAACAATGAATAAATTATATAAAAATATATAATAGGTGACTATTACTTATCTAGGAGTTTGTTACCTTGTAAAAGGTACAAACATTTTTCCGATCGGTCAACGTTTAATACAAATGTCACCGCAGGATCACAACTTAGTTCACATAAAGATTTTGGTGCAGGAATTATGAATACGTAGGTACGTTCATAGTAGGAGGCAATGTCATTCTTGGTCGTTTTGACTCCATTATCCTATCATATTATTGCACGATAGAGTGATTACCATAGTTATGCGATGTAATTAAATGGAGATGTTGAATACTTTACCTGTGATCTATGTTTTTTCAAATGTGATGGTACACATCACAAGATAACCTCTACCCAAGTGTCTTGTAATATAAGCTCCATTAAGTCAGAAGAGTCTTTTACGACTATCCTTGTGGAATTCACCAAAGATTAACAAATATGGATGTGTTAAATATTAATATGCTTATAAAATGGTCTTCAAAAGTGTAAATTTTTTAAAAGAAAAAGTAATGAATTAATATATGCACATACACACACCATTATATGTATAAAAAGTAAGAACAAACTATATAGCAAAAGTAGGAGATAAATAGATAGTTAGAGAGAGGAAGATTTAACAGGGTACGGTTAGTGTTGTTTTGACAACTTAATTTTTTACTGTGTAAGATGCACGATCTTACACGACGTGTTTCTTTTGCAATTTCGTGAACTCGTCTTCGATTAGAAGAATCATCTTGATCGTTTGACAATCAAATAGTTGTTAATTTGCTAGATCAATCCATATAAGAAAGATGAATGAAAGAAATAAAGACTAGTCGGGATCGAAGAGTACCTTAGTATTTGCGGAAGAACTTCTTTTATTTATAGCAGAATTATTACAAAGAGTTTCAGAGAGAGAGATAGAGAGAGATGTTAAAGGAAGAGTCTGCCTAGAACTAAACAGACCAGGCCTTTAAATAGACCTTAAAGCAAACACAAATGAAATTCAAATGAATTTCAAATTCAAATAAGAGACAAATAAAAGTAATCTACAGTAAAATCCAATAATGAAGATTCCTGCCGGGTGCTCTGTGGGCCCCATCGACGCACGTAGTCTTCAATAATTGGATGCTATTGCTCCATAATTGAGCACTATGGTCCACCATTTGGACGAGTGTCCAGATTCCCACCGAAAGTTATTTTGGTGTTTAGCCCATCTTTTCTTTTCCTTTCTGTTTTGCTTGAGCCAGCTTTTCTGCCATGATTTCGGTCATGCTATCCCAAACGTCAGCAATTGTGGGTGTAGCTTCATTCAATTCATCTTCGTAGGGGTCCTGCGATTCCCCTGCCAGACACGTAAATGGATTATTCGTGTCTTCCTTGGACTCTTTAGAATTAGCTGATGTCATTGATTCATCATCAGCTACTTCAGTATGGACAGTTTGGAGGAACTGTTCTTTCATGAAGCTCATTGTTTTGACCACAAGTTCATCTTTAGTGGCCTGAGGAAATTTTTCCCTTAATTGTTCTGAAATTTCCAAAAAGGGATTTTTAATTGAAAGCTTTTCCTGAGCTTGGATTTGGACCTTTAATTCTGAGACTTTATCTTTTATTTGGCCCAATGTCTGATTAATATCTGCTCCTGTCCACCATCTATAATGGAAAGTCCTTTGTAGTATTGGGAGCTGGATTTGATTTTTGCCAATTTGGATGTCCCACCTCCATATCCATGGGATGCCGAATATTGTCATTGTTTCCAAAAATAATCTGCCGGGAGGATCATCAGCAGATTTTTCCTTTATTTGAGAATAATACTGCGTAAAAGGTTTCAATGCAGTCTGAACCTCATCAGGTAAAAATTCTGGTTTTGGGCCAAATTTTGACCACCAAATATAGAACCAATTTGGAAAAGAATTATTTTGTGCCAAAATATTAGGGCACAATTTGAAAAACCAAGTATGTTTTCTTTTATTATTTTGATAATAAAAGCCTTTTGAAAAAGCTTCTATATAATCCCAGTAATTGTACTGGATCGGAACTCCATTTTCCGATTTAATCTGTAAAGATTTAGATCTTTGTGGGTGTATTCCCCATCTTTGTATTGGAAGGACAGTCTTAATTACTGCCTTGCTGTATGTTATTGGACTCTTTCTATCCGATTTACTTTCGAAAGTATGATGGATAGCAACAGAGCCTGACTCCATGAGCATTGCTTCATATTGGTATCTGTATTTGCCTTCAGGCACCTGATAATTCATTGTATCCAGGTACTGGGACTTAATTTCCCAAGGATCATGCCTTAATTGCATGTCTTTTTGTTCCAAGACCATAATTGTCTCGGTAGCTGCCAATTGTTGAAAGACAACTGTTGATTCGACCACGTCCTTTATTGACAGTGGCGTTGAAGTATTGGCTGGAGACTTTATTTCTGCCAGTGAAGGATATTGTAGACTATTAGCCTTGAGATATGCCAGGATATCTTCTTGGGTGACGCCTTTATTCCGTCCCCTTCCTTGGCCACGACCGCGGCCACGCCCCCTATCAGGAGGACGATTCATCCTGCAATTTCCTGCAACAAAATTATTAAGCACATGATAAAACATTGATTTGTGTTTTAAGTTTGATATATCGATCATAATAATGATCAAGAAGATCCAAAAGATATTCTTCCATTTCTCCAAATTTATAATGATATATCCAATAATATTGACTAAAATTCCTTATTGCTTGTGCCCATTTATTGAGATAAAATCTTGAAGGGAAATACTTATAAATATATTGTTCTCTATTAGCTTGACGCATTGCATCACTAACAGTATTCCAGTGTTCATATTGAGTGATAAGACTTATTAATCGCCTTTTTTCTTTTTCATGTTGATACCAGTCATCAGAACTAGTCATAAAATATGGCGATCCTGGATGATGTTTCCAGGCATAATCCACCTTAGTCTCAATATCTAGGCGGTATGATAATTGTATTCTATAAGCTTCTATTAAAGCTGTATCAATAGCTGGAGGTATTGCAGAGGGAAGATCCAGAAGATCTGGATTCATTGCCAAATTTATTTAACCCTGCAAAAATTCTCGAGTTAGGAAATCAGGAAGAGAATTATTTTCTCCTTTAATGTATTCAATTGTAAAATCATAAGCAGATAATTCTGCCTGCCATCTGGCAAAAATTTGTTTTGAAACTAAATTTTTAACATCTTGTTTCAAAATCTGTTTTGCAGAACTGCAATCAACTTGTAGTAAAAATTGTTGATTGAGTAAATCATCTTGAAATTTATTAATACACTTAATAATAGAAAGAATTTCTTTCTTCACAGTACTGTAATTAACTTGTGCATTTTTGAAAAGTCCAGATGTGAATCTGACTAATTCAGTCTTAGAAGTATTAGGGTTATATTGCTTCAAGATGCCACCATAGCCAATATTCGAGGCATCAGTTTCTACTATTTTCTTCCAATCTGGATTGGCAATTGCCAAACAAGGAAGTTGTTTTGCCTTCAATTTTATTTTTTGCACAGCCTTGGTATGAAGATCAGTCCATGCAGGTGGATTCTTTTTAAGTCTCTCATAGAGAGGAGCAGAATCTTGAGCCAATTCTTTATAGTAGTCTCCAATATAATTTAGACTACCTAAAAATCTCTGTAATTGGGTTTTATCTTTTATTTCATCTGGAAATTTAGAAGCAAATTCAATACTTCTATCAATAGGGATAATTTTCCCTTGGTGGATATTATGCCCCAAAAACCTGACATGAGTTTGGAAAAGTTTCATTTTGGAGGCAGAAATTACAAGTCCATTTCTTTTTATTACATCTTTGAAAATTCTCAGATGTTTCATATGCTGGTCAATGTTCTGAGAAAATATAAGAACATCATCAATATAGCAAATTGCAAATTCAGCATATGGATAGAAAATATCATTCATAATATTTTGAAATTCCGAAGGTGCATTCTTCAGACCAAATGGCATTACGTTCCATTCATAATGGCCAAATGGTACCGCAAAAGCAGTTTTATATCGGTCAGATTCCGCAATTTGGATCTGCCAATATCCAGATTTTAAATCAAATTTAGAAAAGATGACAGCCTTATGAAGCCTGTCAAGCAAATCTTTTTTATTGGGAATGGGATACCTGATCCACATTAAAACTTCATTGAGTGGTTTATAATTTATAACCAACCGGGGAACACCTCGTTCCTTCTCAGCATTTTTATTGACATAAAAAGCAGTACAACTCCAAGGGGAGTAGCTTTTTCTTATTAGTTTCTTTTTTAATAAATTGTCAATCTCATTTTGACATAATTGTAAATATTCTTGTTTCATTTGGGAAGGTCTAGCCTTTGTAGGTATTTTTCTTTCATCAAAATCCTTCTCATATGGTAATGAAACAATATATTTCTTTCTATCCCAAAAAGCATTAGGGATATCACTGCAAATTTCTTTATTGAAATCTGTCTGTATTTGAGAAATTTTCTCTTTTACAGAATGTCTTTGAAGAATTTCTTCAATACTCATAAGCTGAATCTCTTTTTGCAAAAAATTAATTTGATTATTCTTATGAGAAATTCTTTGCAAAATATCATTGATCTCCTTGTAGATTGGTGGAGAAACAAATTCAAAAAATACTTCATGTGCACCAATTTGTGCAGTAATACCAGCAGTACTGGTATGCATAGGCATAAGCATTGAAAGGAAAGGAGTTCCTAAAATTAATTCCTGCTGGAGATTTTTGATACATAAAAATGTAGTCTCCAGACAGACTCCTTTATTACAAATATAAACCTGATTCAATTTATACTTGATCATCATTTTGACTCCACTAGCATTAGAAAGACTTTGTAATCCAACTAGCAACTTTACTGTTTTCATTTCCATTATTACAGCAAATTGTGCTATACATCAACATTTGATGTACTACAGAAAAAATTTGATATTCTGTCATACCATCAATATTCCACTCATAGATGGTTCTGCCAGAATAAGACATTTGCTTCTGGAAACCCGATTCCTCAAACAAAATATCTTGAGGAGTTGGACGAGGGTAATAATATCTATCAGCACCAGAATAGGGAAATCTGTTTGGATACTGAATTTTATTAAGAGTATTGGTGGATTCAGTAAAATTATTCTCTAGATCCTTGAGTTGTAAATCTAACTCATTATCAGAATCAGATTTTTCTGATAGTGTATTAATAGACAGGTTTTTCATTCTGTCCCTTAATTCGCGGATTAAATAAGAAGTTTCATTAGGATCACTCAATTTGAATCCTGTAACTGTTATAGGTGGCCTGATATTAACCTGAGATATTTCTATAGGTTTCTTGTCTGGGGTTTTCTTATCAAGTGGTTTGGGTTTGTTGAGATGATTTATATTTTCATCTATTTGAGAAAGTTGATCTTCTATTCTGATCAATTGATCTCCAATAGTATTAAGATGTAGATTTGAAAAATTATTTTGTTTATATATTTTATTATATGGATCAGCATTTGCAGAGTTAACATAGGCTGAAACCTACAAAGGTGGATCACTTTCCTTAGGTGCTTCTATCTCAAGGGGCACTGTCGGAGGGTGAACTGACTGAATTGTAGTTCCTAAATTTGTTTTCCAGTTTTTACTGTTATCTTTTATTACAGTTATAGACTGGCTATTATATTCCTCAAATTGTATGATTTCAGAATTATATTTTCCTTTGAACCATTCGACAAAAGGAAGAATATATTCATATTTTTCTACCCAATTATAGAACTCAGTTTTAAATTTTATTAACTGATCATTGTTATATTTGGAAAAATACCATTTTCGAAAATTTTGGTATTTAGATTGTTGAAATTCAAGATTTATTTCTTTTCTCTTTTCTGGCCCTATAATCATTAATTGATAGTAAAAGTCATCTCAGATGCAGTAGGTGATTCTACTGGTTCAGTATTGTTCTGATAAACTCCATGAGGAATTTGATTTTCAGAGATTCTTATTCCTGTTAAATTATCTTCTCCTAGAGGTCGATCTGGAACCTCTGAAGTGGAGTATCTCGTAGAGGAGGAAGGATTACTAACCCTATATGGTTGAGGGGTAGAGGAGAAGCTATGCCTAGAACTCCTGCTACGCAGAAATCTTCCAGAAGTATTTCGAAAGTTGAGAGAAACATTTCCCTCAGTGTCTTGAACAATTTGTTCAATCGAATTTACTATAGGTTGAGGTGGAACAGCATTAGGAATAGTCCATTCCGTAGGGAAGTTGATTTCCTCCCACTTGATTAATCTGTTGGTTGCAATATGAGAGGTTAACATATTAGTCTCAATTAAGACTGTATGGTCAGGTGGTCCTAATTGACGCACTCTGGGGTTCAGAGTATTAAGAACTTTATAATGGATACGATAAATTAAGGCTATTACCTCAGATCCAGGTAGGAAGTCGTATCCTTTGGTTTGGATTCTACAATTTAGAACCTCACCTATATTCCTATCAGTCAAGGATAGGGTCAAATTGGGATAGGTATTAAAGTAGACCGGTCCATGACTTAGACTGGTTTCTATAGCTCCCATAATTGAAGCTCTCCAATTATTACACCTACCGTCACGTAAAGTTACTTGAAGACAGGTGTCCATACCTAACAAGGTTAATGGTTTTAGAGCAATTTGCACTAGACCAATATGAACATATTTATAGTCTCGCATATGGGGAAGAAGATCTGTACGATCCATTAGATTAATTATTTTATCATGGAGCTCAATGCTCTCAGTTTTTTCCATGGTCTTAATTGCCATGCTACTTCTAAATTCAAATAAACCATGACCATAAATAGTAGATGGTTTTACTGGAGGTATTGTCCAGTGGTTCAATTGTTCTTGCACATTAGCATATTCAATTAATTCAGAATTTTTAATTGTATCATTATTAGAGCGAAATATTCTCCTCATCATTAGATGATGTTAGTACGCATATAGATTACGGGAACATGATTTGCCTTTTTTTTTTTTTTTCAGATGGATAACATTTTAACTGACAGATATTTAGTTAGGTCTCATAGTCTGTATGAATTGTTTATCAAATAGCACGTCTGTCAACGATTTACCGGAGCAAGGCCATAACACCCTAACCGGGTTTTTCAGGCCGGACAAATCCGAACGCGACTTGGATGACGTCCCACTATTTAATAAACATTCATATAGATGTTGTAACCTTAACCAATATCCAGACATTTAGAGAAATATTCATCTTGTTACATATAAAAAATTGCTAATTGCTCATTTCTTTGGCTTCGTTACACCTTAGGTTTCCCATTAAGGGGAGGTTAAAGGTTTCCACCAAATTAACTTGCAATTTGCAATAAATATAAGGCTATAAATCCTCATGTCCCATATTCTATAATTGTACTAACAAATATTATTAAGCCATAAATGCTCTGATACCATATAAGAAAGATGAATGAAAGAAATAAAGACTAGTCGGGATCGAAGAGTACCTTAGTATTTGCGGAAGAACTTCTTTTATTTATAGCAGAATTATTACAAAGAGTTTCAGAGAGAGAGATAGAGAGAGATGTTAAAGGAAGAGTCTGCCTAGAACTAAACAGACCAGGCCTTTAAATAGACCTTAAAGCAAACACAAATGAAATTCAAATGAATTTCAAATTCAAATAAGAGACAAATAAAAGTAATCTACAGTAAAATCCAATAATGAAGATTTTCACAACCCATCCTGTAATACAATGATCAAAAACATAAATTCGATCAAGGGGGATGTCATCTCCGTATAAGTATATATGCATGACATCACAGGTATATGTATGCATGTATGTATGTATATCACTTGTATCAGAACATCCTTCATGTTGTTATTAAAGTATTAATTTTTAAGTTTATCGAAATTTTATTCACCTACAAAAACTAAAACTGCTGCAACTCCGCTTATTATATCTCCTTTGTTATATTTATCTACAATATTTTGTAGGGTTAATGACAATAAAAAAATAATATATGCCCCATCTATATTCTGTTTTATAAATCATGTTTTCCTATCTAGATAAACTATACTTTGTCTTTTTCTATCGTTTTTGGTTAATTATGTGAAAAATATAAATGTTTTCGTTGTTTAAATTACTAAAATTACGTTTGATTTTTCATTTGTATCAATAAAATATGTTTCTATGTGTCTCGTGCATTGCATGAGATTTTTGCTAGTACATATGTATAATATAGATATTCTATATGGCAATTCTTACGTTTGTCTAAAGAAAATTCTAATTGAAAAGAATTTGTTTTATTTTTAACCCTTGAGAATATAATTTTAGAATTCTAGTAGTAATCCGTGGAATTCACCAAATGAATAATTTTAGAACTCTAGCATTAATCCTAATGAAAATAATCTTGCAGTCCAGCAACGAAGATTCACCGCCTAATTGAAAAGATAATCCTATTCATTTGGGAATTCACCAAAATAAATATAACTTTAGAACTATAGAAGTAATCCTAATATTTATTTTAAACATTACATTAGTGTGAGACCCCGACCCGTAATTAGGTAGTTTAGGGTGTTAGCGGGGATTAAATTTGTAATTAAACGCTAATTCGATGATAGTTCGAGATTTAAATGAAGATCGAAAGATGGTCACGGCTTTTATTTTTATTCGTGTTCGAAACCCCGAAATTAGATCGAGCGATAAGTGGGCGAGGCAAATTTACGGGGTGTTGTAACGTTAGGGAGGTGGACCGAGTAACATGTGATAATTTTTCCTATTGAAACAACGGATATACTTCACGTCCAGATATTTAGCATGCGTTGGTTGCTGAACGTTGGCCACACAGAAGCTTAAGACACCACCTGTTTGCAGCTTTGACTTACTTAAACCCATGAAGCTGCTCAATTTCATTCTGTACGCTAGAACCAGAGAGCTAGAGGGAGAGAGGGAGGAGCTTCTTCAATCTGTTCATCGTCACCTTCAGCTGCTTCTTCATCTGTTCTTCAACCTATCCTTCTACAGTGAGTTATTTAATCATCTAAGTTAGGATTTCTTTGTCGATACTTCGATTTTAGGACTAAGATAGACTTAGTTTGAACATATTTGTTATATATCAGAAGGTATTTGAGGTTAGAGCAAGAAATCATAAGAAACCATGTCCTGAAACCCATTCTGCGACCCATCCGGCCACGCATCCGGTCACGGATCCGGCCACGCATCCGGATTTCCGGATTGGCTACCGGATTGGACAGTTTTGACCCCGAACTTTGAGTTAAGCTCCAGAATGCTACGGATCTCAGATTGACCTCAAATTTGGTATGAATATGCCTTGATATGTTGTATTTCAACCCCAAATGGAACCAACTCAATTGGATATCTAGAACTCCTTTAATTGAGATTTCCGTACGATGTGTCTAATCTGGAACAGTTTTGTTCCATTGCATTTTTACTCTACCTAAAGACCAAATTGGACTTTGTTTCCTTCTTACAATATGTTCCCAACATCTTAAAATAGTACCTTGTCAAATTTGGTGAATTTTAGACTTCATTAGATTAGGTGCTCGAGCTATTTTCTATCGATGTAAATTTCAACAAATTGCCATGTTTTACACTTGAGTTATTTTGATCTCCGAGACCCCCATTTTGACTTCATAACCACCCGAACCTTTGTACATTCACTTTCAAACCTTGCTAGACTTAGTGTGATCTGTTTATTTCAGGTTTGAGCAATTTGGGATAGGTGATGTCAATATTAATGTACCGAATCTAGGATGACCTTGTCATTAGAAATTAGAATCCAGGATAGTTATTAAACCATTGCATTTCTTATTATAGGAATCACTTGTGACATCGAAGTCAGTGAAAATCATCAAATTACGTGAGGTGAGTCCGGATATGCTTATCTTACTTGCATAAATGACATCTCATAACACGGTGAATCCCTGACCGCTGGGGGTGAGAAAAGCGGTGATTTGAAATAAGGAAGGGTCCCACGGCCAGGTGGCATCGGGTGACGTCATGCCTATCATTGAGATTACATTGAGGGTCGCTCCCTACACTAGCTCTGGCATATACCGTTGTTTATATTCTGAATGTCAAGTATGAATTGTTATTGGACTGTTTAAACTGCATAACTTACGGATTACGAGAAACTGAGACTATACTTTGTTATGTCCTCAGACTACGGCCTATGGACCGATTCTTGAATATTGATGACATGTTGTTTAAAATACAATAAATGAGATTAGAACATGGCAAACCTGTAAGGTTTGCATATCTTGATTCACACTAGCTTTATGCTAATGAATGTTGCTATGCAACATGCCAGGTGCCAGGTCACAAGCAGGATCCTGATAGACGTTGAAAACAGACAGAAACTACTCCACTTTTTGGATTACTTTGTAGATACGTATGTGTACATAGGACTTGTGTTCAATAGGCCACAGTTGGCCACTTTTGAAAGTGTAATATAAACTACGTTTGTACTTTAATCTTGAATGATAGATTATGCACGTCCTTGTGAAATATTTCGTTTAATTACATGTTTCCGCTACTCTGATTAATTCTTATGACTTAACATAAAAGACAGATAGAATTCCATAAACTTTTAATTACGGAGAGGCCTTAGTGAGTTAGACTCACTGGCCGGTCACTAATCCACCCCATTTTGGGATGGGTCGTGACAATTAGGCGATTTGAATTTTACACCTACTTTGCAAAGAAAATTCAACAATCAACATGGTAAAAGCGACGACAGGATGAGATAGAGTCTAACTGTACGTTCAGCGGAGTTGACAGTCGTGTTTAATTCATCGTAGGAAGAACCGGAAAGAAAATGAGAAGTAATTATTTGCGGAAATCATAATTCTAAAAATTTCTTACTCAAATAAGCTATCAACATATTAATCAAATTATTTGCAGAAATCTTCAATTGATCACAATCCTAACTTTCCTGTGCATGAGTTTTTTTACTCTATAATTGGAATGGAAATCTTCAATTATATTAATTGCTTGATTTGAGGAAACTTCATATTCCTGATCGAATTATTTGCAGAAATATTCAATTAATTACAATCCTAAATTTTCCATGCATATGACTCTCTAATTTGAACAAAAATCTTTAATTATTTTAATTGATTGATTTAAAAAAATTCACAATCCTAACTTATTTTTGAACAAATATTTTTCTTTTAAGGTGCATATCTTATTCGGTAAAATCATAATTTTAGCAATCAAAAATATCATTACTCCGCAAATCATTCTTTCAAACCGAAAGTACCATAAAAAAAAGGGGAAGATACCATAAAACAAATCTTTAAAATACAAAACATTAAAGAAGGATAAACTTCTGAGTGCCACGCGTGTCGCTCTCGGACGACTCTCACGAAAAGTCGCTCTACAATAATATATATATTACAAATAGATATGAAAATATCATGCGTGGTGTTTTGGGTTTCTAGTTGCAAATGTTTGCCGGCCGCTTACACGCGAAGATACCATAAAACAAATCTTTAAAATACAAAACATTAAAGAAGGATAAACTTCTGAGTGCCACGCGTGTCGCTCTCGGACGACTTTCACGAAAAGTCGCTCTACAATAATATATATAGTACAAATAGATATGAAAATATCATGCGTGGTGTTTTGGGTTTCTAGTTGCAAATGTTTGCCGGCCACTTACACACGAATCTAGTTAAGATCTGTGTCCTATTCGTACTGTTCTTTCGCTTGAAGTCCTTTTAATCATTAAATCTCCTTTACTTTGATTAATAAAATTATTTTTTTGTCGAGCAAAAACAAAAAAACACCCCATGATTCTACAAAAACTGAACAAATTGGTAAAAACACCTAGAGTAGTTATGGAGAAAATAATAAATTGTTTAGAAGATCAATTCCACTGCTCACTAGTGAGGATAATAAAATGAATTTATTGTTTCATGTACGAATTGTGGAGTACATAAAAAACAATATGCCATTTGAAGCATGGCTTCATATCACAAGAATTGGCACAGTTATACCCAACTGTACATCTTCCTATAATTTGTGTTTTGGTTATTATTAGCCAAATAAAAACCGTCGGATCTCACAAACCAGTAGCAGTTGTGGTCTCCTCTCAACTCACACAAATTATCCAAGTACCTATTGTAAACATCAAAGACTATCTCCTTCGAGTCCCAGTGAAAATGGCAGAAAAAGAGAGTGCTCTTTTGAAAGTTGGCACGAAACTGCCAATTAAATTCGCCACCACGGTTGACTGTATGTAGCCCGAGATCATCATCTTTGGATTGACAGTGACACTCTAATGCCTTAGGCATATTTGGAACTTCGCTAACAACGTGAACCATGATTTTCGGGAAAAACGAGATACCATCACATAACGTTTGCATGCAAAGAAAATGAAATGCCACAATGGCTAATGGAAGAAAGAATCGAGTCATTGTATTGCTTGGAATGTGAATGAAACCATTTGCTAGAATCGAAATCTTATTTATAGAGAAAGTTATGATCTGATTGAAAGATTTCGTTCAAATTTATTGATTTGCTCAATAAATTTATTTTCCAAAATTACATTGCAGAAATGGTAATAGCAATTGCAATTACCATAAACTTACCATATAATTCTAATTCTTTCAAAATGTGTGCTTCATCTATTTTACAAAGGAAGACGGTGTGAAGCCCCCAAAAGATATTTTCACAATAATGGCTCAGATTGATTTCATCTAATGGTTGAGATTTATAGACAACACGGAAAAGAATATTCTGTGTATACAAATTGGGTAATAATATCAGTGGATAGAGGATCTAAAATCTCATACTTAGCATCAATCCATATTAGGAAGAGAATTGGGCAAGATTTCAATTTATGTCATCTTGTATAATTTATGTTAATTTATGGATGGAGGATCAAACTGGGCAAGATCCTAATTAGGCATGTTATTTCCTATGGGAAGAATATTAGGAATAGTTTGCTAAAAATTAGGAAGAGAATTCAAAGGATATTTGAATTAAAAATGTCTCTAGATCAAAAGAGAAAATTGGGTATTTTGATCCCTTCCTATTTTAAAATCGTTTTCGAAAACATATTATTCTGAAAACCTTTATTTCATATTCTTACTCTGAAAAGAATTTCATATTAATTAAAAAAATTTGTAAGAGAAAATCGGTTGGAAACATTTCATGCTCTAAACGTGGCATAGCCATGCCTACCCGAAAAAAGCAAGAATCCACGCACTGCAAGGGGAAAATCGGCTGAAAATGTACAAAACGTTTAATTTGTATTGTATCCAGAATAACTTCATATTGGTCCCCACATAATGTAACGCTTCATGTATACAATTAGCCCAATAACTTGTTAGAGCTTAACCACGTGACCTAAAATACTTAAACTCCAATTATTAATAATAATATACATAGTTCCTTATATATCAAAAATTACTAGAAATACTATTAGCACTTAACAGCCTAGCGAACCCCCACCGGCTTCCCTGTTTTCTCTCTTTCACCCCCACCCCTTCTTCTTCTCCTCCTCTATCTCTAAAAAGTAAACCAAATTTATTTTGAAATATTTTTTTATTTTTATTAACTTTGCTTCAAATACTGAAAATTATTGATTCGTCTCATCAAAAAATAATTATATTTATCGCATATCCTAATGTGCCCAACTTTTGAGAGAAGAAAAATGATCGACACCGCTCATTCGAATCTCTTTCGATCGTGTTTTATGAATTTTATTCTTGAAAAAATATTAAAAAATTTATCGTTGACTTAAAAAATTATTTCAGAATTAACCGTGAGATCGGAATATTTTGATAAAGAGTAATTAAATTATGATAAGGTATTTGTTGATTTATATTTTATTGCTATTTTGTTATTTTTATTGATTTACAAGACAAAATTAAAATCTCTTAAATCATCTAAAAATATTCACGTTCATCACATGTCCTAATGTATCTAACTTTTGAGGAAAAAAAGGTGATTGAAACTGCTCATTCGAATCTTTTTCTGTCGTGCTTTTCGAACTTTATTCTCAAAAAAATACTAAAAATTTACTGTTGACTTAAATAATTATTCTAGAATTAATCTTGAATTCAGAATATTTTGATAAACAATTATTGAATTTCAGAATTATTGTAAGGTCAATAAATATCTTACCATAATTCAACATGCTTTTATAAAAATATTCTGAGCTCATGGTTAATCCCGAAATAATTGTTTAAGTCAAAAGTAAATTTTTAGTATTTTTTCGACAATGAAATTCAGATAACACGATCGAAAGGGTTTCGAATGAGCAGTGTCAGTCACTTTTTTTCTCCTCAAAAGTTAAGCGCATCAGGACATATGATAAATGTGAATATTTTTGAATAATTTAAGAGATTTTTAACTTTGTTTTATAAATCAACAATAAAATATAGATCAACAAATACTTTATCATAATTCAATAATTCTTTATTAAAATATTCCGAGCTCGCAGTTAATCCCAGAATAATTGTTTATCAACTGTAAATATTTAGTATTTTTTTTAAACAAAGTTCGAAAAGCACAACAGAAAAGGGTTCGAATGAGCAATTTCGATCATTTTTTTTCGTCCAAAGTTAAGCACATTAAAGCATATGATAAATGTGAATATTTTTGGATGATTTAAGAGATTTTTAAATTTATTTTATAAATCAAAAAATAAAATATAAATCAACAAATACTTTACCATAATTCAACAATTTTTTATCAAAATATTCCGAGCTCACGGTTAATTCTGAAATAATTTTTTAAGTCAACGATAAATTTTTAATATTTTTTCGAGAATAAAATTCAAAAATTACGATCGAAAGGAGTTCGAATGAGTAGTGTCGATCATTTTTTCCTCTCCAAAATTTGGCGCATTAAGACATGTGATGAATGTAAGTATTTTTTGATGATTTAATAGATGAATCAATAATTTTAAGTATTTGAGACAAAGTTATATGTAACACATGTCTAGAAGCACTGAGACATAAGAATAACATAGGAGCCATGAGCTTGTATTTTTTAATCCAAGTCACATTTACATTTTGAATCAGGTGGCAATTTATATTTATATTAATACGCAATTAAGAAATTTAATGACCATAAATCATGTGATTATCCCGTACTTTTGGAGTGACCTCTCATCCAAAATTGTGTTGTCATGTGAATCTATTGAAATGTATTTTTTCTTGTATTTTGTAGACTTTGATTTTACCCTTTCTAATTCAGGTCATGTAACACTCTGAATTTTGAAAACGTGGGTTAATGAAAATGAGGCAGATTGCAGATCAACTTCACCATCCATGTTCCCGTTCGAATGAAACTACGCCGTTTTAAGCCTTTATGTACAAAGTTAGTTCCCACGAATATCCGTTCGGTTCAGTGACTAACCAAACCCTATTGAGTATAGTTATAATATAACAATGTCCATCCCTGGCGGATTCAACGAGTGCTATTGTCATCCAATGGCACCCTAAAATAGTAATTGTTAGAATTTAGCCCCAAAAATTTAGAATTTGTGCCAAAGCTGTCGCCGTAGCTAACTCCGTTTAAACCTACTGTTAAATGCAGGGGCACTTTTGGTGTTTTGACCTTAGAATCCTCAAAAGGAGTAATTATTCAGTGGTCTTGCAGCACCACCACCCATTCTCTGAAATGGAAGAAATTTTAAGAAGATAACTTGAAGGAAAATAGTACTCCAAAATACAAAGATTTGGAGAAATGGAGGATGAGTTGAAAATGTCCTCGAGCAACGAGATAATACAAAAAAAGCCATATGTTAATATGAACACGCAAATAAAAACTTAAAAGCATATAAGATTTTATAATTGCCTCGCCGATCTATGAGAGACAAGAGAAGACACGACACGACACAGATACATCAACAATAAATTAAATCATTCTTTTTATATATTTTTTTTAACTCTCAAAATTATGTATGGGTGTTCAATTATGAACTGAGCGTTCAGAATGGATTAGGCTAGATGTTCAAATGAAAACCCTAAAAGAAAATTACCACTACCTATATTATTATAGGATCTTGGTCCATGAACCAAAGAAAGGGAAAACAGCAATCAGCAACCTCAACAATAAGGGCATTTCACTATTTTTCTCTCTTGTAGGACTAACCTTGCCCTTCACCGCTGACCTTTTTGAATAGCCTTTCACATCAAACTCCTTTGTTCTATCCAAATCATCCCATCCTCCAAAAGTGGAGGGATTTTGATTACCCTCATTGACAGAAACATCATCATCTCTACCAACCCACGATCGGTATCCCACTTTTCGCTTTTGGGTCCCTTCGCTTTCTTCTTCTTCTTCTTCTTCTTCTTCTTCTTCAAATAGAAGATTGATAGCGGTGTTGACTCGTGCCTTTCTCTTGGAATTGGTTTTGCTTCTTCTTCTGGGGTTGTTTTGTTTCTTACCCAACAACTTCTTGAATGCAAGAGTAAATGCTGATTGCCCAATGGGAAGTGCTAATGACATGAGGAAAGCTTTTGGACCTGTTGCTAGGAGCATCGATAAGAGGAAGGCTGGAAGCAATGGGTAATAAGATCCGAATACCTGCACTGTCCAGTTTGAAATATAGAGCAATATCATTTGTTCAAACACTTTGCCAGCTCTTTATAAGAATTCAACGAAATTTATACATGCTTCAAAGAAATGACAAGTGAAAAGTATATATGGAGATGATTCTCCAAATTTTGTGAAGAGAATTGGCTTCTCTGCAACCCGTGCGCAGACTGCAGAGAGGGATCTCAACTGTCCAAAAATATTTTTAACGGTTCAGATTTATTAAAAGTATCTTTCTGAGAAGACATTATTCTTTCTTGAAACTGGATCATCAATTATCGAGATGCACTGTCAAGATTAGACTGCTTATTACGGTTTGCTCGTGGACTGTAAAAAGGTCGAGTCCTTTGAATAGCACTCCATATTTGGAGAATCAACAGTGTGTCCCATTTTGGTATGGAGCATGGTCGGAGTGGTTTTCTCCTCTATTTTGGTGAATGTAGGGGTATAACTGATCCAGTTTGATCCAGACCGGAAGAAAAACTTGGACCGAACCGAACCGAACCGATTTTACTAAAAAATGAAACCAAACTGCCGGCTCAGTTTGGTTCAGTTTTCCGGTTCAGTCCAGTTTATCGATTTTTACTTACACTCCTAGGTAAATAGAGTATGCTTAAAGACTGCACAAGAACCAAGGCATGAAATGTCAACTAGTCTAGCAATCCTATGAGCAAACATTGTGTGTGCACAAAACATTAAACAAATAACAACAAAAAAGAAAGAAAAATAGTACTGAAGTCATAATTTTTCTGATATTATTTTTGATTTCTTACGAGAAGCATATTAGATGTAGCATTAGATGTACAACATCCACATCATTGGTTTGTTGCACAATCACCAAACAGAAACTTCACACATCACACAACCATACAACATCAACTTGTACACTAAGTCAGTATTGTATAAGCAAAGCAACTACTCTAGAAAGGCACTTAGCAAAGGATGAAATAAAGAAGACAGACATAGAGAAGGAAAACGAAGGAAGAAGCAAAATACGAACACGAACATAAAACTAGTTGCATATTTATGCTAAATATGATACAACAAGTACTAGATTGATTGTGAAACTTAAACAGCAGACCAACCATGAGTCCTTTAAGTGTGACAAAAAAAAGGAAAGATTTTTGTTTTGAAAAACTTTTCAAGAAGTTTACAGGCCCAATAGACCACATGGTCTATAAGAGAGTTGTCGGTAGGTAGTCCTTTCTCCAATTTTTTTTTTTGGAGCGTTTGATTCCCATGACTCACACCCGCCCCACATAACCATGGCAGATAACACTTCTCATCCAGCAAGGTCACAACTTCTCTAAAATAGCAATGAGTCTGGCGACGGTGAGAATAATGCCACAATATTTAGAATCTACATGCACTTTTCACTGATCCCAAAGTACGCACTCCAACAATTACCAGCACACTTATCACAGATTTCAATACACTTATACATAATCTATTCCATCAACCGTCCCTAGGGCTGTGGTTGGTTAGCTATTCCAAAGTAAATTTTTAAACAGTAAACCAAATCAGCAGAGTGCAGCTCCACCCTTCATTTCTAAGCTCTGATTATTTCCTTTTCTTTGCTCTTTGGTTAGATGGAAGTTCAACAGAAGTAGACCTCTTGTCTAGTACAGATAACAATATCCCTACCTGAAATCAAGTTCTTTAGAAAGGGAATCAAACCCTTGCCTAACATACTCCACTTTCGAATCCTCACCCTCTGGTATCATTCGCTATGAGCTGTACCATTAAGTTTTAAAAGTCAGCTCCTCTGTACCAGTGAAGATAATTTTAAAAACTTTCAAATCACGCATAAATCTAGTTATGAAAAAATGCATCTGCATGAAAGCTCAATTTCGAAGTGAATAAGAACGAAACAAAATTAACATTTCCTTCATGCATCCCCCTGTTCCTGGTTTGCTTATTATCAGGACTAGCTCGATGCTTCAGCCGGGAATGAAAGTTGTTTGGGGGGTGTGGAGAGGGGGGGATCTGAGGCTCAATAAGTGCAAGGAAGCATGCATAAGTTCCAAGAGGGGTTAGCACAGGCCATAAACCCTCAGCTAAGTTAGGAATCATGGAGAGGAGAGTATTGGAAATAGGCTGTGGGACAAGCCCCCTTCCCATAGTGATAAAATACTAACGCGTCTCCTCCTTCATGGCTGCCTCTCTACATTACCATGTCCATAAATACTAACCTCATTTCTTGGACAATATGCACATTAGAGAAGAGAACCACTTTCTTGCTCTACCATTCTATTTCTACTAGATTATATCCCTAAACATATTTTTCTGCTACAAACAAGGGCGACCTCTGACTCCTATCTCTTAACAGATTAGATTTATCACTTCTCACATAAAGATCTGTCTGACCACATGTTCCAAGCACTTAAAAGTCCCTATTCTCTATCTAATTCTCCTCAACTCCATCTCCTCCCCCACTATGACTCTCCTCTTCAAGTCTTCGGGCAAACGTGTTGGGACCTTTTCTAGCTCGAGATCCTTAGTACTAGAAGACCAACATTTTCACCTCCTACAACTTCAAACGTTAATGCCACCATTAATTTCTCTAGATGACCCACTAAATCATAGCAAATGTAAGCCAGCAACGTGCCATGGAAAAGGAGCAAAATTTTAGCCAATTAACATGTAGAGGGTGAGCAATTATATTACGAAAAGAGCCCAAAGAAACCCCAGTCGAATATAATTTTAAATCAAGCATATCCAAAGTCTTAGAGAAGCAAAATTCGGGATGGAGTAATAAATAATTAAACACAACGAAAATTACCTTAAAAATCCAAATACCATCAAGGAATTCCTCAAGAATCCCAGGCTCTTGGTCCATCTCCGACGGCGAGTTATCAGACCACCACCGCCTCCGCCGTTCCCCACCGAAATCGTCTTCGTCGTCTTTGTCTTCATCGACGTCTCCGGCATTTGAGTCCCGGCGACGGTACCTGGTCAATAAAATTGGCCGGCGAAGGTGAGAAGAGAGATAAGGGTTGTGCGAAGAGAGAGAGAAAATGGGGTTTGTGAGGGGCCATAGCAGTGATTGTGGAGAGAATATGGTAACACAACATGAGGGATTGAGGGGAGAGAGAGCAGCAGTCGCAGCTGAACTCTTCATCTCTTTTTCATTATCCTCGCCCTCTTCTTTCTTCCGTTCATATAAATTATGTGAATTTCGACAATTTTTTTTTTTGAAAGATAGTCAATAATAATTGATGTTTTTTATTTTGGAGTTTTTTTGTTAAATAACTTTTATATGGGTTTGATAAATACAAGAAAATATTCGAATTTAAGGTCGTGTTTGCTCTTTAAAAATTCATTTGAGATGAGTTTGTTCCGTAAACAAATCAAGTTTGAACTTTTTTTAAACTTGTTAAATTTTCAAGTTAAGCTTAAACAAATTAATACTCGACTCGTTCAACTTATAATGAATAAAAATTTAAGTCACTCGAAATCGGCTCGGCTAAAATTTGTTTGTGACCGTCTTTTCTCATAAACAAATTAATCTTAAACATATTTTAGAAGTTCATTAAAATTTCACATCAAACAAACAATCAATTATTTTGTTTGTTTGCTTTGTTTGTCAGCGGTATAGCATTACTTTTAAGGTTATAAATTATTAAGGTCCTTCGAACATATTTGAACATAAATGTATTCAAAATTATTAAATGCACATAGAATTATAAATTATTAAAGTCTCACATGTATTTAACGATTTCAAATACATTTCTATTCTAAAACTTTTCCCTTAAACATTATAGAGTAATACGAAGAACATTCCAGATTACGCATCCAATAAGTCTAAATATATCTACGTCCGAAATATCGATTTTTCTAAACTTTTCCAAAAGTAATTATGAAAGTCGTCGACCTCGTATAAATATTTATTCACGCTTCCGATGTGGTCACAAGGAGTTTCCATTCTATGTGTTGACAACACTTCAGGCGGGGGGAAGAGAGAGAGAGAGAGATGAAGCCGTCGCCGGTGGACTACTTCGCGGACATGGATGACCAGGGAACGACGATAGCGATGGACGTCGACGACGTCGAAGGTCTGGAGATATTCGGAGAAGGCCCAATTTCCACCGACAATATGCTCGCCGACGCCGACTTCTACAACTCCTTCGAGGACGACTTCGACGACACTGATATCAATTGAACTCTCCGTCTAATCATCCTCTTTCTAGAGCTTTTCGACTCAAAAAATATCTCCGTATGCTCGTTTGATGGAACAAATAAGAAATCACGAATCAGATACAATCCCTCTCCTAGAATTGTATGCAAAGTTATATGATTTAATTAGCTGTTTGATTTTTGTCCTTGGGCATCTTTTGCATCGGTTCTTTGTCTTCTATTGTTGAATATCTGGATATATGATGCATATTTTTCAGCAGTATGCAGGGTTTTGTGGAGCCTTGAACCCGGATAGTGTTCTCTTAATTGATCTTGAGTGAATTCTTTGCCTGAGCTGCAAAAGAGAAAACGCGACCGATCATAAGTAGCCGTAGATATTTGAGTTAGTTTTCGAAGAAAAGAGAACCAATTGAAAAGTTTGAATGGGAGTTTATGCGGACCTCGAATGGAGTGTCATCATATCTCTTATAGGTAACAGTCATGGTGTACGTACCATGATGTTTGAAAATTTCACCTCGTGAACTGTCCAATTCAGTGCATCCATCACGTGCACTACGTCCTAGCACCATGGCGATCATGCCACCACGTCTAGTAATGGTCTATCCCCCACATCTTAACGGATAGCCGCCCTTATCGAGCATCACATCCTGCTCGACTTATGCCAAGCACCATGACCACGGTGGACTGGCTGAGCGAACATCCATGAGAAATAACTGCGAACCACTACTTTCCATATGTGCCGACTGTAGAACTCCAACTCAGCCCATGCACTGATTGTGCATCCAAAAGCAGGCCTGTGGCACGTTGTATGGGCTTGTGAGCCTTAGGTCCGGCCAATGACCGAGTTTAATAAGGGTGACCCAAGACAAATAAGAAAAAGGCGAGCCTTGAATGGTCTACATGTCTAGCCCATCACTGAAGCAGACTGGGACAAGGGGTAAAACAATAGGATTTATAATTTTGGTTTAATTTTTCTTCCACATATTGGGAGTTTTGATCTTGTAGCAAATCATCTGATTTGTGGAAATCAGTTGCCCAAGCTGGAATCTACCCTTGAGCATGTTTTTAGATACTGATGGTAGTACTAAGCATCTTGCCATTTTATTGAGTATTGGATACTGCATAGCAATTTTGCTGTCAACAATTGTGGAAGTTTCATTTCCTTGGTGGTATTTCATTGCTGCTAGAAACAAATAAATCATTAGAAACCGGTGCAGAACAGCTTTGACTTGAGTTCGAACATAGGATTTACTCCTTTGTCGATAAAAAGTTTTGATCTTTCCTCCTTCAAATCGTCTACCTTTCCCCCTCACCCAAAACGTTTTCAGCTGGATCAATCTTCGGGGATTGTATGATATTGTATCTAGGAAGTACGGAGTCTCAAGTTGGGTTGGAGGAGAGGGCAACTATTTCAAGACACAGGATTGGCCCTCTTTTCTTCGATATGTACCAGCTCCAGAATGGAGTAATCCTTTTCCTGTTCATTTACTTGGAAACCTAGCTGGAGCTACAGATGAAATTAACCCTTCAGTCCTGAACAAAAGGTAATTGATAAGAGCACGACAAGGTACGAGAACTTCAATTTTGAATACCGGACAAGCGGTGAGTCAATGACTAGAGGTAAACAACTATCCGTGCCAATTATTTGTCCCGAAAGACCCGTACTATAACTCTGTTGGGGGAGGGTTGAATTACCTCAACAATGCAAGGGCAAAATATTATGCAACTGGTAACATCGAACTGGGGATATTGATGCATCATATCTATGCATATACTATCTGATGATTTTCTTCCCTGTAAATTATGAAGCATACAATGCTTCCAGATTTGGTCTTTTGGTTTTCTATAAAAGAAGTTTATGATTTTTAACGTACTCATAAAAGTTACTCTAGGAACAACAGATTGATCTTTCCGAGTAGCTAACATCGACAAGAAGGTTTGGCACTTCGATGTCAACTCTTCGCCACCTGGGACTGTAGTAGTACGTTTGAAGGGTTAAGTGGTACGTGAGCTGGGTTCGGAGTGTTGTGAGATAGTTTAATCCCTATTTGATGTGGGCTCTAGAGCATTGAGATGACATTTTCCTAGTATGTGAGGATTGAGAAGGACACACCTCTGGCAATACCATTTATCGTGCCCACCATAAATGCTGGAGTGGATAACTGCTAAAAGCATTTGAGTAGTTAGTCCACTCTAAGATAAGTGCTCTCTTATTCTGACTTTCCAGAGCCTCTGGTAGCACAGCCAAGACAACGGCTAATTTTCTGTACTTGGAGCGGCAGGAATCTTGAGACTTCAAGAGAAGATTGCTACGGGACATCAAAATGAGGATATAGATGCATATCTATGCATATATTATCTGATGATTTTCTTCCCTCTAAATTATGAAGCATACAATGCTTCATTATTTATGATTTAAGGAACCCATTTGTTGGATTGTTATGATTTTATCAACTTGGTTCTTGCCTCTAGGGTTCTCTCTTGTTGCATTTGGTTTACCCAGTTTGTACTAGTATGATGAACAAGATAACAATCTAACCTTTTAAGCATTATTTGTTTTCCTGGTATTCATATCTTCCAACATTTTTTTCCTGATAACATAGGTATCCAGACGGTTTGAGGCTAAGTTGGGATAAAACTTGGGAAAATTTTCAACTAATGCCGATTAGTCCTTAGGATCCTGAAGTTAACAGCCGGACAAAACTCCAGTGGCTCTAGATATTGTCGTCGAGTTTCGATCTCGAGATGTCCGGGTTTACGGCTCGTCCGATCTCCACTCGGGCCTTTCATCTCAAGATATCTGATTTCTAGAAATGATCTTTAAAAAAAAAAAATTTTAAGTTTAAAAAAGTTCATTAAAGACAAAAACAATTCAAACATGCTAATACTTTTGAATTATTTATCTTTTCTAAATTTTTTAAAATCTAATTCATATTTTTCACTTTATTGAAATCTCTCGTCAAGATACAATAACTTGACACAAAACTAGAACACATAAATAAAATTAATAATCTAAAAAAAATTAGGTCAAAACCTATGAGATTCTAGAGGAGAGAGTATTGGCTGGTTTGTTGTCCTATGTGCATAAAAAGTCTGGAAATAAAGACACTTTTGTTTGTGTGGCTTTTACACAGTGCCATCTTGGCTTTATAAAACACTATGGCTAGGTTATCTTTTGGAGCCTCTTGGTGCCTCATCTTTAGGGAACATTTGGTGCTCTATGTCAACATTTGTAACATAGTCTCAAAAAAGAAATCAAGAAATTTTATCTGAGTTCAAAATCAAATATCATGATTTATTTGAATTTCTGGAATCACAAATACAAATGAATCATGACCAATGATTTTGAATTCAGAGAGAGTTTCTTAATTTTTTTTTTTTTTGAGAATATACGATTTTTCGGCATTTTCAGCAGCAGTTGTTTTCTGGAATTCCTTGAAGCATATCCAAAGAAACAAATGCTAGACAAACGGAGGAACACAGAAACAAATAGATATTTTTCCAACCATTCGATACACTAAAAATTCTACGTACATCATCTGAGACCAGTACACATTAATAAATATGTATTTCCATCTGCGTCTGGCAATTTTTATCCGAAAAAGATCCTGCCTTGGAAAAGTGATCATCCAAAACAAAAGCAGCAAGGAAATTTCCTTGACAGTGTGTGACTTAAGATTACTCCAAATCCATGTGAACAAGACAACCTATACAAGCAAAACATTCACCATTCCAGTTATACTATATCAAATCAAAATGAATGAAGCCAGAAGTGAAAATAACCAAATATAGTTTACATATTTTCCAACTTTTTTTGTATTTTTTTTACACTGGAGTGCTGATTTACAAATCCACAATCCTCACAATGAAGTCTAGACTACACTAGAAGATACAAGAAGCAGATAGCAGTCTTTTATGGTGAAATCAGTGAGGTTATAACTTCAATCCATTTCTCACATCTTTTCTGATCACAAAAAGGACAACTAAATACATTGGCAAGTTGGGAGATGTGGACCCGGATTGAAAATTTGAAACCCTTCTACAACCGTCGAGGTAGAGATGACCAATCACCGGGCTAGCTCATCAGCTTATATCTTGCGATTTTGCAAGTCAGTTTTCGTGTTGGTTCTGGCCCATCTCTTGCAAGTTAGCTTCACATTTCAAGGGGAAATACTTCCTTCTAATGTTTACAACACACAAATATGAGAACACCTCAACACATACAAACTCTTACTTGGGTACCAATCAGGAAACTAGAAAGTTTTTAAACAAGCCAAAAAAGAGGGGGGTTAGCAACTACAGTAGTCGGCAGTAACAAATCGTCGATCAGTAGCCATTTGTATCACATCCTGCAAGAATGATATTTATTCCTAATATTAGAAGGGTGATAGACGAAAATACAGTGAATAAAACAGAGGGCACCCGCAAATATATGTGATGGAAATCAATGAAAATGATGGGAGGATCTCTCTCTCTCTCAAGAAGTTTATCAAAGACAGCTTCAATACGCTCCTTATTTTCACGACACAATAAACTTGGTTTCGGAAGTAATTGTGTACAGAAGTTCATCCAACTTTCAATGATTATGCCCCTAATTTTAGTCAAGGGACTCAGATACATGCCCTAATGAACAGAAGGGAGCAGCTTCTTAGCCAATACAAAACGAACTGTTCTACTATTTCGGCAGTTTCACTTGTTTTAATATACACCACCCCATGACTGAAAGAATATGTTCAAAACTTGTCAAAAAGGCCGACATTTGAGTTTATACGTTGACTCTCTATCCTATCTCAGCCTAATACTTCTTCTGAAGCGGCAATTCACCAAAAAAAAATACATGGGAGAATAATCAAATTGAGATGAAGGCACCACTTCCGGGTGAAGATAATAAGAGTTCAAGAAAATTAATTTCTAGATACTCCAAATCATCTTCTTTAATCCTCTGAACTTTTATTCAGCCACAAAATCCATACCACGTCAATCCAAAATGAACTTTCTCATTAACTACCTGGGTTTTCGCTTCATCTAGGTAAAGAAACAAATTTCGTTGATAAAGAAACAAGCTTGACACTGAGAGTTCAGGTTATCCCAAGCTAACTGTGCAAGAACGGCTGGATTTATTGCATCTCACAAACAGGCCAGGACAACTTGTGTCATGCTATATCATCTAAATCCATGCAAGCAATAATGGCAGTTGTTGTCTTCTTATAGTGATTTATTCCTATAAATGAATAATAGAGGAACAATCAACATCACAAAAGATTCTTGGAAAGAGAGGATACCATTTGGACAGAGTTGTACATCCTTTACATTGGCTGCAATTGGTCCTTATTAACATTCTAAAGCATATGTTGGGACCTGCAGGGAAAAAAAGAAGAAAAAGTGACTAGAATGAAATGACTGTTATGATAGTTAGAACTGGGTCAGACCTCGTCCTCAGAATAATATACTAACAAAGGATAATACCATGATGTTCGAAAACCACATATGGGCAACTATCTGATCACCAAGACAACAGAAATGGTGTGGCAATGTCTTGGCATTTCCAGCACATGCCGAAGTCCTTATTCATCAGTATTTAACTTAAAAACTACAAGTACCTCATTGGCTTTACGTATGAAGAGTAATTAAGTATTACAAGAAGTTTAAACAGGAATAAAATGAGAGAAGAGAAACTTCGGTAAGTATGAAGCTCTCCACCAAAGACTGATCCGACAGTAAAGACTCTTACTCCCTCCCTGAACCTCTAGTGGCCCTCGCTTACCCCGTCACTTGATTTGTGAAATGAAACAGTTGTGAGATCCCATTGTTTGCTTACTAATTCTTCATTTGGAGACCCACAGCAGAAGGAAAAGTTTAAGTTGAACACTGTTCTCAAAGCAACCCAGTCAAACTAGAAACTGAAAGCATTTCCATAGAAGACCATCGGCAATGCATCTTTGTTCATGTCATCACTGGGCAGCAACAACTGCATGCGGGCCAGGACTAGACACCCTACCCATTCCTGGACACTATGCTTCTGATATCCTGATACAAGGAGCGGATATAACCAGATGGCGGATGCCAATAGCTAGTTGCTAAGGTAAGGGTGCCCTCACGCTCATACAATCACTTTCATACACACACTGTGAGACTTCCTTACCCACCCACCAAACCACCCCAACAACAAAAAGAAAAAGCGAAGAATCATTATCAATTCCATATAATCACTCAGGCAACCCGATTCGCACCAAGTTTTCTCTGTCGGACATGGAGAAAGCTCCAAGGATTGACCCGGGGTTAGACTACTCTACGGAACCCCTTTGGACGACTGCTCTGTGCTTGCCGGTATCTTTCGTTCTTCCGGCCAGGACCAATTCCGCCTAAGGCCATGATCTTGTGCAGAGACAAATCCAGAAGGATGGAGCCATTTTCTACTACGCCTGTTGTGAGTTTCTAGCTGACATTGATTTTTGTCGATACTTATTCCATTTCATAAGCATCACAAGTCACAACCTTTGTTGTTGGCTTTGTTATTCAGCTCTAACCCAAGTAGCACAGACACGTACGTGCTACACAATACAAACACGCCAACACCGGGACGAAGGAGGTCACAACAGGCTTGAGACACTTTGAAAAATTCTAATTTTACAAACCTATGATATGCCATACAGAGAATAGTTTATTCAAAGGTATCAACATAAAGCCAATAAAAAAATCAGATCCATTCCATAACCATTACGATATTGACCACAAAAAACTGCATACTGTTTACGAACATTGTGGTACACACGAGGCATTCATCTTACACATGTTTCAAAATATACCAAGAGTAAGTTGTGTTGCAAAGAAGGCAAAACAATGTTCCTACAAAGAGATTCAGTACAAAGGTCGTGTTTGGAGGGTCCAAGGAGCATCGCGGAGCGTCCATAAATTGTCTGTTATTTAATTCCCTAAACTAAGACATGTTACAGAAGTGTTGGCACACTTTTACGAGTGTATTTGTGTCAGTCCCCAAAGGACACTCGACACTGGACACACTTCCTCCAATTGAGCTGTCTGTTCTTTTTAGTCTCTTCAAAGTTTCTCATCCTCCAATAATGCACTCTGCTACTAATATTCCATTAAAATTTTCCACTTCAAGAATACTCTAAAATAGTCTCCCAATTATACTGCAGAACAATAGCTATGTATGACACTATGACAACAACCATTCATCTACATACTAAATGTAAAGTAAAAATAATGTCATAAAGCTTGGGCCTTGCTATACCTCAAGCATGTTCTCATCAAGAAAACCAGATATTGTGCAATTTACGCTCTCGGAATTTTCGTATTTGAGGACCCGGAGCTTCCCTTCCTGCATTTATAAGAAGTCAAATTTTGGAGTCCAACATATTTCCACAAAACCAACTTGAAAGAAAAGAAATAGTAATGTGGATCACCTTGGTTCCATAGACAAGGCCACTACCCACTGAAGGATGAAAACAAGCTACATTAACCTCATCCTCAGCACTGGGAAGCACTCTCACAAGTTCCATATTGGAAACTCTGTAGATCTGAATGACAAAAAAATTGAGTTGTGGAATTATAGATCCCGATAACTCAAATTTTGGAAAATGAACCTCATTTTTGCTGCTACCTCTCTTTTGTTTGCCACATTGACTATGTACAGTGTAATCATTAGATACAACTACAACGGATAAAGTGCATCAAGAGTGGAACCCTTTGATTTTCATCAAAACAAATTTTTTACAAAATATATAATGACACCTTTTGACAAAAGTCAACTAAAATTCCAACATTAATGCGAGGAACAGGGAACCAAATTAAGAATGCCGCAGGGGAAAACAACCAAAATGTGCAACATATGCAAGTATAAGATTCTAGGTTCTGCTTTGAGAAAATTATCACTGAATTTCTTACTCAAAAATCAACCTGAATTGGGAGTCCAGATGTCATCATCGGAATTTAGAAAATGGAGAGTGCCTCTTGCTTTAAAATGTCAATTTCTTTCCTACACTTATATTAAATTTCCATACAAAAGTTTTAAGAACCACTAGGTCACAGGACCACAAGTATCAATAAAGATGAAGAAGGATTCTTACCTCCAAAATAGTGTAAATTGGTATTGTTGTCTCTCCATCAATCACAACACTCTTAAGAAGTGAACTATGGCGACGGCCGTAGGCCAGTAACAAATGCTCTGATGTGGGAGAGAACTGCACAGACAAAATAAATATATACAGGTCAAACTATTCCAATATGATTAATAACATATTTCATTATCTAATTTAGAACACTCCTGCATAAGTATAACCTGTAGCAAAGT
The DNA here is from genome assembly GCA_019985065.2 of Arctostaphylos glauca. Classification (NCBI taxonomy): domain Eukaryota; kingdom Viridiplantae; phylum Streptophyta; class Magnoliopsida; order Ericales; family Ericaceae; genus Arctostaphylos; species Arctostaphylos glauca. The sequence continues at coordinate 25,705,870 of JAHSPW020000010.1, read as the reverse complement.
AGAACGAAATAGATAAACTTATGATCGTGTAGGCAATTGAGAAGGCTGACCAGATGTTTTCAGAAACTAGTTTTTGGAACTCTCAGACCACTATACATTGAGATAAAGGACATAAAATAGTGGGAGGGGTTAGGGTTGATTGGGGCTGAATGGAGTATGTTTTACCAAATGAAAAAGGAATTGATCTGTAACAAATTATAACAACAGTAGCCAAGCAGGTTTTTGTAGAAGAAAAAGACGAATTAGGACCTTAATTTAGCTTCATATCAAACATATCCTTGCTCCCTTGCAGCCAATCTACTTCTTTCAATTCTCTTATGGTAATGGTAGTTATATTCTTACCTTCATCTATACACAGCCAGAAATCTCAGATATCTGCCCAATTGCTACTTAAAGAAAGAAGGGCAGCAATAAGACCACCACATCGGTTATAAATCCCTTTGTGAGGTATCCCACCCTTCCATGCCAACTACTTTTTAGAACTCTCGGAACACTAGACTCTATCTCATATAAAGCATAAAGACAACCAAGCAAAGAGGGTTAGCAATCTCTTATGACAACTTGTTGACCTCTCTACTACAATGATTTCTTTTTTTCCCCCTCCTCAGGTAACTAAGCTCTCAAGAATGAGTTTAATTTTCCATCTTTCTCAAGAATTACAATTCAATTTTGAATCCACAAGAACGGCAAACTTCAAGATTCTTGATAGTGAAGCTCAAAAAGATTCACGCACGGCACATCTTCTATAGGGACCGATACGATTGATCGTAATATCTTACAGGTGGAGTTACCATTTCTCATTTCAAAACTACCCAGTTGTGGGAACATTGAGATTCCCACAACTTGATATGCTTATATTTCTTTAGTCATGAGGAGCACAAGTAGACTTCATACCAAGGTCCAATAGACATTATATAGACCTCCAACCCATTAGCCAAGCCCTATAAGTGGTGAGTCCATCCAATGTATATTACGTGCCACATCTTCTACATATACAACATGAGACTCTTAACTTCACAAATGTTCCAAGAAATCTCCTTCATGCGAGTGGAACAATAGACTAACTACCCCTTAAATCTGAAACTATCACTCCCCTATGCACCCAAAAGAGTTGAATACAGACCATCGAAAGGTCTCCCTCAATTCTCCTATTACTCTCCAACACCCTGCCTAAACTCGCGCTACTAGACAAAACACCACTCTATCGAGATCCGCCAAGCAATTGGAATTACTACACTAAGAGGACTCAACGTGAAGAGCCACTTAAATGGGTATCAGGATCAAGTGATCAACACATTGCCCCTCAGCAACACCAAGGTCCAATATATATAATATGGAACTCATCTCCACATCTTCCAAAAAATGAATATGCGAACTACGGTTTTCCTTTTATCCCATATAGTTTAGAATGATTTTAGTATAGTAGCATTTCTTTGTGGAAAATGGTCAATATTGAACCACATGCATCTGACAGATGAAAAATACATCAGCCTAACACACCTATAAGGTCAAGAATGCTGCGTCTAACTTTTCATATTGTAGGATTTCTTTGTTGATATACTTGGAGGTTTGTTACCAACAAGAGGAAACAATACTTCAGTTTAAGCTTGTATCCTCAGTTAGAGCTACACAATGTTTTCTCGCTTATTGTAATTTGAATGCCATTGTAAAGCAATGATACAAAAAACACCAGAAAGAAACTGACCTGAATAGAAGTTAAACAATGAGCAGCCCTGATTGGCCTTGAGGCAAGCACCAAACCAAAACTACGTACATGAAAATGAAAGTCATGACAAAGACGCATAACTGTAATGAGAGCTAGACATATGAGTAATCAAGATCCAGAGAAGGTAAGAAGTTTAAGCTTACGTCGCTTCTTCGAGGGAATATATACGAAGTTCGTAAATGACATGGTGAGCTGAGATAGGGTGTCGTGTCGGAGATGTTGAAGCCCCAGTGACATCGTAGTGGACCTGGCTGAGTAAACCATGATCAACTTCCAGATTTGGTAGTACACATGCAACACAAGCTGCTAGAAATCTGCCACAAGGTGAAAAATGGGCACCCATTTCGCTGCCAAAATACAATCTTATAGGTAAGCATTTGAAGAATCTGGCTCACAAAATATGCAACCTATCCTTGAAAGTGGTATTTTCCAAGAGAAGTCAATAACTTAAAGCTGGAAGATTCTTGCATGACGTACATACAGGGAACTGGAAGTAGAAAACAAATTTAAACCAATAAAGGCTTCTCATTACACATGAAAACCAATACTTTGCTTCATGGTATTAAAAACTTGAGTAGATAAAATGCGGGCACAAATTCAACAAGTACAGAACTATACCTACAAAGTACAGCATGGGGTATGGTTAACCGACATCTATCAGCATCGAGAGGGGTACAAGGGTCTTCAAAATCATGTGTCCAAACTCTGAGCTTCACGGTGCAAGGCAATTCTGCAGCAGCTACTGTAGCCAATGATGAGGCGACTTCTGTCTGGATCCGTGTAGTATTATCAGAAGAAACGCCCTCACCAGATCCAGTCACTGGTACCATGTGAGCATGTGAAGAATGGTGCCGTGAATCTGATCCACCGGGAACCCTAGATTGGCCAACCCTAGATGGCACAACGGGGGGAACCATCACAGCAGGATTTTCTACTTCACTAAATGTAGATGAATTTTCATAAGCACCACTATCAAGAGGACGTCTCATTCTTTGGCCAGCATGGCTTTGGCCAATCAACCAACCCTGCAAGAAGGGTAATTCCCAATATCTTGGGTCACTGAATGAAAATAACTGATTACTTCTCTCTTCAGGCCGCACTTCAGCAGTTTCCATAGCATCATCAATTGCAGGCGGAGGAACAGCATTTTCCATTTCTGTAGAGGTAGAAAAAGCTTGTCTTTCTTCTGGCACTGCAGAGGTACTAGGTTCCATAGGAGAGAACAAAACTTCGTACTGCCCCGACGGAGCTGAATATGTGAGAAGCCTAACTGAAGTAGAAGGACCCACTCTATGAGCTGCACTAGTTGAACAATATTGTGTCAGTATTCTTATTAGATATACCCCACTATCCATATTTGGCTTCACAGGCTAAGGTAGTTTCGTACACCAGTAGATGCGATAGGTGCACCACTTAAGAAAACCAATAGTATTACTGGTAATTTGCTAGGGGGAGGGGAATGCTTAAATTAAAATGGGATGCTAAATGGAAAAAGGATCTGATTTTAGTAAACTTAATTGATTATCGCCATCGACAGAGCATAGTCAAGAAGACGGATTGATGTAGCAGACAAACATACCATGGGGTAGAGACACAAGATGTAGTTTATTTGCCAAATCAGAATAATTACCAGAATGACCATCTGCCAAATACACAGTAGGGGGAGGATAGTGAAAATAACCGGGAGATGTTGCGAGTGTCATTGAGGAATCTGATGAGTCCATATCATTGACCTACAAATCGGGAAAATAATAGGATGAGCAAGGCTGAAGGGGAAAAATATCACTTTAATCATGCGACAGTTACCTCAGCAGTCAATAGAAAAGGGGCAGCATGTGGATGAAAATGCACTGCCCGAAGCGAACGGCGTGTCTTCAGTACAATGGTTGGTGAGGATGTGTCCCCACTCTTGTTGTAGTGCCATATATACAGCTGATACATATTCCAAGGTAAGCCATAAGCCATCGTAGCACATCAAAGTAAATCTATATAAAGCTTGAGTGGAGATTCTTCACCTTGTGGCCTGAAGCTACAGCCAGAAGTTCCCCTTGGGCATGGAAAGCAATAGATGCAATAGGACGATCTGCAGGGAGGAACATAATTGGTAACTCAGATATACTAGATATAAATGGGAAGAAAACTAGTTGATATTGGCATGATGCAGAAAAGTAGTTACAAAAGTCGCGCGATCCTATGCATTCCGCTGTATTTGCATCCCATAACCGAACTTCATGGTCCAAACTTCCACTTGCTAGAATTTCAGGACACAAAGGGTGGAATCTAACCTGCAAAATTCCATCAGCTAAAAGATTGGAATTGAGCAGCCCAAAAAACTTCTCGTTGGAAAAATTAGTAGTGTTACATATACACATTAAGGTTCAAATGACATTGCCAAAAGCTGCAAGAACTAATGCCGAACAAATACATAAATCAAAAAAATAAGCAAGTAATACTGAATACTCAACATAATTAAAGCAAAATAACAAGGAACTATAGGCATAACATTCATAGATTTTTCATAACTCGTAACGGAACACAATTTAAGCTTAGAAAGTGCTAGAATCCAAAAATGCCAAAATTCTGTCAGAGGAACTAATCATTGGACACCAAAGCAGTGTAAACAACCTGAAAAGGATCTTTCATGCAAACTGGTATTTAAGGCCCCATTTCAGGAGCTCTTACATTCAAAACCACTTTTACGGCCTTTGAGAAAAATTAGGGATTTTTCCTTTTCTCAATTCTCAAGCATCCTTCACTCCTAAAGATATAGTGGGGAGGGACAATGCAAACTGGTTTTTAACTGCCGAACTCTTATTAAATACCTGCAAGTTAAAGGATTCATAAATTCTCTTGTTGTTATGTTTTCAGTACAACTTCATTAAATAATCATAGGTTTCGTTCACTCTCTTTTGTTGTAGAAGGGGTGGGGAGAAAAAAATTGTCAAGATTATGTAACTTGCACAAAAGAACAAAAAAGTAAAAAAAGAAGATATTAAGTGAAGATGGCAAGCATCTTAACCACTAAGACAACATGATCACATCCTTTAAAAAGGATATCAGTTCGTTATGATGGTTATGCATTCTAATATCTGACACTGACACGATATATTCTTTGTTTTTCTAGCAACTAGTTCTATGTATTCGCAAAATCGTGAGCTAGTCTCAACAATTCTGTTTGTTTGAACAAATAAAAAGGATATCAGCTCATGCTATTGAATCCTTATGACAACTACCCACAGTTGTCATTGATGACAAATTATCACTTGTACGTTGTTTCTCCTGTTTCTTACATTGCTAAGGCAGAATCCAAAATTTTACAACTCAAGGTAACATGCACATGTACACGGAAAAGGAAAAGAAGAATTGCATACGTATGGAAACACATTTTTTAGAATTTGGGAACCAATTGCTCACAAGAAACAAAGTTAGCATCATCAAGCCATTCATTAATTCTCTGTCAACAAGATGAATAGTTGGAAGAATAAAAAATTTTGACTTGTTAAAAAGAAGTGTGAAACTTACAATCACTTAAAACTAAAAGGAAATAATTGGTACCAAATTATTATCAGAACCGATTTAGAACGGAAAAATGATATGAAAGGGAAAAGGTGCACAGTTCCACGAACACGGGCTTACCACCCAAGGTGTCCTCCGGTGGCCACTCAACACCTTTAAGCATTTCCCTGTTTGGCAATCGATTACTTTTACTGTATGGTCTCCACTGCAGGTAGAGAAACAAGATACGGTTTCAGAAACTAGGCCCTTTTGGTATTAATATGATTCCACACTAGTCAACTAAACCCTGTGTCGAAAATGAGAGACAAGAATAGCAATATACTGCGTTGAAGCAAGTGTTTTCCCATCAGGACTAAAGGCTGCTGCAATAGTTGACCTAGGAGGAGGCATCAATGGACAATACATGGCTGACAAATGCTGCAATGACTTGGCCTCCACCCTAATATAACAACCAAAGAATCAAGAAGATTTAAAAATAGAGCTTCTATACAAAAAAAATGGCCAAAAGTCTTTCCCAAACTGCGAATCAGAAATGCAGACATGGTTGCACAAAAATGGACAAAATATCATGAAGATCCAAGTTAACTAATCACCATGAAACAAGACCATGTCTCGCATCTCTTGTTGCTTCACATTTCAACCCAAAGGGATCAACAAGAAACATAGAAGCTGCTCCACAAAACTTCTTCGAAGAACGTTTTGTTCGAGGAGATATCTCTCTTTGTGCTAGTAGTCGGAAGACATTGCTACCGCTGGCAAAAAAGTAAAACTTAACTGAATGAGTACATGAGATACAAAATAATTCAAAAATACCAATATATGTATACAAAAAATTCTCATGTTCTATGGATACTAGACATGAACAGCCCATATAACTTGCATATACTTTCAAGTTATGGCATTGTTCCGTTCAGAAAATGAATGATGACCCAGATGATTCCTAAGAACCCAACTAGAGCAAACCTCTAGAAGAATCCAAATTCTCAAGTTCTGACAATGTTCCATTCAAAAAACTAACAATGACCGATGATTCCTAAGAACCCAACTAGAGCGAAACTCTAGAAGAATCCAAATTCTAGTACCGATTCACTTTCAGTGAACTTTATGGGCATGACGATTAAAGAACTCAAAAGGCTCGAAATCTATTGCTGACATCACCTGGCAACAATACATACCTTACTATGTACAATCGTCAACAAGAAATACAGCACTTCCACTGAGTTACTATAATTTATAACTTCCTTCATTAAAAACACTAACTTTAATATGGAATGCCCACAGAAGACCTAGACTACTACACAAAAAATCGAGGTAGAGAACAAGCAACCATTTGATTGCACATTAACACCTTTATGATTCAACCTACGTTCTTCCAACAACCAGATCAAACCTAAATCCCCACTTGAATTAGAAAAATTCATCTAAAATATTAAGTCCTCAAATAATGGGCACAAAATCCAAAATTACATCACAAAACAAACAAAATCCTATCTCATCACCCAATATACTACTTCAAAGAACCCAATTCTACGAAATTACGCAAACATATACGATAACTGATCACAAATTCAGGTTCTTTCACACCTGCGCGTGGAATTCGGCTGACCTAGCGAACCCTGATGCACAATTGAAGTTGATGGAACATTTGCGTCGTCCGCCCACAACGAAGACCTCATTTTTTTTTTTCACGAGAAGAACAACCGAAGCATCAAATTCACGCTCCCTTGCTGCACGGCATTTTCCAAGGACCCGATTATCGCGGAAAAATGGGACCTTTTCAGATTAGGACAGAAACGGCGGCAATTCGCTTTATTGTCTTCGGACAACTGAAACAGATCCGAATAGATTGGAGCTCTCTAGAGAGATCTCTCGTGGCGAGAGAGGAGGGAGGGCAAATTGGGGAAGCCAAAAAAGAAAATGAAAAGAGAATGTCTGAAGAAGAATTATGGAGGCCAATTAGGCTTCGTTTATCAAATAGCTGCCTTGGGTGGTATCAAAATCCCCAGGATCTCTCGCGAGTCCTCTCCATTACTACAGCCATTCATATTCAGATGTGTCCGGAATTATTCGATTTACGCAAAAACGTGTTATTTTAAAAGCTAATCCACGTAGATGCACATTATTTAAAAAAGTATTCACATACGTCGAATAATTTTGTGTTCGGATCTACATATGGATTTTGTGTATATAAACTTGTCACTCATAATAGTAATAACAATATGAGCCATTCATGAAGGAATATATTTATCTTCAAGAACTATTATTGTTTAGATAATTACAGTTGATTAGGTCTTTATGAACGTCCGATCATGTTAATATTTTGCGTGAATAATATATGCTCCGAAGTATATAAACTAACAGCTCGAATCGAAAATTTAATTGCGTCGAGACTCATTTTACATCTGAGTATGAAAAAGCAAGGGTGATTTCGTCCCGCAAGGAGAATTTTTACTCCTTAGGCCAATATTGAATTTCTATTTAGATATGTATGATGGGAATATCAAATTTGTTCGATTGGGCCAAAATCTCTCTGATAGTTGATAGGTGTAGAACTAACTCTTGGAAAAATAATTTTAAAACTTATATTTGGTTTGTTTAAAATTATTAAGAAGTAAATAAAAAATTAACTCTAATTAATTTTCATATAATATTAGTTGAAGAACAAATAGTATTTATTCTTTTAAATTTTATATCATTTTAATGGGTTAGTTATTAGTGTAGAGTTGTGGCTAGTCGTTGATACTTATTTGGATGAATAATCATGTCATTTCTCTTAATGTCTAGTCATTGACATCTATTCGAATGAATCAGTATGTTTTTTTTTTGTTTCGAAAAAGTAACAAATGTTATTATAAATAAGTGTGTTTCCACTATTTGGAGCATGAATTTTTTGGAAACACAACTTTTAGTAAGTTTTGAATTGATTTTTCAATTATTCCTTTGAGTATTAAGTCATCGTATGAGAGAGTTACAAAAATATTATTTGGTTTGCTGAATCCATTGATTGTAGTGATGCTTCAGTGGGATTTCGATCATTTCGTCTTGAGAGACAAAGCGCCTATTTGTAAGGACCCGGAAAATTTGAGTTTTTAAAATAATTATTTGAAAGTTATTTTGGATAAATAAAATTAATTTAGTGTGTTAATTATCGGATTATGGTTATAGGAACCGAGCCGGAGTACTTTGTGTTATTTCGTACGCGTATCTTAGATTGGCTCTTTACGGGAATGCCCTTTTGGGACTTAAAAACCTGATTATTTGGGTTGGGGAGAGCACTCCTCATTTCCTCCATCTTCACCCTCACTTCCCCTTTGCTCTCTCCTCCTTCTCTCTACAAATTTCATCTCTTCCCCTCACCATTGCCAAATTCCTCGGAGATATAGGAACCTTGGGTCGTGGTTAGCAAGATATTGAAACCGGATCGTGGATTGAAGCTCGGGAGGCGCGGATTTGAGCTTTGGAGCACCCACCGAGCTAGGGCTTTCATCTTTGGACCGAAACTTCCCCTTCGAAGCTCGAGGTAGGGATTTCTATCTTCTATTATGTGTATGTAATGTGTTTTGGTGCCTAGTACATGGTAGATTTGTAGTTTGGTGCGAAGTGGATCGAGTGAAAATCTGGAAATCGCGCTGATTTCTGCACAGGTAGCGCTCCCTGGGTTTTGGTGTAGCGCTCCTGGTGATTCTGGAATGAGAGGGTAGCGATCCCTCATTTTTGGTGTAGCGCTCCCGGATCCATTATGGGTAGCGCTCCCCTGTTTTTGGGGTAGCGCTCCCGAGGCTCTAAGGGTAGCGCTCCCCTATTTTTGGGGTAGCGCTCCTGGGGCTTCTGGAATTACGACCGTGCGTTTTTGGTATTCTGATTTTATATCCGTGGTGTATTACATAGTGGAACATCGTTAATCGGTAGTTTGACGTGAATATGGATTGTTGGGAATTGTTATGTGTGATTGAGATGATTGAACGTGATATGCATTCAATTGACTTAACATAAGTCGTTGTGAATGATAAATGTAACACTAGCCTCCATCGAGAGCGGTGCTAGGGAAATAATGAGACTGGCTCCCGGTCGGGAACGTGCTAGGAGACGCCATGAATCGACATTGGCTAGCCTCCGTTGGGAGATGTGCTAGGACATATGTATGACCATTGATATGGCACGACACGATGCCATGTCTGGCCTCCGTTGGGAGAAGTGCCAGGGTATGAATATCTTAACTGGTGTAATTGTATTTGAAAGGCATGGGATGTGAGAAATGATTGATTGTGATATGTGGTTGTTGTATGTGTATTGACGAACGACAAAATGTCATTCGTGTGGTCGTGTATGACTTACGAAAGTGATGCATTATTATACCATGATAATTATGCATACCATGCATATCACATATACATAATCTTGGCATAGATTTTTCTACTGGGCTAGTAGCTCAACCCCTCCATTTTCAGGTACCGTTGCGGAGGAGTAGCATGGATTGCTTGGCGTGCCATCTTTTGACTAAGACTAGTAGAGAAGTTGTTTAGCATCTGCATGGAAAATCTTTTGGGGTAGATGCACCATAACTTCATATGTATTCTGTTAACCTAAGTGGGACTTCTTATCTTTTGGAAATTTACGAATTATGTAACTTGGGCCGATAGTGCCCCTTGACTTTGGAAATGGAACTTTATGGAGTTACGAGTAATATTTTTGTGATTTTAATTATATGGAAATTCGGGGCGTGACACTATTCGTGAGCAAAGTATCGAGGGCAAAATTTGTCTTAAGGACTTTGTGCATAACACTAGACTTGATCATTTTTATACTATTTTCAGGTTTTATCTTTCTATGTTTCGTTACTTTTAATTCGTTGTTTATGTCACAGTAACACAAAAAGTATATTTTTACTTTCATCAAAATACAAATACAAATGTTATTATTTGTTCTCAATCATCGATTGAGTGTTTCTGAAACAATTTTTAAGAAAAAAACTCTGAGATGTTGTTCGGTGTAAGTGTTTCACACAAAATTTAGGAGTTAAATTTTTTTCGGTATTTTCGAGGTGTTCTCTCTCTCTCTCTCTCTCTCTCTCTCTCTCTTTATAGGAAAATAAATATTGTTTGAGAAAAAAGTAATAATGTTTGGAAAAAAATTCCTCAAACATAGTTCACAAAAATTTTCTAAAAAATTTTAGAAAAACCCAACCAAACACACAGTTGGCATTGACAATTTTGTTTGGTCTGTAGCAACCGTATTATTTGCTTAGTCCCGCTCCATCTGTCCTTTCTTCCGTCTCTATGTATGAATTGTTGCATCGCTTGACAACTAACCACCATTGCCCAACGTTTGTTTTTCATTCTTTATTTGAATGTATAGTTTCCTTTGAGAAATGTTTTGTGGGTTTCATACAGCCATGTTATGCATACTTTTTCTGACTGTATAATGCTATGTCCATACCATGCAAGCATAGATCTTTGTTGCGTTTGCTCTGCACCTTTGGAAAAAAGATGATATGACCTTGACTTAGACCTAGACTTTTTCCCTCACCTTGTGGAGTCCTATGTTTACCATTGGATTCTCTTTAAGTCGTCAAGCATGCCGTGCACATTATCTTATTATCTTTTCAAGAGGATGTGCACATTCTCTTTAAATCGTCAATATCATCTCTCTTTTTTTCCAAAAGTGATAACGTATGTTGCTTCGTTTGTCGAGTTGTTAAATTTTCCTCTTCTCCTAAGACGAAAATGTATGCATCTTATCATTCAACTTGAAGTATTAGTTCTTTCTTTTTATGGGTGCATATGACGCGTGTTCTGAACTCATCAAGTATTTCTTCAGATTTCTTATGTTTTCTGTACATGCATTCCATTTCGACATGTGCTCTAATTAAATTGGGTAAAAATTTTGGAATAAAAACTTATAAGTATTCATTAAACTAGAAATGGAGAAAATACGTCTTATATTTCTTTGTTGCATGACAAATAGAGAGAATATTGATTAGTTATAGTTTCTTTCAAGTGTTAGCTAGTTTATATAAATACTTGTGAATTCTAATATCTTGATTTATATAAACAGCTGAATTTATACAAAAGAGATGGAGTGATATTAGAATTAGTGGACGGAATCAGGAATACAATTTACCCTGGACTAAAAATAAATCAGACTAAAAAATACATTAGACCGCAAATAAAAGGGGAGGCTAAAATTAATTTGACCAAAATTTTACATATAAAAAAAGGGAAAAAAAATTCTGAGTGATTTATATAAACTATAAATCATTTAGATCCTGTGTGAATTCTAATATCTTGATTTATATAAACAACTGAGTAGTTAAAGGCATCACACGTCTACTAATTAGCCAGTAAATTTGATAGTCTTTCATAAAAGAAGGTTCAAAGTCAAAAGCTACTACCTATATCCTATACAAAAAAAATTTATTTGTATTCTCTCTATCGTCTGTATTATTTTTTGCATTGTTTATCCAATCAATTTTTATTCATGAGAGAAATTGTTGTAAAAAGAATTTTGTAATATATATTTGATTAGTTTGTTCAAAACTATTAAGAAGTGAATAAAAAATTTACTCCTAGTAATATTGGTTGAAAAAATTTAATAAAATTTATTTCTTTTGAATTTATATAATTTTAATGGATTTTTTTGGAGACACAACTTAGTGAGTATTGTATAGATGTTTCATTTATTATTTTGAGTATTGAGTCATCATATGAAATGGTACAAAAATATTATTTGCTAGGCCTATTGATATTGATTGTAGTGTTGTTTCAGTTAACAAATTTACTTATCATAGATTTAGTCATTATAATAAATTTATCCTAGTTTCTAATGAACTTGGGCACTTTGATTTTGAATTATATTTATTATGGTAGATTTATTTATTATGGTAAACTTATCATAATTACTATTATTCTTGTATACTGAAATTTTGGACAATCTTTCGCATGACAATTTAAATATTTCAAAATTTTGCATGATCTAGATTTTATATTTTCCTTATTCTTTTGTAATTGATGTATTTATATCACTATTTTAGGAGCAACATATGACTTTTGTATGTTTTCAAGAGATTTGTTATTTTTAAGAATTTATATTTACTTTAAAATTTAATGTGAGATTTTAGAAGAAAGAAGATTGAAAAGAAAATTAGGAAAGGAAAGGTTTGAAAGATTATAAGAAAGAAAAAGGTAGTCATGATTCTTTTCAAACGATTTGAGTAAAAGATAAATTCGTGGAGCAATTGTAGGAAAAAATTAATTGGAAGCATATATAGAAATTTTTAGAAAATATAGATTCATTAGTTAATGATAAAAAATTAAAGAATACACTAAAAAATTACAGATCGAATCGAAATTAACAGAATTACATAAACCGTAAAATGGAATGTAAACTAATCCGATACTGAATCGAGTCCCGTGTATACACAGTCCCCTTAAGATTGATTCGCCGCCTCATCGTGGGTGTAGGAAAATCACAACCGACGTCTATTTTCCAAGATAAAATGGTTTAATCGAACATAATAACACCGACTTTGAACCACGAAACAAGACTGATATTAATTTATAAAGCCAAAGAAAGACATTTGAGCTGCAAAAACTTTGAGTTGCACTCATGAATAGAGACCTTTAGGTGGTCAACATCAATAATATGTATGAATGATATTTTTTAGTTACCGTAAAACCCTCCGATACTTTAAATTCATTAAAATTTGATCAAAACATACACAAAATTTGAATGCATGACTGAAAACTCACACACACACAAACACAGTATACATATATATATATATATATATATAGCTATTTTGATGAAGCTCGTTCTTGAAAGCCAATTACTTGATATACGAAGCTCATTACAAACCATCATCAACGTCATGATCCTATTGCGGATCAACAAAACTTATGCTTATAAGGTGATCTCTTATAAAGAAATCTAAGAGAATCTCAAAATTTGAAAAAATCCATGCATGACTGATAACTAATAGACATTATAAAAAATTGTTTATATCTACCTCTACACCCACACATAACATGTATAAATACATATAAACACACACACACATGGACACACACATAAACATACACACACACACACACATATACATAAGTGATATAAAAAAATAGCTCTTTTGATGAAGCCCATTATTGAAAGCCAACTTGATACACAAAGCTCATTACAAACTATCATCGATATGATGATGATAGTAGATCAACAAACATGAAGTAATTAAGACTGGCAAAAAAATTTAATTGAGGCAAATAAAAAGTATAAAATAATAAGATTAAAGTAGATACTTATGGTCGACCTATAAGGTGATTAAAGATACCTAAGAAAATCTCAACAACGTAAAATTCCATGGATGGTGATACCTTAAGGCGTCAAAAAAATTCTCTATAACTTTATATGGTGTCATTCTTATGTTATTTATATGTAATTTTCTTTTGAAAAAGGCAAGAAACGTTCATCAGTCAAGAATGAAAAGATTAGCTTCAATATATTTAAAATTGATCGAGTACTTTATTAATGAAAAATTATATCCATGAGGACACCTCAAAAACTATACCATCTTTTAAATTTTATTTCTCACCCTTCAAATTTAAATGGGTAGTGTGGGATTGCGAATATCTATAAATTTGATTTGATTCGTCTTCGAAATTCGAGTTAAACATGTAGCTTATTGAAGAAATAACCAATTGGTGTCACTCAACCGTTACCAGCTGTAAGGTAATCCGATGCTTAAGTTAGAACGTGTGACGAAAACCCAATAATGATACTTGTAATTGACAGTGTGATTGATTTTGTCTTGTGATCTCTTATTTATAAATCATAAAGTGCTTTAGTTTTTTAAGTGAATAACATGAGATTCATTTCCAAATCATACATTGTCAGATTTGACTATCTTCTTACAACATAAGAATTTTTTAAACATGAACACTTCCAAAATCTAGTACTTTTTAATTCAAGCTACCCTCCAATTTCATAAGGTTCTGGCAGCACAATCGAGTGACAGGTCGGCTGCTCGACATAGTGACGACCCATGCGCCAAGACCCCATGCTCTGGTCGGTCACCTCTCGATCCAGTCGGTAGTACTATGACGTGGCGACAACCCATATTATCACACAACCCAATTCATACTGGACCTGGCCCAGCCTTCGACCCATAATCTTTTTGACGGGTCGATCCAACAATTCAACCCACTAGGGGTAGCATCCTTCAAATGTCATAATAAAATAGTTTACTATTTCCCCTTTTGCTTTTTGTTATCTTTTGTACTTTAACTTTTGTCTTTTTTTATAAACACTAAGGGCCCGATTGGATGCCGCTTTAGTTTTTGGTGTGTTAAATAAGAGGGGTGTGTTAAATAGTCAAGTGTGTTAAATAAAATGGGGTGGCCCACATTGATGTGATTTTTAAGAAGGGTGTGTTAAATAATATAGTGATTGGATGAAGGGTATGTTTGAAAAGGAGAATGTGTATTAAACTATCAAAAGACATTTTTGCCCCTTGTTATGGATTTAATGAATTATTTCAAAAATAACATATATATGTATATATACGTATATTATAAGTACATAACTACACACACTTACATATAGTTATATTTATATATCCATATACATTATAATTATATTATATATGTATATATTATACTTATATTTATATATTATACTTACAATATAAGTATAATATACTTAAAAAATATACATAAAAAATATATACATATATATGTACATATATAGACTTAAAATATATACATATATATGTACATATATAGACTTAAAATATATACATATATGTATATATACTTAAAAAAATATACATATATATGTATATATGTATATATATTTAAAAATATACGTATATATACATAAAAAATACACACACGCTTATATATATATATATATATATAGAGAGAGAGAGAGAGAGAGAGAGAGAGAAAGAGAAAGAGACATATATATACACGTATAATATATACGGATAATATATAGTGTATATATATGTATTATATATATATATATGTTTATATGTATGTATTGATATTTATACATATGTATATATATATTTAAAAATATACGTATATATACATACAAAATACACACACGCTTATATATATACACTTATAATATAAATAATATATATATATATATATATATATATAGAGAGAGAGAGAGAGAGAGAGAGAGACACACACACACATATATATACACGTATAATGTATACAGATAATATATAGTGTATATATATGTATTATATATATATATATATATGTTTATATGTATGTATTTATAAAATATACGTATGTTTATAAATACGTATTATATATTATATAAGTATATATGTATGTGTGTATAAATATTATCAGTATATATATATATATATATATATATATATATATAATATAATATACGTCTATTATATATACTTATATTATGTTTAATAAAGATAAGTGTGTATATAAAAGGGTGGGTATTTTGGTAATTGGTTAAGGCTAAGGCAATGCCTTAGTTAGCCTTAGGGGGGGGGGGGGGGGGGTAAGGCTAATTAAGACATCAATGGGGGCTTTAATTAGCCCACGGGCTAACTAACACGCCTCAGAATTTTTTGCCAATCAACGGATTAGAGGTGGGCCCAGCCTTAACTAAGGCTTGTGTTAACTAACGCACCACCTAAGGCCCCATCCAATCGGGCCCTAAGATTCTTATTGATAATACAGTGTTGAACGGTCGCTTGAAGTGCACTACCAAAATTGATCCATCGAAATATTATATATAGTAGTAAAGTACAAATTTGATGCTAAAAAGTTCAACAATTTACTAAAAATACTCTTTGGGATAAAGTATAAGGAAATAAAGAGAGAATATATGATTTTTAAAAAAATAAAAAAGAGAAATTAAAAAAGATTTTAAGGTAGTTTTTTAGTATATTCATACTCTTGGTGGTTTCATTTTTTATTCTATTTCTTGAAAATGTTAGTCTATGCTAATTTACTTAATGCAATATTAAGTTCCGGGCATAACACTTACGTGTTCGAAACCTATGAAGTGTTATCAATTTTTATGCGGCAATGCATACAGAACTTTGCCTTGGCCTTACTTGAACCCTTGCTAGTGAAAGGTGAGATTGGTCCACCAAAAATAAACCGAGATATCCTTAAACTGATCTGAACGCTTTGAATTAAAATACATATAAATTAGTGATTATAGATAGCAAGTAATAGTTATGTCTGGTCATGAACTGCAGATTGCAACATGATTATAACCAATTACATATTATATTTCCCCTGCCTATTTCAACCACTAATAAATCATTTATTTAGCAGTTCAATAAAAAAGCTCGGATCAAATCGGTATAAGTTTGATAGGGAATCACAAATCCTAGTGATTTTCTTATTGAATCAATAACGAGTCTGCTTTTAAAATCGTCTGCACAACGCCTTGTAATTTTTTAAAGGCAAAGTGCATATGTGAGAAAAATATGCAAAAAAGGGTTGAGGATTTTCTCACAAAATTAAAAATATACTTCCCTCAATTTTTATTTACTCTCAACAAATCTCTGATCGAAGCACGGCCAGAAGAAATTTCGATGGTGGTAGCTGAGTTATTATTTAGAAACGAAGTCAGTCAAACCCGGACTAGGGTCAACGAACATGAAAATATTGTGCAAATCCTCCATTTATCTAGATTTTTATTTTGACGCCTCGCGTGCTTTGCGCCATGCCTTGCCCGTTTCGGTTATTAATTGTGTAGTGTTGAGCTGTGTAATTTTAGATAGACTAGGTTGAACCCCGGCCCATGATATGTTCGTAGTTGTGACATTTCATTCCCATCTCGTACTTGTTATTAGGGGTGGAAAAAAAATCCTGAAAAACCAAACTGGCTAAAAAAATCAAGGAAAATAATCTGAACGGTTCTGGAATTTTTTTCTTGGGAAAATTCTTATTTCGGTTCGATTTCGATTTTTTGGTAAAACAACTTCGGTTCACTCTGAACTGAACTGAAAATATAAAAATCAACCCTAAATTTTAGCTCAAATTTGTTCTCACTGGACCAATCTCTCTTTGCTAGGGAATTTTTAGTCCAACAACTGGACTTTTAGCCCAAACAAATTGGTTCAGGCCCAATTTCCATTTCGGCTCAAATCGAAAACCCGGTCAAAACCGATTAAATCGAATCAAAATAAACTGAAAAATGGTTCGGTTTCGGTTTCAGTCAACTGGTTTGGTTTTGGTTTCAAATTCCTTCAAACCGAAAAATTCGATTTACTGTGAAAAAACACGAAAAATCAAACCGAATGATTTTCATTCCTACCTGTTATAGTGCTCGTATGGTGTCGTCTTTGTACCAAATCAGACCTTGTAAAGTAGAACATAAAAAAAAATTGAACAAGTATTGTCAATGTATTTATTGAGAGCTGAAACAAAGAATTATCAATAGCTACAAGTAAAAGAATATAATAAACATAAATTAATTATTTTTATTTAATGGTATCATTTTTTTCTTTACTTATTAAATTGTGCAACTCGGATAGTGCACTTGCAATAAAAAAGAAGTAAAAGAACTAGTATAGTTGAGAATTATTCAATTAATTCTAGAAAAAATCTTATTTCTATGCAAAAAATAATAATTAATGGGTCAATCTCATTTACAAAAATAACAGTAACACATCAATGAATGTGTTGTGTCCGTGTCGTGTATATTGTGTTTTTTACCAAATTGACTACTTCAAATTTGGAGAGTTTGCTTTTCCACGGAAACGAAGACATTCGAAAAAATAAAAGTAAAGTCTAGATGGATATGATACGAAAAAAGAAATCGATTGAAAAGCTCGCATGTGACTAGATATTCATTAACTTTTTTCTATTACGGGTTATGACATTAACCCAATTTTTCTGCTTTCTATCAAGTGTTTGTGTTTTTCCATTTCAACTTTTTAAAACACGTTATTCGTATGAGAATTTTGTTGTGCATATTGTACAGTAAGATGTATTATGCATCCACTAAAACGCTACGCAAACAATTAGACAGCTTTTTAGCAGCATTTTAATAATCTACTGCACGAGCATTTTAATGATCAAAATCGTACAATTTTGACGTGCAATACATCATACTGTGTTTTGTGAACAACAACGTTCCCAAATCCGACAACTTGTACAACATAGCGGTGGGCCCTGTGGTGACCCACAACACTATCACAATCCGCAATCCAACGCAAGGCTCAAAGGGTCCATTTGGCTTGTGGTTATTATTGGATTATTCACTGTTTAGTTTTTTGTCCTTATTTGAAATTTTTTTTTAATTTTTTATTTTTCATCAATTTTTTTATGATTGTTGGTTCGTCTCGACAAGAGCTTTCAGAAAAGTTATCAATCATCGGCTAAATTTGAAAAAAGTTCAGAAAAGACAAAAAATAAGCCAAAAACAGCGTCCGTGTTGGCTTATTTTCGTCTTTAGTGACTTTTTTTTAACTTTTGGACATAATTTTATACTTTTTAGATTCCTTTCGTCGATACAAACTAATAATCTACGAAAAAATGACATAAAAATAAAAAATACAAAAAAATTTTGAATAAAAACAAAAAAGAAGCCAAAAAATTTTTTTTGGCCAAATAGACCAAAAATCAACTACTCTGGATTAGTTTGGTGGTCGACCTGACCATCAATCATACACCGTTAATCTTTAGCCTGACGTGTACTGCCTCTCTTCCTTCCGTGGACGCCAAAGCAGCCGTAGAAAGCAAAACGACAACGTAGCGATATTGTCTTACACCGAAAGGGCAGGACACGTGACTCCATCTCTCTCTACTCTCTCTCTCTAACTAAAATAACTTCAAAGCGCGTTGGCGCTCGAACTTTCGCGGGTATCTCACCGTCCATCTTCACGTGATACGAGCAGTTCGTACCGTCACCTCCGCAGTCGCTATTGGGCCAACACGTGTTGAGATGGACACGTGGCGATCGGTTTGCGGAGATTATTTTAATCTTATCTGGATCTAAATCCTATATATCTCCGCACCAGAAAACTATGTCCTCTCATCTTCTTCAAATTCAAAAGCTTCTCCCAAATTCACAAAAACGAAGCTACATAGGAACAGTTTCTCTCTCTATATCTATTGTACTCTTGTGTGTATATAGATAGATACATATAGTCATAGTCATATACGTAAGTATATAGCCACCGTAGTTTCTTTTGTATAGCAATTCGCAATCCGGTTTGATCTAATTGTAAGGACATGGTGATGACTTTGCCACACCAGATCGGAGCCCTGTCGGGAACGGTGATTTCAGCGGATTCCGTCGAGCCGGGGCGGGCAGTAAGTCCCATGAGGATGAGGTCGTCACCGGCAACGAGCATCCGGTGTGTGGCGCAGAAGCAGGGAGCGAATGTGGATATTGAAATGAGATCGCCGACGCCGACGCCGCCGATGAGCCCGAGGGTAGGAAGAATGCGGGCGGATCTCTCGGTGGCGTGCCAGGCGCTGATGGAGGCGTCGCCGGTTATTGAGGAGAATGAGGGGTTGAGAGAGTACAAGGAGCGGAGTGCGCAGGATAAATCGAAGGGGGTGCCGGTTTACGTGATGATGCCGTTGGACAGCGTGACGATGGGGAACACGATTAATCGGAGGAAGGCGATGAATGCGAGTTTGCAGGCGCTAAAGAGCGCCGGGGTGGAAGGGGTGATGATGGACGTGTGGTGGGGCCTGGTGGAGAGAGAGAAGCCGGGGGAGTACAATTGGGGAGGGTATTCAGATCTGATGGAGATGGCGAAGAAGCACGGTCTCAAGGTACAGGCTGTAATGTCCTTCCATCAGTGCGGCGGAAACGTCGGCGACTCTTGCACGTGAGTACATTACCTTCTCTTACTCTTTTTCGTATTTGCCTTTTATTACTTTGCAGATACTTTTGAGATCAGGTAGTTGAAAAAAGTCAAAGCAATATATTATTGAACCTTTTCTTCTAGTTGAAAAGCAATTGGTGAAGTGTAATTGGATAAAGTAAAGGATTTAAAAAGGGGGAAAATTGTATTTGTAGCTTAAGGTAAAATGGCATCTGGTAGTTGAAAAGTTGAAGCAGTCCAAAAGCAATTGGTTTAGGGTAATTGGGAAATGGTGGGAAATGGAATTTGCTGCTTAAGATAAAGGGCATGGAACCGAAAATCGAATACTACCCAGTACCCCATTTATTCAAGAAACTAAGGATACCAGGTCATATCAATTGCAAAAGTCAGCCCTTTTGATCTCTCTGCTTTATATTCTTCATCTACTTTTAATTTGTTTGACTACTTTGAATCTGAAAAAATAGCGTTTAAAGATTTCCATTTGTGTATAAGGGGTTATTATTAGAATAACAAATGGTTGTCACTAGCATTTGTGATATTAAAGATAGCATGAAGCTTATTTTTTTTCTTCTCCAATGGCTAGCTAATAAGATCATGATTCTCGAACACCCCAGGATACGGCTAGGTTTAGGTTTTATTACACTATCGGTATAGTATAGCAGTGAATAGTGATGAACTACACAACTAAAGCAATGTTGCTATATTGTTGTAATAGTTTTCGATTATATTTTTCACAAAATGACGATATGAATTGACTTTTTGTGAAATAAGTACACATTTAGGTAAATTTTATGTCATACTTGGCATCATGTTTGGCCATAGCAACCTTTTCATATCTAGATCTCCCATAGTGGGTCCCTATACATGAGCAATTGGCACAAAAGAATAAGAAGACATAGTATTTGCACCATTGGAGCAACATTGCTAAAAAAGGGTATTATTTTACCACCATTCATTGCTAACATATGGCTTTAGTCAGCCTAAATAGCTAGTTAACCATTGGGGATGGTGTGAAGTCTTAACTGCCGGATGGGCTGAGCTAATTTAAAAGGTATCTGAGATGGAGTAATTCGTCTAGTTTTTGCCAAGAGACTCAAAACCATTAGACTTAATGGAAATCTTGGGCTTATTTGCTAACAAACTCAGCTAATTCGTACTCAGAAGCCAAGCCTTTGCTAGAAAACTCGGGAAGTTGGAATATTGACATCCTATATGGGATGGAAATCTGATTTTATTATTACTAAATACTAATATTTGAGTTTTTGTGAGAAGCTAGCAAGGCCTTAGCAGATGGTGATAATATTTCAGAGGTCCGAGAACAAATCTGGGGTGTGTTCTAAGCATCTCCTAAAAATGGTGAATACATTTAGTGTACATGAGAAGCCAATTTAAGTGTATATTCCGTATGTGGTCATGATCATCTCAGAGTAATGGGGTTGGATCTGCTCTGACTCTATTCAATTTGAGGAAAAGGGAAAAGGAAAATAATAAAAGTACAATGGTTTATATTTTTTTGGTTTCACTTAGAATTGAGGTTTTTCATGGATTTATCGTAGTTTTTCTGTTTGACAAACCCCATATGGTATTTTGGTACCCTGTACGGTGGGCATTGAACAATATGTCGAGCTGTATTTCCTGCTAATGCGAGGGATGTGGCAAGATCTTATGTTCCTTTTCCTAAATTTGATTAGTTTGGCTTTATGGGAAGGATGCCTCAAAACTTAGTAAAAAATTTGTCTCTTAGTCGATGGAATTGGTGTAACTTGATTCAGTTTGGGATAACAAGAAGAACACAGATTCAGGTTTTGCAGGTTTCACTTATAATTGAAAGTGTTTCAATTTTTTTCCTGAAGATGATTTTTTAATGGTTTACTGCCGAACTGTGTGATGGAAGTTGGATTAGTATGTAAAGCTGAATTTCCGGCTAAGGGGCTGCATGTTGTAGGTTTTATGTACCTTTCCTTAAGATTGATTGATCTTGGTTTTATATACAGGATCCCTCTGCCTAAGTGGGCTGTGGAAGAGATTGAAAAAGACTCTGACCTTGCCTACACAGATCAATGGGGAAGGAGAAATCATGAATACATATCACTTGGCTGTGATACTCTTCCAGTCCTCAAAGGACGTACTCCTATCCAGTGTTATGGTGACTTCATGCGTGCTTTTAGGGACAAATTTGAGCACCTTATCGGGGACACCATTGTGGTAATTACTCATCTCAGTACTTCAATATTTGATTGTTAAATTAGTTATGTGAATATGCTTTCTGATTATAGCAATAAAGGATCCTAGGGATTACCTTTTAAGCACAGCCATGGCCTACTTTCCATTAACCCAGAAATCGTTGGTTTTGCAAGTTTTGCTGTTCAATATAAAGGCTTCCCTGTTTCGTACATGATGCCGCTTCATGCAAGCGGTCTAACAACAGGCTGTTGGGTACAATGTGGAATGCCATAAAACATATGAGTAGATCCCTTTGTAACACCCGTTTCATGAGAGACGTTGGAACTCGGTTTGAGAAGAGTAAGACTAAAGCCGATGTGAATATATAAACGTACAAAAACTGAAAGGTCAAAATGGAGCCTGTGCCGTTGCCAATTAAGCAATAACATCCTGGAAAAGTTTGTTGATCGAGTTCATTGAATTTTTTTTTTTTTTTTTTGTGGTTTTTAGGAAATCCAAGTTGGAATGGGTCCAGCAGGTGAGCTCCGTTACCCATCGTACCCCGAGCAAAATGGAACGTGGAAGTTTCCTGGAATTGGAGCCTTCCAGTGTTATGACAAGGTACTTACCCTCTTTTGGCTGTCCATTCATTTCCCATCTTCCTCCATAATGTTTCCCTCTTGCTTGTGATTCCCTAATCTTGTAGAATTTTCTTATTGTCGCGTAATGCAGTACATGCTCAGTCACTTAAAAGCTGCGGCAGAAGCTGCTGGGAAGCCAGAATGGGGAAGCACAGGCCCAACAGATGCCGGCCACTATAACAACTGGCCAGAAGACACCAACTTCTTCCGAAAGGAAGGTGGCGGTTGGAACGGGCCTTATGGTGACTTCTTCCTCACTTGGTATTCTAAGATGCTTCTGGAACACGGTGAGAGAATACTATCCTCTGCCAAGGCCATTTTCGACAACACTGCTGTCAAAATCTCCGTTAAAGTTGCAGGCATTCACTGGCATTATGGGACTCGATCCCACGCACCAGAGCTCACGGCAGGGTACTATAACACCCGTTTCCGAGACGGGTACCTTCCTATTGCCCAGATGTTAGCACGCTATGGTGCCATATTCAACTTCACTTGCATTGAAATGCGGGACCACGAGCAGCCGCAGGATGCGCAATGTGCACCGGAAAAGCTGGTCAGGCAAGTGGGTTTGGCCACTCGGGCAGCTCAAGTCCCTCTTGCTGGGGAAAATGCACTCCCACGTTACGATGAGTTTGCGCATGAACAAATCTTACAAGCTTCTTCCATGAACATCGATGGAGAAGATAACCAGATGTGTGCGTTTACGTATTTGAGAATGAACCCTCAACTGTTCCAACCAGATAATTGGAGGCATTTTGTCGCATTTGTGAAGAAGATGAAGGAAGGAAAGGATGCAGGCCGGTGTTGGGAGCAAGTCGAGAGGGAGGCAGAGCACTTCGTGCATGTGACGCGGCCTTTGGTGCAGGAAGCTGCTGTTGCCCTCATGCAATAGAAGTTTTACTCGCCCAGACCACAGTTCTGGGTAAGAAAGAGGGCAGGTAGCTGGAGGGATTTATTGCGCAAAAACTCCGGGATGCAGGCTCCCGAAGAGGGAAGCCCAACGAATGTCAGATGCATGCATTATAAGTTTTATGGTAGTGTATCATTCTGTACCAAAAATAGTTCAGTTTACAGCTTGTGTGTTCAATGTTTGTACTATATGACTTAGCGAAAAAAAAAAATGTTTGTATTTTATGGGAGAAGGATTACCATCCCACAAAAGTTTATCTAAAGCCTATAAAAGAAAACTCTTACCAGATGTAATAATCAACAAAAGCCTGTTAGCTTTGGCAAGCTGCAAATTGCTGGAGTGAGATTCTATTGTATTTAATTTTCTTTAGGTTTTTGTACAACTTGGGTTTTACCTTATTCTCTCTTTTAGTCTTTATTTTTTGGAGGGAATGTTTGGATGTCATATTTAATTGTCATAAAATGTTGATATATATTGGTCGCTTAGAGGCAACCATTGTATCAAAGGGAAAATTTTATTATCACTCGATGCGTATACAAATGGGTCTTTATCAGTTGTAATTTTCTATTTCTTGGGAGAGAAAAGATTGTGGAAGGAGAGTTTGGACTTCAAAAACGAAAGTATCAAGATATGTCAGGTGGTTTTGAAGTCACTAATAAGACCGCCAAGAAAGTTGGTCACTGTTGAGATAATTCATATAAGTTGTTGTAACGTTCGAATTTCGAACACGTTAATTTAAAAGAGTGAAGTAATTAAAATATCATTATTTCATTGAAATGAGAGTTTAATATTGAAATACGTTCAAAAGACTATTTTATATCAAAAAGATAAACTAAAATCAGAGCAGTTCATACTAAGTTAAGTGAACCACAGTTTCCTTGTGTCTTATATAGGATAAGCGTCATCGTATGATGTATAATCTGGTCTGACTCTATCGTTATCGGTATCTGGTTATCAAATACCAGATGCAGAAGGAAGTTGCGCCATGAGTTTTGACACTCAATAAGTTACTTTACCTTTAAGTTTCTTTTTGAATGTTTTAGCATAATAACATGATGTGCAGTGTACAGAATATAAAAATATTTAAGATCTAATCATGCGATAAGATAAGTGCAGAAATAGTAAATACATGCTTTAAATCGAAATAGCGTAATTGAAATCATCAGAGTAATTATCACAGGGAATATCAATTCCAAACGTTTCATGAGTCCTCGACTCGAATCAATTATTTTAAAGTATAATCACGTTATATAATTTCATCAATTGTTTCAAGAATGATCTTGTCATTTATTTCGAATAAACTTTTCTAAATTCATGATCTCGTCATATATTTCAAATTAACATTTCTAACATCAATGAAGTCAAATATGGTGTTCCCAAACAATAACGATCCCAGTCGCTTGACCAACCACCAAGCGCTTCAATCGTCTTGCTCCCAATCGTCATGTTCCCAATCAATATGTTCTCCCCAACATTATATCTTTTCGCTACCATGCCAGACAATATAAGTTTAAAGTTTATACTAGAAGACCGTTAAACTAAAAAGGACATGATCGGACTAGATATAATTTCAGCTCAAGCGTAATTTGGCTAAACGTATGACACGGCTAAATTACAGCACTTGGGTGATACAAAACTTTGGTTTATCACACTTTTTGGTTCAAGTCAAAGCTCGACTTAAGTCGCATTACAGTTACAAAACACGCATAATATTCTCCCACAATAACTAATAGTTTGTCATTATCAGTGTGTTTAACGTTCGGGTATCCACGGGGTACTCTAAGTATCAATATCTGAACAATCGTCCAAAATAATCAGCGTGATAATCATGGTAATTCATGCTCCACTAATATTTAAACCATTAAATAGAAATCACATAATAATAAGATGAGTATGTAAATAAATAAAAATTTAACAGTTAATTATAAAAAAATTTATTTAATAACACATATTACAAGATAAGTACATTTGTCAAATGAGTTTATAATAATTTTATGATTTTTCGAAAAGAGTAAAAAGGTAGGGAACCAAAAAGGCATAATTAAAATAATAATTGATAATTTTCATGGAATTTTCATAATTTTATTTAAAATGATAATTTGATAATAATCTAAATCTTTATAGATTAAGAAGAGTTTAATAAAGTAAAATAAGTTAATTTATAATTTAATATATATAGGGGTTCAATATGTAATTATGAAAATTTAGTCTAAAATTGTAATATTCGGAAAATATAAAAACCTAACTTAATTACAGTCGCTACCTTCTCTGGTTGTGGGTCCAATCATGGACATTGGACCCGGACGTCCAGCCTGACGTCCGGCTCTAGAAATCGATGGCAGGCTCTATAACTGCCTTGAACTTTTCCATCAAGATTCCATTGGACCTCATTTTCTACCAAAACATTCAAAATGAATCAAGGATAGAGAGTTTATAGTTAGTTTGGAATTTAATGGAGGTTTGGTCGAGTTTCGGACACTAACTCGATTTGGCAGAATTTCGTCGGAACTTCCTCTTCTTTTCTATTCTCTTTCTTCTCTAATTCTTCTTGCTCCAACAGGTGGTGGTATGTTTTAGAATTGCGCGCCGGGGGGGGGGGGGGGGGGGGGAAGGTTTCTTTTATAGGTAAATGGGGGAGACAAGATGAAGGGATGGGTGGAATTTTCGGGAATCAGACAGTGGAGATGGAGGCTGCGATGGATGAGATGTGGAGCAAGCTTAGGGTGGTTGTAAAGTGGTGATGCAAGCTGATGGAGGAGGTGATGGGTGGCAGGGGAGGATGGGAGTGATGGGAAAGAGAGGAGATACGGCCATAGGGGAGAGAGAGAGATTCGAGAGTCGAGAGGTAGAGAGAGAGATATGAATATATA
This sequence comes from Arctostaphylos glauca, assembly GCA_019985065.2. Taxonomy (NCBI): domain Eukaryota; kingdom Viridiplantae; phylum Streptophyta; class Magnoliopsida; order Ericales; family Ericaceae; genus Arctostaphylos; species Arctostaphylos glauca. Next base: position 25,679,214 of record JAHSPW020000010.1, on the reverse strand, counting down.
CATACATACATACATACATACATACATACATACATATACAGCTACAAATATATACATATACAGTATGTCTATAAAAGGAAAGTGTATGTGTATAATATATATATAATTAGTTAAAGTATTAATATTATAAGCTATAATATTTTTTAAAAAAAATATGATATATACACACAATATATAATGATATATGTATGCACACATACACAATAAAATATACATTGACGAAAATAATAAAAGTGTTCGAGCTATTTATTAAATTGATTAAAAATTATGGATCATTATAGAAATAATGTTTTTCTGGTAAGTGCGTGTTCTGAAAATAAAAATTAGAGTTTTTGCGAGATTCTATGAAGTCGGAGGCAATAGTGAAGGGGTCTTGTTACGTATCAGAATATCACATTATAAAAGGGAAGGGCGACAAAGGGGCTTGAACCTAATGCATTCGACGATCTTGGTTTAGTTAATCGTAACTCGATCTCTAATAGATTGGGTGTTTGTTGCAACCTAAAAAAATATCAACTACCAATCCTAAAGAGAGGATTAAGAGTAGGGTTGCAAATGAACTAAGTCGTCTGCGAGCTAATCGAGGCTCACTTCGATAAGAACTCATTTGAACTCAATTCCTCTGTTGAACGAACTGAATCCAAGCTTCAATTTTGAACTCATTTAATAAATGAATGGAATCCAAACCTGATAGTCTTTTGACTCGACTAGGCTCTCAAACGTAATCGCAATGTAAACAATATTACTTAGAGGCTTGTTTGTAAATATTTAGTTTCTTTGATATACATGTAAACTATTAATTTCTTTTTTTCCCAAATATATATTCAAGAGATGAGTTGAGATAAAATTTGCCTAAAGTTTTACCCAAATCGAGCTCCCTCTCTCGATAACTGCCTTCAAGTTTGGGTATCTTTCTCATAATAAAAATTTTAGTTACAGCCTCTACTCCTACGTCGAGCATAAATATGTGATATTTTTAACTCGTTAAACTTCGTAGAATAAGCTCAAACTCGATTCAAACCTAAGCCAAATGAATTAGAAGATGCTAAAATTCGATTCGGCTCAACTCCTGTATAGTCCTGACTAAAAGAACATATCCTTGAAAAATCCAGTACTCGAGGGCCACCAACCAAACAAATCACAGAAAACAGCCAAGAGGCACAAAAAACAGAGGGCGAAACAAACAACCCTCACCCTACCAAACTTATATTCTTGTACTAAACAAAGAAACAAGAAACCTCATAGAAGAACAAAAAATCAAAAATAACACCATAACAAAAGACGCCAGACGTCCGAGTAGAGATTGGGGCGAGCTGTAAACCCAGACGTCCTGAAGTCAAATCTCGGCAACTACAAACTTTAAGGCCACTGGAGGTTTGCCCGGTCGTTAACTTCAGGGCCCCGAGAACTAGTCAGCATTAGGTGGGAGACCGCCCAAGCAATATCAGCTTGGTACCCAAGCAATCCGGATACCTCGGTTATCAAAAAAAAACACCATAACAGAAGACTAGGCCTAGCTTCAAGGACAAATTTTGGACACCTCCGTTTTCAACAAGAACCGTATTGTGTGGACTCGGACACACGGACTCTGTTGTGCATTGTGCACAGCGCAATATGTTACGCCCTAAGACAACATCGTTTTGGCGGTTTAAAAATTATTCGAAACGTGTTAGAATACTGCCTAACCGTTTGGACAGTTTTTGAGGTCCTAAAATGACATCGTTTTGGTGCGCAGTTTATAGCAGGCTCTCTGGATCCTAATGAATTCTCACACTTGTGTGAAGAAACTATAATCCATTTGAATTGGAATCAACGAATAAATGATAGATTTTGGAGATACAATACATATCGTTAATTAATAGCTAACAAATGAATCTCATGTGTGTGACTTTTTTACAAAATGTGAAGCCTATCCTTTGTTGATAACTTCCCTTGGAAAACCAACCACGGGATGAAGGACCACCTCAGACCACCATAAAGACTTAGGGTGTTTGGATTGATTTACACGTGCTTCAATTAATTTTCTTGAGAAATCACTTTCGTAGACTCTAGGGGAGGACTTGATTTTGGCCAGAACAAAATCCTGTAAAGATTGATCCCAAGTGAATTGATAGCACCTAAGGGCTTGCTTGTGCCGTGAGTCATATAAAAGGTCCAATGCTATCGCCCAGTATATATAGGATTTGTTTACTTTCTAATTACACTCCAGATATGATATTCGAAAAATTATTTTATCCCTTTGGAAGTGAATAAAATTATCATACCCCTTTTCCCCTTCTATATTTTCTTTTTATTTACAAAAATACCAGTATTAATTACAAATACGATATTATCAATTATAAAAATATCATCCACTTGCTCATGTTTAAAATACCCTCCTTAAAAAATACTGAAACAAACCATTTACTACTATTCACCCCTCTATAATAAATTTCACTTTTTACTGTATCTCTTTTTTACTATATCTACGATATATCTATCCTGAACAATTGGATATTTATGTAAATTTGAACTTAAAAAGGGGTATATATGTCTAATAATAATGTAATGGATATTTGGCACCCTTTTGTCCACAATATTATAACTTATTTACATTTATGTTAATTGTATATGGGATAAACCCCAATCATACAAAACCAAATATGATAGTACTATTTAATCCACAAAGTACAAATAAATTAAAATTCCCTTATGCCTGTTTTGCAAATGGAAGCTTCTTCTTGAAAGGGTCTTGGGAATTGGTATTAGGCTTCTTCTTGTGGCTCATGATTTTCAAACTCTGCCTCAGTATATCAATCTCTCTCTCCCTCTTGGTTTCTTCTTCCTCCATTGAACCTAATCTTGCTTGCAGATACTCAATAGTTTCTTCCTTTGCTACCAATTCTTGCTTTAATTCCTCCACTATTATATCTTCTTCCTCTCCCCTCCAACACAATCCTTCTCCTACAAAAAAAAAAATTCAAATTTAATTATTCCGTATGACGTCTGTTGCAGCTGAACTTACGATGAAAAGATGATTACGCAAAAGCTAAAATAAAAACTTACTAAAGTCAAGCTTCACAAATACCAATTTTTTTTAGAGCTTTTTGAAGGTATCTTTAGTCAAATCATAAAAAGAAGAGTTGTCTCGACAAAACAAGTGATAATTAAGTTGTGAAGTTAAACAGGAAACCTCGGCTGCTAGTCTAAGTTCATGAACTGATAGTTCAGTGTTGGAAGATTTTAGATTCGAACTGATGCTAATTCACTAATGCTACCCAAGACAAGAAGAAGAAGGAGGAGGAGAAATCGCAACTAATATTTACTCAAGTTATATTTGTCACTATAGCAAATTAAACACAAAACTAACAAAATATGAAAAATATTAAATAGAATACAAAAAAATAAGATAATAACTTTAGGCCAGATACTTTTTTTTTATATAAAAAGAAATAAAAACATCAAGAAATAAGTAAATAAAAAATTATGAAAAAGATAGTACAAACTAATTAGGGGTGTTGTGGGTACGTACCTTGGCGTGTCCTCTGAATGAGATCATCAAGCTCAATCTTGATGGCAAGGTACAACTTCTTCCACTTCTCCACCGTCTCATCCCGCCGCTCTCTCTCCTCCCTCATTTCCTCCTCCACCAAATACCCTTTTTTCTCTCTCATCACCATCTCATCTTCTCTCTCCTCCAACCTCTTCCTCAGCTTCTTCACCTCCTCCCTCAACCTCTTCCTCTCTCTCCTCCACTCTCTCTCCTTGGATGCATACACCATCCTCTCCCTCTCATGAGCTCCACTCTCTTTCTCTCTCATCCACATTATCTCACTTATCTCCTTCTCCAAATGCCTCAACTTCTCTCTCAAGGCTTTGATCATGTGTTTCTCACTTGGGTTTTTCTTGTTCTTGCTATGGATGCTCCCCATCCTTCAATCTTGGCTTATCTTATCCCTTACCTCATTCAAACTCGATTACTTATACATACATTTGCTTGTCTTTTTCTTGGGGTATAAAGTGTGTGTGTGAGAGAGAGAGAGAGGGGGAGGGAGAGAGAGAGACAGAGAGAGAGGGGAAGATGGGGTTAATACTGGATGAGATGACATAAATTCTTTTGCAGAGGCTCCTCCATAGATGAAGGGGACTATATTATGGGTGCTGTCATTTAAGTGGACAATCAATGAAAGTGACAACGAGGCCCGTGAAGAGGGGGTGAGATTATCCAGTGCTCCGCGAACGACCATTTATTAACAGTTAAAATTATGGAAGAGATAAGAAAATAGGTTTTGTTTACCCTAGTTAGGATGAACATTACCCTCTCTTTTATGGTTGAGATGGTCACATTATTACCAAAAAATATTTTGTAGAGACGGAACATACACTATTTCAACCAATAAGAGTGATGGTAATGTTCATCCTCTTTAAAAGAGGATGAACAAAATTGCACTCAGAACTAAGGTGATATAGTAAAAGAGGATATAGTAAGAGGGGAGATTTATTATAAATGGAATAGTTATAAAGGGTTTGTTTGAATATTTTTTGAGGAATGAAGATATGATAGATATGAGTATGTGGATGGTATTCTCGTAATTAATAATGACATTCTTGTAATTAATAATGATATTTTCGTAAATAAAAGGAGGATATGGAAAGGAGATAATATATGGATAGGAGGAGAGGTGTCGAAATTTTATCCAACTCTGGACGGATTATATTTGGACCCCGAATATATATTTGGGGTCCAAAGCCTCTAATAAACTCAGAATATGACAATCCGAATTACCATGTCCAGGGTCCGAATCTTATACTTCTCTTCTAGCCTCTAACAAATAGGGCCTTAGAGTCAAATGCATATTTGTTTGAAGAGGAATGCTAGATATACAAATCTAAACACATATTTTTTTTTTTTGATAGCCGAAATATCTGGCAAAATTTGGGATAACTCCCAATCTATTGCCGACTAGTACTCGGGGGACTAATCTCATCGTCCACTTGTGTGGGTCCCATTCAAAGTTAGAACTTTGCCCTATATGGACTGGCCACATAACTGTATAAAGGTTGATAGCACCTGAGAGGTTTCGAATCTCTGAAACTTAGAAAGGAGCATACCTCTAAGTCGACTTAGGAGTGAGCATACTCTCTAAATCTTAGGTCTTAACCACCAGACCAACACCTTGGGGTCCAGACACATATATATTTAGAATCAATCAATGCATGTAAAACATTTATTATTTTGCAAAGCTCACATGCGTAGTAGCATGACTTTAAACACATTTGTGTCTATATTTGAACACCAAAACATGTGTACAAGGTTCTTGTTTAAATGTAATATGTTTTTTTGTTTTGATAACTCAGAATGTCCAGATCAGTTTATGTACACTTCAACTAATTTTTGAAGGACCAAACACACTGTCCACAAGTAGTGTGCCCAATTAAAATTAGGACAAGTCCTTATATGAACTGATTCCATAAAAAAAAAATTGGAGCCGAAATATTCATTTGACTTTAAAGTTACCTCCAAGCAAATTAATGATGACTAGTCTTTCGAGCCCTAAAGTTAACGAGACCCCATAAAAATTGATCATAACACCAAAGAAGTTTCAGACATCAAACGTTATGAGAGAGTTCAAGTGTTATATCCTTGGTGATAGGTCACTTTGTGATCCTACTGCGGCTACTCCCACCATATCATAATTATTTGATGAGAGGTCGGGGCACACACAATATATGTGCAAATCGAATATCATCAAATGCATGATAAAATATGTACGTACCATGCTAATATCACTTGGCGGACGTGCCATGCTAATCGAAGGCAGTAGTACTCATATTTTCACATCTCTCTTCACACGAATTGGTGTCTGCTTTTTGTTGTTTGTTCTATCTGTTTGTGTTTCTTTAGTTTTTCTAGATCAGTTTCCAAGATAGTTATAAAGTTGTGGAGAAGAAGCCAAATTTACTGTGGAAGAAAATGCACCCAAAAAAAGTGGGAGAATATGATAATTTGTATGGACAGTTTTTTTATAAATGGTAGAATGTCAATTATGTCCCAACAATTAGTTCTCTGTCCAGTTCTTATTCTGGAAGAACACCTTTTGCGGTGGATAATTTTGGTAAGTAAAAAACATAACAAAGTTTCAAAAAATATAAATCTCAAATTGTGTTCTCCCCTTTATAGATAAAAAGATAGATTACTCTAATGGTCTATGTAGTTTGGACTTTATATCACTTTCGTCCCTACCATTTGAAATTGCTCAATGTTGACCTTTAATTTACGTTTTTGTGTCAATCAAGACCAATCATTAACGCCCCGTTTATTTTCATAACGGAAAATCCAACGATATCGAAAGTATCCAACGATACGTCACGAAAAGAACATGATCATAGGAGCATCTTTTAGGTGGGTTGTTCAAAAATGACGAATTTATTCCTGCACATATGAACAAATTTGCATGATCACCAAAAATGATGAATTTCTCTGACATTTTCTGTTGGTCCTGAAGAGGGGGAGGGGGGAATGGAAATGGGTTTGACCCCAAAATCCTGGATGTGAAGTTTTTTCCGTATTTTATTTGATTTTATCTTTATCTTTACAGCAGTGTCAATTTATAGGATTTAAGGGAGCTATAGTGCAGTGTTTTCTGTAATGTACGTGTAATGCGAAAAAAACTTTATAGTTTTGCCCGTTTTGTCATTGAAACTACACCATTTTGATACGATGCATTTTGATGACAATAAAGCACTGTAATTTCGAGGATGAAGCAAGCAGAACTACGACGTACTGCACTACAAAAACTGCACTACAACCTCTTTGAAACTCAATTTATCTCGATAAAAGGAATAAAAAATAAAAAAATATGGATGATAATTTGGTTTTGTTGGTGGCGGATAGTATATATGTAATGTCACCTAGTCTTTTTCGGAAATAGAATTTATCTTTTTCAAAGCATCTTACGTTGTCTGATTTATTCGGACAAAGTCTAACCCGTCAAAATCAAATGAAAGTCGAAGGACGATGGGCATTCTGCATTAGATGACGAGCCCATGCAAAAAAAAATTTTGACGCCCAATAGATATAGACTATGAGATTCAAACGAAAGCAAGTTCGTTCACTCCTCACACTACTAATGCATAGAAACCCGTTCAGATGACACGAGATGTTTCTTCTCTTGCTATACCCGTGATTTAATACATTTTGTACTGATATCATTACACATTCATATGTTAATATATTTTTTACGAATATCGATACAGACGTGTTTAGCAATTTTTATTATAATTTTTGCAATATATATGATTTCAAAATCATTGGATTCCTTGTGATCAAGACAATTGAATGTTCCCAGAAAGTTCCCTGCAACTCGTGCTTGCACAGCTCCATTAGTAAAATTCACCACAAAAATCATAACTTTAAGTATATTTATTAGCGGTCAAAATTTTAAAACACATACAATAGATATAATATGAGGAGAGATTTAGTAGGACTCGAGATTTATTATAAATGAGTGAATAGTTATAAAAGATTTGTTTGAATATTTTTTGAAAAAGAATAATATGATAAATACGAGTGGATGGATGTCATTCTCGTAATTAATAATAGTATTTGTATAAATAAAAGAAATATAGAAAAGATAAGATATGAATAAGGGGTGAGATAAATTTATTCTGAATATCATATATGAGATCCAAAGAAGTAAATAAACTTTGAATATGACAACCCGAATATATATATATATATATATATATATATATATATATGAACCTTTTTTTGACCGCTAATAAATACGTCGAGATTCCTAGATCTACACAGACAAAGTTTTTGTCTGTTGCTTTCAAATCGTCACATGCGCGTGCACATGCCATCCCTATTTCCAAAAGAAAAAGAATATGTTTTTTTTATTTTTGCGAACCCTTTTAATACCCAAAATTGATAAACCCACAACAGAAAATTTGCAAAACATCTATTTTAAAATTGTACTTATGAATGGTGAAAACTATGAGATCAACAACATATCATCACCTAGTTCTTTGGAAAACATTCATATTACCTAGCTTGTACTTGTACTCTTTTTTTTTTTTTAATTTCTACCACAATAAGAAAACATTTATTTTCAGCAATAAAAATGATCAAAACTAAATTTTGAAATAAAATGGTAGTTGATTTCCTTTCAAACACCTGGCTTATTGCTTTTAAATTTGATTTAAAGCAAATATCAGACAATTTTCAAGACTTGAAAGGACGTTAAATTATTTTTTACTTATGTTAATGGAACTTAACCTCAAAATATTTGAGTTTCTTGTTTTCAGTATTACAAATGATTAACTTTAGAACGCCTGTACTTTCTGAAGATATCAAATGTAATGATTTTGTTATTAATAATTGATTTGTTCTAATTTTTGCCACCCCACATTCAAATCCTATATATAAATGTGAACAAGTCTATACACACTTCTAACACAAAATCGGACATAAATATATCTAAAACCGCTTGATGCATGTAAAACCCTTTAAAATAATGTGAATGTCATGTGCATCAGACGATTATAAATACATTTATGTTTGAATCGTCTGTATATGTGTAGACATATATATATATATCATATATATGGGAAAAACTATATGAACCAACACTTTTTTAGACCAATATTAGACCAACGCCTAAACTCTTCGTTCCCGATTAAATTTTAATGATCCGAACCGTTCAATGTGTTTAAAACATGTTTTTAAGAGTACCCGCGAGAAATCAGCTTAAAATATTACCGGAAATGGCTTGATCCAAACATTGGTTCATAAAACAGTTTCTGTCAGCATTTTGAACCACTGTTTTATGAACCAATGTTTGGATCAAGCCATTTCCGGTAATATTTTAAGCTGATTTCTCGCGGGTACCCTTAAAAACATGTTTTAAACACATTGAACGGTTCGGATCATCAAAATTTAATCGGGAACGAAGAGTTTAGGCGTTGGTCTAATATTGGTCTAAAAAAGTGTTGGTCCCTTGAGCCTCCCCCCATATATATATATAAATATATATATATATATAGAGAGAGAGAGAGAGAGAGAGAGATTGAAGATGTGTGTGCATCATAGGATTCCTTAGGAAGAAGACGTGTGAGGTTAATAAAAGTTCTTGCAGTGTCGTATCATATTTCACTTTCAGGCACAACCCTCCACAATGTAGTTCCAAATTCTATAGAATTCTGAAATCAATGCAATGGCCCCACCGCTTTTACCAACTTTCCCAATACGTAAGAGTACAGCATCGTGAGAATTAATTGAAAACGAGATTGATACTCAATAGTACACCATCATTAAGCACAGTACCAAGAAGGGAAATGGGGGCCTGCTATGCACAACAGAGTGTGTTGCGTGCCAAAACGACATTGTTTTGACGCTTAAAAGATTGACCAAAAATTATTCGGTCAATTTTTTACTGTTCGGACAGTGTTCTGCGCACCAAAATTACGTCATTTTAACACGCAAAATACCCTGTTGTGCACTGCGCACAGTAGGGCCCCCTTCTCCACCAAGAAGAAACCCATATGAAAAATATGCCATTGCTTCTCCTTAAGGCTTTGTGTGGATCAAAAAGTGAAAGGGGAAAATGGCAAAATTTAAACACACTATTTTACTTTATTTACTATCTACTTATCATTTTCTTTCCCTCTATAAATCACTACTCAGCTTAAGTATTAAATCCAACCTAACACATCTTCGTAATAAAAATGGAGTGAAAACATGAGTTAGTCACTCTTTCAACCCAACCGAGGGCAAACTAACTCAAAGAAAGTATTACGAAAGCACAAATCTTGACCGCTTAGCTGAGGAAGATGGATAGATTATAGAGTTAAGAACAAATCAACGAAAGAAATCACTCTTAATCCGATTTAACTAATTTCAATTGCCGATGAATTATGACAAACTTGGATTGAAAGACGTGTTTTGTCTGTTAAGACAAACTTTTCTTCCAAGATATTTGATTGTCATACCCTTTCACAATTTTTTGTTGGAAGAAAAGATCTGCTCGATTCTCTTACGCTAAGGGGTTAACATGATCCAAACATGGCCTTATGTGCTTTCAAGAATGTCATCATAGAGAGAGAGAGAGAGAGAGAGAGAGAGAGATTCAATGCATTTGTATTTGCTACACCTTATAGGCATGTTTTCTTTCAAAAAAGAGAAAATCCTATCTAAATCATAACACAAGAACCTCCGCCTATATCATAATACAAGCTACCCATTCAATTATTGAGTCAATCCGCTCCGTTCTTATCTATAGATAAAGCAAGAGAGAACTTATGACCTCATGGAATTTTGTGTGATCAAATTATATCCATTTTTATAACGAGAAGAATAGAACAGATGTTCAGAATCATAAATCATTTCTTCCATATCTTGGGACTAAGCCCCAGCCTTTACAATACAGAGACAAATCAAAGAACAAATCTTGGGATCAAGCCCCAGCCTTTACAATACAGAGACAATTCAAAGAACAGACAAACTACTGTCTCATCTTTAAGTGCACCAATGGTATCTCTCCCTTTCTCTCTTATCAGGTAAAAGGAAAAAAGAAAAAGAAAAAGTCCCACTAGAAGTACATATACCCCAGTTACTGCTAAAAGCAACAAGGGGGACATTATTTTCACACTGTTGAGAGATGACAATTGCATCCTCCAAATTGAAATAAGGCCTTTCAAAAAACAACTCATTTTCCTCTATCAAAAAGAATGGACTGAATAATCGACGGATGATATACACACAGCGACCTCCGAACCTACCACCAGAACTAAGGGTAGGAAGGGATTTGCAGACAAGTTTTTGTTTGGAGAGCTGTCTTGACTAGTAAATCAAAGAAGCTTGCTGGTTCGCCGCTTAGATGGCCCGCCTGGAAATAGCTTCATTATCCAACCCAAAACCCTTTCCACCACCTAGTAAAATGAAAGTAAAAGTGAGATATCTGTTAAAATCAGTTTGCAGAAAGATAATCTGAAAGTTAAAACAACATATGCAACTCTCTTTATGCTAAATGGCCGGCCTTCCTTCAGTAGATAAGTTTGGAGACCAAAAAATGAATTCAATACTAGCTCTTATACACCCATTAAATCAAGCCCATCCTTGTGAAAGAATTGGCGGCAGAGAAGGCCTCATAAGAGCTCCCTTTACAAAGAGTAGTGTAATCGACTTCCAACCACAACTGATTTGAGAATCAAGATCTCTCACAACTTTGTCTAAATGAAACATCTAAATATGGGAAACAAAAATAGTAAAATCTATGTACCATGGACTCTTTATACCCGTGTGCAACACCCAATGATACTCAGATAAGGGTGGAGGATCCGTGTCCAACATATTAAGTTGGACATTTACCTAGCGAGCATATTTTATAATTTGAATTTCCATGAAATGTGCATAGAACTCTGATATTGTGCATGAAATGCCCAAGTGCCTAAGCAACTTCTACCCACCGTTTGTCCAAGAAAATATAAGAACATACGAAGGGATACAAATATTTTAGCATCCCCGTGTCCTTGTCCTTGATACTGAAATTGACACTTACCCGCGTACTTGCAACCGGTAACCATACTTGAGTCCATACTATATCGTAAGAACTAATCCCTTCAGCCCTAGCCAGAAATTGGGCAACAACAAGGAACCCCCAATACAAACCATATGTTGTCAAAATCCCAACCTAATTCAACCAACAACAATTTCAACGATGCCAAGGCATCGAATGCTAACCCTAATATGCAGTGTAGTGAGAGATGATATAATCACAAAACTTCTGAGGTGACAAACAAATTTTACTCTAAACAAGCAAACAAATGCTTAATAAGATGTGTACCTCATCGCCTTCATCTGCAAATGGAGTGTAGTCTTCCAATCTGTGATGATCAGGTAGCCTTGTTGGACCATTTGCATTTGTCATACTTTGGGCAGTCAAAAGCTCTAACCTTTGTGTTTGGACTTCAAGTTTTTGGGATAACTCCATGTTCACTTCCTTCATTTTGAAAAAAGAAAAGGAAGTGTTTAGTTTAAAGCCATGGAATACAACAAACTCCAACAAGTAATTGTGAGCAAACAAAGAAGTTCGACCAGAGATGCTAGATTAGATCTTATATTCCAAAGTTGAAACGATAATGTCCAGTTAAACTTAATAATCATTACCTTGGAGAAAAGAAAAAGACTGAGCACGAATATGCATATGAGAAAAAATAAAACCAGATGCTAATTTCTTGATTTCAGTACAGAACCAGCTAAAATAACGTTACTCATTTACCATATCACTGAATGGGAACACACGTGATATACCAAACTGAACCTTCCAATCAATTGGGGTCGAACACATGAATCCTTTTTTCTCCAATGAGTTCTGTCAAGAGCGTTGTATTCAGTTTTCTCCAGCTTAAGAAGTTATATTATGTTAATGCCCAAATTAATGGAACCGATGAGACCAACAGTGTGATTAAGTTCACAACAGCAGATTACCTCAAGTGTCTTACCATGCATTCTGATTCTAAATCAACACTACACTTTTTTTGCTCAACAATTTCTTCTTGGACGGAAAACTATGAATCGCGATACAACTTTGAAACGCAAATAAAATCTACGGAAGTCAAAAAGAAGTCTCACCAAAAAATATTCAACAAGTGAAAACAGCAAAAAGCAAAGACATCCTCCACTATGCATTGCCATTTCACAGTCCTTGAAAGTGAATTGGTCCGCTTCCTAGAGACACCACTTGATGAAAAGAGGAGGCTCCATGCAAAGCCTTGTTAACCCTTTCTAGGGACTACCTCCAGACCAACAGTCATAAAGTTGGAGGAATTAATGTTAGCATGCGCAGAAATAAGATATTCGACCCTAAATGGCGAAATTCTATTTGGGTATTATTCTGGTGCTATAAGGGAGAAAGTACTCAATTTCCATAAATATTTCGCTCATTTTTATGAATCCATCTGATGGACAGAATCCATCATCTGATGCAATGATTTAACACAAAAGGAAAGAAGAGAGGAAGAAAAATAAATGAGGGGTACTATGTCAGTATTTTGGGTGCAGTTGTTTGGGCTCATTTAAAGGTGGATCCCAGTTCATAGAATAAGCATACAATAAGATATGCTTTGATGTTTGTTTATAGGATAAGTTTTTGAGGGGGAGTAATAAAATGTACAGATTTATTGGAGCTTAGACAAACGACTTGCTCACGCTCAGATGGAGAAACAGTAAAAAGAAAATGGTTTCCTCTACAATACACATGCTCAAAGAACAACACACCCACAACCAGAGGCTCTATTAGCCTTTGTGAATAGTATCTTGGTCCCTGAATGTACTCTAAGCTTACGAATATTAGAACCCTGAAACCTAAATTGCTTCTTATATCATCTTACGCTAGCAATACCACCATGGCTGAGCAAGAGAAAGTTCATTGCATAAAGTTCTGCACAGGTCAAAATTACCTTAAACTTCGAACTTTCAGATAATTCAGCCAGCAATGCCTTCATCAACTCTTCCTTCTCCAATGCTAACTGCAAATGAATAAAGTCCATTATATGGTGCTTCTAAAACTATACTGAGTAATATATTTCAACTAACTAATCAGTAAACTGTATCACATATGAATAGAAGTGAACTACAGATATAATGGACAGCAGGACCTTATGAAAAGAAAAGAAAAAGATCGAGTCCTGTAAGCAGCATTTGAAACTGAACTATGTAACAATGAAACAGATCCTACCTCAGAAATTAACGTGTTAATGTTATGGATCATTCTTGTTTGATCAGGCGGAATATTTAAATACGAAACTGGAAGATCGAGCTGTCCACTTTCAGGAAGTAAGAAAGAACCGGAGTCATCACTTCTGAGAAGTGGTGCAGTACTGTCCATTTCCAGGTTTGAGCTCTCTGCCGCAGTATGTGCATTATCCTCATTGACTGAAACAAAATTAACATCCAAAAGACTGACCAAATTGATATAGTGAAATCAACTTAAAATCTAAACCATATCCTATACCAAAGAAACTTAGAATGGTAAAGAAACTTACAAAACTACAATCTATACATAATACAGAGAGCTTTAAGAGAATATAAAGTAATTAGAATTAGTTACCTAAATCCTCAGTAGAAGTTGACACATCTTTTCGGTCAGAGGAATTCTTGCTAACACCAACGGATTTTCCAGTTGAAAAAGCTTTCCGTAGCTTAGATTGCAACAACTTTTTCTCTGAGCAAGGGGAATAACAATGTGGAAGCAGCAAAATAGTGTCAGTACCATCACCGTCTACTGGTTTATTATAAGATTCCTCTAACCATACAAAGTTCAGAAAAGTTCATCTTGAACGCAGACTAATCATAAGAATTGGATACGATATGCAACAAACGATAACTTCACTCAGTGGAGAAAATTACCGATGAATATATTTGATGGGCATTAAACAGCTACTAAGGAGAACTAAAATTTAAAACATACTATTTTTCCATAAAGTTCTACAGAACATGTGTGCACGAAAAGCTCAATTCAAACCTTCATCCCAACAACTTGAGTGTTGTTACATGTATCCACCTTCACCAGTCAGCTCCTTGCAACACATCTCCATAATTAAAGGGGAATCACATTGGTTCAGTCAACTGCGGTCGTGTTTCTTTAGCATTTCTTGTTCTTTTCCTTCAAACTGAATCCAAACACCTTCTACATTAGTAGGTTGGTGTATTTAGTGGCTACTAGCATTATCGTTGAAAACAATCACTAACTCGCCTTTAGTTGCGCCACTTTTGACGTCCCACTGATTATTTCCTTGGCTGTCCCAAAATCCTCATTTTAGCTATTCTTGTTATTACCCCAAGGCCTAAAAAATGTTCTTAATCAACATTTTGCTTGAAAATGTAGCTATTTAAGAGCAGGAGCTGCCTTTTAGAATTGTTCCTCGCCTAATATAACTTCAGAAATTCTTTGTGGTGCACAATATCATACCAGCACGCAATGAAGTAGCTACATTCATCAACTGCAGTCCATTGGTTCTTTGTTAATAACAAGTTACTCTTTGGTCTCTATGAGGCAATCAAATCAACTGAGGCCTTCTCTGAGTTAAATTCTAGATGCTCATCCTGGGCCAGTCCCAAGGCAGAAGAACAAACAAATCCGGAGGAAACAAGACTCAAGGACAGAAAGAAACCAAAATAAACAACCAACAAAATTAGGAGCAAGGTTGTCCAAACTACAATCAATAAAACTGGATTTTTTCGGGGTCCACTTGATTGGATTGCATGACTACGATCAATCACAACATTGCATGTCAGGAAGGTTAAGAGGGTTAGAAATTGGCAGCAATTGCAAGATTTAGCATAATGCCACGTTTGCGACAGTTCCCGGATAATCGAGAGGAAACTGTGATGACAAAATTAGATGGAACAATGCCACACACTATCTAATTCATTCTTGTTCCTTGTTTCGTAAATTGTAAATGGTGTTAGATTAACTCTTCTAAACTAAGTGCCCATGCCAAAACACTGTTACTTGGACAATGGTACTTGTTCCTGACAAGTACAAGTAATCAAGGTTACTATATAGCTATACATAAGAATTCTATTTCATATGTATTTCTATGTTCACTTATAACAATCATTTCACACTTAAAAAAATAAATAAATAAATTAGAAATCTAGTCATGTTTGGGCGTCCTCGGATGTAAAAATAAGACAAGTCTGCTGTTAAATCTTAGAAGAAAACCACAGACAGCAGTACTGGAGCCCGTGTAACATATGGTGTTATCTGAGATCGTATGATGATTGGGACACATTGCCTCTCGAACATTACATTGTTTTGCAATGTAAACAATTCTACTTGTTCCACTTCATACTTTCTTTGATTAAGTAAAATTTCCAGTACAAAGAAATAAACCAGTAAAGCACAAAAAACATGCTAACCTTCTAGCAGAGCACTAATGGTCGATTGTAAATCTTGACGCTCTTTCTCAATGTTTGACATCTTCCTTCTGCAAAATACGACATGTAAAGGCTAAGATTTATCATGCTAAAGACATCTTGCTAGAAACTAGAACAAACAGGAAACTCCAACATTCTCTTGTCGGATGTTTTAACCAATATGAATCATATGCATTGTCAAAGAACGAAAATGTTGCCTGCAGCAATACAACTGCTGTATTTCAAAAACATGACAGTAGCGAAAAGAGGAAAATACACACCTAGGGTACCTGAAGTATACGCTGTGTCAGTTGGTCCTCAATGTCTCAATTTTCATTCCCAACGTATCAAATTTTCATTTTAATGGTCCAGGAGCAAACAGACCGCTTATATGCTACCACAAGCATTAAAGTTAAGGTCAAGCGAAGACAAATGGAGTTCAGAAGACAGCAAATGTAGCGAACACGTGAAAAATGGTCAGTTGAAGTGGAAAAAAGGCCAGGGGTGGGGAGGGAATATCGTCAGTTACATGCGCATATGTAACAAAACCAAAGCTGAAAACAGCAAGGAGACCGATAGAAAAAGAGAAAGGAAAAAGGTGTAGGGCTTATATATGGTCGCAGTGACAATGTCCTATCAGAATGCAAGATGGCTGGCAATTAAAATAACGAAAAGGGTTGGAATATGATAGTTGCATTTCAGTTCCTAAAATTCTTTACCATTTTCACACGAACTGAACCTGCATTCGAGCTCATTACCTTCAAACACATTTCACTTCCTAATAAGAGCTGATTTCAATCAAAGAATTTCCCTAATAAGTACACTTGCTAACCAAGATACCCACATTTTTAGAATGACTAGTAACAGCATAATCTAATCCAACCAAAACAATGTGTAGCTCCATAGTAACACATATGTAATCCTTGAATCTGAGCACTTTTCAGATCCTCAAGTGGATGCATATAAGTCTGTTATTTTAACTATCCAAGGATAGAATCACAGCAAACTTCATGCCTCATTTATAAATTACTTGAAATTAAGAAAAGAACTGCATGGTGGCAGAATGAAAACAATAGCTTACCGCTCCATAGTAAAAAACACAAGAAAAACCAAAACAAAAAAGAAATGAAAAAGTGAAATTGAATAAGTCATACTTGAGTGAAGATATTTCAGCTTCTGAGTTCTCCAATTGCCTTTCCAGTTTTAGCTCACTAGACCTGAGTCTAAGTACCTGCCACAACACATTAGATACCACAGAAAGAAGTTACGAGGGAAGTTTACGGTAAGATATGCTGGAGATAAAACAAATCAAATACCCTAATAACAACGGAATTAACATCCAAGATAGACTACATAGGATAAAGTAGGCCGCCCATTTACTTGAGTCATTCTCTGAGTTTTGAGGGCTCTTTAGGTCCAAAAATAATACAGCGAATGAGAAAGTTGACAGGTTCAGAGGTGACTTGAGGGGTGTAGAAGGGAAATGATATCTAAGTGAAGTACACAAGTCCAGTCCATCTGGTCAAACTAATTACTCACACTCAAGCTTCCAGTAGGATTGGTAAATTTGGAATTAGTATTCTGCAGGATAGACTTTGTAGAGTCGGGATCTGTCTAGGTAGTCCTATTAAGTTTTCGCCCTTTTAAGTACTTAGGGCTTCCTTTGGGAGGTTGTCCTAGGTCTGAAAAGTTTTCGGACCAAATGATTGACAAAATAGGCAAGAGGCTTCATAGGTGAAAAGGGAATGAAATCTAAAGGCGGGAGTCTTACTATAACTTGGCTTAGGGTTCCAGACTTCCAGCAGGAGCAAACAAGATTCCCAATTGGACATGCGATTTTTTCGTGGGAAGGTAACACCAAAAGGAAGGAAGATCATTGGATTAGTTGGTGAGGTGGTTTCTCTTCCAAAAACTAAGGGGGACTTTCTTGGAGAATCTCATTGCTACAAAAATAAAATCACTCAGAACATTGTTGTAGAGATTCACTGACAGAGTTTCTATGTGGCATGCTGCCAGAAATATGGTTCAACACATTGGTTGGGACACCAGAGAGATTAACTGGGGGATCTCTTAATCCCCTAGGTAACTCTTACTCAAGGCCTATCTCATTTTTCTAGACATATTTGTATCAGTGCGGCACTGAGTGAATTTTTTTTTGGGAAGATGCTTGCGGGGTGAAGATCATTTGTTTCCTCCATATAATTAGTATAAGTTTCATATGTATCTGTTATTTTTTATTATTTATTTTGTCAGCAGATTCGTGATGTGTCCATTGATTCCATGGTTTTTCTTATCCATACATGCACTTGGAAAATCAATTTTTTTCGTAGAAACCTCAAGAATCATGAGGTAAATGAGCTAGCCTCTTGGTTTATCTCTTCTAGACAATGCTTCCTTCAGAAATGCAATTAATCAATAACAGATTGTGTCTACTCATTTGTCGAGTTTTCTCTGGCAAATCCTGATTTAATTCAACTACCAGAACGCAACGTGCTATTAGCCTATTAATCATGGAAGTTATTGTTTCGCCTTTGGCTTCTAGAAAAGGAGGCCGAAATGATGTGACTTTGGATGCAAGGTGTCATGAGTAGGAGGGTTGAAGAGTATGCATCACCTATTTTTGCATTGCCTTGTAGTTACGAGCTTATGGTGGAGACTCTTTGAGTTGGTTGATACTAATTGGGTGGTTCCATTTTCTTTAATCTTTATCCATCACTTACTGCTACTTATTCTTGGATTCTTATGGGACTTCACGACAGCTTTTCTGGCATTCCTTTCTATTGATAAAGAGGAGACCTCGCGCTCTTCAACAAATGAAGGCAAAGTCCCCCCCAGCCCGAGGTTATTAATTTTAGTTCCTTTGCTATTAAAAAAAAGGCCCGGCCTCTTTGGCGTTGTGTAGTTTTTCCCATGGTATCAGTGCTTTCATACATGTTTCCAGTAATTAAAGCTCTTTGATTGACTAGTTGTATGTGGAAGACTAGTGTGTAAAATTTTAGTGTTTTTGGTTTATCCACTATCAAACATATGTCACAATTTCAAAGATAGTTGCATCATTGGTCATAGTAGTTGGATCCAACAGTATAAAAGGACAAAATGGGTTTCTCAAAAAAAGTGGCACCAAGTAGCATGGGCAGCACAAATAACTTGTGTGGTGAAATTGCCTACTGATGAACGTCAAAGAAGTTATCAACAAAAAGACGGGGGGGAAAGCGAGATAATCATAATATGTGAGTAATATAATAAGGGAGAGTCAACTAAGTTTTAGCCCACAAGTCTATGCAGAACACCTTCCTCCCTTGACAATTTAGATACTGAAAGTTCACAACAGGTATTTGATTTATTCTTCTCAACATAAGTACAACAGCCAAGAACACATTAAGTCATATCTGGCAAACAAATGTTAAAATTTACATACTTGTAAACCCTACCATAAGAAGAATACTGACAAACGGGAAAAAATGCATGCCGCCGCCAAGATAAGTATTGCGGAGCGTCTCTTAGGTACTACTACAGGATAAGAGAAGTGTTTTGATGATAAGTCATAACCGTAGAAGAATCTCACACAGACATGAATGAAGCAATACATGTAATCATTTTATCACCACCACAATCCGGGGTAAGAGCTTCATATTAAAGAAGGGGGAAAAGTGGAACATTATCAGGTAATAATACAGAAAAAGGATATATGCATATGTAGATAGACAAATTGTTACAATAAACAGAAACTACCTTCTCTTCCAAGCCAATAACTTCAGAAGCCAACAACTTGGCACGTTCATCAGCTGCATTACATTCCAGTTGAGCATTTCCATATTCCATTTTAAGAGATTCAAGTTCCACCTGCCAACATCGAGATGAACCACATCATCAAACAATGAGAATTATGCCTACCCACATTGCTGCGGAGAAATCATGATAGGATTCGGAAAACAAGTTGTTTTTTGTGATTATTGCTTTTCGTACATTAAACTGAACAAAATAACCTTTACAACTGGTGCAGCAATTTAGTTACCCCAAAAATCCATTACGATCTATGTAGCAGGGACATGGGATTTTGTAAAAAATGGGGACACGGACACGGCAAATTTTTTATATATATTAAATGTGTACATACATACCATATATACTCATATATTCTGATATACATATATATACTGATATACGTGTGTGTATTTTTTAATTTTTTGGGTCAAATATCTTATTACATAACATATGAAGGTTAAAAATGTAATCAAGTCTTTAAAACCCTAATTTCCTAACATACCCAAATCGTTCATCACACACCAAATCGACTTCGTCTCTGCCTCTCTCTCTCTCTCTCTAGCATTGTTTCTCTCTCTCTCTCTCGCTCTCAAACTCTCTAGCACTGTCTCTCTCTCTCTCGCTGCCTCCCACACTGTCTCGTGCTCTCCCCATCCGTTTCCCCGGTGCCCCCTTCAAAAAATGAATTAAAATAATTGGACACGCCATACGTTTTCCGGCATGTCCGTGTCCAACACGCATACGGGGACCTCCACCCATGTCCGTGCTACATAGATTACAATGGATGGTCTTCCATGAGGTGGAGAATTGAAAAAGGGCTAAAGGTACATACGATGCGAAGCAATACTGCACACAAAAAAGATACAAAAATGGAAACGATAAAATTGGGGCAAAAAGAGTAGGAAGCACCAAAGCACAAAATTCTAGATGATCAACACAGACACTGATAATGTTTTGACTCTGACCAACTAAGGGATTCATTTTTCAACTTCTAAAACATAGCATTCAAGAGCTCCGCTAACAATAACAATCAGTAAGTGCATGAGCCAAGTATACTTGAATTTAGTTCTCCACAACAGCATACATAGTAAGTACCTAATCGGACAAACCCCCACAACAGCTTATTCCCTCACATCATTCAATTTGCTTAATGTGAAGAGAATCATCGATTTTTCAAGGCTACACACAAACTCTTGATCCATGACTCTGTGGCTATGGTAAGTGATATAAAGGACAAGCTAATACACACAATTTGCATGCGCGCACACGCCATTGTTAAGAGTTAATAATAAATCATCTTTGTACACAAATTTGAAAGAGAATTACTAGATTAATGGATAATCTCATTAGGGTTTACCCCAAAAACGAATAATCTCATCAGGTTTTTAAAGAGAGAAACTACGCAGTGAATGATTTATTAGTCATGAGCAATGGATAAAAAAAGAGAATGAAAAGAAAAGCATCATCATCGCGGATTTACCATAAACAATGAATAATCTCATCATAGGTACAAAGACAAACTAAATTAGGAATAATTATTAGTCATTTACGATAGAGATAACTTCTCCAGTAAGAGTAATATGTTCAAACTTCAAATGGATACACAAGTAGCACTATAGTATGGCCCACTGCTTGAGACAGCAATACAAGCAGAATGGACTTTGACTTGACAAATAGCTACAGAGAGTTTGTTTGTTCAGCCAGCTCCGAATCCAGGGGACAAGCCTATAATCCTAAAACACCGCATCTGTGCACAGTAATTTATGGAGAAAACAGGCCCGAATATGACAATATGCCTAGTTAAAGCATAGGGTAATAGATGTTACAACGATTTCAAGCAAAAGTCAAATAATACAACTCGTTTTCAGATAATGATGTGAACAATGCAGAAACGCCCAATGGTGCCTAAAAGCAGGACAGAGTCGAAATGTATGTGAGGTAAATCTTTCCCCAGTTATATAATCCTATTTGCTCTCTCACATCAGATCAAATCTCTTATGTACATATATAAAACAAAGATAAAGCAAGGAAAACAAGAAAGACAACTTTTCAGTTACAAAATGCAATGTTGTGAGCGGAATACAGCTGCAAGATTAAAAAACTTCAACAATAAATGAAATTCACTTTTCAGCAAGTTAGGAAATGATTGATACTAACTAATTGGGCCTTGATTTCCTCCTGTAACGTTTCCATGTCAGATTTTAGGTTGTTGACAACACTTCCCTGCAAAGAAAATAAAAACATCAACTGAAACCATATATCATAAGTCATACCAAGGGGCTGATAGTAAATTTAAGCAAATAGATGAGAATGAAGATACATAAATAGTAAAGAACACAAGCATAGATTTGCAGAAGGAATCAAGTAGTAGACAACACAAGGAGCTCTATAGTATCTGGGAATGTTCCCAGAACCATAGTGTGATTTTCTAAACTGGCTGGAACGTCAACCTTGAGTCCTTGACCATATCTATACTAGCTGGGCGCAGTTTTGGGCTCAGCGTACACATTTAAACACATATGCGATGCAAGCATGCAACACAAACTTGAGCTTCCAGGAGATATGCTCCAGTCAAAAGAACACAAATCATTAAGACGGCAAGAGCATTGAACTCTTATTAATCAAGTGGGTCCAAAAAATTTGTATCATATATGACATGTTACATACCCATGTGGTAGAAATTAAACCAGAAATAGATTCCATGCTCAAAAGAACATAGACCCTGGTTCAGTATCCCAGAAAGGAAATATACTTCATTTTCACAAAATAACTGTCCACAAAAAAAAAAAAAAAAAGCAGCTAATCAGTGGTAGTTCTGTTGATACGGGTGCCATATGTAATAGTATTTGCATGTGTTGTCCACACATTGTATGAATTTTCTATGACACCTACTCATGAAACACAATCATCTAACAAACTGTTAAATACAAACTTCATATCAATCAACTTCCAGAGCCAGCCAACCTGCTGATTATAACTATCTGTCAGTGCCGAATTTTCAGCAGCTAGAGAATCAGACAAAGTTCGTGAAGCCTCAAGAGCTCGCTGCAAGGAGAATTTTTCTTGCGTCAAATCTTCAATATGCTGAGAAGTACAAACACAGAGATGTTAGGCATTGAGGTTTGACTAGGATACTTTCAAAGGTTCACCTCAGACAACAAAGCTTTTGCGTGTGTGAACCTGTTCCAAAGCAGCAAAGTCATCATTCTGTTGTCGCGAATAGTCATGCTTCCTTTCCATGCTGGTCTCATGGACAGTATGCCTGTACAGGTCATCCCCATTTCCAGCAGAAACAAACGAGGTCATAGAATGCTCAAACGCACTTGGTACATTTGAACCCCTCAACTTTGAAAATGATTGAGTTGCATCAGCCTCAGTATATGACGTCTGAGAAGAAGATGACGTCACAACATCCACATCATTAGCTTCGGAACTAAATAGTTCAACCCTCCCTGGTTCAGTAGGTGGAACTCTTGGCATGTTAATAGAATCAAGGAAAGATGGACGAGATCTCCTAGTAGTAGGTTCAGATGCAGCTGGATACGATAGTACACTACTATAAGAACTAGCGGCACCAAAATTGAAAGATGGAGATGGAGATTCAGATGGCCAAGCCTTCTCACTAGGAAAGTGACCCACAGAGTTCCCAAGCCTTCTTCCCCCTGTATCAAAAGTCAGAGTACCATTCGATGCCGTAGCAGCGCGCATATTTTTCTCTTCTCCAAAAGAAGACTCTGTGTTCTTGGTGGGAAGGTCAACAGAATCTACCACAAAGAACGTACTGTAGTGAATTTCCCACACAAAAAAATAAAAAACAGACAAAAGGAAAAATGGTAAGGAAAAAAAAGGAAACCACAACACACAATTACCTCCATATATGGAGGACATCAGGCCACTAGTCTGTGTGCTGGCAAAACCAAACTTGTTTTGCAGTTGGGAAATACCGGAATTAACAGAAGACACATCAGAAGCAATAGCATGAGAAGCAGAATGGGCTTCATCCGACCCATAATGACTAGTTTGACTGGAACCATGATCAATTTCCTGGATCACTGGAGCAACAGATTGGTCATTACTATTAGCAATCCCATATGCATGTCTTCCTGAGGCTCTAGAGGAAATGCTGAAATCATCACTCTTCCCTTGTGGCTGAGATTGTGACGTATTATACCTATCAAACTTTTGATCCTTCAAGGGTGCCTGCACTATTTCTGCAGAAAATGCATGATACTCGTTTGTTGGCAAACGTGGTTTAGCATATTCGCCATCAGTACCTAGCTCACTGTTCTGCACAAACATAATCTCTTTGTTTCCATCACCAGTAACTTTTTGAGATGGCTCAACAACAGTTTCACTAACTCCATCAGAAGGACCAGCTCCATTTGAATCCGTAAGTCTTACATGTTGGCTGTCTAGTGGTTGCTTGTGTAGATCAACATTAGCATTGTGAAGATGACTCACTGGTGCAGCCTTTTTGGCTCGATCCGCAGCTTTCTTTTTACGGAACTCTTCCAGCTGCAAGACAAGATAAAGGAGACAGCATTAAAATTGGCAATTTGGATTGTGCCAAAATCAATCAATCAAATCGAGGAAAGATAAACCAAATAAGGAAAATGCAGAATGCATGAGCTAGATAAGAAGTTGCAGCTATCCAAAGCAGCTTGCGTTAAATATATAACCAGATTAATACAAAATGTAGTGCAACAGTTATTGATCACACTTTTTCATTTCGCCACACGAAACAAGAAGTTGTCTCTATCTCCAAATATAAAACTGCCGAAGGATCAATAATCAAGGGGGTAGTGATAAGCCCGAACACAGCCAGAACTAAGTCCCCTCTTAGTTAGACAGCCCATCTCACCATCTCCCAACTAACAGATCATCTGGGATAATCAAACATGCATTAGCAACAATCTGCAGACACAGGTCAAAATTTTCCAATCAAGTGCACTTATCTCCAACATGACCCTTTTCATCTCTTTTGCGAGACCAACAACAAACTAATCCCTCCACAACCATATTGCCACTTAAAAATAGTGCCCTTTGACAAACCTTGACTAAGAAGCACAAATAAGGATACAGCAATGGTTTTATATGTCTACATGAAACATTAACTGTTTGATTTTGAAATTGAACAACTAAAGGTATGGTTTCCTCAGCTTTTCATGGCACAGGATGGATGCACAGTTGCACACTTTCCTGTAGGGACATATGTGAGCGCTTGTATAGTGGAAAAACAAATTAAGCATGTGGATCAGCTGACACTCTGCACTAGCTTACCCCAGTAGACTTGAGTTTCCACCTATAAACAACAGCAGTTATAGCAACTCCATGGATTCAAGCTAAGCCAAAGTCTTTTTTTGGCCGAGCACCTTGCCAAAATTCTAAAAATGGCAATGTTGCTCCATTGATACAATGCCATTATGTCACAATTTTATTTTCGTTGGATCGAAAGCCTAGGAGATAATAAAACAATGATGCTAATGGGGCAATTCTAGCAACTTAAATTCGGTGTCAAATTTGCATTGCACACCAAATAACTTCGCCAAAGTTTAGCTAGACTTTTGGGTCAGCGTTGGAGCTGTTGTTTTAGTGTTCAATAGCCAAAATTTGGCTTGGATAGGCATTTGCCGCAACTAGCTCTTACTTGTCAAAATCCATACACGGATAATCACACAATAGATTTAGCCAGTTTTCTATAGAACTATCGAACCAATATATAACAAAATAGAAATAATTCAAAAAACAACAAGCCCATAGCGACATTGCAAAGGATAATCACATATGACCATCTGAGGATATTCACACAGAAGAAATCTAAAGATGATAATTAATCATACCCGACGCTTTCCAGCTTCCAAATGCTCCTGCTTCCTCGTCGAAGCCGCGGAATTTGGCAACACCTGAGCCGACGCCATCCAAATGCATGCGAATCACAACCTCAAAAGCATCAATTTTCACGAGCTCAACCAAACAACCCTAATAATTGGCAAATCGACGGCTAAAACCCTAGAAACAATCCGGAAAAACCGCAATCCAATTCAGATCGGTAGAACGAAAAGAACAGAGATAATCTGATGAATAATCAACCCAGGGTTGTGTTTAACGGGAAAAAATAATAAAAAATTTAGAAAATCTGATGGAGACAAAACCCTAATTCGCAGACATAGGGTCCGATCTGATCGGAGAGAAGATCTCGGTGTGAATATGTTCGAACAGATCTCCCTCCCTCCCCCCCTCTCTCTCTCTCTCTCTTCCCTCGTGCAATTTTCGCTATTAAGCCGTTTTTATGCTGTTACAAAAAAAATGACGTATAGGTCTTCTTTGAATAAGTACACGTGCAGATTGGCGTATAATTATCAAAAAATTTGACTACTGTCAGATCGTATTGTTTACCTATTAGGTAGCTGTTACTACCATGGCACAAAATTATCAAATTTGCTATTTGCAAGGACCAGCAGCAGGAACGGGGTAAGGAAATAGCTGGCGCACTTGCGGACGCCTCATTAAAAAATAAATGGGTCCAAAACTACGTCGTTTTGGACCCCAAAATAGATCCCCAATTTTCTGGCCCTAATTTGTGCCCCAATTTGATTTGGTAACATTCAGAGATGGAGAGAGAGGGAGAGAGACGAAGACAGGGAGGAGGAAGAAGGGGGAGAACGCCGACCACAACCACAGCGGCCTGCAATCTCCACCACCCAACCACGCGCGCGCGACGCCATGTCAGGCGACCGGAAACAATCTGACCCTATAGGAACCAGGAACGGAAACCCGAAGGAGGAGAACGCCGACCACAACCACAGCCACCGTGGATTTTCTCAAAGCAGCTACAAAGAATGCAACTAGGGAGAGATTGTTTTGCTGTTCTTCTTCTCTTCCCCTTTTATTGTTCCCCTCCCACCACCACACCCATCGCCCTTTGTCACCATCAACATCTCTCTCTGTCTCTCTCTTGAATTTTCTCTGTCTAAGTTGATGAGAAGGAAAGAGGAGTGAGTGGATGAGCAGTGGTTTGAGTTGAACAAATTTGCTATCTAAACACTACCAAATCAGATTGGGGCACAAATTAGGACCAAAAAATTGGGGATCTGTTTTGGGTCCAAAACGACGTCGTTTTGGACCCATTTATTTTTTAATGAGGTGTCCGCAAAACAACGTCGTTTTGTGGAGTGCGCCAGCTGTTTCCTTGCCCCGTTCCTGCTGCTGGTCCTTGCAAATAGCAAAATTGCAAAACTATAGAGCTACCTCAAATGTTATGGACAAAATTGGTCTACGAACACACATTTTTTTCCGCATAAACTCGAACACAAATACATTAAATTCGTCCAATATACATCCTCCAAAATAATATGACTTTTACGTGCATCTGATAATTTTAAAAATATCTGTATTTAAATTTTTACACATTCACAAACTTGCTCTAAACTCTCCGCCCTACCTTATTACTCTTTCTTTGTCTCTTAGATGGAGCAGATCGAGAATAAATATTATTATTTTCGATCTCCAAATTTATATTCAATTTTTATTTCTACCCTAATCTCTGAACAATAATTGATTTTATCTTTTACTCTTGTCCCAAACGTAAAATAGAGATCTCCCAATTGAAAAATTGAGATCCAAAAAATAAAAAATATTATTTCCACTATAAAAAAAATATACATTATGAAGTATGTAAAATTTGACAAATCTTAAAAATCCTCTATATTATATAACTTATAAAAGTTATAAACAATTCCTAAAAACCCTAAGTAATACAGGGCGGGAATCTCGGGATGATAATTAATTGTATCCTCTACTCTCACTAAAAACGTAAAATGAAGATCTCTAAATGAGAAATTGAGATCCAAAAATAAATAAAAAATATAAATTATGAATTATGAATTATATAAAATTTGACAAATCTTAAAAATCCTATATATTATGTAATTTATAAAAGCTATAGACAACCCATAAAAATTCTAAATAATATGGGACGGGGATGAGGATAAAAAACAGAGATACATATTCCCAAATTTTATCCGTTTCTCGAATTTTTTCCACAGTCATCCTCAAAATCTTACCTAATTCTCAAAAAAATTCTCGAATCTCCAATCTATTTAGGACTAGACAATCAGATTGGGTGGAATTGCTATCCCTAAACTAAACCCCTCACACCACTATCCATCTTCTCTCCCTTTGTATCCTCCTCTCATTGCCAGAGTTGTAAATAAAATCGATAAATCAAACTTTATGAATTAAAAAGTCGAATTGAATTAACTGTTTGGTCTATTTTCTAGTTAGATCAGTTCAATTTTATTTAAGATTGATGTATTAAAAAAAATCAGTTCTTACGAGAAGAGTGTTTTTGGACAAATATCATTAAGAATACCAACAAGACGGATAAGAACGGATATCGAGAGAAATACTATTACCTAAATTTGTTACTATATGTCCTAAATGTGAGTGGTTTATGTTTTGAGACACCTACCTTTCGTTTTGGTATGCTGGCCCAACACCACCAAGAGTACATGCATCAGTGGATAGCGTGTTGTATTAATTAAGCAAGCAATAATAATTTACCTGGTTTTTTCAATTGAACTTGTGAATAATATGTCTGCAGAAAGGTTAGATCTTTATTTAAGATGTTTTAATAAATTTAAATCATTAATTATCAATATGAATAATCAAAATCAAAATTATCAATTTCGTATCAACAAACATACCAATTTTATTAACGTATTATTTTAGGATTTATCGCTAAAATTAATATACATATTTTAAATAATATTTTTCGACAAAAAATTACATTAAACGTATAAAATAAAATCTCATAATATAAAAATAAATCACTAAACATAAAAATAAAAAATTTAGCCTCAATTTATCTCTAATTATCTAAAATATTAATTGAATTTTTTATCGGTCACATCCTTCCAAATTCTCAAAAAAAATGGCAATAAAATCATCCAAAACATGAAAATACTTCAATGTCCCAGACCAAGGTGGTACTTGTAATATTTCGACTTCAAATGCATTATATTTTAACACAATAAATACAGTAATTCCATTAACGTCCTTCCGAATTTCCCAAAAAATGGCAATAAAATCATCAAAAAGATGAGAATAACTTCCAGATTATGTTACCAAAATCACATTTTCAGTTGCTCAGACAATTTGAGGCCCCATAACCTATCCAACTTTTAAGACAACGTTCAACCTTTTATCCTGTGGCATTGCATTACCTATAGTTAAATCTCTGAACTCTCCTCCGCCGTAATTCCTCCAAAGGAATGCCACGCGACTCATCCGATGACCCAATGAATGACAAACCATCGACGCGGCTGGTGCCACACATCTCGCATGCATTTAACTGGCCGGAATTGTCGAAAGTACACGCTTCACATCTCCACACGGTGGACCTACTCCGCCTATCTCTTCCCACAGTTCCCCTACCCAAAAACCGCCGGCTTCTGAACAACCGGAATCCACGTAGAAACCTTAAAGGCCAATTCAACACATATACAAAACCTCGAATGACAGCTGTCAGTGGATCGGAACCCGAATATGAAGATTTCAACTTCAGATAGAGAATGCCCGCAAGTATACCACCGAGGTGGCCAATAAAAGAGACATCTGGAACGAACATTTGGATGAGAGCCAGCTCCGCCCACGCGGCAAGACGAGATGGTACGACAAGTCCGTGGATGTTAGCATAATCACTTTGGGAATTGAGAACCACTTTCATGGCAAAGAGGACGCCGGAAAACCCAACTGCATATTCCTTGTAGTAAGGTCGTCCATAATCAAAGAATAGTAAAAGGGATTTGGACAGTAGTAGCGTAACGCCTTGGGATAAGCCAAGGAGAGTGAGTACCATAGATGCGAATTCCAAACTCCCCATTGAAGTCTCCAACTGGATACCCTTCCATAGAAGTGACATCATGTTGTATACCAAGTGAGGTTCGCCTACATGATAGAATGCCGATAAGAAGAGGCGCTTGAGGTCCCTGTGCTGCTCAACCGAAGGCAAGATGTTACAAGACACGGGAATAGACGCAAAATCATGTATAATCATGCCTTGAAAGATTAATGTATCAACAGACTAATGCACTTTCAGACAAGTTTCAGCAAAGCCACAACTCTTCCAACAACACAACATTTGACCTTTCGCAAGAATCTACTTTCTTTCTGGTTTTGTTCCATGTATTTCAAGTATATAGGTGTCGTGCCCCTTGTGCCACTTTCACTGGATCTACCTATCCACATAAACACTACTATAGTTTCCAAACAAATACAAGAAAAAAGAAAGTATAAACAAAATGCATCATGGAATCTTCCTGACTGACAGGTACCCAAACCACCAGCAACACCTTCACATCAAATAGTACCATACATAATTTTCCTAATTCCTAGCAACTAAAACCAATCACTTATGACAACCCTGAATTGCGAAATAGCACAAGAATCAATGTCCAATCCATTCCCCCACAAGTAGGAGAGATAGAGAGAAAGTTGGTTTCTGATAGAACAAAAAAACGATACGTGCTTACAAAATGTTTAGAATCACTTGGTGTCCATACACATGCATTCTATAAGAAACAAGGGCACCATTGAAAAAGGAGATGGCCACAAGACACAGCTATCAAGTAAGGGACGCTGTGGAACTGAATTGAATTCCAAGCAGACTGAAGCAAAGCCTCCCTATCATACATGTTCCATGAGCCGTATCACACACGACAAGCTTTTTGTGAGTAAATCGTGTTACCACATATAGATTTAGTCACCAAGGGGATATGACTCTCTCCCCAGTCACACCAAATAAATTTAGTTTACTCGGCACTCAAGAGGGTAGGGAGTAGAGACTCACCAAGAAAGGCAAACAATAACATCATCGAATTCAGTGAGCGACAAGTTCTTTCCAATAAATACCCTCTCAATACTTATGGTATTGACTCAACTGATTACAAAACAGAGTTGTTTTGGGTTAGTGCGGTAATGCTACTCCAAAGGCCAACAAAAAAGTACAGCAAACATTGTTTGTAACCAAATAGAGAGTAATTTCAGGAAGCCTTGCTTGTGAGGCAGGGTACAGGGCCATTTTACCTGAAAACATAATAGTAAATTTGGGGTTTGAGAGATGCAAAATTCAACACATCGTACAACACGAGAGGATACCTAAAGATAAATTCGTTCGACCATGTGATGATAAGAAGCTCACGGAGTGGAAATGTGATTTTACATAAACTAAAGGAGCAGAGCAGTAACCATCATTAACTGCAATACTACATTGCCTGCACACCAAGTTCCCCCAGATTTTCAGTAATGAATGTTTGGCATAATTCTTACATTTTTCTTTGAAATTTCTCGAATTTTTCTTAAAACACATAATGAGGAATCATATTTATAAGTTTTTTAGGTAACTCTACTTTCAGCAAATATTTTCCCGTAAACCAACTGACTACCCCAGTTTTGGCAACACTTCCCACTAATAACAGCCGCTCTTTTTCGAATTGCATTTGTAGTTTGTGACAACTCCCAAACTTGTTCACTACAATTTTCATTCGAAACCCTACGTTTTTTATTTCGACCAGCAAAGCCACAAAAGAATGTATGTTACTATCTCGTGTGAAGATTACCAGCTCCCAACTTCTATACCAGTTCCCAAGTTCTATAAACCTTAGATCCAGCAAACATTTGACCATGAATTACCAATAATACTTAATTTCCAGTGAATTTTCACAACTTTTTAGAGGTATAATCAACTTCCGAGAGTTCAAGTCATGGGAAATGATTATCCGGAAATGGGTGAAAGTCGCACACATCAACCAGAAATTATCACCTGAGTTCTACCTTTAACTTAAAGAAAACTAATGTTCAAGACAATCAACGCCATTCGGGGTAACTATTGTCTAACTGAGATAAATCATTTGCTTTCCGAAGGATTGAATACGAAATATAACCGGGCAATGGATTCCTAGAAAGAACAACCCTGGGTTATGAAACCATTCAAATAAGAACTGAATTTGGTACCTTGAGGATGAGGTAGGGATTGAAACAGACTTCATCGATGCTAGGAAGGACTCGATCGAGCAAACCAGGCCTCAAATAGACAAGCGTGTTGGCGGCGACAAGTGCAGCGGTGACTGGTGGTTTCCAATCAAGCCTCCAGTACTCGCTCACGGCGTGCACGGCCAGAATTGGAAGCAAACCCCTACTCCTCCCTCCTCTCTCCATCTTCTTCTTCTTCTTCTTCTTCTATTGAACCCAAGAAGGCAACAGTCAGCTCTACCGATTGGAATTACGGGCCCTTCGATGTCCAAGCATTTCATGCGTATTCGATTCTTGGTTGTCAAGAAAAAGAGACAGAGCGAGAAGAGTCCAGAAGCTTCCTCTCGATCATGCTGGAAACTCGATCGGCAGCTTAGGTTTTGGGCTTCTTTTTCAAAACTAGTTTTTTGATATATTTTACATCATGAATTTTGAAAATATTGACAATACTAATTATTTTTAAATACTAAGTTGTTAAATTATAAAGAAAATTTGTAAATATATTTGAATGATAATGAATAAAATAGAAGGTTAATTTGTAAAAAAATTTAAAAATTCATCCGAATATGATTATAATATTACACATTGTGTAGTTTATTTTTAAATGAATTCTACAAGAATAATTATATAATTCGTCACCAAACACATAAACTAAAAAATTACATAATTCAAAATGTAAAACGAGTGCGGCCAAACACTCCTTAATTGTATTAGCTACAAATGAAAATATAATTATAGTTGCAATGAGTATGGGCTGAAACTATTATAAAAATAAAAATTATTTACCTACTAATGTTTAGTTGAATAAAATTTGCATTTGACTCTATTAAGTCATTTCACTATTTTAGTATGGGTACCGTTTGAGTTGAAACTATTATCATTTCACTATTTTAGAATTCACCAAGTAAACAATCTAAGAGTATTCAAGTTGGAAACTAATTCTTTTTATAGATTAAGAATACCATAAGGAATAAAAATATCTACCTTGAATGATACTATATATCCATTTGGACTGTGGTATTTATTGAAATTTTTTTTCGTCCTTATGTTAAAATTTTTTGCAATTTTTTATTTTTCATCAACTTTTTGTGATTTATTGGTTCATCTCGACAAGAGCTTTCAGAAAAGTTATCAATCATCGGTCAAATTTGAAAAAAGTTCATAAAAGACAAAAATAAATTAAAAACAGAGTTTTTTTTTTACTTATTCGTCATCTTTAGTGACATTTTTTTAACTTTTGAACATAATTTTATACTTTTTAGATTCATTTCATCAAGACGGACCAATAAACTATAAAACATTGAGATTTAAACAACAAATACCAAAAAAATGAATAAAGACAAAATAAATAAATAAATAAAAATCATAGGCCAAATGAACCCTATCTATTAGAGGCTGGCTTAACATTTTTATTGCGGTAAGAATTTATTTATTAAATTTTTTTTAAAAATGTAAATTAACATGATAAAATATTTTTTATTTTATTTTATACGGCTCATGCATAGCACGAGCTTTTGCTAATAGAGTCCTAATTTACGTGACACTTTCTCAATATAGAACTTAAAAAGTTCATTATTTTATGGTTTAATTTCGTTTTCCATTTTATTTCTATTTGTATAATCAAATCAGATAGCCGTAATCCTACTTGAATTTCCAAAAATGGATTTACCATGTAATTAAGTTCATGCAGATAGATATCCAGGTACCCAGAACCCATAAATGGTAAGGTAATAAATGCAACAATATCAACATCATTTTGACAATCCAAGCAATATAATGATATTTTTTTCTAATAATTCAAAATGTTCGTGCCGGTTTACGCATACCTCAACTATTTTTAGATGAATTAATTTCACTGTCCACTAATGAAAATTCTAAATTTAGGGCAACACCCCCTCCATAGACTGGCTCATAAGAGTTGATAGTACATCACGTTTTGAACCTTCGACCTTAAGAAAGAGCATACTCCTAATTTTCGGATCCGGACCATGGGTATGTGAGTCTAAATGATTGGAAGATATAAATAGACGTTGTTGCCTCTAACTTTAATTACTTTTCCTCCTTGATGAGCGTTTTCGTCGCTCTAATTCTATTTTCATCTCGAGTCAAGCATTTTATATAGTCAGCCTACACATCAAATAATTTAGTCAAAACAATCTTGACTAAATCAAGTTCTACAAGGAATTTCATAATACAATAATTTAATAGTAACATCAAGCCTAATAGGCTTAGGCCGAATGTTATATAATGTATTATGTATATATCTTCTATTTTATGAAAGCAAAAGCTAATTATTATTTACTTTACAAGATTAATTTCAACAATCTCTTTTGATTCCTAGTCTATTTTGACCATTAATGTTCATAATCAATGAACTTCCATATTTGGCAATATAACAAAGAACTAACGTAAACAAAATCTAATGAGATCAACACACACTCATATGTATCTATATATATATGATGGTATCACAAGGGGAAAGCTAGAGTAGGGAACCCCATAGAGAAACATCATTTTTGCATTCCAAATAGTAGGATGACTCGTTTCCTTCCGTTAGTCATTTTGATATTTCACCTCCTTTGCTCGCAAACATTATGTGTGCGACAAGATTGGAAGTTTTTCGAAGACGTTATGGTTCACATCGATAGTGCCCTTCCAGATCCGTTACGATTTCGTTGTCAATCCGCAGACGACGATCTTGGATATCATACAATCAACAATGGTGGTTTTTATACTTGGCATTTCAAACCTATCTTTAGTACTCTGTTCTTTTGCCATTTTTATTGGGGTTCGAAGCAGAAAGTCTTTGATGTTTATAATTTCGATCTAGATCACTTGTGCAAACATAGTTTCAAATGGGATTGCTACTGGCTTGTGAAACCTGACGGGTTTTATCTTAGTAATGATAAGATCCATATCACAAAAAAGTATGATTGGTAATGATGTCATATTGTATTGGATGCACTTGATATATTATAAATGAAAATAATGGGTTTGCATAACTTTGGTTGTATGATTGGTAATGGCGTCATCTTGTGTTGGATGTACTCAATCTATTATAAATGAAATAGGAATAAGAGAGTTTGTTGTGTGCCAAAATGACCCAACATCACCCTTTCAATACTTAACTTTTCCATATTAATTTCTTGAAAATTATCAATGGTCAAGGAAAGTAAAGCATCGAGTGACTACATGCATGCTCAATGAGATAAAATGAGAAAATGTGCAAGGACACAGTCTAGACTTGCGCAATTTACTCCTAGTGATAAAATTTCAAATTAAGCATTTGTTAAACATTGACATAAACACAACATGCAAATTGACTGTTGCATGTCACGTTTCTATTCTCAATATGTCAAGTACTCGATTTCTCTGACCTAAAAAACTTCAAGTTTAACAAATGTGTACAATTTGTGGGATCCCTCCAAAGATCATTGGAAGAAAGCCTACAACTTGGCGGAAAACACCTAGGAGAAAACACTGAAGAAAGCCGACGAAGGATCATGATCCAGGATGAAGGCTATTGAATAGAGACGAAGGCGAGAACACGAATGTTGTACAACAATAGAGAATGTTCTTGGGTTGGAAAGAGTTAGAGGGCCAAGTGAGAATGGAATAACAGTGGAGAATATTTTAAAAATCAATTCCCTCGCAAAAAGAAGGAATGAAGTGACGAGTTAATCCCAACACTAGAACGTGGAAAAGAATGAACGGAGGAGATGATGCCGCGTCAAGACGTCGATAGCCTACATGCGCGTAATTGCTAGCCGTAGTAGGGGCGTTTTTCTACTAATGATGAGGATGATGACAAGTAGAAGATCAGATGGAGAAGACTAAAGGGCAAAATGTGTATTTAATACCTTACATAATCGCTAGTTCTCGGGCTCGGAAAGTTATTCCATGCGCCCGTGCTGACGCCCTGCCCTGATTCGGGGATGAGGGACAATTGATGAGCCTAGTTTGGCTCTAAACCAATCAACAACCAATGCTTACTCCAAGCCGGTCAGAACCCCTCAGAACAAGTGTGCACAGAACTGAGCGATAGGCTCTCGCTAAGATCAGGCGAGGTCCACCCGGCCATAACATCTTACTAGAGGTGCACCTATCGGTGAAAATCCCGTGAGGCACTCTTGTTGGCTCGGGCAATTCCGGGGATGGTGTCGAGCAGTCCTAGAGATGGTGACCAGAATCGACGAATTAGTTCCAAGATTATCAATACCGTATCGTACCAGTCGGTATGTACTGTTTCGACAAAAAAAGGTATCGGATACCTCTAATATCGTACCATTTTAAGTACCGGCCCGTACCAACAAATACCGGTCATATCAGCCGGTACGGATTTTTTGTAAGAGTTGCGAAAAAAGAAATTAATTTTTTTGCTCTTTCTCTATGGTTTATATATATATATATATATATATATATATATATTGATAGTTGTAGTAAATTTAATACGGTACCCAATATATGACGGGTATCGGTACGTACCGTATCAATAGAAAAAATAGTACTCAAGTCGATCTTGTATTCAGAACTTGATAATTAGCTCTCTCAGAATGGAATGAAGGCGCCATTAACGGGCAAATGACCCACCTTAGATTGGTCCCCTCCTCAGACCATTAAAATGTATGTCTGGCCATGAGATTAGGTACGTTTTGATACTCATAACCATAAACTATTGCTTACTCCCGTATTACAATCACTGACTTGATCGTTGGAGGGTTCGTGACTGGATAATCACCCTCCAGCCATCAAACTTGTGTGTAGGAGCTTAGGGGTGTCTTACCAGTTCGGCATCATCAACAATAAATAGAGTTATTTGTCTCACCAAATTTCGAAAATTACCTACTAATATGTGGTTGAATAAAATGTGCATTTGGCTCTATTAAGCTAACTAAAAAAGACAAAAAAGGATATTATGATCATTTAAGATTTTTTTTAATACTATTTGAGTTGAAACTATTATCATTTTATTATTTATCAAGTAACAATCTAAAAGACGTCAAGTTAGAAACTAATTTTTTTAATAAATTAAGAATATTATAAGAAATAAAAATATGAGCCTTGCATAATTATGTCCATTAAAGGCTGGCTTAACATATTTAAGTTGTGAAAAAAGGAAATGTGGGACCTCATTGGACAAAAAATTTGGAGCAATTACTAGAACCGACTACGTGAAAGATGAGACTCTAAACGAGACAATTCGCATTTTTTCTAATATAACCCTAATTTACATGGCACTTTCTCAATATAAGACTTAAATATATGTTCATTGTTCTATGGGTTGGATTTTTTCATTTAATTTCTATCTGCATAATCAACTCAGATAGCCCTAATCCTACTTGAATTTCAAAAATTAGGTAAGTTCATGCAGATACATCCATATACCTAGAACCCATAAATGGTAAGGTAATAAATGCAACAATATAAATTTCATTTTGACAAGAGAAAGTCTACACCACGTATACTATATGCACAGATATAGATTCAAATATGTTTGGAATCGTTCAATGCATGTGAGACCCTCTAAAAAAATATGAACTCCATGTACATTAGATGGCTCTCTAAACACGTGTCTGGATTTGCGCATATAGTCTGTGTTCATAGTCTTGGTCTTTAGAGAATCCAAGCAATATAGTGATCATCTTTCATTCTTCACGTATCATCCAAACCATTTGATCACTCCCCCTCCACGAAAAAGCATCCAACATAATTTATTGACAAGTTGAGGTTCATGTCATAATCATATTGTAGAATACATTTTCTAAATGATTTATCGAATTTGAAAAAATGTCAATTGACCCAAGAAAAAATGAATAAGAAAATGACGATAAAACTGATTATTTTAAATG
This sequence comes from Arctostaphylos glauca, assembly GCA_019985065.2. Taxonomy (NCBI): domain Eukaryota; kingdom Viridiplantae; phylum Streptophyta; class Magnoliopsida; order Ericales; family Ericaceae; genus Arctostaphylos; species Arctostaphylos glauca. The sequence continues at coordinate 25,641,669 of JAHSPW020000010.1, read as the reverse complement.
GCCGAAATATATAACTGTGAATCAGAAGCACGATATCAAAACTCAGAGCATGGGCTAATTGGAAAATGTTTTACACTTTGACTCCTTCTAGAATCTAAGCTCGTGACATAATTATGGTAATTACTTGATATATATGAAAGGAATTACATAAAATCTAAAACTTATTTAAAAAAAGGTCAGATACCCTTTATAGTCATAAGAAAAAGACAATGTTTATGGTGCTTATATTATATTATTTTTGTTTTATGAAAGCAAAAGCTAATTATTATTAACTTTACAAGATTTCAACAATCTCTTTTGATTCCAATTCTATTTTGACTATTATAAGTCAAATGTTCATAATTAATGCACTTCTCCATATTTGGCAATATTACAAAGACCTAATTAATTAAATAAAATCTAACTGATATCAACACACACTCACATGTGTATCTATATATGTGTGTGTGTGTGGTGGGTGGTGGTATAAGAAGGGAAAGAGTAATGAACCCCACATTATTTTTGCATTCCAAATAGTAGGATGACTCGTTTCCTTCCATTACTCATTTTGATATTTCACCTCCTTTGCTTGCAAACATTATGTGTGCAACAAGATTGGAGCTTTTTCAAAGACGTTAAGGTTCACATTGATAGTGCCGTTCCAGATCCGTTACAATTTCGTTGTCAATCTGGAGACGACGATCTCGGATATCATACAATCAACAATGGTGGTTTTTATTCTTGGCGTTTCAAACCTAACTATGTTAGTACTCTGTTCTTTTGTCATTTTTATTGGGGTTCGAAGCAGAAAGTCTTTGATGTTTACAATACTGGTCTAGATCACTTGTGTAGACATGGCTGGAGATGGGACTGCTATTGGCTTGTGAAACCCGATGGGTTTTATCTTAGTAGCGATACCGTCAATACCCAAAAAATGTATGATTGGTAATGGCGTCATCTTGTTTCGATGTAATTAATATATTATAAATGAAAATAATGGGTTTGTAAAACTCTGATGGCTTCGATCTTAATTGATATATATAACCGCAATTTTAAAAAATCCAATGTTGTTTTCGTATGATAGAATATTGCTATAGAGCATTTCATGGGTCTTATGAAAGTAAATGTATTGTACTAAAGCTTATACTTCTTTAATATGCTTCCCGTATATTTGCCAAAAAAACATGTTGATTTTTCCCCATGAGTGAATTGTGGCAAATAATGACAATTGCATTCGAGAAAATTATACATCAAAATAGATATTATAAAGAACAATGCTAGTGATACTTCATAGTTTATCTTATTTTATACCGCATGTATACATAGCAAACAATTATGGAGTGTTCAAATAAGTGGGTAGACTCCAACTCTCTATAGTTTTTGACACCTAAACATGCGATATAAAATTGAGTAAATTATGAAGTATCACTAGCATTGTTCTATTATAAAATGTAATTGCAACATATTTGGGAAATAAAAAGTGCAAAACATAAACATAATTAGATACAATACTTAATTGAATTATATGGAACCACGATCTCCTTAAAATAGATTTGGCACCTCACCATGAGTGTTAGAGCTTGCATTGACATCTCTCTCACATAGTAAAATGGCTAATTCGACCGATGGAATGTCAAAACAGCCACCTATTTAACCAAGTACTTGTGTCTGTCACTCTCTCACTCAAGAATATGAAAATCAAAATTTGCTAGTATGGACGAAAATTTTGGTGAAATCTTTAAAATGCTAAACTCTCCAAACCTTTAGTCGCGAACCATGAATGAATTTTATGAATGAGGGATCTTCTGGTTGCTAGGTTTGACTCATTAACATCTTATCAATGCCTGCCTTTTTTTATGTTACAAGAAAACTCACTCAGAAAATATGTGGTCAACACACCAAACACCCACACATCAATACAATCACCCTCTTGACAATGATGAACCATTTATTACTAAACAAGATTACGAACAATGTCACAACCAAGTAAATCCTTACTTTTTCCCTTCTTACCAAGACTACAGAATGTTCTTGTAAATTATGACCAATCCAAAGCATTAACCATATTTGATATAAGTTATAAAATAAGAAAGGTTTGAACTGTAATTTGATGACTACTAAACAATCAAGATAAGTTAATAAATACAATAAGACAAATTCTGAGGGTCGTGACAATAGGAAAGCATAAATATTACATTAGCCCTAACCCTACTAAAAATATATATGACATTTGTGGGTCGGATCCCTTGTGGGTCCTTTCTAATGGTTTTAATCAAATTGAGGGTCAAACCCATTCCTCAAAGTGCATATGCGATCAAGTCCTGGCACATGACCCTCTGAGTCATCGCTCGAATCTAAAGCCCTAGACAAATGTCGTCGTGCAGACAATTTTCTCTTCTATCATGTATTATTTGCATTGACCGTACTTTCGGCATCTTCGCCAAAAACTCTCTGCACTTTGCTTTGAGCTTGTTGCGATGGACAAACAAGTTGGGCCATCTAAGCAAGACAAGAACATCCTCCTTAAAGGAAGTCTGTTTCCTTCCAACACAAAATAAAAATCTTTTGCTGCATAGTATTAGACTTTAGGCTCAACAAAAACACGTTTATCCCTTCTGTTGTAAAATGCCAAGTTGTAGTCCAATTGTGAAATCGATCAATGGTCTTCTTTTAGATCGATGCTCCTCATCGGGATCCGACTTGTCTTTTACCAAACTATCACCATGTTAGTGTGAGTATTGTTCCCTTGGTAACCGCTCATGCGACAAACCGACAAACTCGACATTGACCTAAAATGGGCAAGGGTAGGCAAGAGTAGTTCCGTCAAATAACCCTGGGTACCACCACCAATGTCGACCTAAATAAATACTTGAGGACAAGCTTCTAGGTCCACTAATATGTTCATGTGACCGCCTTCACCTCTAATAGTCCCACGGTCATTTTCCCGAAAACTCTTTCCTCTCTCCATTCTTCTATTGGGATCTCATCAGGACTAACTATGTGAGCAAGAAAATTTCAACACGCAATAGTTGAATTATATAGAGACAATGAACATATATACCAAACCAAACTGAGCCTTGTGTCCCAAATCATGAACATGTATACATTATGCGTAATAAAAAACACATTATTCGAATGTGTTTTTGTACAAATTTCATTGAATGGATTAAATATGATGTTTGTCTACCGTGGTTAAACTGCGACATAATTTAAAATTTGTTTGTCTACTGTAGTTAAACTGCCACATAATTTAAGAAATTTATGAAATTCAAATTCAAGTTAAAATTTAGATAAGATTAAATCCAATTACTAGTATAGTTGGATATGTAAAATATACAGAGTAGTGCTCTAAAATTTAGGTTAAAATTTACGCTGAAATTTAAATTAGTAAACACAATAATAAGGTATATGTTTGAGACAAGAAGTTGAGACTTTATTTACCCAATAGTGAAATTTTTCTTTCATGAGAAATACTTTAATAGCAAACTCAACTTTAACATAAAATCAGTGTTTTTAATTTGTAATTTGAAAGTATGATTCAGAATTTATAAATTTTTTATAGAACTTATAATTATAGATTGTATTATAAAATATAAAGGATAAACATCAATTCGATGTTTCATAATTTTGTTATTGTGTCAATTCTTGTTATTATTAAAATTACTTTTTAAAATTAAACATTTATCTTTAATTTTTTTAATCGATATCAATTGTTACGAGCACATCAGTAAACAAATAAATTGGTAACTATTTTTTTATTATTATATCCACAAATTACGCTAAATTTCTTTTTTTATGTGTTTGATTTTTTAAAAATATTTATTTATTTATAATATTACAAAATGTTAAAAAAAAGTTAGAAAATTATTTATTTTATTAAAAATGGACTTGTATACACATTGTGTCTCACCCACATATAATTAAACCAAAATTTTAAAGACCTTAAACCCTTTCCAAGGCTTTGGAACCTCTAAAACCCTAGGACCAGATTCTTCTAGAGCCTCTCTCTCCCCCCCCCCCCCCCCCCCCCCCCCCCCCCTGCATAATTACTCTGTCCACTGCTAATTGGACCTCCACTACTCTCTTTTTCCCCTCTCTCTCCAGATTACACTAACAACTTCTGCCGTGCATAACCAGTTTCTCTCCCCTACTCGAACTCTCTCTGTTCTCAGCAGAACCTGAAAACCATGTACCGCTTTGCAGCAAGCCTTGCCTCCAAGGCTCGGTACGTGAACCAATCTATCAAATTATTTCGCATTTTCTTTCTACTAGATTTTAATTCCTCGTTTTGAACCTTTTTATTGGTTCACAGGGTCGCCAAGAACAGCACACAACAGGTGATTGCCACTAAATCTCTGAAGATTAGTTGTTTCAGTATTTGAATGCTTCTGTCTTTATGTGCATGTGTTTTTGTATGTACTTTATGAATTGGGGTTTTGGTGTGATGTAGATTGGTAGTATATTGATTCGAATAGGAACTAGGCCGATATGTTGTTCAGAATATAATGCAGTGTGTGCGCGTGCGCGTAGATATACACGTATGTGTACATAATTCTACCACTATCTGTGCATGTGTTTTTGAAATGGGTTTTTGTGGGATGCAGATTGGTAGCAGATTTGGTTGGAGCAGAAATTATGCGGCCAAAGACATCAAGTTCGGGGTGGAGGCTCGGGCTTTGATGCTGAAGGGTGTTGAAGAGCTTGCTGATGCGGTTAAAGTAACCATGGGCCCAAAGGTACCGTTTTGACCCCCTGTCATTCAATTTCATGTGGGTTTTGAGTATATTTTGTCCACAAACCTTGTATAGAACAAGTCAAGAAGCAAACTTTTGGTGATTGTCTGTGGATTGTTGTGTCATAAGTTATTCCAATTGATGAACAGTAGCAACAAATGCACTTCATTTGATCTCTGGTGTAATTTTTAAGTTGGGAACTTTAGGGAATGCCGGTGATGTAACATTTAATCTTGGAATGATATTTTATTTTCATACATTGAGGGTTGGGAAAAAGTCTATTATTTTCAAGTCTTAGTGACTACGGGTAACATTGGAGTAAACATCTAGTATGGATCTGAACTACGTCGTACCCAATTATATAAATACAATTTTGTTTTCCAAATTTAAGCTTGATAGCACTCATTGGCGATCATGGTTGGAAAAAGTAGTATCAATTGGTAATTTTTCCTAGTTTAATGAGGATAAATATGTTTTCTCCAACCGAAGGAGTCATTTGGTGCTCCCTAATCCCGTATGTGCTCTTCATTTTAGTTTGGCACTTCAAGGCAAGAAATGGCTCTTTAGTCGAATTTTTTAAGTTTTGCCTTATCTTATGCTGAATGGTGGGCTTTATTATTATAATTGATGGTTATTTGCCTTGTTGCTTGGAGGGCCGGAACGTGGTGATCGAGCAAAGCTTTGGTGCCCCCAAAGTGACAAAAGATGGTGTCACTGTTGCGAAGAGCATCGAGTTCAAGGACAAGGGCAAGAATGTTGGTGCAAGCCTCGTGAAACAGGTTGCTAATGCTACGAATGATGAAGCTGGTGATGGTAAGGTTTCTTCCATGGCGCAATTGGGGAATATTGATGGTTTGGAATTTTAGTTGTTCTTTTGTTCTTTGAGGCGATTCTGTTAGGCTGTCTTTTAAAGACATGAAGTTATTTTTGTATGGTTACGAAGATTGGTTTGGTAATATTCAAATATGGCATGCAAATTGTTCCTTGTTTGTTTAGGGAGAGAGTATTTGTTGAACACATAAGAAACAGCATCCATTTCCCCTGATATATGTTTCCTACATTTTGGAGATGTATATCTAATCAACTCGTGCTCTCAGGTACTACGTGTGCTACAATCCTTACGAGAGCAATATTTGCTGAAGGTTGCAAATCAGTTGCTGCTGGGGTGAATGCAATGGATCTAAGACGGGGTATCTCTATGGCAGTGGATACTGTAGTAGCAACCTTGAAGAGCAGGGCGCGGATGATTAGCACATCGGAAGAAATAGCACAGGTTAGTTATTCTAGAAATCGGTTCACCAACTTGAATATGCTGTTGAGAAACCCAAGTGCTGGGGACATTGGAATAAGAATAATGGTAACTATAAGCGGGAGACACATGCACTGGGTATAGCGTTGTTTTTTGCAAGGTCTCTGATGTAAATGCACTTGAGTAGGTTGGTACAATATCTGCAAATGGGGACAGAGAAATAGGTGAGCTGATAGCGAAGGCCATGGAGAAAGTTGGCAAAGAGGGAGTCATCACGATTACTGTAAGTTTCTAGATAAGTCCTGTCATGTTATTTTGCTTCATGTAGTCATAACATGCCGTTCTTTGGCCTAGTTTTAGGGGTTGTTTAGACATTGTGATCCAAGTGTTATTTTCAGGGTGTATAGGTCTGATTCCCTATGTTGAACTCTTACAGGATGGTAAGACGTTGTACAACGAGTTGGAAGTTGTTGAGGGAATGAAACTGGACAGGGGCTACATTTCCCCGTATTTTATCACCAATCCAAAGAACCAGAAATGTGTAAGCCCTCGTATTCTATTGCAATTAGTTTCTGATCCGAGCATAACAGTTTCTTCTCCACTATGTGCACTGCTGATTGTGTAATGTACACCAGTTTATGTGATATTTACTCCGTGCTAATGTTTTCTATATTTCCTGATAGGAATTAGAAGACCCTCTAATTCTAATATATGAGAAGAAAATATCGAGCATAAATGGTGTTGTGAGAGTACTTGAGTCGGCATTGAAGGTAAGTTAGTTATACTGAAAATGCTTCTCACTTGTCGTTAGTTTTACATTTTATGCTTCATTTTTTCAATGGGTTTGACCATGCAATTCTTCCACTGACAAGATATGCCATCTGTATCCAGAGACAAAGGCCACTTTTGATTGTTGCAGAAGACGTGGAAAGTGAGGCACTGGCAACTCTCATTCTAAATAAACTCCGTGCTGGAATCAAGGTTATTAGCATTGTTATTAGATATTGCTACTTCTTTTTTTGTTTATTTTTTCCCATTTTATATTGGTTACACATTTAGGGAGAATTATGATCGGAGTGAGTTGGTGCTACATCTCGCCCAATCGAAAAATTAGGAAGTTGAAAGATTGCGTTGGTTTTGGCAAGTGGGAAATAGGTGTTCTTACAAGTGGAAATTGGGTACTCCCTCCGTCCCGTTTTGTTTGTCTACTTTGGGATTTTCAACTTTTTAAGCATTTAATGCACTTGTATTCAAATCTAAAGTTCTTGATTTTCAACATTACTCACTTCAATTCATTTTTAAAAGTGTAATTACCATTTTTGAGGATAGGTTTGAAAACTATTTTTTTATTTCTGTTTCAACTTATCAAAGTGCACAAGCATTTTGGGACAGCCCAGATTGGAAAAATGGACCAACAAAATGAGACGGATGGAGTATATGATATCCAGTGTTGAAAATCCATGGTTTAACTTGCATCTTTTTTTTTCCTTTACAAACTAATGAGGATTTGTTTCAGTGATTGTCCAAGCATTACAATAAATCTTCCCTTGCGATTTCATTCTATTTTCTCCTCTATAGGTTTGTGCAATAAAAGCTCCTGGGTTTGGAGAGAACAGGAAGGCCATTCTGGAGGATCTTGCTATCCTTACAGGAGGCGAGGTGGGTAATTAATCCTAGGTAAGTTGTACACATTGCATGATACTTGGCTTATTCATTTGTATTATTTCTTGTAGCTTATTAGTGAAGAGCTTGGGATGAATTTGGAGAATGTGGATTCAAACATGCTTGGTGCTTGCAAAAAGGTAAAGCCATTCTTCCTCTTCGGTTGACGCCTTTCGCCATTTGACAATTGATTGTTGAAGAAGGTTTTTTTACACGAGTGTCTGTATCTCTCTTTCCTTGAGGTAAGAGCTTCTCGAATGACGTGCTATTTGGCTTCCTATTGCTATATCTAGCATGAGGTTTCTAAATTTAGTGCTCGAATGGTATGCTATTTGGGTACTGTTTGTGCCAATAACGAACTTCTTGCCAAATAAGCCATTACTGACAGTTAAAGCAAGCCAAATGGAACAACACTGCCAGAAGATAGCAAGTTGGCACTACTCATTGTAATGGCACAGCAATACCTAGCCAAATGGCATGTAAAACATTGGAGATGAACTGAGGAGTGAATTTGTGGTCTGGGCCTATGTTAATGAAGGTTCAAAGCAACTGTTCTTTCCCCTTCTTATATCTTTTCGTCTTAGTAACCGGGTTGTTGTTTTAGGCCACTGCATCCAAGGACGACACAATTATTCTAGATGGTGCTGGTGACAAGAAAGCAATAGAGGAAAGATGTGAACAGGTATGTGTTACTTCCTGCTTAAGCATCATTGAGCTCCTTTTCCCTTCTTAATGTGTCTATGGAGGATAGGTGATTGATTGACAAATCATTAACTAAAAAGCAAGCCGCAAAGAGTACATGTTGAAATTTTGTTGGATCCTATCTTGATTTATGCTGCCTAACATTTGTGATTACAGATTAGGGCAGCAATTCAGTCAGCCACTTCTGACTATGAGAGAGAGAAATTGCAAGAGAGATTAGCCAAGCTTTCTGGAGGTATTGCTGTATTAAAGGTATGCTGTTTTTTTTCTAAAATATGCTCCTTGAACTTAGTACCAAACTACCATTATCATTTGCCGTTCTTATTTTTTCCAAAGCTGTACTTATGATGACCACAATTCTGTTTTTGTAGATTGGAGGAGCAAGTGAAACTGAAGTTAGTGAGAAGAAAGACAGAGTGACAGATGCTCTGAATGCCACCAAGGCTGCGGTGGAAGAAGGAATTGTTCCCGGTAACTTTCTTTTACTCAAACTTTTTTTTCTTATTTGAGTGGAGAATTAGAACGCAATGAACAGATTGAGAAAAGAGCTTTGTTTCCAGGCGGTGGAGTTGCTCTTCTATATGCCTCGAAAGAGTTGGCTTTGCTGCCACCGGCCAACTTTGATCAGAAGATTGGCATTCAGATCATTCAGAATGCTCTTAAGGTACAGTATCTTACCTAGGGTTTACATTTTATTTACTGATTGATTTCAGATTGCTATATTCTACTGTATTCTTGTTTGTGGTTCTCATTGAAAAGTGAAAACGGCTTTCGTAGTAGTTAGAGCAGACCTCTATGAAAGATGTTGGAGTTTGTTCGTGGGAGCTGTATAAAGATATTTTAGATTGTCGATTTTGATTCTTCTTGAATTTAAAGATTCTAGATTCATTAGAAGCGGATAAACTTATTCAGCAGCATACTTATGTTTGTTAGCTTCTAGGATTCCCTAGAATCCCAAAATTAGTTGACTTGAATTTTTGACAAACAAAAAATTTTGCTTTCTGAAAGCTAAAGTAAATTTGCGCTAAATTTTTTTTTGGAAATACGCACCATGTTGGATCAAGTCTTTTTGACCTTTGGATTACTAATTTATCTCTCTGTGGAACTTTTAATTGCAGACACCAGTTCATGCAATTGCTTCAAATGCTGGAGTTGAGGGGGCTGTTGTTGTTGGCAAGCTATTGGAGCAAGATGATCATGATCTTGGGTATGATGCAGCCAAAGGTGTGTAGACTTTTCCGTATTGCTCGCTTTGTTTAAACGAATTTCTAGCTTTTTGAGGTAAATTTGGAAATCACATTCTTACAGTTGTGAAATGAAAAGGTAAAGTGCTTTAGGTTTTTGACCGACTTGTTTTCAGAAATGAGCTCGAAATGCTAACTGTAATGGCAGGTAGATGCCATTGCATTTGTTATCACACGACGGAAAATGTTATTGTGTGCTTGCACTAAAGAAAATTCAACCTTTTTTTTTGCACAACCAGGTGAATATGTAGATATGGTGAAGGCTGGAATTATCGATCCATTGAAAGTAATAAGGACTGCTTTGGTCGATGCGGCAAGGTAAACTAAACAAGCTCCTTTAATGGGTTTAGGTTATGTAAAATGGACTGACTTCTCTGCAGTTCACGCATGGACTGCAGGAAGCAGTCCAATATTGGTCATCCATCTCGACAACCAGTCGTTCAAATTTGTGAAAGATTCGGACCGGTAAAAATAGATTCTTACCGGTTGAAAATTCTTAATGAATTTAAACCATTGAATTCTTTTTTGGACGGCCAAAATTACAATGACTGCTTCATGCAGTGAAACCATTTTCATCTAGGATTTGGTTCTACTTTGATGCCTTACGATTCTGATCACTTTGCTTGTAGTGTCTCGTCACTGATGACCACGACGGAAGCAGTTGTAGTTGAACAACCCAAGGATGAGAAGGAAATGGGCGGAATGGGTGGCGGCATGGGCGGGATGGGTGGAATGGGTGGCATGGATTATTGAGTATCCTAGCGATTCTTCGTCTTTTTGTCCAGCCTGAAGGTTGTTTTCCACCAATGAAAATAGGCGGCGTGGTTTTGGCCTATTTAAGTCGAGCTTTTGAGGAGCGAAGTGTAAATATAATCATGGTGAGAGGTCATTCTGTTGAGATGTAGGGATAATTTTGGGCATAAGAAAGTTTGATTTTTCTGAGGAAGGATACATTATGTCTCGTCGGATGGCTGATTCTCGTCTCAGTCAAGTGAAATAGACTGGTTTTCTGGTGGTGGTGACCATAACCCTGGGCAGAATCAAAACATCTTCATAACAACTTGGGATAGTTTTATGTATGAGCTCATTTTTGAACTGGAAAACTAGTAGTACTTTCTTATCCCCGTTTGGGGCTGCGGATATCTGATTATGCAAGTTTCTATCTACAAAAAGATAAACCAATGCTAGATTGAAAGCAGTAATGCCTTTTTTTTTTTTGCACCTACAAAGACGGGTTTGCTTTAGACATATCCAATTACCTGATTCTGTAAACTGAAGGGCTATGCTCGCTGCCTTAACTACTGAAAGGCTGAAATCACCGAACTCATATTTCAATCGTATTACAGTTGCAAGAGTAAAGATTTGAGATATGGGTCGTAAAAGAAAACAAATCCTGCCTCATTTCGACCGGATTTGTGAAATTGAAAAAGAAAATGACGTTCTTTTGAAAGATTTTGCACTAAGAGAAAGGGATGGACTGCGCACCTTGGCCGAGAACTTCTATAGAGAAGAATTTCTCGCAGCGCGATAGTTCTTTCATACCAACTTAGCTGCCCAACTTAAATGTTCTGCGCTGCTATTGGCATAACAACCGATACACCATAGGTTGGCCCAACCCAGTCCTTTCGTACTAGGGTTGGCTCTTCACAATTCTTCCTTTAACATCAACGGTAGATAAGAACTGAACTGCCTTATATGTTCTAAACCCAACTCATGTACCACTTGAATCGGCGAACAACCGAACCCTTGGGACTTTCTTCAACCCCAAGATGTGATGAGTCAACATTAAGGTGCCAAATGACTGTTTGATAAGAGCTCTTGGGAATCATCGCTTGTTATCCGTGGCGTATTTTTAATCCGTTGAGCGAGAGCCCTTTCACACGAGACTCCTGGATCACTATGGCCGACTTTTGTCTCTGTTCGATTATTCTGTCTCACCGTCAGGCAGGGTATTCATCTTTTTTAATTGTGGTAATGTTGACAATTCTAAATCTTTTAATTCTTAGTACGATTGACAAGTTACACCAAATGTCTTTATTTTCTCTATTTTTTTGTTAGATAAAGAGAGTATTGATTGAGATTCTCTTGTGATCTTCGAAACAAGGATAAGAAGAGAAGTAAAAAATTCTCCTTCCTTCCCTATTTGGTCAATGTCGTGAAATCAAGAAAAATTTTCTTGTGTTCTGTAGAAAAACAACCTAAACCAAAAAATAACATCTACAAACAAACTTGATATAATGATTCTTACGAAAAGAGAAAATCTTCTTTTGAGCTTAACCAGATACACCCATCAAATAGCCATTAATCTTATTTTTTACAGGCGTAGACTCTATCACATATCAATCACTTTACTTTAAAAAAAGCAAAACTCATTAAGAGAAGCAATGTCCACAAAAGGACAATTCGGTTCCTATGTACCATACAAAGTATACAGTTCAATACTAAAAGGTGTGTGATACACTAAGTCCATATCTTAGTGCTAGGGTGGCTGTAAACTTCTTCAAAAATTTTCTCACTTCGTGTAATGTCCAATAGCTGATATCTACGTGACCAAATAGCACTCACAGTTCATTCAGTCTTCAGGTAATGCCCTCTTTAGACCGTGTTTGTATAATGAATTCATAAAAACAAGTTATGGCAGAGAGACTTGGAAATGTATCCAATCACATCCAAAGCTTTTCCTGTTTTCACCCTTTCATGTTCATTTACACGAGCAATTGTCTCTACAAGTTCAATACCCAAACACAGCCTTCATGAAACTCAGACACAAGAAGCTAACCCATACAAGCTATCACTTGCCCAGCTGAATTAGGGTTTCTCCTCTAGAGGTAAAGTGCGTATTCACAAACCAAAAAAAAAACTCTGCTGGCAAAAACCCATAATGTTTCAACACCCCAAAGGAAAACAAAAAGATAGGAAAGAAAAATACAGAAGGTGTTAATATGTTTCTTCAATAAAACCTAAACCGAACCATAATTGTACGCAATCGAGGAAAGGTAATTCTGCTTACCAAAATTGCATTTGAAGCAGGCACTTCAGCGCAATAAAAAGATTTTGCATCAATCCTCACCTCCAGTAAATTAATTGACATTTCAGAAGTCAGCAGGATAAGAACACAAATTCCGAGACTTAGAAATGTGAGAATATTTACACAGCAAACTCGGCTTCACCTCCAAGAAATAAGAAAACAAACTCTGACTAGGGAAGATTATACCCTGCTATTAGTAAAACGATCGAGAAATGAGTTTAGTCTAATTTATTCAAAATACTCCATAATTTAAAATCCAAACATTTCATAACATAACCAAGAACTTTAGTTTGACTATGGTCCAGCAGTCAGTAATGTCAGACTAAAGCTGAAAAACCTCCATAACGCATTGCTTCTTGAAACCAATGATCTCCTCATTTGCCTTTCTTACGCTTTTGCTTTCCAGCACATTCTGAACAATACCACTTCCCCTTCGGTTGTTGGTTCAGACCGACACAGCCGTAATGGAACCATTCTATCTTACACTGTTGAGCAAGAGAAAGGGCATTTCATTAGATCACAGGTTAAGAAAAAAGCACACAAAGGTTGTGTTTGGACCCTGGATTAGTGGAGAGATTTATCCAAGAAAAGAAAAACAGAGAAACCAAAACAATAAATTTAGCTTCTTCGCTTCAATATCTTCTTATTGTCTCCCTCCCTTATTCCCAATGTTTTACATGGACTCTTCTCAATGTATAAAGTACCAATGTCGGACACCCCACACTCAGATAAGGGTATGGGACTCATGTCCCCAGTATTTAGTTAGACATTCACCTAGCAAACATTTTTTGAATATCATGGAATGCGCATGGAACTTATATCATCCAAGGAAAGACCTAAGCACCTGGTCAGCTCCATTTTTCTAAGAAAATCAAGAAAAGTAATAACATTTTGGCATGTCGCCGTGTCCTTGAAATGAAACCTAGGTTTATCCGACACTTAAAACATATACCCGCACCCAACACTCTACAACCATACTTTAGTCCATTTAACATACCTTATTCTTTCCCTACAAATATCTCCAGAAATCCCTGGTCCAAATGCAGCCAAAAAGAAAGAGAAGAAATGCTAAACAAATACATACATCAGGATTGTCACAGGCAACCATCTCTCCATAGCTCACTTGGTTGCAGAAACAGTATGTGGGTTCATTGGGATCCACTGGCAGATCCAAATCCATACTGGTTGGATTTGCAGCTGCAGCTGAAGCGGCTGCAGTTGTTGCGCCTAGGCGAGTCCTGTACAAATAGGCATTAACAGAACATGAGAAAATGACCACTGTCAAAACAGGCAAACAAAATAATCGGTCAATAAACATCTTTCCAGACCATAAAATGAAATGCACACGTGATACCCAGTGAATGCAACCTAATTAATGTCAACAAAACTAGTTCTTGGGATTATAAGCGCGTAGGTTATTCATAAATGCCATCCAACAAATTTTCAATTAGCTGCTACGCATCAAGTGGTTCTCACCTTTATGGACAAAACATTTATAGTAGTTTATTTATGTATATCATGGAATCATATATTCACACTACCAAGGCAAATAACGAAAACATTCGAGAGATACTATCATGAACCACATTAGAATTCGATGTGTTTGATGACATTATAAAGATCAATCACGCAATTTTGGAAATACATCAAAGTTTACGGTGCATACAATGCTTCATCTTTAAATGCAAGCTCCTAAAAGCAGGGTGATGTGGCAGCACTAACCTAATAAAGTAAAAGCTATAAATGTGCTATTTAGAAAGATATAATGTACAATAAACGTGTTTTGTCGGCAGTGTGATATTTCATTGCAGCCAACACCATTCTTTTGTTATGCACAACAGAGACAACTTCATTGTCCTACTCATTAGACTACCCTTCAGTTAACATCTTCTGCCACTCCAGTCTCCGGAGAAGACAACATACATATTCTCACAAGAAAGCAATATTCGTATGGTAAGGAAACGACAAGGCCACAAAATTAAGAAATGTACTAGGGAAGATCAGGCTTTCCCTTTTGACGATCGGCCAATCTGGATTCTCCAATCCAGTTCACCTCTCCTGTTTCCATGTGACTTTGGCTCACGAAGAGGATTCGCCAAAACAAAAGTCAAAAATAGCAGAAGGAAAAAATGACCAAAAGATGCTAAAAAGTGGTGCAAACGTCACCTTTCCGTTTGCTACGCACTGGCCCCATTCACTAGACATGCTTATGAGGGCATGTTGGTCATAGCAGACACTGTCTTTCCTTTTGGATCTTTAGACTGACTGACATTGCAGATTAAAGGTGGATAAATTAGATGCAAGAGGAAGGTCTGATTCTAATATACAAAGAGAGACATTAGACTTGGTAGGATTAAGTGATGGAAGCTCAACCCGGAGAGTTTCCGCCATATTTTAGGGAAGTTCTTTTCCTTCCTTCATCCTCATTCTCTCTTTTCTCTGGTTCTTCCTCTTCCTCTAAGGTGCTTCATCACTATGACTTCAAAACAGTTGGTTTAATGGTTTGAGTGAATAATTACACTTGGACCTACTACAATAAAGTAACTATATCTCAAAAACTGCTAGAAAGGAAATGAAAAAATATATTAGGTAGCACTGTAAAATTATGCAATTTTTATCCCACTCTGTCACCTTACAAAAGATTCTGTTCTACCTATGGTAGACAGAATAAAGCTGAGAATATATATACGAATGACCTTTTAAATAAGAAACTACTTCCCAATAATAGCCTGGTACTGAAGATGACAATCTTTGAAATAAAAACTGAAGTTATGAAAGTTAAGGAAAAAATCTTCCACTGTGGCAACCTCCTTTCCCATCTCTATTGAAGATGGAGATTTCAAATTGTAATTCTCCCTGCTTCCAGGGACGTGAGAGTTGGATTTTAGAGAATGCTGGTCCAACAATCAAATCACCCCAAGCATCATTATCTTGAATAGTTTGGCATTATTGTCTTCTTCCGATGGACATCATACTAACTTTGTTTTTTCTTGTTCATCTTTTTCCCCCCTTGATTTCTTATAAAATAATTATATCACTTGAAAAGATACGAACTAATGTGCTTTCATTTTCTGATCACAAACGAATGATTTAGCTCTTGAGAATATCCAGTTGAGAAGACTCCCTTAAAGATGAATTTTTTGGTTACTAGCTTAACAAGGAGAAGTGGTAGTCTTGTGGCAAACTATGATAAGGGACAACAGAGAAAACAAAACAACATTCACTTTACATTCATCAATCTTTCCACAGGGAAGTCAAGAAGGCTCGTACTTGAGCTTCTTTAGTAGGGACATACAACCTAAGCTGTTGGGGTGTCCCAGTCAGACAATGTGTATTTATAACTTCAACCTTACGCTGTGTCCATATTGCGTGCATTTACTGGTACGAATACCAGATTTTCAACTGTTGTATTTATAACTTCAACCTTGCATTATGTCCATATTGCGTGCATTTACTGGTAAGGCTACCAGATTTTCAAGCGTCTATCAATGTTATTGTGGGAGTAGGGCCCATCCAGTGTCTTTATGGCTAGATGATTACGGGCCCATGTGATTTATTTACCATTATGATGTGTATCTTTATTTGTTATATAGGATTTATCTTTATGTATCTAGGATTATCTTTATTTGTTATCTAAGATTTACCTATTTTGTAGATAGGTTTATCTGTTAGGTAAACGGTCCAGTGTCATTATGGCTAGATGATTACGGGCCCAAGTAATTTATTTACCATTATGATGTGTATCTTTATTTGTTATCTAGGATTATCTTCATTTGTTATCTAGGATTTATCTATTTTGTAGATAGGTTTATCTGTTAGGTTACGTTAACTATTTTAGTTGTTATCTCTTGGGCCTATTTGAAGGGCCTACAGCAGGATGTTTATGGGTATTGAATGAATAAAAATTTTCTTGTTTACTTGAATTAGTGTGGTTCTAATTCTCCCCTAGGTGAGGATTCCTAGGGGTTATACTCTGGTTCTACATCGTTTACCTTTTTATTTTGTAAAACGTCAAATTGCAGAGACTCTCTTGAAGCTAGAATTTAAATTTTTCGCTTGTTGGTTTTGTAGAGATAAAGAGGATTTATTATGCTAACCTAACAAGCACATACATTTTTTAAGAAGTGCTGTGTGTTGGATACCCTTGTCAAACACCAACACAGGTTGGTCACTTGAGAAAATGTGTCTTACCACTTGAAGAGTTTTAGACCCACACACTAATTGGACACTTGGGGTATATATGTGTCCATTGCTTAGATGTAGATGAAATATATTAAATTTGAAAAACCAATGTTTGGTTCAATGGAGATTTGGAGAATAGTGTAGATTGATACCTATCAATATCTCTTTCCTTCGACTTGTTACCTCTATGGACATGGTGTTAGTTTACTTATGTCATCTATGATGCATTTATCAACTGAAAACTTCTTTCCTTGAGTGATGTATGCTTTGTTATATTAGTTCTGATAGTATTTAATTACTACACAAATAAAATTGTTGTTCAAGTTACGAAATGTCAGGATCTATTATATTTGTAGGGCTATGAACTTATGTTAAAATTTCTACCGTCTCTGACAACACCTAAAAATCTGTAAAAGACATACTTGAAACATCTCTGTTTCGTGACAAATGTCCATTTCATGTCACCCGTACGCATAGATGCTAACCCAAGGAAGGGTGGGGGAAGAGAAAGAAGTTGAACACTGTTGAACTTATACCTGATGTCTTCCTTATGGTGTGGAAAGAAACATACCATTGAAAAGGCTGAAAATCTTCATTTTTCAAGAGACTGAAACATACATTAGTAGAAGAATAATATTCTACTTGTTGCATTTAAACATAATAAGCTGTTTGCACACAACTTTAGAACTTTTTGCAAGCCTTTAAAAAGTTTTGAAGTTTAAAAGTTGTACATCTATTCATATTAGATTGTTAACCATCAATTCATCTAAAAGCTAGAGAGGCAGTAACTTTATTTTTTATACTTCCAACACGCCCCCCACATCTAGCCAAGCTCTCCTCCTTAAGCAGCTAAACACGTGCAAATACTTCAATCACTAGATAGGTGGCAACGTTTGAGCACATGATCTATTGTCTGCTCTAATATCATATCATATTGGATTATTAACCAGCAACTCATCTAAAAGCTTAAGCTGTTAGAGAAATGCGTACCTTTACTATTTATGTTCTCAACAATGTGCTTTAGACCAACATTTATAGGTTTGGGTAGCTTTATATTCAAGTTTCCACATAGCGTTATCTTTTCATTGCCTCTAAAATTTTCCATTTCCCCCCTATTTTTGTGCATACATCGAACCAAATATTTGATCCTTGGGTTTGGACAAGTTATATTGTCAGACATTAAAAAATGATACTGAACATAAAAGAACCTAAATATCAAGAACAAAACTACAGCTAACAGTAAAAAACAAGTCAACATAGAAAATATTTTGACAATTAATGACTATCCAATATTCAATATTTTCTTTATGCCTTGTCCAAGAATATATGTTTGAAGTTTCTTGGATTGCATTTCTGTTGCCTTCTATAACTACTGCTCGTAAAGATTTTAGATATTCAATACAAAATCCGCCGAGAAGGAACAGGTAACCAAAACAAACCAAATCAAGCCAAGCCTTATGTCCCAACCAATGAGGGCCAGTTATATAAATCAGTTTTCTCCGACGAACAACTTATACCAATTAATATTCCTTGTTAGCGGATAAGGCTAGTTGGAGCTTATAGACGGGTGTTTTGGTTGTTCAAGGGTATGCTTGATGACACAAGCTTCTTGCTTACCTAAACTATATTTAATGTGACAAATGCGAGATAGATTGGATTGGAACATTCCTCTTTCTTACTTAGATGGAACATAGCTTTCTGACTTCTAAGCTCAGCTCACTCAGTATTTTGCTTTCTTACCCATTCCAAAGTTGAGTATAAAGTGGCAAGATTGAATGAAGTTGAGGATGAAGATGTTGCTTTGTTTTTGGTCGAGGCATTACTCAAATCAAATAGGGCTTTCTTGGGTCACTCTGGCTTTCGAGGACACAAGGGGAGGAGCTTTTTTTACCTCAAGTCAGTAATGGAATCGCTTTCAAAGCAAGGAATGCAGAGACTGCCACTCCCACTCCCTTAGAATTCTTAAGGCAACTACCTTTTCTTCGGTCCTTCCCCTTATAAAGCCTTGAGCTTTGTAATCCTATTGAAGAGACTAGAGAGTGACGTACCAAAGCCGGCTTTTTGATATGGGTGAAATTTTGATCCTTTTCTCTCGATTTCTTAGCTAAAAGGGTCTTGCATCCCAAAGCTCGTAAATTCACTTTCCCATCCAGTCTCTATCCATCCTTTCCTTTATTAAGATCCTAGGACGTCCCTCCACCGTCTTTCACCTACTTGAAAGAAGGACCCTACTAAGTCAGTTCCCCTTTACTCTTATGCCCCTTTGATGTTTGTATGGTTGAGTGGTTTGTAATAGATGAGTTAATTTACCAAACAATTTTTACCTATTTGAACACATATCAAATTCAATCTCAAATATTGCACTAAATGGAAAGCACAAATAAGAAGCCGGCGATTAAAATAAAAAACCTATTCTTGTGAACAAAGAATCAGAAAAAAGTAAATTACATAGTAAGAAAAGAATCAGGAAAACAAACAATACCAGGACGGTTTATACGATTTTACTTAGTGCTTAAATGTACTATACATGTCTAGAGCTATAAATACTATTGGTTATCATGTTGCGTGTCTACTCAGGGGAAGAAATCCAATATACCTACTTAATAAAAGGTTTATTAGGTTTCTTTAGTTCCTTTCCGGCTAAGCTTGGGCATGTCCAATGCTAGCCTGGTTGTCAGTTGGTGTCTCACCAACCTGTTTTGTGTAGCCTTTCCACTCTAGGGTAGCCATCGGCATATGATTGTAGGCACCGGGAGCCAACTTAGTTGGGTGTCGTGTTAGCCTTAGTGATGCCTCAGTGTCAGCTACCCTTTTAATATCTGTCTTCACGTCCAAAGATTAATACACTTCTTTTGCTGAGCAAAAAAAATAAAAGGTTTATTAGGATCAATTCATCCATGTTGATTCCTGACATCATCCAAGTCGGGACTTAAAAGGAGTCTACAAAATCTGTTTGGTTGAGACTACTCTTCCTCCAAGGCTCTCACCCTGCCCATAACTTCTCATGCTTTATCTGTGAATTCTCTTTAAACAGTAACTCCTCTTAACTTCTCTCTCTCTCTCTCTCTCTCTCTCTCTCTCAGTTGCCCCTGCCAGGTTCTTTTGATCCTAGCATCACCCAAATTGGGACAAAAAAGGAAGACTATGAAAAGTGTTCCGTTGAGACTACTCTTCCTCCACAGCTCTCACTGCCCATAGCTTCTCATGCTTTACTGTGAATTCTCTTTAAGGTGTAACTCCTCTTCTCTTCTAGCATATTCTCTCTCTCCCTCAATTTGCCCCTGTTAAGTTCTTTTCATTTTTTACATCACCCAAGTCGGGACTTTAAAGATGAGCCTATAGCAAATTGTTCAGATGAGACTACTCTTCGTCCACGCCTTTCACTCTGCCCATAACTTCTCATGCTTTATTTGTGAATTCTCTTTAAGGCATAACTCCTCTTATCTTCTCTCTTTCTCTCTCTCAATTTCTCTCAATTGCCCCTGCCAGGTTCTTTTGATCCTAACATAACCCAAGTCGAGACAAAAAAGGACGAGTCTACAGCAACTGTTCCGTTGAGACTGCCCTCTCCCTCCCTCTCTCTCTCTCTCTCTCTCTCTCTCTCTCTCTCTCTCTCTCTCTCTCTCTCTCTCTCTCTCTCTCTCTCTCTCACTCACTCACTCACTCACTCACAGAGAGATGAGTAACATAGTAAAATCATGGTAAACTATGAAAGTGAGCATGAAAAAGACCTTAATAAGACCAGAAATTTCATGAAATTGAGGCATAAGGTATCCTAGTGATAAAGTATAAGAGCTTCCAAGAATCCAATAACTCAAACAGGATCACGAGTCTCAATGGCCTGAATGTGAGGTCCAATAAAAAGCAAACAGAAAACTTTGAAAGTCCATGTGTAGGAAAGGTAGTTTACTTCTTACGCCCTCCTCTGCCACCCTCACTGCCCCTCGCAGGTTTGACACTACCGTCAATGTTTTGAACAGAGGACCCAGTAGTAGCAACACTTTGTCTTTCTGTCACAAGTCAAAGTAGACATTAAACTAGCAGGTTTCTCACGACTTAAGGTGGAAACTTATGTGGTCCCATAAATATGAAAGCCAACAATGCATGCAAATGAACGTAGAAAATGGAGAGGCTAAAAGAAACATACCACGCCGAAGCTCTTCATCATATTTTTTCAGATACTGATCAAGCTGTTGAATATGAGAATCTACCTGTTTCATAGTCACAACAAACACTCTGAACAAAATAATGGGAACTTTAACCAAATCAATGATTATTGTGATTCTTCTAAGTGGTGCCAAAGCAATAGGTAGAGAATGTATCATCATTGCATGGATATTAGATGAGCACATTGTGTTCCATGAAGCACTCATCCATAAAAATAGGAGCTTTCATATCCAGATTACTTCACGATCAACACAACGAAATGCGATGCAGCTGATCTTGACATTGTAACGGCCCTACTTATACAGTTGTTTGGATTAAAATATATTTCCCTGAAACAAGGGCTGAAATAACGCTCAAAACAAACTGGGCAGCTTAAGAGCACAAATGAGATGAAATTCACAACTACAAGCCTTGGATATCAAATACAAATTCTTAGGTGCAAAATTGAATGTCTTCAAGCCTTGGTCAACCAATGTAGAGCTTTATATTCTGAGTGAAAATTCAGCAGGTACTGGTCGCCAACCAGCAAGAAACTTGGTCGTCCAACGTCATGGTCTCTCCCTAGTCCCTTGGACTACAAAAAACTTGGTAGGTTGACCACATCTCCCTAAGTGGTCAACCAACTTTCTGATTAGTCCACAAACTCCAACTTGGTTCACCAGATCAGGAATTCAAATTATACAGCTCTTACAATATTTTGGGGCTTGGGTTATAAATAGCACCAAAGGTTTCTAAAGGCCAAATTTGATGAGTATGACTTTGAATACTCATTGCCTCTCTCTTGATTCCCTCTTTCATGAAGTATTCTTTACATTGTGTGTGCATGAGAAAGTAAGCTCGGGTAACCTCCATTAAAGGGTGGTGCTATTTCTTAAGGAGATCGGACTGCTAGACTTCATCTATATTATATCCCAAACTCATCCATGTTGCATTACTTAGGTGCACATTGTCTTCATGCACTAACACTTCGTCTCATGGTTGTCTCAATCGACATGTTAATTTTAAATGACGTGGATAAATCTTAAAAAGTTCAAAACCACTTTGGCGGACTGTAAAGGTCTTGGGGAAACTTAAGGAAAACCTATATGATAAATGAAAGGATTAAAATTGACAACTAACGCAAGCCTACTCAACTAATCTCATAAGTAAAGGCCTGTTCGCATGGAATACCGGTAGTGGTTGTAGGCAAGTAGAAGAACCACTCTAAAAATCACTGAGTTCATCTTGTCAAATACATTAATGGTTTATGTGTTCTTGTATTGTGGAATGTAGAGCAATTAATAGAAGCTCCTAAATGCTACAATTCTACTAATAAGAACTAAAATCGGTGAGGAACCACAGGTAAGAAATACATTGAATAAGCTTGAGCAAAAACGAAAATGTAAAAATCTTCATGCATCTGCAACCAAAGGCAGAAGTAGATAAAGTTGTTCAGAACCAGCATGCATGACTGTTGGGAAATTTGTGAATAAGGGATGTGGCTTGGAATAGAAGCAACTAAACCAGAACTATCCATGTAGCCTACCCAAAGAATGTGGGATGAAGGATTGTTCACTTCAGAGGAAATCAGGTACTAACAAACGCACTAATATATACTTACCCTATACCAATCAATAATTTCGAAATGACTGACAACTGCAGAACCACTGAATATGTTAAAGTATCAGTATAACAAGTGCGGAGTACCGAGTAT
This sequence comes from Arctostaphylos glauca, assembly GCA_019985065.2. Taxonomy (NCBI): domain Eukaryota; kingdom Viridiplantae; phylum Streptophyta; class Magnoliopsida; order Ericales; family Ericaceae; genus Arctostaphylos; species Arctostaphylos glauca. The sequence goes on along the minus strand of JAHSPW020000010.1, from coordinate 25,619,030 downwards.
GTAACATAAGAGGAAGATGGAGTAAAATAGCTTGTACCAACTCATATGCTTGACTAGCCAGTGCAACTTTCTCATCAGCAATCCTGATAGCATGCTTCTGTTCATCAACTGCCTCATCTGAAAATCTTAAACTTGAAGCATCTGGCGTAAGGTTCCCAGACTTGATTTCCCGCTTAAGTTCCTCTATTTCCTGTTCGCAACGTTGCTCATTTTGCCGTTGGATCTCTGTTTACAAACAAACGAAAGAAAAGTGTATTTATAGTCATGTATCAGAGCAATAAAAGAAAAACGAGCTACACATGCAGACATATGTGACAATGTGCTAGCTAATGAAAGAAATTACTGAATCAGAGAGAGAGAGAGAGAGAGACCATTAACCAAAATCACCTTTATACCACTACACAAACGGCATACACCATTTTGGTGTTACCCTCTTTTTGCAGCTATTAAAGCTATCATCTACTGCGAAATTGCCCATCAACTGCTTCAGTTCTTTATTTAACAACCTCAATTTTATTCTCTCTTCTTCATCCCATCTCAACTTTTCTTACTGTCAAGTGTCAACAAGTAAGGCTTGGTTTTCAAAGATTTTCAGAGCGCACACATTGCGCATGCAAAACCACACATATATAGCCTAAACATCTTGCATATAAGATAATTCTGCAGCCAAAGCAGTTTCGTGAATCTTAAGCTTTCCTCAACAACCAAGCATCTGATTCGACTTGGGTTTGTATTTACAATAACAAATACCAATATCTATCCACCTCCCCAAAAAATATCATATGATAAAGTTTATGAACAATTCAAACACTATTTTCTTATGTTATAAGCACGAAAATTGCAGAATTCGTTTGTTTTAAAAACATTCCTCCCAAAACTAATTGAAAAGCACCTGCCAATAAGAAATGCAGTTTGATTATTACCAACGGCAGAAAAGAGCTTGCTCATATTAGCTGAATGCCAAAAGGCAAAATGCTCTCAGCTTCCATGATGAATCTTTTATGCCTGCAAAATCTATATATGTTGTTTGATAGATTGTCTTCATTCTGGCAATGGCTCCCAACATTGATTTATCTGAAACTCAACATTCTTTCATTTCTGTTGTTCGATTTAACACCATAACAATTGAATACACGAGTAATACTTATAGCATAACCTTCTTAACATAATCATTTCATGTGCTCATTCATTTATTGGAGTCATTATAAGTATTTAGGTCCAAACCCATTATTTGTTCATCAAACAAGCTGCAATTGATAAATATTTCCCATTCACTGATCAAACACTACACCCTTTTTGAGGCACCATGTATTGATCTATCTCAATTCCAACAGAAAGCCTCCCCTGGATTGGGTGAACAGTGTAGCCCAAGGTAGTAGGGACCATACACGCGCAAGCCAGATAGCCAGAACCATACAGAAACAATACAAAAAGGAGGCGAAGAAATACATTTAGCTGAAGTAATGTAACACAATGATTTAAACAACAACAAATAAGGAAGGAGAGATAATAGGAACTTGCAGTCTACTACCCCTACTACCAAAAGCATACCTTGCAAACTCTTATCTAAATCACGCAACAATGCATACTTCCTTTGAAGAATACTTGGCAGTGATTCCAAATCTGAAAAAGTAAGAAGAAAAAAGATCAATGAACTTAGTGACTCCTAAACATTACTCAACTTTGGTGTAAAATTGGATTAAAGATAAATCAAGTGTATGCGTATTCTAAGAGGATATCACCACATCTGGAACACCCTCAGCTAATACTGCAACATAATACGCGTATAGGTACAAACGCGTGTAAGAGAATACTTACCAATATATGGAGATGTATGTATGTATGTTTGTGGCAATCTACTATTGATGTATGGAATATAAGTATATATGTGGCTATCTATTTATAAAGATAAGGATCAAATAGTAAATAAATTGATAAAAATAGATGAGATGCATAACTGAAACCAGACAGGTAGATGCATGCCATTGATAACAAAACACAAAACGTTAAAAACGACTCCATAAACTTAATTTTCCAATACCATAAACTTTCAGTAAAACAGAAAAACAAGGAAATTAGAAGAAATGCACATCTACTACCAAATCAACGTGGAGTCGAAGACATAAACAACCACATTATCCACGAAATAGATTGAACTAGTTTCTGAAATAAACATAGTTGGCAATCATGATTCATGTGTATTACCTCTCTGTACAGCAATTTATCCTAAAAATAAAAAACCTCTGTACAGCAAAGATGTAATGTCTTGTTACCGAAATCAAAGTGTGTAAACTAATCATGAAGCTATTATACTTTACCAAACATTCAGACATGAATTTTTTGGCGCAGGACAATGATGCTTTCATTCATTTCCTAAATGAAAAACCCTGAGACATGTGTAGAATATTTTTTTAATTCAGGCATGTGTAAAATTGAGCGTGTGTGAAGGTTTTGCATAATCAGATGACACCTAGCAGTTTTTGGCATCTCATAGTCGTATGCTGGTTCTTAAGATTAAAAATCTATTTACCTCATTCTATGAAATCAAACAAACCAATGAATGTAAGTAAACACAATTAAGCCCAGAGGCGCACTACAATTTTTACCAACATCATTACCAGGAGACAATCAAGGCCAGCTCAGAGCATAAGCGACCAAAGCCGCCATGCTTAGGGCCCCTAACTTTGAACCAAAAACAGGACCCACCACTAGATTAAACCATATTAAAAGCCAAAAACGAAAATATTCATATTAAACCTCAATTAAATGAAGAACCAAATCCAAGCCAAAAACTCAAACGGCCATTTTGTTCACTTTTAGCCAGAAAAGAGCGTCCTAGGCTCGTAGCTCATTTCAAGAATCACCTACGGCCCAAGAAGCTCGAGGAAATGCAATTGCATGGTTACACAGTGCTCTTCTACAATGATCACATAAAATAAAAAAGCACTTGAATTCAAATCAGCTTGAATCAAACCCCTCAATTTCAGATTAACAATCAAATTAGCTTGTTATTTCTCGGAAAATGAAAGAAATCAGCTTGTTTGTTGGTCAGTGATGAAATCTCTCCCTCTCTTTGTCTATGAAGAACCAAAACAAAAAAAAACAAAAAATTGGGGGTCCAAGTCATCCACAGCTTGAACTCAGAAGGATGCCTTGATCAACCAATTACAAAATTCAACCGAAATCACAACGTAACAGATTGTCTAGGGTTCATATAAGCATCATTACTTCGATACAACACAAAAATCCACACATGCAACAATCATATGTGCATCTGCATGCTCGAGTGTGACCGCGCGTGTATAAAATGATATATCACTGATCTCTCTCCCTCTCTCTCGCGCTCAAGAATCAAAAAACGAAAAATTGGGAATCCAAGTTATCCACACTGAACTCAGGAAGATGCCTTGATCAACCAATTGCAAAATTCAACCGGAATCGCTGAGTAGCAGATTATCTAGGGTTCATATAAGCATCGTTACTTCGATACAACACAAAAAACCACACATGCAACAATCATATATGCATCTGCATGCTCGAGTGTGACCGTGCGTGTATAAAAAAGACCTACCACTGATCTCTCTCCCTCTCTCTGTCTCTCAAACCAAAAAAAAGGGAAAATTGGGTATCCAATTCATGCTTTGATCAACCAATTACGAAATTCAAGAGGAATCACTGAGTAACAGACTATCTAGGGTTCATATAAGCAGCGTTACTTCGATACAACACAAAATCCACACATGCAACGACTATATATGCATCTGCATGCTCGAATGTGACCATGCCTGTATACAAAATATATATCTACACAGACACACACAGCGAGAGAGGCATTACTGGCTTGAAAATCTTCAACAGACGACATTGCTCTGGAAAATTGGGGATGGTTTTGCAGGTGCTGTGCCTTCAAATAAGTAGAAGTATCTGTTTGTTTGGTTCCCGCCACGGAGAGATTAGAGCCCTAATTTATGTGAGATTTGGATTTTAAGGAAAATGACAACTAAATCCCATCTGTCTCTGATTACGGTTTAAAAAGTTGGGTGCATGCATTAAACGTGTCAAAGAAGTTTTAGATTTTGTCATTAATCTTCTCTGCTTATCCCCTAACTACCCTTCCCTTTTAATGTGTGGAGTATCTTTTGGCCAATTTTTTTAATTACTATTATTATTTTGCTACTATTTTCTCTTATTCTATCAAATTCGAGTTCTGAATGATCACTCGTCTTGACGAAAGTAATAAAATATGAGTAACGAACTGGAAATTCAAAGTACAATTTTTATTGTATTTTTAGCATCGTCTTATATGGGCCTTTTTAATTTTATATAATACTTTCATAAATTTTTTATGTTTCGTTGACGCGAATAATGAAACACAAAAATTTTGACAAAATTTATGTAAATCGTGGGGTAGTTGGTTTATGGGACTCCTCCACGACTCTTTCAGCAGCTAAACGAAGGTCGATTTGAGTGTGTTGTCTCAATCGAATATTCTTTGCAAAAGAAACAACGATTCAGAGAGACACCCCGACCAATAGTCAGAATGTTTTCCGATAGCTAAAAGTCAATACTTGAAATAAAAACACTTTTTTTAAAGCCGAGGTATCCGATCAATTTTGAGATTATCTCCTACTTAATATCGATTAGTTTTCAAGAATTAATTACACCGTTCACTTGTGAAAACTCATTTAAAGTTATTATTTTTTTCCTGTATGAATTGAATCAATAATAATTGATAGCATATGAAAGATTTCAAACTTGAGACCTATAACCTTTGATTAGTTTTCAAGTTTATTAGCCAAAATATTTTATATTGCAATTAATTAGGCCCAATTTTGCTTAATTGTTTTGGATATTTTTCTGTCTTTATTAAAAAAATTGCTCTTTTGTTTGTTTTGCATCAACTTTTAAAAAAAAAAAAAATTATTAGTTTTTTTTACGAGAGGAATTTATAAAGTAAAATTTTATGTGAAAAAAATTATAACAAGTTTACTAAATACAAAATAATATAAAATAAACATATTTTTTTGAATTTTATTTTTTACTTTTGTAAATTAGATTCAGCACGCCATACATGAAAGCAGTAAAATGGGAATCATTGATGGAATCGTCGTTGAAGCAAAAGTCTTGAGATTTAGGATGGAAGAGAAAAGAGGTTTCCAGCTAGTTGAGAGGAAGGTAGTGGCGGCGACATATTTTGTGGGAAGAAACAATAAGATATTGTAGAGCGCTGCTTCCATCAATCGCCATAGCCAGTCATTAACGGTCCGATTGAATGCCGCTTTAATTTTTAGTGTGTTAAATAAGAGAAGTGTGTTAAATAGTTGGGTGTGTTAAATAAGACAGGGTGATCCACACATGTGATTTTTAAGAAGGGTGTGTTAACTAACCTATTGATTGGATAATGTATTAAAATGGGTGTGTTAAATAGCTCAGTGATTGAATGAAGAGTTAAATTGGATGTGTTAAGTGGGGAAAAAATGTGTTAAACTGTTAAAAGACTTTGTTACCCTTGGTAATGTATTTTTGTACTATTTGAAAAATAAAGTATAGAAATTGATTAAAAAAACAATTTGTTTGTAAAATTAAGACAAAACATAATTACAATTAGTAACCTCAATTAATCTCAGAATTGAAAATAAAATTTTGTTGAATGAAAAAATAGAAATCACAAATAAAACAACGATGTTTCCGAATATATTAAATTATCAATACCATATAAATTAAAATGTCAGTACATGTCAACTATGAAGTTCCTAAACGAGTAGACGAAAGTATAATTCTACACAATATAGTGAATGAGAAATGCCAAAGTTGCACCGAGTAAGACCAAAGCTGCACCAAGTAACACCCACTGGATATTTTTACACATCCTTAATTGAGGGCGCGCAATTAGAGTTGGGTCTTCATCATAGCTTGCTTGGGTCGGGAGAAGCAATGGTTGGTATCCGCCAACTTGGGCACCAATAAGCTCGCAAAGCAGACTCGGCTCTCCACCCTTGAAGCATATTTCTTGTACACTACACCGCGAAAATCATGCACTTGTTTGCTACAAGCGAGCCAAGTATCGTAAATGCCACGGATCCTCCCTTCGAATACCACGTAGTAGCCTTTTCCTGCCATTGTTACTGTAAAAAAACCCGATGAAAATAAGGAATGGATAGTGTGAACAATTATGAAAATAAATGCATTCAAATGCTCGATGTAATATTATGGCTAAGATATTTGATGTGTTTGAAGACACGCCCTTATGAGTATACAAGAGATATAGGCTGCAACAGTAGTTGCCATGTGACCCCCTACGTTACGTCGCTTATATACATCGTTAACTTTATGTGTCTTTTTAAAATAATATTATCATAGCCGTAGTTGTCATCAATAAGTCTACCAAGCGACATTAAAAATTAGCATAATTCCCATAACACTGTAGATAATACTATGTTGAGCAAGTAACATTAAAAAATGAAACCAACATATTCCGGCGAAGAATAGTCAACTACTGCATATGGCTAAAGCATGACCACAACTAGGGGTGATACCGGTCCGGTTTGGTCCGGTTTAGCCGAAAAACTCGGACCAAACAGGTCATTCCGGTTTGAAAGTTTTAAAACCGAAACCGAACCGAAGTGGTTCGGTTTGGTCCGACCGGTTTCGATTTGGTCCGGTCCGATTTCGGTGTAATTGGACTTGGGCTAAAAGTGAAAAAAATTATAAACAATTAATAAGCCCATGTCAAGTAAACTCAGTCTAGACTAAATTTTATTAAAAAATTACTACGAGCCGAGAGGAGGAGGACTTGGAAGGCTAAGGGTGAGTGAGATTGTGAGAGACAGAGCACTAAGAATGAGAAGTGGAGGTGGCGGAAGGCGGAGGGTAAATGAAAAGTGAAAGTGAGAGAAACGATTAGATTTTTTTTATATATACACGATTACACGGGGTGTACCACTGTACCTATATTTTTAAATTTTTAGATTTTTTTACATATACCGGTTTGGTCCGGTTCTGTTTGGGTTGGAAGAGTCTAAAATAAAAAACCGGATCAAAATTTCTTTAAATTTTCAAACCGGACCAGACCGAATGAACTAAAAAATCAAACCAAACCGTCGGTTTGGTTTGATTTGCCGGTTTGGTTCGATTTTCCGGTTTACACTTTCATCCCTAACCACAACTGCATATATAGAAAATACCATATTGCTCAGTAATTGCATCTACTATACCTACATTGGGGCTCCAATAACACACACACACATACACACACACATTCTAGTAATACTTAATCCAAAAAACAAGTACTGGTCAGCCACATTCCAACAACACACAAAACAAGTATGAAGGATAGTTACCAGCAAACAGAATACCAACAAACAAAAAATACTCTTCAACCGGCATGAATAAGGACAAACTCTCTAGATTTAGTGAACATAATACCCAACAACCAGTAACTTATTACCCAGGGTGGAATATGAACAAAATACCCAAATCCATGAACGTAATACCCACAATGTGGCTCAAATAAAAATGGAATACGGTTTATGATCACGGCCATGTAAATTGCAAAAATGCAAATAGCCCATTACCCATAAGACTAATATAATCAACAGATGTATACTATCCAGATAATACCAACATAGAAACATGCCCAGAATATGTCCAAAATAGTGGCTCCAAAATATTGTAACTACTCAATTTTAACATTATAGCTCAGATTGATTCTACTCACGAAGAAGCCCACTTGGGAAGAAAATTTCCCGAATATAGGCTACAACAGTAGTTGTTGCGTGACCCTCTACATTGCGTCGCCTATATGTCGGTGGGTAACTTCAAGTGTCTCTTTAAACAGATTATCGTCATAGCACAAATTGATCACAATTGCAACACCATATTTATAGATAGAAATGAGCACAACTATTAGGTATACAAAAATGAGCACAACTATTAGGTATACACCATATTTACAAACAGAGACCGAGCGACAAACAGATACAGCGAGATCGAGAGGGAAAGAGATAGATATACGTGGCTGTATACGACCGATGTGTGCTCAAGAGAGACACAAATAGGGGACTGTGAGAGAGAGCAACTTTGATTTATAGGTGAGGCGGAAGGAGAGGAGACTGAGATAGAACGATTTCATACCTGAGAGACTGATATCTCTGGTGAGAGAGAGAGAGAGAGAGAGAGAGGGGCTCGATGTGAAACGATGGAGAAGAGAGAAATAGCTGTTGAAATGGCACAAAAAGGGTATGCTTGTACTTTTCGCCTCCCTCCCTATTTACCCGGGGGGGGGGGGGGGGGGGGGGGGTTGAGGCAAGATAATCGGGTCCTTACTGTGTTATTTACCAGACTTGCTAATTAACACTGGGCCAACAATTTTGCCAATCAGTGGCTTCCATGTAGACCCAGTCTAATTTAAATCAGATGTTAGCTAACATAGTGGGTAAAGCGGCATCCAATCAGGGTGTAAGTATAGTTATCTAGGAGCTTACAAAGGGTGGGGTTTCTTCACAGAGTTTCCCTAGGGTTATCGATGAATTTATGAGAAGATGGGTTCCAGCCTATTCTAGTGATGGGCCACAACGAGATTATTCAAGGCTTGGTACTTTTATTCATGTGTTTTTGACCAATCTTATTAACGTGATTGTAGGTTGGGCTCCAACAAGTTACTGGGTCAGCGGTTTACATGGGGCGTTACAAATACATTATTGAAAGTTTCAGACAAACTACTAGGCGAATTTTCAAGTAGTTGCGACAACACTTTTCATCCATAGTTGACAATACCATGAAGCTTCAGTTCGGTTAAATAACATGGGTAAGCAGCCAGCTGTCACTGGAAGAAAAACAATTTTTTGTTAACAGTCCCTTTGAAGTGAGTGGTTTGGTAAGAAAAGATTAGAGTTTCTTATCCACTCACTCATTTAGATTGTCTACTTTGGTGAGAAATGATGAGAACTGTACTAAAATAACATTTTTTTATTGGTTTATTCCCCTCTCTCACAAATATCCGATTTCGCGCGAATTCTCGAAATCAATCTTTCTTGTTTTTTCCAAAAATATTGTTCAAGTCTAAAGGGTCGCGTATTCGAGGATTATTTCAAATTTTGAAATTCTATTTTCAAAACATTCAAAGTTTCATGCAAAATCTTGAAATCTGCTTCTCGCGTTTTTTGAAATATTTTCTGAGTCTAAAAGTCACGTTTTCGTGAACTATTTCGAATTTCAAAATTCAATTTTCAAAACATTGTTGCCTGCATTGAATTTCAATTTCGAAATTCAATCTCACGAGACAATAAAATGTCTCAATGGTTTTACAACCCATTGATGCCTGCATTAATCTACATTGATCTTTCTATTGATCTCTGTTAATATCTCCATTAATGCCTCCATAGATGTTCACCAACTTTTTACAGCTAAAAAATTTGTCTAAGCATGCAATTCCATCCATGTTTTTGAAAGTAAAAATTTCTTCATACACCCGAATTTCGTTCTCTACAAAAATTTCTAGTTTCTTGTTTTTTTGTGCGAGAGACAAATAGACACACATTAGTTCGACATGCAGTCGATTATTTATTGCTATATTGACCAGGAACCTTTTTAGACTAGGAGACAAATGCCGTTGGGATTTTCCAACACCAAAAGTAAGATGGCGAATCTATTTTGAGAATACTGCGAATATTTTCCGAATCAAATCATAATCTGTGTTGTTATTGTGGTTATGTATTTCTGTAATCTTACCTCCTTATTCTTCTTCTTCTTCTTCTTCTTTTTTTTTTTTTTTTTGTGTAATGGAAGTATTTTCCAAAATTCAAGAAGAATAAAGCATTTGAACATGTTAAAACTCTCTACGTTTTCTTTATATCTCCAGAATGTGTCAGTATTTCCATAATCTTGGAACACAGAGCATTACATATTGTATTGCTTCAAATACCGGACTGTATCGGGTGTTCCAAACTGTCTCAACCATTTTTTAAAAGAAAATGCTAACCACTGCCTATTAGGCGGTGAAAAATGTGTAAAAAGTGTATCGATATTCGTAAACTGTGTATTGATAGTATATTGATATCCGTAAATATGCATACATATCCGTAAAATGTATATTGATGTCCGTATTTATTTGTCTTTATGTATATATTATTATTAAACAGTGGTAAGCAAGACTTTTTTTTTAAATTTGACTAGTTCCGAATTAATTTTTAATAAAATTTACCCTCGTTTGCCATTTCCTCCGCCCTACTAAAATTATAGGTACATAAGTACTTGTGCATTTATATGACTTGGATCTTTGATGAATTCTCAATTTTGTAGCTCTTTTTCCAGATTAATAAACCGACAAATCGAAAGATATTTGAATTTTCTCGAAGTTATGATTCAATAGACATATTTCAAACAAAAACAATATGACAATTACATCCAAAAATTCTAGACATAGATTATGGTCATCCGTAGCAGCATTTCAAACAAGAAATAATTAGTCGAGGACTATGAGCCTGTTTGGGCGCCACTTTTTCACTTTTTCCATTCCCATTTTCCTGTTTTGCATGTTTGGGCGCCACTTTGCAAAACAGGTTCCCAAAACAGGTTCTGGATTTTTTACCGTTTAGAGCCAAAAATCCAAAAGGAGGGTTGGAGGTCCTTTTCCCATTCTCATTTTCGCCTTCCAGAAATTGAAGACGTTCCTACCCTCCTGGCAAACACCCCCGACTGCTCCGCCTCCTGGCTTCGATTTTTCAGGTGAGGTTTCTTCTCCTCCGCTCCGTTTTTGGAAGGTTGTCCTCAGCGCGTTTGTTTTCGTCAGCGCCATTTTCGTCTAATCTAGGGTTTGTTTCCATTGCTGTGCAAATCTGGTTTCTCATCTCTCACGCCATACGCCATTGTTAGGTACCTTCTGTTCTTCTCATCAAACCAAAAGTTGGTTTGCTTAATGTTTGTGGCGAACATAAAAATAGAATTCGATGTTCTCTCTCTCTACGTATCTATCTATCTGTACATGGTGGATCTATATGCAAGTATTCTACACATGTGATTCACCTCAGTCCTCAATTTTCAGCATTTTGTGCCTACCATTTGTTTGTTGAGTTCTGCTCATACTATATGTTGTGACCACCATGTGTTTGTTCAATTTCCTAAACCAATTTTCATAACTTTAACATTGTTCATCACCATCTTGGAGTATGTCTGTCTATCAAAATATCTGTATATGTTTGAATTTGTACATGATGAATCTATATGCAAGTATGTGATCACACCCATGTGTAAGGGAACGAGAATGGGGTTTGATAAGAAATAGTTTGGAAGTGTCCTGCTTATAGTTAACAAATATGGAGAATGGGGCGCCCACCATGTGTTTGTTCTAAGCCAATATTTAAAGCTAGTGACAGCCATTACTCATAGCAAGGCAAGAAGATGGGAGGAATCAGAGAGCTGGAAGAGTGATGCATGAGCTTATGTACGTGTGAAGTATCAACCATGCCATATAGTCTGTCTCATTTCTAAAGTTTATTTAATTAATGGACTTATATTTATTAGTCCTTTTTTATTATGTGAAGTGCATTTTCCTCCACATATTCACAGTGAAGTATTACCCTTTACATTTAATTACCATTTATAGGGAACTCATCGCACCTATTTGTATGCAGAAGTTACGGTCATACCATGTTTAGTTCCACCAACTGTGTAAAAAGACTTTAATTCAAGTAGTGAGTGAAGAATTCAAATACTTCAACACTTCTGTGCATGGTGTCTTTTTTGTCCTTCAGTACATACCACGTATCATGTTCCGGACTAGTGTAATGGAACCATACCAAGGAATAACTTCGAAAAATTTAACAAAATACACTCATCCCTTAGGTGCACCATAGAAAGGACTTTCAGAGTATGGAAAGCACGTTTCCCCATGATATGTGACATGCCCCCTGGGTTCGACATGAAAACACAACAAAGTCTTGTAACCACAACAATGACCATCCACAATTTTATAAGAAGGAGCAACATGCCTGATATTCTTTTTGGCTTCTATAATATGTGACCAGAATTCATGCCTTACGAACGTAGAGTAGAGACTACAGCACCTAACGGGGTACATGGACATATGTACCAACGCGATGATGGTGAAATGGACAATGTGAGAGCTCAAATTCGAGATTATATTGTCGCAAATCGTATACGTTAAATGCCTCTGTAGTAAAGTGTTTGCCTAATGTATTTTGATTAGAATATTTTTTTTTTATGTATTGGGATAATGTTTCTATGTTTATGTATGTTTTTAAAATTGTGCAATGGTAATTGTATTTTTTTGAACCAACTCTTTTTTTTTTTCCAATAAAACGTACGAGAGAATTTCAAGTTGTTTAAAAAAACAGAGGAAGATCAACTATAAATATTTTCTAAAAACAATTTTTTTCAAAAAATAGACGGGCCATAACTACTAAGGGCAAATTGGTCAAAAATAATTTTTCTTCAATTATAATTTTAAATAAATTACAAGTCTTCATTTTCACTAAGGGCAAATTAGTCAAAAATAATCCATAACTCATTTTCAACATTCTTCTCCCAAACACTACTACTTCTGTAAAACACATTCTGCACATGTCTCCCAAACACTTCTCCAAATTCAAAACTCATTCTGGCCATAATCCAAAAAACTAAAAAGCCAAAAAATCAAAACTCAAAAGCTAAAAAATAGGCTCCCAAACACCCCCTATAATCCATTAACTTCAAGCTCTGGCTTCCACAATTAACGAATCTATTCTTCAACATGGCCAAAACTCGAGAACTATAACCAATTAAATTCTTCCACAATAACAAATTTATTGTTCGACATGGCCAGTATTCTCAATGTAAAACTTGCTATCAAACAACTACTACAATAACAACAACAATGTGTATCTAATCTCATGGTGATGAACTTACACGATTCGCATTTGCCGTCTTCAATAGGAGTTTTACGATCCCTCCTTCCTCTGCCTCTATCTCTAATACCTAATTCCAAGCCTGTGTTCTCAGGTACAGCACACCAGCTTCTTTCATTTGTAAAACAGATTTCCTTCATTTTTACTTCATTCCAGTGGCTCCCTAGAACTGTCAGAACACTCCTAGAAATGTGGCTACTGCAAAAACCAGAAACAGTGCTCCACCCAAGTAGCCCACCTGATTGGAAATTCAGTTAGTCGTACAAATATGTTCCAAATCCAGAGAGAGAGAGAGAGAGAGAGAGGGAGAGGATATTAGTCCTACCAGTTTTTCAGAGATGTACTTCGCGAGAAATCCTCCTCCGAGAATGGCGATCAATGTTGCAAGAAAATGTCCAGCAATGGCTCCACTTGCCACGCCCCAAGGAGACTGTAGAGAGGAAATCGAAGCAAACACGAAAACAAATGGAAGTTAGGTTAGTTTGGATGATAAAAGTTGTTTCTCAAATCGGAAGTTGAAGAAACTGCAGAAATGAATGGAGGCAGCACAGTTTGGATCATCAGATTTGTACCTGAGCTGCACCGAGGGCGATTGTTGCTAGCATTGAGCGGTCTCCCCATTCCTAGAAGAGATAACGATACAGTAAAACAGGAATGCATGCTTCAGGACGTAAAAACTCTTTTTAACACCTCGAAAATTCAAAGAATTTGTACAATTTTTGATAATTAAAGCACCATTTGAATTTGGATTCAACCCCATCATAATTCGAGAAAACGTAGTCTCTGTTATTGTGCATAGAAACATAGTCTCCGTTATGGTGCCAATATCACATGAGAAAACACTCGCTTGTTGCAGACAAAACCGAGATGACAACTTCATAGAACCTTACAACGTGATAAAAATAGTCGCCAACACACTTTCTAATTGCATCGGTAAATGTTGGCAATTGTAACAAATGTGGATAACTAATTGGACTTTTTTGTAAGTGATCGAACCTATAGTAGATAAAGGAGAAATACATGCGAGGACGAAGAATAGTGCCAGAGATAAGGAGATGAAGATGCTTACTGCAAAAAAAATGAGGCTAAATGACTTCCACACAATTTCAAGCGGATTTGACAGTGGCTTGGACGCCTGCATAAAGAGAGAGAGAGAGAGAGAGAGAGAGAGAGAGAGAAGAACATTGCACAAACATACCATGTCAATTTAGAAAAAAATAGTAATTCAGATTATCTTTAAACCATGTTAAAAATAAACTCTCATAAAAAGAGCGGATAATTTACGTGTTACCTTTTCCTTCACAAGTTCCTCAGCTTCAACATATTCACCAAGTTCAGGGCTATTCTTTTCACTACTCTTACCTTCATTTGATGGAAGGTCCCATGCATCTTTTATTGATTTGAGGCCAAAGAACATCAACAGAGTCACGGCTGCATATTCTCCAATAGGCAATGCTGTTCACAAGACCACGGAGTAAGCAAAGATAAAAAAATTCTGATTGTGGGCAGGGATAAAACAAGCCCAAAGTTATCGTATCACAAATATAAGCTCATTCGAGGATTATCAGGCCAATGTATCAACTCCTGATGAGTATCACAACGGCAGCAGGCTTTCAACTTGGTTAATACACGGGCATGATATAGAGCATCATGAAACAATATGGGGTGCTAAAATAATGACTCACTTGTCTGAAACTGAGCAGGCACTGAATGAAATATCCGTCCTATTACGACCGAAAGGACTGTCATCAGTGAAAGAGCACCGATGGACCCCAGAAGAACCTAGTCAATGATCCAATAACTTGTGAGAAGCATAGCTTTCCATATGCACCCATCACAAGATAAAAAACAAGCATTTTCTTCATAAGAAAACACTGCTTGAAACTGCAATATCAAAAGGTTAGTACAGACAGTGTAGCACTCTGAATTGCAGAAATCCCCTCATACACAGCATTTGAACACTTTTTGCAGTTTGTCTACATGGATAATGGGAACTCAGGGAGTCATCTCAGATACGAATTCAAGTGTGTGTTAGATACGTAGGTAACTTTATTTAAGGGGAAATGAAATGCAAAGAATTATTTCAATTTGAGGATTTTAAGAAGAAAGTTACGCCCTAGTAACTACTGTGTAGCGTATGTTGTGGCACATGACCTTGGCACTGCATCCTCTCTAAAAAACTGTTTGACTCCTGTATGACCTGCGTCATTTTCTTTTCTGGTGGATGACTGGCTTTGCATACTGGCATTCTCCAGTTACCCACCAACCTGTCACCGGTACAAATGGTTGTTGACTGGCAATCCTTCTCCCAATGAAGACTGGGGTTTCATTCTGCGAATTTTACCCATAAGCAACTCTGTAATAGGGACAGGATCTTTCCAATATTCTCATCCATGGCCAGCGTAAATGCCCCTTGTGCTGCACATTGATGAGATGTGGGCAGCAGAAACCAGATGGTCACGTTTTGTAACACCATTTTGTTCTGCCATGGCCTTCTACGCTACCCTAAATAGCTTTGACGTCCCATAGTTTACCACAGTGGCAACTGATGAGTTTTTCTAGGCCAAAGTGCTGAATAGCTGCCCCAGCTGGTGCTCAATGTTCCTTTAGCGGAAAATACTACTTTATCTAGATCAGCAAGTGGAAGTTTATTCTAATAGAGGTACTCGTTTTGATATTGTAGAGAAACAAACTTTATCTATCGTTTCACCATATTCCATTTTGGGGAGAATTCTCTGCTGAGTTTCACAAACATAAATAGACAGATATAAAAGAATGTTTTATTTAGAGAGAGAGAGAGAGAGAGAATTGAATTTTTGCAATTGCCAGGACATGAAACATACCAGTCCTTTCTCGTACTGCATGGCCAAGAGTGCAGCAATGAAGAATGTCTGTTGAGAATAACAAGATATTAAAATATGCTTTCTTCACATCTGATAGGTTAAATTTTCGGAAGAATCAGAGTAAACAGAATCCAGAGAGTCAATGGATGCATCTACACTATTGAGTTGAGCAGTGGACTTGATAATATGAACAGAAAAAACTAAAATAAAAATGCTCAGTTTGAAATACAACACAATCGTCTTTTATTTGGGTGTATTTTGTTGTTTTGGTATAGGGACTTTACACAAGCCTCTTTCTATTGCCACTACCCGTGTTCATAACCTCTTCCACGAACGCAAACGCCATAGAAGCTAGTCTTAGCAGAGAAAGCATTGACATGCACACGCACACGATATACACATGCATACAAAAGACTGTTAAAAGTAGTATAAGCAAACATGTACCTTGTCGCCAATTTCAGAAACAAATATCAATGAGAATGCGGCAGTGAAGCCTGACTTTGCAATTGCTGCTAAAATTGATGAAGGTCCTCCTTTCACAAAGGCAATCAATGAATATACAAAAGCGCATCCAAAAAGCACAGAGGCCAGAGAGAGCATGTACGGAAATTGATTAGGAGGCTTTTTGCTGCCAAATCACAAAAGATATAAGCATCAGTTTGGAATCAATTGAGCAGATCCCCTTTGATCTATTGCACCCTCTTATCATATGTGTGGTACATAGTTTCATTCAAACTGCCACCACCAGTACAACCGAGTTCCACACATCACCATATATCATTCAAACCAAACGTCAAACAACCAAAATTCACAATAATAGGGTCTGAAAAGTACATTTAACATGAAGCAACTTACTTTTCAGATGCATTGGCACGTTGTGCATCATCATGAAATATTTTTTTGTCTTTATTTTCGTCACTCTCTTCATAGCTCCCAGATCCAATACCAGCACTAGATGCATGCCCTTTGATTTTGCCATGCGTAGATTTTGACCTTGATAGTTCTCTGCATCTTACTAAACATAAGTCAGCAAAAAGGTTTTTGTTGGTCTATACATCGAAAAAAAAAAAAAAAACTTTTTGGATGATACTATATGACTACAAATGCCAACCCATGATGAAAATCTGTTTTCTAAGAGAGCTAAGTTAATCCCAATTCACTGGTTCATATGTCGCAGGATTTCATCAAGCTCTTTCCTAGTAACAGCTTCAACACAGGAATCATCTCCTATCTCTATGTATAAATTCCCATCATAGTTCGCTGTGCTCCGTGAATTGATATGTTCAAACAATCATAAACCAACATATAAAAAGGTGAAGACATAAAGGCCATGTCATATCCACCATGGTACAAGGGTCACTCTTAATTGAACAAGGGCCTCCTTCAATACAGACACATGCAGTCCATATATTTCCAATGTGAAAATGAAAATGGTGTTCCAGTGGCAGCGACTTCATTGGAACAAATGAGGGGGCGGAGAAAGTTAGGTCAATAGCCAGTCCATTTCTACCAATGACCAAGAGGATGAAATAATTGGACAACCAAATGGACCTAATGAACCCAGTGATCCCAGTGGTGTTCGGGCTGCATAGAGCACAGCAAGAGATCAGGCTGGATTGCCTTTCATCAACAAGCCTTACAAGAGCACAACAAGAGATCGAGTTTTCAGTCGGTTAGAAATTAGCTAGGCCTGGTAGTGAGCTGGCATCCAGCTGGTACTGAGATAGCATTAGCTGGCAATAGATTTTTCCAAGTGCTAATTTCTGATTGATTAAGCTTTGTATATATAGTATATGTACAGCTTAGTGTGTTTGATGGCATGCATATATAAGCCATGAACTCCATTCATTACATAATTTTTCACATACATTGTATGAGAGATATAATACAAGTTCATCAATCATATTTCATCTTTGTTCATTCTAACCCAAGAACACTAAGATCTTTAAAATGCAAGATCAAGTTTGTTTTCAGAAGTCAAACAAAATTCAGTTTATGTTCTTTCTAATACTTGGTTAGACACTAGCAACACTTGGTATAATATTGGGACCTGTATCTTACCAAATGGATGACAGACCATTCAACATTTATAAATTTCAAAGTTATTTAAAATCTCCTAAATGGTTCCTTCAAACCAATGCGTCTTCCCTTCCAAAAAAAGAAAGAAAAAAGAAAAAAAGAGGAGTTGTATGCATCGTTACAGAACATAACTAAATGAACATAGTGGGGGTCAATGTGAATCCTCTTTGTAATCAAGTAGATGAATCGCATGATCATATCTTTTTTTGACGTAATTTCTCTATCTCTGTCTTGGCTAACTTATTGAGAACGCACCAAGTTAATAGGGCGGATAGACAATGTAATAGTGAGATGAAATGGGCTATTCTCAATTTTAGCAGGAACTCCTTTGGAAGTTCAGCATATAAGCTATCGTTAGCTACTGCTATTTACCACTTGTTGATGGTGAGAAATGCTAGATCGTTCAACTATAGTCTAGAGACCCCTAGTACCTTCTTCAAAAGCATTGAAGCTGATACAAGGGAGATGATTTGACAATGAGGAATGGTGGATAATACACTAGCAAAGTAGCTTCTTTGTCGAGCTTGGAATATATCCACCAAAATTCTCAAGATAAATAGCCCCGCGAAAGCTTGACTGCATTTTTGTATTTTTTGTTTGGTTTCACGTTGTTATTTTCGATAACCACGTATCGGATCAGCTTATACCCACCTCAACTAATGCAGATTAGTACCGAAGCTAACAACCGGACAAAACTACGACGAGCTCAAGGGCTTTAATGCTATTTCATGCCCCCGGTGCTTTGTGTGTTTGCCTTTTCTGTTGCAATAAATTCTTAATTTAGCAAGAAAAATACACTAGTGCTTTTGTTTGAAAGTAAATTCGATTGAACTAAACTGATGCTCAATGCTTTACACCTAAACTGCTAAACCCATGTTAATGGAATTAATCAAGTGTTTGATTTGAATTCAATTTACAATCCAGAAACTAAAAACTTTCCAAAGTTGAGATTCATGGGAAGCCATGGGAAAATCAAGCAGGAAAAACAAAAAGATAGGAGAATGGTGGAGAACTTACACGAAGGGGAATTTGAGAGGGTTCTTCGGGAAACTACGGCATAGCAAGGTGCCAAAGCCAATAACGGAAAATTTCCTCTCGAAACTGTTGATGGTGTCTGAGTAACCAACCCTTTCATTTTCTTCCAATGAAAATGCCTTACAAGTTCATATCCACCCTTCAATTTCAACACCCTTAACCTCAATTTTGAAGCAGAGCCCAAACCCCAGTGATTGGGAATTTCGATATCACAGTTCAGCCAAGTGAGCAGTGAGCAGTGAGCAGTGAGGAGCAAATTGGGTTTGGGTTTCCCTTCTCTCTCTGTATCTTGGAGCTAAATTTTCTCTGGAAGGTTGTGGGATTCTTGAGGGATCCACGTGGATATGGAAAGGCGATAAACTGCCAATATGTCATAACAGTGTTATAATTAGGGGTACTTATTGTTCAGTCCTATCTGTAAGAGAAAACTAGTGTTTCATCCTATACACTTTTCAAAGTTATTTTACATCCTATTTTTTAAAAAATACCCGGATTGCCCTTAAAATACATTTAGCATAAAATCAGCATTTTGTTCCTAAAAAAAGGGATTTATTTAACACCATACCTTATTTATCAAAACACCTTCTTAACAGTTTCTGTTTATGGTTCTGGGTTTTAATTTTCTGTCCTAGGGTTCCAAAATCGGACCATCGTGGTGAAGAACGGCAATCTACGGTTCCAAAGGCCATCAACGTCCGACCATTGTGGTGAAGAACGGCAATCTAAGGGCGTATTCACGGGGCTAGGTTGTATTTCGATCCTACGGGAGAGTATCTCATCTTTTGATCGATCATCGTCCTACATTGTCCCTGCATATTGACTCATTCTCTAACATCATTGTCTCGTTGGATTGTAATATGTTGGTATCCCTAAAGCTATAATCGATTTTTGATTTGCGATTGGGAATGTTGGTATCTGAGTAACGATTTAATACATCCTCAATATGTTTGTATTCTCCTTATGTATTGAGTTACATAAAATGGTCTAAAAACTATATTTTGATGTTACACTTGGTCATCCTGACACGGTGTTAACTATATCATTAATCTTCTTCTGACTGAAAAATTTGATAGTACAATTGTTATTTTGTTCCTCCATTATGCTCAGTTTAATATGATGGTGAATTCGGTTCTTAGATGGTAAATTTGATAGTTATGGTATATTTGATTACGATGGTAAATTTACTAGTAACAGTAAATTTGATGTAATTATGCTGACATGTATAATTAGGTCTGATAGTAAATTTAATAACCATACATGTGATAAACTTTATTATGTGTGATGGTAAATTTCGTAGAAGATGTGGTAAATGTAGTGCCATTGATGGTAATTTTCATTACATGATATTGATGGTAAATTTCAGTACCACGAGCTTACCATACAACCGCTGTCAAATTTACCATGTTCATAACAAATTTACTACCGTGCATTGAAAATTTACCATAACGAGCATAATCCATCTCCCATCGAATTACCATACAACCGCCGTCAAATTTACCATGTTCATAACAAATTTACCACTGTGCATTGAAAATTTACAATAACGAGCATAATCCATCTCTAAACTGCTAACAATCATCATTCCAACCAACTAACCAACATACTTGTCGTAAAAAAATAAATCCAAAACCAAATTAAATCCGCAAAACACGTTACACATCCAATCATTGTAAAGAGCCCTAGTGTAATCTAAATATCGAAAAACAAGTCATCAATTAGACATATGATTTCGGAGTTAAATAGACCCACATAGAGAAAAAAAAATGCGTTACACCGCTTCCTTGCATGATTTTCGATTATGATTTCATAATAAAATCTGGTAAATTACGTCACTTTCTGTCGCATATCCATGAAAAAATCTAGCGAATTGATTCCATAATCAGTTAAACTTTTTACCTTATTTAATCCCATAATTTTAGTCATATTTATTCTTATGGTTATAAACATACCAAATCAGAATATAGATTTTGAATTAAAAAATGATAAGAGAGTAATCTGACACTCAAAAATAAGGGCAAACTTGTCAAACCATATAAAATAGGGATGAAAACATAAGTTAAAAAAGTGTATAGGGTGAAACACTACACTGTAAGGGTAAATAGGATCCTGATTTAATTTACCCTTATAATTAAATTGGAAAATGAAAAACCAAATAATGGAAGCTGTTAGTTGTTATGTGGGATAGATTAGGTTATGTTAACCCTAATGGGCCTAGGTGGTTAGAGCCCATTAGGTTAACCCTAATTTCATCTATAAATAAAAGAGTGTTAGAATAGTAATGGTTAAGTTGTTATTAATGTTTAGTTGCAAGGGTATTATTGAGTAATTATGTAATTAGGGTTACCTAGGGTTTCTAGGTTTTCTCTATATATTGATGTACTGGCCCCTTGTAACGAAATGACTCAATAATACAATTCTCCTTTCTCTAGTTTCACAACATGGTATCAGAGCATAAGATCTAGGCCTGTGGAATACTCGCTTTCCGGCGGGCGGCTTATGCCTTGCCGCCGTCCGCCGGTTGCATCAGGGTCCTCTGTTGTTTGCTTTTGCCTGTGGTTCCGTTGCCTCTGTTTGAGTTCGTTGTCTCTGGTTCTGTTAAGCCTTTTGCTAGCCGCCTTTCGTTGGCTCGCCTGTCTCTGGTTCACTTCCGGTCTGTTTCTGATCTGCCGTCTACCTCTGGTCTGTTGTTGTTGCTGTCTGTTGTTTGCTGACTTCAGCCACCTGGTCAGCCGCCTGGTGCTAGCCATTCCACCTGGTCAGCCGCCTGGTCAGCCGCCTGCTTCCGCCTGGGTCTATTGTTTGAATCTTGTGGTACCCTCGTCAGTCTTCTACCCTAACCTGTTTCGTTTTAGGCGTTGGTTGCTCCAGCCCCTTGGTTGTGTTGTGGGCCTGATCTGCTGTTGTGGGCCGCACCCCCCTTGCTCCCTCATTGTTGTCGGTTGCCCCTCAAGTTTATTTTGATTATAGTTTGATTCCCAAACTTTGCAATATTTGATTTTGGTCCCTGCAGTTTAGACTTTTGGTGAATTTATGGACAAGTCTTTCTTTTGTTGGTTGGTTGTTAAATCCCCGTTTGGTGTGCCAAGTGGCCCCAAGTTGTGCCGTGTGGAACCTTGTTGTGATCCTAGTTGGATTCTTTGTTTCTCTCTTCCCGTGCGATTTGGGGTTCGCACGTGAGGGGGAGAACTTGTCCCATATTCCTTTGTTAGTTATATTCTACTGGGTACCAAAATTAATGTTGTCAAAGAATTAAAGTTGTTGAAGAATTGAAGTCGTTGGAGCATCTCTTTTTCGTTGGAGAATCGAAGTTGTCAAAGACATCAGTTGGAGCATCTCTTTTTCATGTTGGCAAACCCATAATGCTCTCCATGCTCGCATCATGTGTTTGAGGGGGAGTGTTAGTTGTTATGTGGGATAGATTAGGTTATGTTAACCCTAATGGGCCTAGGTGGTTAGAGCCCATTAGGTTAACCCTAATCTCATCTATAAATAAAAGAGTGTTAGAATAGTAATGGTTAAGTTGTTATTAATGTTTAGTTGCAAGGGTATTATTGAGTAATTATGTAATTAGGGTTACGTAGTGTTTCTAGGTTTTCTCTATATATTGATGTACTGACCCCTTGTAACGAAATCACTCAATAATATAAGTCTCCTTTCTCTAGTCTCACAACAGAAGCAAGGAAAACTTTTCATATGTTATGATATCGCTGATTTTCATGGTGAAGAAATTATAAATATATAGTTGATTTTCATAGAGAAAAAATATATGATAACTGGTTAAGCATGTTTGAAGCAATTGAATCTAGTCACAATAATTTAGGCCCAATACCCGAGATCATTCCCAGCCCAGTAGAACCTCAGCCCAAATACACGAAAATAGGTAGTGTATACTTAAAAGAGTAATACTAGGAACCCAAATCAAGGGTTCTACATGCATTCAATGATTTTGGGCATATTTGTATTCAAATGTATCCGAATAAAATATGATTTTAGAATTTGATTTGTACCAGTGACAGGAGTGTACAGTAAAAATAAAAGATGCAATGGCCCTCAATTATTTACTCATTAGCTTTATTTGGGTTAAATTGTTCTAAATAGCGTCATATTGAAAGGTAATTCTGTTATTTATCCTACGAAATGGAAAAAAATGCACTAAATGTAGAAAAATATATATGCGACAAATTCATAAGTAATTATGAACTCCAGAAAATATACATCTATTTTATTAATCAAACAAATATAAATTTACAGATCAAGATCAACATAACAAAAGAAATCACAAATTGTAATTAAATCGGGTGTCGATCTAACTGAATTAAGTCGTGTGTTTTACACAGTCCCCTTCAGAAAAAATCTTCACCTCATTGTAGGTGTTAGAGGATAATTTTGGCGTCGTCTCTCACAGTAAAACGGCTCTACGAACTAAGTAACACCTAACTTGGTTCGCACATCAAACTTTCTTGTGCCCATCTCTTTCTCACTTGAAGAACAAACTCGGGAGCACTTTCCTAGACGAAAATTGGTGTGCTGTGTAGTCCCCAATACCAAAAACGAGATTAGTATATAAAGACCCAACGAAAAACCTTTGGAATGTAGAAATTGAAAAATCCTTTAAGCATCCAGCCATGAATGACATGAACGATAGAAAGTGGAGGCAATTAGTGGAGATGCTTAGAATACGTAACGCACAGCCGAGAGATCTTCCGGTGTCCCAAATCATTCACATTAAACTTTCAAATTTTCAACATTAAATTAGACCAAAACACACTATAAATAATTTAATCTAAATAGATTGACCTAAATTAAATTTCACTTTCTACAATATAATTTAATAATAACTATGGGTCAAATGAAACCAATATAGAGTGAGAGATAGATAGTAGTCTCTTAGATTTATGAAATTTATGAGAATGTAGAGGAATATTATCAAAGAGAATTCCATTTATTCAACCTTTGAATTCGAGGAGACAAAAAGGGGTTCGGATTTCTAAGTCTCACATCCTTTCCCTATAATGTGATGCTTTGACTTGTGTGAAAAAATTGTACGAGGACTTTGAATTTGTGAACTCATACGTGGCACTTTCAAATTTCTTCAAAAATGGAGAAACCTCTAATGTTTGATTTACGCTCGTTTTGATTAATTTTTTAAAGACAAATTTCACTGTCTCTAGTTAGGCCGTCTCAATTAAAGTTAGAACAAAATTCTGTATAAATTAGTCTTATACAGTTGATGTATTAGAAATTTCAAACCTAAAACCTTAAGAGATAACAAACTTCTAAATTAACAAACTTATACAGTTGAAGAAGCCTAATGTTTTCTTATAACTCAAAGTGTTCATATCAGTTTTCGCGTATTTCGATTAATTTTAAAAGACAAATCTTACTGTCCTCTAATGGGACTCCTGTTAAAGTTATGACAAAATCTAGTATGAATTAGTCTCATACGAGTTGATAACACATACGAAATTTCAAAATTGCAATCTTAAGAGAGAACAAATCTCTAAGTTTGATCAGGTATTAACCAACAAGCTAAACCCTTGGGGTTGGAGAATCCTAATATTGTTACATGAGCAACGTTATAGGGATCGTGACACGTTTTAGTAACCATATTTTGATAATTGCGTCAGTTATCATTCTTGAATAGATGATAAGAGAAGTGTTACGGTTTCAGAAAACTTTTTTCGAAAGCATTTTTGAATTTAAAATCAAGGGTCATGATTCATTGGCATTTAGAAGTCTATAAACTCAAATAAATTTAGTCCATTCATTTTGAATTCTGAAAAATTTGCTTAAAAGAATTTCTAAAACCAAAATCTTTTCTTAGATGATAAAGATGGCAGGTGGAGTGGAGTCCATATAATTCATTAAAGATGGCTCTCGTGGTACTCAAATCATAGTCACCATGATCACTGTAAAGCACTATCCATTTGTTTTTTTTGCACTCTTTTTGGCCCTTACACATGTGAACTTACTACTTTATTTTTTCATTGGTTCACATTTTTATAAATGAAAAGATAATGTTATAATATATATGCATGAAGACGAAAGAAAAAGTACAAAAATACAAGAGAGATCTTCGAAATATATCTGAGAAATCGTGATCCAATCACACTATCAGACGAGGGTATAGAAGTCCATCTTAAAAAATAAGCTAAAGGAGAGATCCTTCGGGAAACTTTTCCAACAAGAACATGCATAGGGAGTTCCGAGAACATGAAGGGAAAAAGATATGTTGTGCAACTTTAAAATGATTACGAGAAAAATCGCACCAGAAATTTAAAGTATGGTCTCGTAAAAGTCAATAAAAGAGACCTAAAAAGGTAATTATATATAATGATGACAATCATGGTTAACATGTGTGAGTTTTCCGCCTATAAATAGGGAGAGTGAAGAAGAAGGCAACAATGAAAAATCAAACAAGAATCTACGTGTTACTATATAAATCGATTAACCTTCTTATACGTTCGACTAAGGAAGTTTCTCTACCTAGTAACTTAGTCATTCGAGGGTAGTTCAATCAAGTCCCACCGACCGACATACCTCTAACGATTTCGTCTTTGATATGCTAATTTAAAGCTAATCCATCACGCAGTGAATGACGTAAATCTTGCCACCATCACATTAATCATTCTAAAAAATTTCAAACCATTTGTCAAAATTCAAGTAAATTAACCCAATCTAAAGAATTCCAAATTGAGGATTGTCCATTGGAGACAATTATTCTTGATTAACATATAAACTTTTCGTTTACCACTCTTTCCAAATATTTCACAACTATACATGTGAAAGTGTTAACCTTTTTTTTTTTTTTTATATATATATATATATATAGAAAAGGTTTAAGATTTCCCTCTCTCTTTCTATTTCTAGTCCTGGGGCTAATTAATTTGAATTCGGGGAGGCTACAGTGCAGTCACTTGTAGTGCAGGAAAAATGACATAATTATTCTCGCTTTGTCGTTTTAGGACAACACGGATAAAATTACATTATTTGGCTCATGATACACGTGCACTATAGGAAACAGCACTACAGTTGCTCCCAACCCAATTAGTTCCGAGTAGGGATGTAATTAGTTTGATTCCGTCCGATTTGATGGGATTATGAAACCGAACCAATTTTCTCGTTTGAAAAATTTGTAAACCGAAACAAACTAGTTATACCGGTTCAATTTCAAACAGTTTGGACGATTTCGGCCCGGTTTCGATTGTTTGACTTTTTAGACCACATTTCGGGTCAAGCCAAAACAAAAATGGAGAATTACCAAAATTCATAAAATACACCTACTTTCAAACACAAACTTTGGGCAATTATAAAATCTATCAATAATTCGGGCCAAGTTAAAAAAAAAAACATATATATAATATAAAACATGTCCGGTTCGGATCAATTTTTAACACTCAAAAATTGGAAACTAGACTGAAACTCCAATTTTTTAAATATTTCAATTCGAAATCGAACTGAACAAAATATTGAGCTCTTTAAACTGACAGTTCGGTTCAGTTCGGTTCGGTTCGCCGGCTTTTTATTATATCTCTTGTTCCTAGTTTTATCCCAAAACAAAAAAAAAATTAAAGAGAAAAAAAGGTGAAGCACGTGAACATCACGTGGTGTTTGGAGTTTGGTGTGATCATCATACATGCATACCATACCTTTCTCTTCGTGCCATCCCATATTGACCCCACATCCCAATTACAACTGAAACGTGGGTGGACCCTACCACATGCAAAATTTGTGTGGGGTCCACAGATTCACAAACGCCATCTTGCTACCTTACTACAAGACGGGTGGGGGGATCACATGTTATTCGCCGCCACGTTAGGTGTCCGAATGGTCAAAGAATTTCAAAATTAATAATTTAGAGAAATGCTGACCTGGAAATAATCAATTGGTTTGTTTTTTGACTTATGAGTAAAGAGCCTATCGGATTGAGTGTGAGCGTTACCATCGTTAGAGTCTTCTGAGTTTTTACTTGGGTGTAAAGTGAGCACACACGCTCCGGTATAGCATGACAATTTCTTCCGGTCTGATTTGTTTTGTTTTGTTTCTTGTCCTGTTCGGATTAGAATTTCAGAGATTTTTTCAGAGATCGAATTTGATTTAGAGGCAAAAATTGAAAAAAATTGAGAAACGTGTTGGAGATAGGTCTTAGTACATTCATCTCATTCTTCGTCCCATTTTAAAATAAATTATTCAATATATATTATTTTATTTTTAACCCTTTAGATATAAGTATTTACAAATTTATGGTAGGATATTAGAATTTAGAGTTTATTTTTATTTTATGTAAAAATAGACATTCAAAATATAAAAAAATATTTTTTATTTTTTACTTTTATATAAGATGAATTGATTTTTTTTATTAAAAAAATAAGAGCAGGACTGGAATCCCCGATCCTCATTCGGATTGGGAATGGAGAATATAGTTTATTTTTCGTTCGGAGAACGAGACGAAGATGGAGGCAGATTTTGAATTTGGGAATTGGGGGCGGAGATGGTCAAATCCGCTCCTTGCCATCCCTACTCTGGTACGGCATGATTAGAATAGGCACAACACGGCACGATACAGTTTGAATATAGTACGACGTGATACGTTTAATAAATATTAATGTATCTAGCCATACGACCGGTCTATGTTCGATAAACTTGATATTATGTGCATGTAATATGTCCGGCCAATCTAATAAAAAATAACAAGTCGAATCGTGATGATTGAATCAAGCTTAATTTTACGCAAATGCACTATTATTTTATAGTGCCTTCAAAATAGGTTGATTTGTCTGTCACATAAAAAGAGATATTTGAATAAGAAAATAAAATATAATTAAATACATAGTAATTATGTATCTCCAATTCAATATTCACAAATTCTTATGCTCCTTTTAACCTAAATATCAGATGGAGATTTTTAATATTTATTCGTAAGGAGGCACCAAATACCAATTATATAAATTCATAGTGATTCAATATCTCAAATTCGAAAATTTCTCCAATTCTTAGTCTTTTTAACCTAAATGTCTGATGGATATTACTAATATTTATACGTAAGGAGGCTCCGATGCTTATTAAATAAATTCATAATAGATTTGTCACGGAAGATAGTATGTTCAAGCAAATATATTTTACATTTATTGATTACATATTCTGTGTATCGCACAAATTCTGTGAAATGATATATATATTAATTTGCATGAGTATGAAGGTCATGACCCTTTCGCCTGAATGCGTTAAACTTTTCACCATCTTGTGGAGGAGGTAAATATTCGATGAGTATTCTACTATATTTGAGATGACGGATTATGAATTTCAAGAAATAAAAATGTAAATATAAGGCGTTTTGCCTATGACTTTTTATATTCCAAGTAGGGTTAGGAAAAGACGTGATCGCGCTACTTTATTCTTGTTTGAGAATGAGGATTTTGTTGTGCAATGCACGCAATAGAGGTGCTGGACGTTAAAATAATATTATTTTGATGCACAATAGGGTCTCCAAGTCTCGTTATTTGACTATAAACAAGAAGATGGAATCATGGAATATGTTTAGTGAGATTATATGAGTCTAATTAAAAAAAAATTTCTTTAGCTTTTAGTGATTTTTCTATCCATTTGTTTTGCTCGATTGTTCTAGACTTGTGCTTGTAATTACACCTTAAGTATATGGCTAGTGTTCCTTCTAGATAGGACTAAATAAATTATGCATAATATTAATTATTTTTAAATACAATAGACTTTTCTTTCATTTAAGTTTTTGAAAAATGTGAATACCAAGAAATATCTTCATAATGAAAGAATCTATACTTGATTGTCTACAAAGAAACGTTACATAAAATAAGAAAAATAGTCGGTCAATAGCATAGTTAAATCTCAATTTCTGGCCAACTGATCTTTGAATATACAATTTTCCAACATGTAAATTGCACCGTTTTACAAATTTGTGCATAGAGGGTCCACTTGCATGCGGGGGTTGACCCATTGAGGGTTTTCACGGGGCATGTGTGCCGACTCATATTATTTAAAATGACTTTGGTATTCTTTAATTCTTTTCAATAGACAAAATTGTACATTAGGATGTAGACAAAATGAGCAATTATAAAAATTTATTACCTTTAAAAGGCTTAAACACATAATTATTGGTATTGAAAATAAATTTTCAGTAAAATTAACATTAATAACTCATTTTAAAAGTAATTATAACAAAATCCATTTGAAATCAAGACAAAAATAGAAAAAAAATTATCCTAATCGAAATTAAAAAAATATCCGGTACAACTCAAAATGTCTAGTACAAGACCGGTATACCCGATATTATCTAGTACGATACGAGATTCGTAATTTTAAATCTTGTAACACCGTACATTTAGTGTGATTAAATGTATGAACTCCACGTGTATGGAGATTGAAACACTTTGGGCAGCACCAAAAAGCACTGAATAATTTTGCATTTAAAGCAGGAAAGGAAAACGCCCAAAAAATCCACATCCCCACATTGGAAGCCCAAAAAACCCTCCGCGCTGTTGATGATACGTACATATAACCAAACGAAAGAGAGAGGAAACAGCCCCTCCTTCCACCTCTCTCTCTCTAAATAGAGCACCTTCTTTCTCTCTCTAAACAAAAACCCAGGCGGTACCCTTGAGAACGTTCCATTTCCTCTCTGTGAAAAAGTAATGGAGGCAGAGCGTTTCATGGTGGATGACCTTCTCAACTTCAACTTGGACTTGTGTGAGGAAGAAGAAGATGAAAATGACAAAAATACCCTCAAAGCCCCTTCTTCTTCTTCCTTAGAGCTCTTGAACCCAGCTTCCCAAGACCCAGATGAGCATCTAAGCCTCTCCCCTGTAAGTTTTTTTGTTTCTTCATTTCCATAAAACTCGGACCGAGTTCTCTCCTGACTCGGCCGATTCTGCATGTTTTGCGTTGTTTTTGGGAACCCCAAGTGCTGACTCGGTTATTCTACGAGTTGACTCGGACGGGTTGGCTCGGAATGGCCGCCGTCGGCTTGTGACTCGGCCGAGCCCGACACGGGGGCTATGGTAGTTCCCACTTGGAGATGATAATCGTGGGGTGCAATTTTTGAAAGTATATATTTGTGGACGGTTTTAGCCTTGAGAGACCTAAATGTTTGAGCCAATGGATAAGATTAAGGAATGCATGCAGAAGGGTAGTTTGGGGAGTTCGATGATATCGAGGAGTGGACCTGGTGTGTCACAATTAGCGTGTTGTACGAATAAATGACTTTCCCATTAAAAACTGATATTTTGGTATCTCAAACGTCATAATGTTGGCATTTCCTTTTGCAGTTGTTATCTCATGTTAAATGACTTTAATGCCCCCTAATCGACCAATATCAGTTTTCTTTTTTATTCCTTTCTTACCCATGTCAAATGACTTTAATGCCCCTATGTGGCCAATACCAATTTTTTAAAGTATCTATTCTAATATATAAGGAAAATAGTGGAGGTAGACGCGCTTTGCAGCAAAACAATGTCATTTTGGTGTAAAAATAAAGACTCATGTCGGCTGGAGTTCATCCGAAATAGTGTTTTGTCCACCAAAACGCGTTTTTGATGCACGATATGTCCTGCTGTTCACAACAGAGCTCTCAAGTCTCATATTATTGGACAACATCAGTTTGGTGTCTTTCAATTTTATGACACGCTGCAAAAATTATTATTTTTAATTAAACATTTGACCTTATAATTTTTTTTGTCCATATCAAGTGCTATAGGCAAACCAGTTTTTTCTTTTTTTGTATTTTAGAAAAATAGTAAAGTTATATTACGAAACATATAAAAAATGTCGATTTTAACAAAAACTGACTTGCACACGTATTGCGTGAGCGAGGCTCTAGTTCCTTTTATTAGAGGAACAATACATTGAGAATTCAAAATTCCGTAGTCACTTTCTTTGCCCCTAGGAATCGAAGTTCCAAAGGTAGACGAAATCACTATGGAACCGGATCTCCTCGCTGCCGCTCACCTAATCACCAACTTGGCCTATGGAAGGGAAAACATACCTTTCTCACCCACTTCATACCTAAACTTGACTAACAAAACCCCACCTTCCCAATACTTTTCCCCAACTCATTATCAAAAGGGATTCTTACCTTTTTTTGTTTTAGTTAGTTTAGGAATACAAATTATTTGTGTACATTTCAAAACATTTAGTTGTACGTGTGGTCTTTCATAATTATGTGAGCCTACGTGCATCCGATGATTCTGGACACATCTGTATTTGTATGTGCACGAATAGATTGTGTTTCTAGACTTTTTTTTTTGTTGCTTCTACTTTGCATTTTAGAAATGAATAAGTTTACTAACACATCAAGTTGTATATTATGCCTGCGTGACATATAAGACAAAATATAAAAGCGGGTTTCATAAATTTTGATTTGTATTCAAATTAATATATGCCACATACGCATAATGTACAGCTTGATGTGATGCGTTAGTGACATTAATAAGATGCAGGATTTTTGTGCATTATTTTCTTATTGTTTGCACCAATTTAAAGATTTCAATTTATTCTTATATTTTTTCTCCCGGAAAACTAGGCAGAAATTTAATTGCAACCTATTACAGTCAATGACTTTTGGGAGTTGACAATTAATATGGGGCAGAACGGGTATGTTGTCATACTAAAAGATTGACTCAACAAGTGGGAGGGAGATGGTCTTATTTAATTTGTTTTCAGATTATTTAATTTTTCTTTATTTGAATATATATATATTTTTTTGCATTTGTTAGTTATGTGTTTATTTTTTGTGAATTATTGATTCTTCATATAAGTAAAAAAATATATAAACTAAATTTAAAAAAATTTAGAAAAGACAAAAATGATAAAGAAACTGTCTTGTCTTTTTAGTATTATTTTTGTCTTTAGTAAATTTTCTTTTAGTTTTTGGATATAATTCTTTAGTTCTTAGATTCTTTTGAGTTAAACTTTTTGTGGGTTCTTGGTTCGTCTCAATGAGGATGAATCAATAATCTTCAAAAATTAAACACAAAATTGGCAAATGTAGAATAAAATAATAAAGACAAACAAAAGAATACATTTATTTAGTTAGGCCAATTACAGTGGGCTCCTTAACAGGTATAACATGGTGACCCCCCATCGCTAAAATTATTTGGTATTTCAAGAAGTCTACGTGGTCGTGTCCTCCTTCATTGCAGGGTACGTGGGTCCTAGGACCATGAGTTTTGCCCGTTTCGTCTTCAAAACTATGTCGTTTTGACTCATCCTGCGCACTACAGGGGCTATAGTCCCCGAATTTAGTGAGTTACACAATGAGTTTTAGCTGTGTAACATGGCTGTCGGACTGTGGAACCCTTAACATGTTCATTCGTTTATGGAGTTGAATTGAGTTTTGTTGAAGGTCTTGCACTTATTAGCCATTTGTTTTACCCCTACCAGGAATTTGCAGAGGAAGAGCTAGAGTGGTTGTCAAACAAAGACGCTTTTCCAGCAGTCGAGACATGTTTTGAACTTCTCTCGGACAACCCGGGCATTGTCCTGAGCCACCATAGTCCCGTGTCTGTGCTAGAAACCACCACCACCAGCACAAGCAATAGCAACGGCAGCACGATCACGACTTGTCCTGTCAGCATCTTAGTTCCGGTGCGTTACCCGATGAAAGCAAGGAGCAAGCGTCGTTTGAGACGGCGACGCGGGTTTTCCGATTTGTCGAGCCAGCATTGTTGGTGGTGGAACCAAGCAAAGGTAAAGAACGGCAAAAAGGAATTGCCCAGATTACCACCAGCACCACCAAGTGCTACTACTACAAGGATTGGAAGGCGGTGCCAGCATTGCCAGGTCGACAAGACCCCGCAATGGCGAGCCGGTCCAATGGGTCCGAAAACACTGTGCAATGCTTGTGGGGTGCGTTACAAGTCGGGGCGACTCGTCCCCGAGTACCGACCGGCAAGCAGTCCGACGTTTTCGAGCCTGCTGCATTCGAATTCTCACCGGAAGGTGCTGGAGATGAGGAAGCAGAAGGAGATAGGTGGGGGGATGGCCATGGTGAATGAAGCTTCTTGTGAATATAGAGTAGGGTAGAAGGAGAGGTGAGTAATTTCCCTTTGGTTCCTTTTTAGGATAGAGTTTTAGATTTAGGAACTAGGGTTTGTTGTAATGGGATCTGCTGAATTGTTAGTGAACCAGTATCTGTTTTGTTTTCATTAAAATACATTTAGGGGAATTTTGAATTTTTATAGTGTCAGTGAGTTATGCATTAGAATAGAAAATCCGAAAATGATTTGTTTTTTTTCTTTTTTTTTTTGGGCAGTTAATTATATTATTTCTTTTTGTTTGATTTTGATTGGGAATTTTGAATGGTGGTGATAACATTTTTGTGAAATTTGGAATTAGGGTTCTTGGTCAAATCACAGTCTCATGTGAATCATTCGAGTCGTTTATTTTGTAGATTTTTATATGTATAGTATCTGTGCAACATATTAAATTGAGAGATTGGTGTTTATTCAAATGAATTATATTTGTTTCAAGAAAAATAAAAGAATCTTGACTGTATTTTTTCTTAAAGAAAAATATGATTCGATCTTGCGATGTTCGTCATGGATGATTTATTTGGGAATTTTTTCTAAAATTACAAAAGCAAGAAGTAGTTAGTAACTAGTGTTGTTCGGTTGCTCATTGACTGAAAATTACTCTGATATTTAAGTTGATCTGTAAAGAAAAAGAATAACGTGAAAGCACTATTAGAGAGATATTTAAGTTAGTCTATATATTTAAGTTGGTCTATAACGTGAAAGTACTATAGAACGTAGTGTGTGGTGTACTTTTTGCCTTTAATTACTTTGACAAAACTTGGATTTTATATCAGCATGTGCGGAGCACCTTTCTCATGTGTTAGAAATAACTGTTGCTACTCTCTAGTATCATGAATGACACACGGACGCCAAGTCAGATGTCAGAGTCGAGTCACCTGAAGTCACGTCGGCCGAGTCATTTGAGTTGCGTACCACCTCGGCCTGGTCCACACGACGACAGGCTGATTGTGCAAGACCGTGTGAACTATGTTAAACTTGGGCTATGTTCGGTTGGCCATGTTTGAGAGATTTTCTCTCAAACAGTTTCAGAAACAGTTTCAGAAACAGTTTCAGAAACATTCTCCCAGACAATTTTTTCTCTCTATAAAAAAAAAAGTTTCAGAAACAGTTTCTGAAACAGTTTCTAAAACTATCTCAAAAACAAACACAAACGAACATAGCCTTGGATTCAGCCCATTAGAATTGCTTAGTCGTTGAGCCGTTTCCAATTAACCTCTCAAATTCAGTGCCAACTTGACGCACTACATTATCCATGGAGGTTGACACAATAAATTGCTGAAGCTGTCAAGCAATTGTGATGAATTCTATTTTGTGTCCCATAAGAGATTGTGACACAAAAAACTCTAATTACTGGTTGGCTTTTTTTAGATTATTTGGACTAAAAAAATTCTGTCCCTTCGATCTAAATTCTTCATATTTAAGAAAGGTGTTTCTAGTTTGTCCAACTAACGAAATTACCCTCCGAATTCAAACAAATAGAGTCTGAGTAAAATTATTTTCGAGAGTATTTCTGTCATTATACGTCCAGAATAAAACAAAACTCACATAAAAAATAATTTAATCCAAACAAATTTGACTAAATTAAGTTCCAGTTGATACAATATAATTCAATAATTATTACCGTTTGAAATAGAATCATATTTAAAATGATTTGCTTGGCATTAACATGTTCAACATGAACTACAAGATGGATGGTTCCATTTGAAAAAATTGGCCAACTTTATCTGTTTGAACACATCTATTGGTTTCACGTGCAAAAAAAAAAAAAAGAAAAAATACTAGTAAATATTAGCCTTTTCCAATGGGGTTTGATATTCACACCCCTTTTTGTCTATTTGTAATTTTTTTTTTTATATTCACACCTCTATTTGTACTTTTTTTGTCTATTTGTACTAATAGAAGGGTATTTTAGTAATTTCGTATAATAGGGACAAAAAAAGGAGTACAAATGGATAAAAAGGAAGTGTGAATATCATTTTCCTTTTCCAATAGGGTGACTTTTCCTTTTTGGACGGTTCTACCCCTATAAATTGCAAAGCCAATCTCAACTTTATTGATTGGGAAGTTGGAATAGTTTTATGTATATAGCAGCTGTTATCACTTATTGCGGAGAATATGGACCCTTCGGCATGTGGTTAGGTGGGAGTATGCCGAGATAGACCAATTCATGTGGTGGCAGAGAAATATATGTGAACTAACCCATGTGCATTTCATGTGAGTTCTGGGATAGGATAACCTTTTTTTTTTTATGAAAGTTTTTTTTTAATAGTCGAGGTATCCGGTCGATTTTGAGATTGATTAGTCTTCGGGAGCCCCATTTAAAGCTAGTCTTTTGTCCTGTATGGATTTGCTCCACAAGAGTTGATAGTACTTGAGAGGTTTCAAATTTGAGACATAAGAAGGAGCATAACTTTAAGTCTCAAGTCTTGATCACTAAACCAATCAATTGGAGTTTTTTTTTGGTTATATGAAAGTTATTTGTATTACTTAGAGAATCGCCGAAAATGGGGCGTAAACGCTCCATAAATCGGTCGAATATTAATAACCACGTGATTGAAGTATATTTGTCTTGTAAAAATTTTGTAAGGTAGTAGAATTATGAAATAAATTGGAAGATGAATATGCATTAATCGTAATGTTATGTTTGTGAAGCTTGATTCAATTTTAGTTCCCATTTCACTTCTTGTTAAGGAGTTTGACTTGCCCAGTCAGGTCGCGAAGGTCTTGAGGGGCAACGACCAAGGTTGTGCTCGAGGGTGCTAGATAGGAGTATTACGGTAATTGGTGATATAAAACCCTAGATTATAAATATACGTTATTCATAGCAACTGATGTATTTCGTACTCTTATTCGAGTCTGCAACATGAAGAGACTAGGACAATATCACTTTGACTCTAAAGACCTCATTTGGGGCGAAAATACATACATATACTGATACTCTAGTCCAAGTATGTATACGATATGATATTTTTTTTTGAAGAAAAAATAAAAATTATATAAAAATTCACATCAATATTAATATTTCTCTTCCATCTCCATTCATTTTCTCACTCATAGGAAAAAAAATCCAAACTTTTTTTCACGTTCAAATTTTCTCTCTTTATATAATTTTTATATTTAATATTAAATTATAATTCGATAAGATTTTTTGTACTTTCGTGCACCATACGGATAGGACCACGCTTGTATGTATAAGTATACATTCATTTGTACATGATTAATTTAGAAGGTGCAACGTGAATTGACCGATTGCTGCGCGAGAGCTGTCCTAATCAGGGTTTATGTGATATAATGAAGACAGAGAGCCAAACAAAAGAGTTAGCTTAGTTTATAATTAACAACACTTGTTCTAAGCTTTTGTTGTATATTAGGGGATTAGTTTAGATTAATTAGAACTTTGTTCCTAGTGAGTATCATTAGATACTCTATTGACCGACTCTTGGGTTTTCATAATAGTCAAGATGCTTAGCAATATTAGATTTGAGAATAATATAATATATGTATGTATGTATGTAACCATCATACTTTTGACTATTATGTGAAATGGAGCGTGTGAAATCACATCATCCCTAGAGATACACTTCCTTGGAATGGAATATAATATATGGATGTATGTATGTAAGAAGAGCACCATCATAATTTTGAGTATTATATGAAGTGGAGCATGTGAAATCACATCATCCCTAGATATACACTTCGGTTCAATGTTAGGTTATGAATTTAGTAAATCTAATTGATAAGTCCCTTGACATAATTATTCATGTAGCAGGCCGGCCCTATTAGATTGAACAATAGACTCTATGACATTTTATTATGTTATACGTAAATGTAGTAGGCTGGCCGGACCCGCGAGGCGTCGGGTCTACGGTGGTCTAACAGTCACGTCCCAATATGCTTTCATGACAGATTGAACTAGGTGACCTTGTGAGGCTTGTCTCTTTCTCGTCTATCTTGGCTCAATTCACTTACCATTGTCGAATTCGAAGCTTGACGAGACCGCACAGCGTGCCATAGGCCCATGTGGGTGCACGACCACAACGTGGACTGAGCCAAACAATATGGTTGCCACCTGTGGGAGGCATTTGTAAAGCAGTTCTCCAAAGACGTTTGCTCAGCCTCCTCACCGTGGGCATGGTGCTCGGCGTGAGTCGAGCAAGACGTGATGTCCCAACCTGGGTTGTTATCGGTTAAGTCGCGGGGGACATGTAAGGGCGGATGCAGCAAGGGGCTACACTGTGCTGTATAGCCCTAGCGGGAAAAAAAAATTATTTTTTTATGTGCAAAATTCTAGTCAAATTAGTTTCAGCCCCCCTATTATTTGTAGTATAATGTATTTTTTAGTCCGTTTCATTTTTAGCCCAGGGTAAATTATATTCCTAGTTCTGTCCTTGGGGACATGGCATTGTCAGACGTGGCGTTGTGGCTGCCACGATGCATGGGCGTGGAGAATGTGGTGATTGGGCGGACATTCTCGGGTGTTGTTATGCGTGCGTCTTGGAAGACCTCTATAAATAATACGATGACACTCCGCTCTCACGTACTCGCAAACCCATACTCAGCTTTTTAGTTAGTTTCTCCCCTCTTTTCGAAACTAATTTAAGCATCAGAGTCCTCTTCGGCTACCTACGGCCGGTCGATATTAACGGGTTATTTGTTTTGCAGTCTAGACAAGAGATCAAGTCAATTGGTTGAATCGAGAGAAGTTTCCACTTGGGTTCTAGGCTCCACAACAACTTGTATACTCTTATTTATCGACAGTGAAAACTGATGAGAAATGTGGATGTACCTACTTATCTAATTGCTTAATTTATTCTTCTTGTGATTTTACATATGTTGTGAAGACGAGAAATTCTGAGGGGCTATGCTGCCAATTTTGATATATTTTTTAACAAATATGACTCAAGCAATACTTGATTTTATCTTTTTGAAATGTATTGCGAATGTTTGTATGTTCCAACGGTTCATTTTAGGTCTGAAATCTCTGAAGCCCCGAATTTGAGTAATGAAAAAGCATAGCACTTGAAACATAGAATAATTTTCCACAGAGAGTCTGATGCACTGGCTACTCCCTTTTGGTAAAAGAATCTTTTCTATTTTGTTATATAATATCATCTTTCTGTATGGGTGCAGCATATTCATAGGCCAACTTGTGGGGAGGAGGAGACCCTCATGCTCTCTCTCCTACCTAACATTGTTCAGAATTAGGTCCTCTTTATAGTGGTGTCTCACTACTTAATTATTAACTTTTTTCTTGAGTCCCACCCCCATAATCATGGAACCAATCTTTATGATTTTTGAAACAAATGTATTTTCATGAGAGAACTGGGGACCATTTTGTGCACACCGAAGGCATTGCACGTTAAAACGATGTCGTTATAATACCAAAAAAGTATTGTGTGTCTGATCGCGATGTCTTAGACATCCAGATACGCGTCAAAATGGTATTATTTTGGCATGTTGCATAGCAAGTCTTAGTATCCGTATTTTCATGATCCTATCTTCTTTAGGGCAGCTGAAAAACCTTGCTTTGCACAAACTCAAAACACAAGACTTTTGACTTAAGGGGGAAGCAATGATATGAATAAGCAGTGTTGGGGAGTTCTGAATGATGTTCATGTTTATTGTTTAATACTCTTTTTTTGTTAATTAACGAGAATGTCGAGAATGGCGCCACTATTATGGATCGAGGGGGATACACACATACTTGTAGACACAAGATACATGTGATTTCGTTTCTAATGCCTAATTCACAGAAAGAATCACACTATTTTCATTTGTCGAAAACTATGGATGAATTTTACTAAAACCAAAAACTCAGCTGTTCTTTTGTTGAACAAAAGTTATGGCTTCTGTCTCGAATCCAAATCGAAATTACCCTAAAAAAAGACAACACCAAGTTTGTATAAAGTGGGAATTTCATACACGACACATTAACACAAAACTCGAACTTAATATGAAGTTAGAGAGTTAAGGTTAAACTACTTTTTGATAAGAATACGAATACGAATACGAATATGATATGATATGGCAGTAGAAAATTAGACGAAATAAAGTAGTGATATAGGTTTGGACTCGCATAACTCTAGAAAGACACGACTAACTATTAAATAGAGAAAAACTCTAGTTACTAAATCTATAAGTTAGCCGAGAAGAAAGCCGAACAAGAAGATAAGAAAGCCAATAACGCTTTACACAAAATTAACCTGAATATCATACGAATCGATTTCAATACCCAATGTAAATGAAAGCAATAAAATGTATACCCTATATTTTGCTTTTATGCTTTAGGTAGACAATGCTATATACAGGATTGAAAATACCCAATACTTTTTATTCTTTATTGTTTTGGCATAATTTTTTTGTTGGTTTTATAATTTCTGTGGTTAGATGAGATTGAAAATATGTTTACTTTTTTATTGGATTAAACATGTTATACATGTTTAAATTTATTTTGTTTATGATTATATATATATATGTAGGGGTTAGAAATTGAGCCCTAGGCTTGTGGATTAGACACAGGCCAGGCCCATCGGGCCTTTTTTGGACCTTGAAAGCCTGGAAGCTTTTAGAGATGCCTTGGATAGAATTTGGGCCGAGGTCATTGAAGCCTCAAGATCCAGCTCAACTGGGTTGGCCCAGTCCAACCATCCCACTTTTCAAATAATTCAAAATAATTTTACAACCACCACATAAACAAATTTTTCCATCTGGGGAACGAAGGACTTTCTTCACTGATGCTCTGATCGCCTCACTTCGGATAAAGGGAGTTTTGGAGCATTTGGAGGGTCCTGCGACTCTCTTCACCCGTTATGCAGATGTGTTTAATTAATCGATATAATTTAGCTAAATATTTCTTTCGCAAAACTAACACTCTACGTAGGGAGGTTTTGTCTGAGATAAACGCTCTAGATGTAAGGATTCATGAGGTTGAAGAAGAGCTAAAAGTGTTGAAGGTTCTGAGTCATGCTTGCCTCAATATTGTCCGACAGGCAAGTAAAAATAGAGTGGTGCAATGGTCGATCGAAGCAACTTTAAATAAATTTCCAAACTCGAAGCTAGTCCACATTTTTTTGCATCGCATTTGTGTAAACGTGTGTACTAATACATTTTTTGTATGGTCGTGTTGGGAGTTTCATAAATCGAACTTGGGGTATGGTTGTGTCCAAATTTTTATTTTATGTACGACGACAACAGCAACAGCAACAACATTTTAACTCCTAGGACCCGTTTGGATGAGGAAAAGAGAAGGCATCCAGTGCCCAACTGCCGACTCCTCCCGAAATTGCATTATCAGAGCCGAGCTAGGAATGGCCGTTAGTGGACACCCACCACTTTTCACCGGTTAGAGAGATAATTTTTAGAGGGGGTAAAGTGAATGACGTGACATGTTTAGCATGGTTTGAGAGCATAAAAATGCATGGGGATAATTTTTTACCCTTTCAAAAATAATTCCCCTAAGAAGGATAATTTTTGGGCCGGGCAGAGGGTGCCCAAAAATTATCCCCGGGTATTATCCAAGAATAATACCTCTCTCCCTTATTACAACTAGAAAATAACTTTATCCCCCATTTTATCCTCTATCCAAATCAAGTACTATTTTATCTATCATTTTTTAATATTTCATCAAAACTATCTACTTTTTATCATCCCTTCTATAAACATCATATTAATGTGGGCTAACCCTTTAAAAAAAATAACCCCTCTTGTCTTATCCCATCAATAACTTATCCC
This sequence comes from Arctostaphylos glauca, assembly GCA_019985065.2. NCBI lineage: Eukaryota > Viridiplantae > Streptophyta > Magnoliopsida > Ericales > Ericaceae > Arctostaphylos > Arctostaphylos glauca. The sequence continues at coordinate 25,578,377 of JAHSPW020000010.1, read as the reverse complement.
CTTGAAAATAATCTTTCATCCAACCGACCCCCTAGGGGGTTGGTTTAGTGGCACGAGAGAGGTGACTAAAGGGCTTAATCCCGACGGTCATGGGTTTAAATCCCACTAGAACCACTCACTTGGAGTCGCTGAGAGTTATGCCCAGTCGTTAGCTTCAAACTCCCGAGGACTAAACGATAATAGATTAGCCATACCCAAAGCCGGCTAGATACCTTTGTTATATGAAAAACAGAAACATACCAACAATTTTTTTCTAACATCTTGGTTGATCATTTCCCTTCCTATTTCCTTGCTACATTGGATTAAATTTTCTGGATAAAAAAGTTTTTTTGTTTTTATGTTTAAAAAAAGGAAAAAAAGTGTTACCGAAATCGAGTACAATTTTGTTCACCCATCTAAAAATGGGTAAACAATACCCACCTTCTCTCAAAAACGAACCAAAATTTGGTGAAGGAAAGAAAAACAAAAAATTAGGTAAACCTACCAAAATAAAGACTAAAAACTAAATTACACTAGATGTTAATGGGTTGAATTATGTTTTATGACATTCTATTCGTATATGTTAGGTGGCAAATGTTGGAAATTCTAATTGGTTGTAAATATACTTGAGACACCGGAGTGTTTTACGAGACAACCGAAAGAGCTCAGTGGTTTGTAGCTCAAGAGTCTTTCATTGATGCATTTATTGATGTCTGCAGTCCAAAAGTTTCGACGGTTTAGAATGTCAAAGGCCCCTCAAATCTATATCACCCGCTCATCCCCTCACATTTCAAAACACTGAGGCTATGTTCGTTTAGAAGTTTCCAAAATATTTTCTGAAAATTTTCTAAAAATGTTTTGGAAACTTGTTTGTGAGACAGGTAGACATCGGTTCGACAAGCGGTCGACTTACACAGTGGAACAAATCACTTTACCCAGTAGAGTAAGTCATTTTAGTCAAGCCAGTTTATTATTGAAAACAATTCAATTTAACCTTAGAAGCAAGTTATTTTAACTAAAGAGAGATCGGAAGAATTCCATAACTTTGATATGTTTAAACATGTTCATCTTTCAAGATATTTTAATACTTATTTCTACCAATTTGAAATACTTTCTTATTTTTTCTATCTTCTTGAAATTTTCCTACTTATACATGTATAGGAAAAGGCTCAAGTGACCAACACTTTTTTAGACTAATATTAGACTAACATCTAGACTCTTCATTCCTAATTAAATTTTAATGATCTGAACCGTTCAATGTGTTTAAAACATATTTTTAAAGGTATCATCGAGAAATCAGTTCAAAATATTATTTAAAAATGCTTGATCCAAGAAATGGTTCAAAATGCTGTCAGGAACTGTTTTATGAACTACTGCTTGGATCAAACTATTTTCGATAATATTTTGAGCTAATTTCTTGCGGGTTCTCTTAAAAACATATTTTAAACACATTGAGCGGTTTGGATCATTAAAATTTAATCAGAAATAAAGAGTTTAGATGTTGATCTAATATTGGTCTAAAAAAATATTAGTCTCTTGAACATTTTTCATATGCATATGTATACATATATGTGTGTATATATATATACACACGTATATACTAATATGCGTATTCATCGTTTACCTACTTTTGTTGAGATGGGTGAACCAAAAACTTGTACCAGCTAAAGTCTTAAAGAAATAAATGGTTCTCTCTCTCCTCTCTCTCTCTCTCTCTCTCTCTCTATGGCTTTAGGTAGTGAATCGTGACATCCAATGCACATGGCACGGAAAAGGAGGCATGTGAAGTCAATTTTCAGCGCTTTGGAAGGTGGGTGTGAAGTTAGGAATTTGAGTAAAGGCCAATGGATCTACTTGTTTTTATTTATGAATCTCATTATCTTTGACATTCTTCAACTTGTGTGGGTAGAAAAATTATTTGAAATCCTCTCCCGTCATGATGATCCTTGATCTGTCATGTGACGTAAAATAAAATTCATTACGAGTTTTGTTGAGTTTTTGCCATTTTCACATTCTTCAACTTGTGTGGATAGAAATATTATTTGGAATCCTCTCCCGCGATGATGATCACGATCCATCGTTTCTAACATTCATCATGAGTTTTTTTCCGAATAATTCAGAGTATTCGGATTAGTTTACGCACAGTTTAATTATGAATAAATCTACTAATACATTGAATTGAACATCAGGCCTATATGGCATGCTATATAACTCACGTTTTAAGCATAAGGTGTATTTACAAGTCTCGTGAGTTTTGATTGTGTGTTCAAATTAATGAATCTCATAAAATTTGTGGCATGCTATGTAAGCATAATGTACAATACGACGTGTTAATAGCATTGCTCCTTGATTAATCTTTAAAAGACTAATTTTATTGTCAATTTACGAGAATTCTAATTAAAGTCAGAATGAATTCTTGTACGAAACATCTCAAAGTATTATTGAATGGGCACGTTTGATTGTCGGACTATAATTAGTAAGAGATAAGTTAGTCCCGGACCATTAGTCAAGAATTAATTTGTCCTGGGAATAAAGGTAAAGTTGTTCCTTGTTTGGTTTGATTTAGTATTAATTGCAGCATAAGAAATATGTGAGTTATTCAGTATTTGATTGTTGAGATAAGAGGAATTCTGGAAGGTTATTTGGCAATCAAATAAGAGCTTGACATGGACTAAAATAAAATAGTCCAATTCAGAGATAAGTTATTTGGGAATCAAACGTATCTAATATGTACTAATTTAGAAAGCGTAGGAGAGTTCCAATGTGATAGCCAAAATGATTTTTAAGGGGGGTGTGTCTATGTGTGTGTTGTGTGCTCGTAAAATAAAATGGATCCCACTCTCTCAATTATACTCCTTCTCTTTTGAAATGGCGGAGTTTGCTGCACAACAGACGTATTGTATTTTAGAATGACAATGTTTTGACGTAAAAAAAAAGACTCATTCCAGTAGGAGTATACTCGAAACAATATTTTATGCGATAAAACAACGTCATTTGAATGCACAATATGTCTGGTTGTGCACTGTGCACAACAAAACTCTCAAATTTCCCTCTTTTGGCTCCTAAATAGATTACTAGCTATAACAAAAGAGCCAAACTTAGAATCAAAACTTACTTTGGAGATTGCATTGGAGCACTAAAAATTAGAAAATATTTTTTTTATTTCTCACATGAAAGATGAGAATCTCACTTGGAAACAATTATTGTGAGATTCGATTGAAGATGCTTTTTAGGCACTCGTTTCATATTTTTGCATTTTTATAAAGTCTCAAATTTTGTCCTCTTTGATATTTGTCACAAGGCCTAAGAACAAATTGTTTAAATTTTTTAGAAAATAAAAAAAACAAATTGTCTTATAAAGATTGAAAAGAAAAACAGGTGTCCGTATCCAAACGCCAAAAAAAAAAATTATAGTCAAAGACCGACCAAAATAAAACTTGTACTTTTTTTATGGACTCAATAACAGAGATTGAATAATAAACTATTTTATAAGAGGCCCATTTAAGGGGAAAAAATGTACATTGTCTAAATACTCACTAATAGGAAGGGAAAAAAAAATTCTGTGAACATATATTTGTGTACACAGATTCGGATAGTTATGTGTCCAGAATCATTTGATATACGCGAGATCTTTGAAGTATCTAATTTCTTCTATTTTTTTTATAAACAAAATTAAAGTTTCAGTATGCCTATTTGTTTGTCTACCTTCTCAATCATAGAAGAATAGTTACTAATATATATTTGAAATAATTTATCGAAAAAGCACAATGATTTGTGACCTAAAATATTACTGAGAAACAATGGAAGGATTAACTGTTTTACGAGCTAACCTGCTTGGTAACTAAGCTACGGTATATAGTCCTAAGGTCTTTTTTGATTTGTAGATTAGGCGCGCGAGACTGAACTATTTGTGATTAATTCTCCGCAATTCCATGTATGGTTCCTTAAAATTGAATCAGGATAAATAGTCCCGGAATTATTATAATACCTATATATGGGATATTATTTAATACTATGGGGAGGGGTGTGACTCATATAATTTCGTCTGTACTAATCATTGCTCCACTACCTTTAACCACCACTGCCGCTGCCAACTTTGACCACCACCACCATGCTATTGCCGCCGCCACCACCACCTCCAACAACCACCGCCACAGCCTCCTCTGACTACCGCCACCACTGTCGCCACCGTCATCACCTCCGACTCTAACCACCACCACCATTGCCGCCACCACCACCACAACCACACCGCCATCGCTACCACCTCCAACCTCCACCATCATGCCACCACCGCCACTCACCACATCTTTGCCATGTAAGTGTATCCACACAATTCCAGCAAAACATCTATGTTCAAAACTCTAGACATCCGAGTGGGATATCCTAGAAATAATCCAGTCTAAATCAAACATGAGATTATGTTTGACCGGTATTAAAATAGTAACAGGACAAATAATCCTAAGACTATTAGTCCCGGGACTATTAATCTCACCAATTTTAATCCGCAAATCAAACGAGACCTTAGGGGTTGGCCTGATTGTCAAGACTTGAAACTTAGGGTGTTTGTTCCCTACTAAGGTCCGAAACCTCCAATGTGTTATCAACTCTTATGGAGAATGTTTATACATGGTTTTGCTCTAGTATTAATTGGGATTCCCGCAAGTGGTTGGTGAGATTGGTTCTCTAGAGATTAATTAAAACACGCGTAAATTGACTCGGACACCCTGAGTTATAAAAAAAAAACAAGTTACGCTACATTAGAAACTATTTTCATGAGCATCAGACAATTCCGAATACATTTGTATTACATCCGTCGACACAAATTTATGGATAGACTTGCTCATAACACAATATGAGCAGTTGCCCTTTTGTCATCATAGTAAGTGACAAAACATAGTTGCTTGAGTACAAATAATAATGTTGGGAACCACCTCACTTTATGTGGTCTATAACAATCTCTCACATGTTGTAAAAGAACGATTGGCCATTTTCCTCTTATTTGTTTTTCATTGCGTTCTAAATGATGAATCTTCCTATATATAGTTGACCATTGAAACCAACTATATGCATTTGGCAATCCCTTTAAGGAGGGTCAAAGTTTTGATTGATTAAATTAGGGGTTTTTTTTATGCATAAAGAAGATGATTTTGAGTGCATTTGTTACATTTAGAAGCCAATTGCATATGGGTATCGAGGAATTTATGGTATAATTTCAACGAATATTTGCGTAATTCAAAATTCTAAGAATTGATTTGATGGTCAAAGTTTGAGATTAATTAGGAATTTATTTTTTTATGGTTTCAGGTTCGTCACTTCCCAGATAATATTTGGTAGAGGTGACATGTTTGGTAGAAGTAGGCGAGGAGGCAATAATGGAGGAGAATCAGGTGTGTGGTTTTTGATTTCTGCGAAATTATGGGGATAATATCAGGGTGCCGAAGAGGCGAGGGGTATTGAGGTCCAATTATTTGGGGACAAAATGATCAGATTTTGAGGAGTTTTTAATAGGTTATTTGGAGTTGGCATCTTGTCAACTCTTTTTTTTTTTTTTTTTTCAGTTTTCTTATTTTCAAAATGAGAGGTTCAGAGGTAGACTGAGTTCTAGCTAGCAACAACACTAGGAAAGTTCACGATTTTTCTTTGAGACTCTCTTAATATTTTGCTCTTTTTATTATATTAATTTCATACTTTTAATTGGTTCATTCGCTAGTACTAGTGAATAGTAAGATTAGTTCCTCAGAGATTAATCGAAATGTGTATAAATTGACCCGAACAGTATGAGTTATCAAAAAAAATATTTGCGTAATTCAATAAAAAATGAGTTTTAATTTATATCACTAGTCAAAATAATACGTAATATTTACAGTTTGTACCATACACGTCTATCTGTAAGTACAACACAATGACACGTGACAATTAAGCACTATAAAAAATTATAACATAGGAGCTAAAAATATGCGTACCAAATTGAACCATAAAAAATGCGTAAGGCATGAATTATAAATTCATAACTGCTCTATAAAATTCGCGACTTAAACCATCTTTTTTGAGTACACACTTATTCGTAACTACACTAAAAGAATATCGACACAAACCAAAAGATACATTACATAAAAATAAAATAAAAATATGCATAGCATTAATTGTTATGATACATTTTGTGGGTCCGTACCATAACTTTCTCTATAAATTTATTTATTAATATTGTAGCTTTATGTGTTTGTAAAACATTGGAAAATATGTCAAAAGTACTCATCAAGCCTTAATTGTTTATTATTCTCTACTTTCTAAATATCCCTTTTCCGTTACAAATAATTGAATAAAAGCGTATCGTATAAATCTCGTAATTTGAGTCACACTAACAAATATCGAGGTAGTAAAAGTCCATTATCAAAATTATATCCGTAAAAATCGAATAAAAACACATTTTGATCGCAACATATTTCTATTGAGATAGATAAATAAATTCAAATTAAGGGTTGCAAATATAGTTTTTTCAAGACATATGTTTTCGAAATCATATTTATCAATATCTGATCGACATATTTTTTTATATGATTACGGTTCTTTAACAACCGTAAAAAATAAACTATTTTAATAGTCAAATTAACTCAAAAGACACACAAATTATCCCAAAAGGACTCTCCGGAGAGAATTTAAAACCTTTTATATTCAACTAGAACACATACTTTGAGTTATATGAGGTTTGTTTGGTCGTTAATTTCAGGGATTCGATGATTAGTTGACAATATGTTAGGTATATTCAAAGCTGACTGGGTATTTCGGCTATAAAAAAATTGATTTAAAAAAAAAGAAAAAAAATAGTTACTCAAGTTGGTTAGATATACGTGGCGGGATGTAAATGGTAGTCAACCTAGATTTGGCTGTCTAAAGGTCATTAAGTTTTGAAGCGATCTGTAAATATAATAATATAATAATTATATATTAATATAGTACTACATACGCGTTAATGGCGGATTGTCGGATCCTACTGTAAAGATAAGCTTTAATTGACCGAATGTACAGGTCAACGTTACCCAGATCTAAAATCCTTATTTATTTCAAAATACCAATTTATTTAAAAATCCTTATTTACAAAGTAAATAAAATTGTTTGGCGACTCATTATGGGTGTTGGAGATTGCAGATGCGTCCATCTCTAATGCTAAAATGGCTAACTCGTCCGATGAATTAGTAACCAACGACTGCTTGTCAAACCGTCTTGTGTCTATCAGCCTCTTGCTCAATAACACAAAAATTGAATTGTATTAACTAAAACACGGAAGGATCAGGTTATACACACACGAGAAATCTTTCAAATACTTGCGATGCCAATTGATGAATTAAATAGGGATTGAAGTTTGACGCAACTAGAAAAAAGTTTTGGTGGGTTTTATCAATATTTTGGAGTTAGCGTTTTCAATCGAGCCGGTATTTAATTAAAATTTGATAAAAAAATTAAATAAGAAAGTTGACGTGCATGTTTGATAAGTTTTAACAAAAAATTTCAATTTTAAATAATATTACATGCACGGCAATGATTGTTTAAATAAAGAATGACATTTTGGTTAATTAATTATTTGCTGTAAACTTTTTCCAGTTTACATTATCACCCCCAGCTTAAATTAGAATCCATGCCTCTACTACAAATGTCAAAAATAATATCATTGCTCATACCTAATTTGATATCATCATATAAGAAAGGAAAATATTATAAATCTATACTTAAATTTCGAACTTTGATATGTAAGTATTATTATAATTAAATCTTTAAATGCATGTAATCATTTCAAAAGTATACTTTAAAATATGAAACGTTGACAATAAATGCCCATAATTCAACATATATGCGTTCTTGTTGTTATGTATAGTGCGCGTAAATTATTTATTGTTGTTATAAGTGTTATAATAGTTGAGGAGGTTTCTCATTCACTACATCATTGAATAATATAAGTAATCAATAATCTAAATTCAATTTATTTTAACTAATGCTCAAGGGATACTATTTAGTATTACAGGAATACTACAGTCTTAGGGCAACTCCAATGGTGGCCAAAAAATGGCCCCATTTTTTGGCCAGGAATAGTGCTTTTTGCCAAAAAATGGTAATGCTGAGTTCGGTGGTTCAAAAAAATGGCAAGGGCCATTTTTTTAAACAATTACCATTCTATCCTTTTTCATAACTAACTTTAACCAACTACATGTCCCAGTCAAATTGAAATATTTGTACGAAGATTCGTATATTATTTTTCCATGTAACGGTAGTAGGTAAGTTTAGTTGTTCCTTTTATATTTTGTTCCTGGGGTCTGTTTTTCGGTAATCTGATGGTGTTGGTGTTCGTTCATTTTGTTGGTGTTCGTTCATTTTTTATTTTGTTGCTGATGGAGGGAAGCAGTTGGGATAAATTTTGCCGGGAAGGGGTTGGTTGGGGTGACTTGGCAGATTTGGCAAGGGCCATTTCTGCGGCTATTTTTGCCCAGAAATGGCTAGAAAAATGGCAACAGCCAATTTTTGGCCCTTGCCATTTCAACCATTGGACTTTGGTTTTTGTAATTTTTGCCAAAAAATGGCAATGGCAAGGGCCATTTTCAGACCATTGGAGTTGCCCTTAGAAATTTTTTTCAAAAAATGTTCTCGAATTCAAAATTAAGACGAGTTATGATTTATTTAGATTTAAAAGTCTATCTAATTAAGTAAATTTAATTCATTAATTTTGAATTCTGAAATTTTTTCGAGAAAGTAGACTTTTCCTTTGGGTTATCTTATTCTTGTTGCTAAACTTCATCTTTGATTAGAGCTATTTGGCTATTGATAGTGAGGTGGTTTAGTACCAATGAAGAGAAGACACGTGGCTGAGAGAGGCTTTAGTGGGGATGAGCCTAACCCAAATAAGAAGTTCCTGTTAATTGGTCATTGGTACTGTTACGTCCCTATCAATCAAGAAAATTATCGAGTATTCTTAAAACACTGTTATATGGTGTTTCAATACCTAACGGAAAAATGTTAGAATACTACGTGATAGTGATTGCCAAGGCCGTTCATGAGGCAAGACGAGTAAGACTTGTGTTTTGAGCCCTTAAAATTTTGTGAGGTGTAATATTATAGGTAAACAAATACGGGTCATTGTGAAAAAATTAAAAAAAGGACATATTTTTTAGATAAAATAAAAAATTAGAATTTTTTATAACAAAAGAATAAGAAGGTTTTTAAAATTAAAATGTTAACCAAAATTTTATTTGTATTCGATTACGTCATAAAAATGGTTGAACGGATTAAGTATCATTTCTATTGATGAAGAGTAGATTATATTATAGAGAAGATTGATTATGTCAACGTAACTATCATTTTTTTGCTAATAAAATGAAAGAAGAATGATATTTGGGTGATATTTTTAAGGTATTGCGACAATCTTGGAGATTTTATTTACTTAAATATATGTTATTTTAGTTTTAAAATTGATTTATTAATAATTTATTTAGTTTTAAATAACACAAGAAAATCTGAATTTTATAATCCGTTTCGGGCTCCAAAACTATCAGAGACGATAATGTGGTGATGCAAAATCATTGAATAATTACAACTCGTTGGCTTGGTAGTTAAGGCTTGAAACTTAGAGATTTGTCCCCTTCTAAGGTCTCATTTTCAAAAACTTTTAAGTGTTATCAACTATTAAGTTGTGGCTTTAATTGAAATCCCTACAAATAGACGATAGAATTGTCCTCCATAAATTAGCCGAAGTACACGTAAATTAACCCAGACATTCCGAGTTATGAAAAAAATCATTGAATAATTACTCATTCCAACCACACAAAATGGAAGTCTAGTCATGGAATGAGACGTACTCCCACCACCTCAAGAAACCCATTAATTATTCTAGGGTTTCCTTTTTGAAATAATTTGTTAGTTGCCCCCACCAATTCTATCTTTCAAGAGTGGTATCATATTTGCCAAGACTAATACCCAAATGGGTGAACAATTGATTTAGACATAAAGGTTTAGTGCTTTGACAGCCTAAGAACCAATCTTTTCTCTTTTCCATTTTTTTTTTAACATTCTTAAAGAAGCCAAGTCATTACTCCAATATGTTTGAAAAATAATAAGAAAACAATTTATTAGATTGTTAGAATATTTGTGTTTGTCACTTGACCAATTATTTTGTGATCTTTACAATTATATGACATTACCCGTGATATCATTATGCAGTTCATGATTTTACCTACTTTTACTCTAGCTGAGGCCTGAGAGTCTATATCTTCCGAAATAATGAAGGTATACTAGTAATAGTTGCCAAAAGACAAGCCCGGTTCAATCTTAAAGCAACCAATTGAATTGTTTTAAGCCCCATGTTTTAACAAGGCCCCATTATGCTCATAAATGCAGATAATCTTAAAACATTCGATGGATAATTCAAGAATATTACGTAATTTCACAACCTCCAATGATTACACTCACAGACCTATTAACTAGATTTGGTATGATAATGTGACATTCTGTCCCCCATCAAAAATTTACATGAGTGATCTTTGATATATAAGGAATCATGTAAAACTGTTACTAATAATTTGAGCTTAAGTATTTTGGGTCACGTAGTTAAGTTTCAACAAGTTATTAGGCTAATGGTATACATAAAGTGTTACAGATGATATTAGAGCGAGTTGTGTATACGATAGAGTGAAGTTGAGAATTTGTATGGCCACCAAAAAAAAGACTTGTAAAATATCGTGACGATTCTGGTCATTAGAGAATAGACCTGACCTTAAATGAATAATTTAGTCTAAATTACATGAATTAATGGCCATTATTCTAGCTAATAATCCAATAAAAATATTTAGCCAAATCACAAATAAGTACCTATTGTGAGTTTTTGGAGCCGTTCTCCTACAAATGTCCAGGGATGGAGTTAGGGAGTTCAATAGGGGCGATCACCCATGCAAGAAAAAAATAAAAATCTTTATTATTATATAGAAAAAAATTTCTATGAAATATATAGGCACACCCTTGCTAAATATTTTAGTATGTATTTTTTTTGGTCTCGAATACATATTTACTTCTATGTAGTCATATTCTTGACTCCGTCTTGCAAATGTCCGAACCTAACTATAAACAAACAAGTTTTTGAAATGAATTATATATAGAATATGTCAAGAAAACTTTAAGATGAAAATTTATTTGGTGATTAGACAAAGTGAGTAAAATAACTTAGTACATAAGGAATACCTATGCTTCAAAGGCTAAAAATATAAGGACCTACAAACATATGAAAACAAAAAATAGGCCTCCTCATTTTAAAGAGGTCGCTCTAGGCCCCAAATTAGCTAGGGTTGGTCCTTCCAAAAGATAATACACAAATGGGTGAACAATTGATTTAGACTTAAAGGTTTAGTGCTTTGACAACTTAAGAACCAATCTTTTTCTCTTTCCCTCTCTCTCTTTTTTTCAACATTCTTAAGAAGCCAAGTCATTACTCCAATATGTTTGAAAAATAATAAGAAAATAATTTATTAGATTATGTAGAATATTTGTATCTTTCACTTGACCAATTATTTTGTAGTCTTTACAATTATATGACATTACTCATTGTTTCGTGATATCCTTACGCGGTATCACGATTTTACCTACTTTTACTCTGATTGACAGTCTGTATCCTTTTGAAATGGTGCAGGTGTACGCGTAATAGTTGCCAAAAGGCAAGCTTGGCTCAACCCTAAACCCACCAATGGCGTTGCTTTAAGCCCAGTGTTCTAACAAGGCACAGTCATGCTCATGAATGTGGATAACCTTAAAGCATTCAGTGGATGATTCGAGAATATTATTGTCATTTCGTAGCCTCCAATGATTACGATCCACAGACCCATCAACCAATTTTGTGATGACAAAGCTACCCATTTAGATGATTAATTTAGTCCAAATGACATGACTTACTAGTCATTAATATTCTAGCCAATGATTCAATAAAAATCTATAGTCAAATCATAAATACGCACTGTGAGTTTTTAAAGCCGTTCTTATACAAATATCAGAACCTAATTATAAAAAATGCATTTTTCTAAAAGAATTATATATAGAATACGTCGAGAAAACTTGAAGATTAAAATATTTTTTTTTTTGAAAGATACTTGAAGATTAAAATATATTGGGTCATTTTTCGTAGACAAAGTGAGTAAAATAGCATATGCTAACAAATACCTACGCAACAAACCTTAAAAAATAAAAGGACCTATATGTTATTATATGTATAAATTATATATTATTTTAATTAGTAGTTTGTAAAAAATGTTAAAATATCTTCCAACTTGATTTTATATTAACAGTAAGAACATTCGAAGATAGTGCCCATATTGAATATTTTTTTTGACAAACGTAAGTCCCCCTCTTTCTAAAGGTATCGATTTAGACCCCAAGGTAAATGCCCAAATTTTATATTATTATGTACATAGACTATATATGATTTTGTTATTAGTCTGTAAAAAATGTTAAAATATTTTCGAACTTGATCTTATATGAACATTAAACACATTCGCAATAGCTATCGACATCTAATTTTCTTTCGGGACAAACGTTACAAGTAAATTTTAAAAAGTCAATGCACAAGTCTTGCCGTGACCTTATTTTTTAATTTTTGCTACAGATCCTAATTTCTCGTTATTGACGAGTCCCTATTTCAATATTTTAAGTCTACAAAATTGACAAGTAAAATATTGTTGTTATAATTTCATATGAATAATATACGAAAAATGCAAATAAATTAATATGAAAAGTGTGAAAATTATTATCCGTCTCCATGCTAATCATTTTAGAATGTTATAAATTATTTTACTTTAAAACTGTCTTAAGTAGCTGCTATCTATTAGATCTTTTCTAAGGGGTTAGGCAGGTGGTTGAGTCGAAGCGGAGAAGGAGACTACGTTATCAATTGTGTCAGGATTTTTTACGTACTTTTAGTTGAATAAAGGCCAAACAACCGTCAACCCTGTTGTAAATGCTTTCTAAATCGAATCTTTTGGCCTTTCATTCGGTATTCGAATTTCTGGACTAGTAGAAATGTACGAAAGGTTATATTGTCATTTCGTTTTCGAGCTAGTAGCTAATAGTTTCGTCGTTCTCTCCTTGTTTGTAGAATACTGGTAATAATTCTTAATAAAAAAGAATTTTGTGGACAATTCCAAGGGTTTGACTTGGTGCTCGAGATTTGAGACTTGTGAGTTTACTTCCTCTTAAGGTCTCGGGTTAACAAATTTTTTCAGGTGCTATCAATTCTTACGTGGTTAGTCCATACAAGACTTTATCCTGACTTTAATTGAGATTTTTTTGTAAATAAACGGTGAGATTGGTCTTCAAAAAATTAGTATAAGTGTGCATAAGCTAAACTGAACATTTTGAATTATATGGAAAAAATATTTTGTGGACTAGTAATGCAATAATAAATTTGTGAATTTTGTTGTTAATTGCTGACGTAAGGAACTGAGAGAGGCGACGTGGGGTATTGATAGGAGCTTTTCCTCAGAGTGTATAATGCGACGGCGTTTTAAGAGGAAACCACTTCACTTTCGCTATGTTCACACAGAAGCTGTCCCAATCCAAGAAATCCAAAAACATTATTCTTCGGAAAAGATAACTTTTTTCCTGCCTAAAAAGTTCAGAGTTTTCTTTTGCACTGAAAAGAAAGAAACTAGAGAGAGAGAGAGAGAGAGAGAGAGAGAGAGAGAGAGATGAGAAGGCATGCCTTGTCGGCCATTAGAGCTTCAGTGAAGAGCTCTCATCCATTCCCTTCGATTCATTCACCTAAAGACCTTTTACCATCATTCCCACCAAAAACTAGCAATACACAATAAAGCCAAATTCATGACTTGGGCTCGTGTTCTCTTCCCTTCCCCATCAAATCTTTTCCTCCCAAAGTAAAATCCACAAAAAACGCTCGTGATTCATTGTATTGGATTTCACTCCTTCCCTTTTCAGGCCTCAAAAGGGTTGCCCCTTTTGTTTTTATCTTTTCTTTGTGGAAATTGGATTTGAAATCCCACCATAGTTGGAAAGCTTGGAATCAACTTTGTTGTTTTTTATTTTATTTTTTTCCTCCCATTCACAAATCTATGTTTTTTGCTCTGTCTTCATCTCATGGAGGGAAACACTTGATTAGTCGACTCAACTGTTGGGATGGACTCAGAGGTATGTTCAGGCTTTGATCTTTCATGGGTTTCAGTTGAATTTCTTCCGGTTATGTTTCTTTCAGATGATTGATTAGTCAACTTAGAAGAAAAATGAGAAAATGCTGTCAATATTCCTATGAAAGATTAACGAATCTAATCTAATCTTAACCCAATTGTGGAAGTTGAAAGATTGAGAATTTACACAAGATGGAAGAAAACGTGTAAAATAACCATATAGGAAGATAGACAATTTGTCTATCCAGGTTTGTGGTATTCAAAAGACAGATTTTTCCATACCTTTGCGTTTGCAATTTGGTAGGCGTCCGTCTCCTAGTATACAAAGGTCTTAATTGAAAGAGAAACACCATAATCTTTCGATCCTCGCAAGCCAAATGCTAATTATGATTTTATCCGCACAGGAAGTTTGCGATTGCGGGAGAGAGTAACCAATGCTGAGGAACAAAGTATTATCTACCTTGGTACTGCCCTAACTCGTGTGGATATCTCTAGCTGTTAATGTGTCTGTCCTAGTTGTCACATTTGTTCATTTTGATTCGAAAGGTCAAAACAGTTTCGTAGTGATTTCAATATCTGAACCAAGTTTGTGCTATACGCAATAGAAGAAGTCCCCCTTCACTGACCGAGAAGGAAGGCCCACATCCAGTGTATGAACCGTTTGTAAGTGGTCATATCTTACGGTTGTGAGATTTTAACTGCCAAATATTATAACCTGTAACCTTCCCAAGCTGGCCAAACAAAGCATAATGCCTTGTGTGTGTTACCCTTAAGCAAAACTTACCAGAAGTCCGAGTGACTCAAAGTCATTTGAAGTGAAAAAAAGAATCGGAAATTGTTTTTATCCTCTAAAAATACTTTTAAACTTACTTTGAATATTATTGAACGCTATATTTTAGCTTTGAATCCTGCAGCTGAGCTTGGTTTCTCTATCTTCTCAGATTTTGCTGTAGCTGTGATACAATGAAGGATATAATAATGTCAAAGTCAAGGAGCAGTTTGGTTGCAAGTATCACTGGAATTATAGTTGTTACTGCTCTACTTGTTTGTGCTTCAGAAGGGTTAAATCCAGAAGGGCTGTACCTTTTGGAGTTCAAGAAAGGTATTTATGATGAATTTAACTATCTAGGAAACTGGAATGTGAGTGACCAAACCCCATGTGGTTGGAAGGGTGTGAATTGCTCGTCGGACTATAACAATCCAGTTGTGGTGTCCGTTGATCTGCATTCAATGAACCTTTCCGGGACCGTGAGCCCTAGTATTTGCAGTTTGGTCAATCTTGTGAAGCTTGATATTTCTTACAACGGGTTCACCGGAAACATTCCCAGGGAGATGGGAAATTGCTCGGGATTGGAAGTTCTTCATTTGAATAACAATCTGTTTGATGGGCGAATTCCTGCTGAGTTGGGTAATTTGTCTTATTTAACAGACTTGAACTTGTGCAATAACAAGATATTGGGTCCCATTCCAGAGGAGGTTGGAAAGCTCTCTTCTCTGGTTCAGTTTATGGCATACTCTAACAACATCACTGGTACATTGCCTCTTTCCCTTGGGAATCTAAAAAATTTGAGGATGTTTCGAGCGGGGCAAAATGGGATTTCTGGGAGCATTCCTTCAAGCATAGGTGGATGTGAGAACTTGGGGTATCTTGGTCTTGCGCAAAACTATTTAGGAGGGAATTTACCCAAAGAGATCGGGATGCTTAAGAGCTTGACGGAATTGATTCTTTGGGATAATCAATTGACCGGTTCCATACCCAAGGAAATCGGAAACTGTACGAATCTTGAGACTCTTGCTTTGTACCAGAACAACATTATGGGCGAAATTCCTGGTGAGATTGGGAATCTTGAGTTCTTGAAGAAGTTGTACTTGTATAGGAATTCATTGAATGGAACAATACCTAGGCAGATTGGTAATCTCTCTTTAGCAACAGAAATTGATTTCTCAGAGAACCACTTATCCGGAGAGATTCCATCCGAGTTGAGTCAAATAACAGGATTGCGCTTACTCTTCCTTTTTGAGAACCAGCTTACAGGGATTATACCCAATGAGCTTAGTAGCTTGAAAAACTTGACAAAGCTTGATCTATCGATTAATAACCTCACTGGTCCTATTCCTTTAGGATTTCAAAACCTAACTGAAATGCTTCAGTTGCAGCTCTTTCAAAACTCCCTCAGTGGTGGCATTCCCGGAGAGCTTGGACTTTACAGCAAACTTTGGGTGGTTGATTTTTCATACAACTACCTAAAGGGAAGAATACCTCCTCATATTTGCCGGAATTCCAATTTGATATTTCTGAATCTCGAATCTAATAAGCTGCATGGAAATATTCCAGATGGGGTCACAAAGTGTGATTCTTTGGTGCAACTTCGTCTCGGTGGAAACAGTGTAACTGGGAGCTTTCCTTCTGCCTTGTGCAACTTGGTGAATCTTTCTGCTCTTGAATTGGGCCAGAACAAGTTTAGAGGTCCAATCCCGCCAGAAATTGCAAATTGCCAAAAGCTGCAAAGGCTTGATCTCTCAAACAATTATTTCACATCTGAGTTGCCAAGGGGGATAGGAAATTTGTCCCAATTGGTTACCTTTAATATTTCATCCAATTTGTTTAGTGGGCGAATACCACCTGAAATTCTCAATTGCAGGATGCTTCAACGGCTTGATCTTAGCCAAAACAGCTTCATAGATTCCATTCCAGATGAGCTCGGAACCCTTTCACAACTTGAGCTTCTCATGCTTTCTGAAAACAAGTTCTCTGGAAATATTCCTGCAGCATTGGGAAATCTTTCTCATTTGACCGAGTTACAAATGGGCAGCAACTTGTTTTCTGGCAGAATACCAGCAGAGTTGGGGGCTCTCACCGGATTGCAGATTGCGCTGAATCTTAGTCATAACAATCTCTCTGGAGGAATTCCACCTCAGCTTGGAAACCTTTATTTACTAGAAGTCCTCCTCCTAAATAACAATCATCTGAGTGGAGAGATACCAAGTACATTTGGTAATCTGTCAAGTTTGTTGGGTTGTAATTTCTCAGATAATGAACTTTCTGGCCCATTGCCTACTGTTGGATTGTTTCGGAACATGCCAAAGAGCAGCTTCATTGGAAACAAAGGGCTTTGTGGTGGCCTTCTTGACGCTTGCAACGTAAACCCGTCTTTCAGTTCGATGCAACCTAATTCGAAAGCTGGTTTAAGTGCTCCCAGGGGTAAGATAATCACACTAGTTGCAGCTGCTATAGGTGGAGTTTCTCTAATTCTAATTGTAGTTCTCTTATATTTCATGAGGCGCCCAGTTGAGGTGGTTGCTTCCTTCCAAGAGAAAGAGACATCCTCTCCCATTTCAGATATCTATTTTCCTCCAAAGGAGGGTTTTACTTTCCAAGATCTAATTGAGGCCACAAACAATTTTCATGACAGTTACGTTGTTGGAAGGGGAGCAGTTGGAACTGTTTATAAGGCAGTTATGCATTCTGGGCCGACAATTGCCATAAAGAAGCTAGCTTCTAATAGGGAGGGAAACAACAATGACAATGTCGAAAACAGTTTTCGAGCTGAGATTTTAACTCTTGGGAATATTAGGCACCGTAACATTGTGAAGCTTTACGGTTTTTGCTATCACCAGGGTTCTAATTTGCTTCTTTATGAGTACATGGAAAAGGGTAGTTTGGGGGAATTACTCCACGGTGATGGAGCCATTTGTTTTGGGTTGGAATGGCCCACACGTTTTAGGGTTGCTCTTGGGGCTGCTGATGGTCTTGCTTACTTGCATCATGACTGTAGACCAAGGATTGTTCACCGTGATATAAAGTCTAACAATATTCTGCTTGATGAGAATTTTGAAGCCCATGTTGGTGATTTTGGGTTGGCAAAGGTCATTGACATGCCTCAATCCAAGTCAATGTCCGCTGTTGCAGGGTCATATGGCTACATTGCTCCTGGTAAGCTCGTGGTTTCCTTTTTCTCGTAACATTTTTTAGTTTCTTATCGTTTGGTTAATGTGCTTTTTTCTGTGCCTTGTTTGTTTGGTTACTTGAGAGATTTCAGAATAAGCTGAACCTTTTATTTTTTTGTACACACTGGCTCATATGACTTCTTGTTTTATTTCCTTTCCTTTTTACCCCTTGGGCTGTATCTGGATCAAGGATATGTTGAGGGAATTATCGAGGATAAGAATATAATGACGTAAAAAAGATTCTGTCCACCACTTTCCTTTCCCTCGGCAAATCCCTCACGCAAATCCTTAATCCATTTGTGGCCTTAGTATTTTCTTTGGTATACTAGTTGAGAACAGAGTTTTGGCCTTGTTTAATTCATATCACTTCATTTTGACAGTGATTAGTTGGGATTTTTAAAGCTAGGCAACGTGAATACATTTCCAGATCCAAAATTATTCCACTTCTATCTGTTCAGTGCCCTTCGTATGAGAAGGTTATTGGGCTTATGTTTAGAGCACTAAAGGGTATCATGAATCCTATGTTCTTGTTAGCTATGCAACAGTTTCACCAAGAAAAGTAGATAAATTTACTTTTCCATACGACTCCTATAACAACTTATAATTTCTTGCACTGTTAACGATTTTGTACCCACACCGATAGGCGGTAGATAGTTTTACACCTTGGTGATTAAAATGATTGAACTTTCCATCTGACTGACAGTTTACCATTTTTTCATGCCAGAATATGCATACACAATGAAGGTGACCGAGAAATGCGATATTTATAGCTATGGAGTAGTTCTCTTGGAGTTGCTAACTGGAAGAACTCCAGTTCAGCCTGTAGATCAAGGAGGTGATCTTGTCACGTGGGTGAGGAAATATATTCGCGAACATTCACTGTCATCTGGAATCCTCGACAGTAGATTAAATCTGAAAGATGAAACTACTGTTAGTCACATGATTAACGTCTTAAAAATTGCTCTATTGTGCACGAACTTGTCCCCGTTTGATCGGCCATCGATGCGGGAAGTTGTGCTTATGCTGATTGATTCTGAAGACAGAGAAGACAAATTTATTTCATCTCCAGTTTATGATCGTATGCAGAAAGATGATGCCTCGACTTGTACGTGACAATAATCTCTATGTTTCTTTACTAGTATGATCTTTTAGGGCTGATTACTCCTTATATCATCATCTCCATTCATAAAACATATAATGATCATGTACATTTGCTTTTTTAGAGAAGTATTATTCCTCTGATTTTCCAATATGAGTTTGGTGTCAATGAGATGTTATTTTGAAGGTGAAAGCTATGGAACGTAGCCATTTTACGTATTTTATTTTATGTTACATATTATTTCGGTATACTTATGAGTGAGTATGTACAGTAGAATAGTATGTATGTTTATGGTTTAGTTACAAACTTACATTAATTACTAATTTCACGGTTCACGTGTTCATGCATTTTTTATGGGTCGATTTATTACATATTTTTTGATACATTTGTTATGGCTTTTTAATACCACCGGGTCTTTTCATTCAGTTTTATACAAACCCGACGAAATTGTAGTTAAAAAAAATGTAGACAGTCGAGGCACTTTTCCTGGCATACGTATTATTGTAGTCACTTATGAATTCGTGTCTACACTACGCACTGAAAAGTTACGAATCATTTTGACCGGTTACAAAAATATTTGGTGTTTGTTGAGAATCATGACAGGAATACCATGAAGCTTTTTTCTGCCGAATTCTCTAGTTTTAGCTCCAAGGTCTTCCTGTGAATTTAGCTGCTCCTACATTCTGTAAATGTTTCATTATCCTTTGAATCCTGGATAGATCTTTGTCACTGGATATTCTGATCATTGTTGATTTACCCTTGTTCCATTTTGTTGTGAGTTGTGTCTCGAGTTCAGCCTGCGTTACGAGTACATCTCATTTGCGACCCACACGAGCTGAACTAGGGGTGAATTTTTCATTGTTTCGACCCCCGGATACTGAAAGTTATTCTCTCTCTTTTTCGCGGGACAAAAATACATGACGCCCTCATAATTCGTCCCAGTTCCCTCTAAATTTGTTATCCTACGCCCTTCTCTAGTCAAGCAAAAAATTTACTGAACATGCAGGCTTCCTGTGCTCAGGCCGCGCAACTGTAAATTTCTCTTTTGCAGAGTACAACATTGGCATTCCATTTGAAAGAACCGATAGGTTGAACCAAGTGGTCGAAAGGATTTTGAGAAAAAATGAATGACACGACACAAGAAGTGTCCGAGGAGTCACGTTCTTAGAAATGTTGGTGCTCCAGGAAAATTAGACTTATTTATTATTTCGTTAATAACCAAATATAACTAGTTACTGTTTTCGTCTACTATCACCGCGACCAGAAATATTGCAATATATAATCCCTTCTATGTGAGTTGAACAAAAACACGCCGTCGTCTGCCACCTTCCAAGAGCAATGAAAATTCCTGATACCACACCTTTCTCTTCCCCAGTCCCTGCTACTGTCAAACAAATCGAATCGGCCGTGCAAGCTTCCAGAACTAAGGTCACAACTGTAGACTTCACTTTTACCGACGACTATACTCACCTTCCACTCGAAAATGTGGAAGGGCGGGAGGGCTCGTGGGCCGATATGATTGTGAGCTGATTTGCAATGGATATTCAAGGTATTGGGGAATTTGTTGAAGATGAACACCGAGCCTATAGCTAGGGTGACTGAATCCACCACCGGTGACTGGTGCATTGCCGCGAGTGTGAAGGCCAACAAAAGCACACGGTTGATGAGGTAACTCATGTTTCTTGCGGGTAGTTGTATTTGTTGTTGTCGTTGTCGTTGCTGTTGATACCGACGAAGTAGTGTATCTGTTGTTTTTAAATAGGTAGGTGTGTGCAATCTGTATAATAAAGTCTGGAATAGGGTTAATCTTGTGAAGATTCAGGCAATTTTATTGGGCTTGGATTTATCAAGGGAAAGACAAACGGAAGTTAATAGGATTAGGTGACATTTTGATTTGTAGGGTAAATTACACGGATTCCCCTGAGGTTTTTGAAAATAACAATTATCTCTTTTGAGGTTTTTGAAATGTCAAATTCCACCATTGTTAGACCTTTCGGAATAAAGCCGTCAACCGAGAGTTTTATTTATTTTTATTAAGTTAGGGTATTTGTGCTAGCTTACAAGCATATTGATCAAAGTAGTGGTTCAAAATGCTGACATGAATTGTTTTATGAACCATTGCTTGGATCAAGCCAGTTCTGGTAATATTCTGAGCTGATTTCCTGCGGGTACCCTTAAAAATATATTTTAAACACATTGAACGGTTTGGATCATTAAAATTTAATCAGGAATGAAGAGTTTAGACGTTGATCTAATATTGGTCTAAAAAATTGTTGGTTCATAGAGTATTTCCCCATATATATATATATACACACACTATTTCTATTCACTAATTGGTTTCTTATATATGAACTTAATTAGCACTTTTCATTCTCATTCTACTTACATTTCTTGATTTGTCGAGATAAAGATTTTAAAGATTATCTTAAAATGAGGAACGAATGTGTATGTATATATATCGTATCTTTCTCACATCAATCATAATGAATTAAGGTTTATACATCTCACATTATTGGTAAATAGAAAAGTTTATAAAATTTCCATAGACATAAAAAGCTCAGAACATGAATGGACAAGATTTTGTTCGCTTTTTACATATAATTGGACGTGTATGTCCAGAGTTCGAACCTCGCCAAGTACAAGATGGTGTTTTTCTAATGCTTGTTAGGGTGAATGAATAGAAAAGTCAAAGGAGTTCTTTCCTAGAATGATTCGATCGCAGAATATTCATATATAGAGGATGAGAGTTATAGTGATTGACATCTCTCAATCGAAAATGGTTCTCACTAAGGTGCAAGGGGAAAGAGCTAGTAATTATCCACCCTGCGGATTCAGATTATACACCATGAGAGGGAAGATAACTTTCTTTATTGCATCCATCGGATTGGAATCGAGGCAAAGCCCTGTTAATTACTGTATTCATTCATTCATTCCCTGTCAAAAACAACAGAAGTATTGACTTGCACACAAGCTTCGAAGATAAAGAGTTTCTTTATATAGATATGTCTATCCCAATCTGTCCGTTGCTAGAGAGAAGAGAAAGGACTGTTTCCAATTCATTCTGTCGCACTCTATTTTGATAGAAAGGATGAAACTTATTTATATGCTATTTGTGGTGAAAGGGTACTAAAGTAGAATTGTGGAGATTTTAAAGGACCAAAACATTAACATATATTATATATATAACAAATATATACATAAACAAAATGGCATTCTACCAAAGTTTTAGAAAGCCACAGCCGAAGTCATGAACTTTACGTGAATGTGTGGTGTTAGAGAGCTTTAGAGCACTATGTGCCAATCTCCAAGAGTACGGAGTACTTTTTCTGTCATTAGGGTCTTCTATATTGATAATTTCCAAGCTATTTTTCTTTTTGAAACTTATGAATTCACAAAACTGAGAACACATATGTAAGAAAATTCTTTGATTATTAGGAACAAATATGTTTCATCAGCACATGATCAAACCATACATCAATCTTCATAACTAGAAGGGAAACTGAAACACATACTCCCTTCTTTTTTTATATATAAGATATAAACCGTCGTTTCTCACTTGCCAACTGCACTCAAAATTTGGAAAACCACAAATTTCGTCGTTAACGTATTTGTTGGGGTCGAAAAGAACTAATCGACCACTCTTTTTTCCTTGATTCAATTGGCAACTATAAACGTTACTTTTACCCACGACTACATTGATGTCCCATACGTAATATGTGCCACCAAAGATGAGTTGTGTGCTTAGGTCTGCAACATCTGAAGTGCAATGTATGGTCAAAGGAACGGGAAATTCGTTGGCAACGAGCAATTTTCCGATAGACAGGACGAATGACTCCACCGGCGACCAGTGAATGGCCATGAGGGTTAGGGCAAGAAAAAGGACATAGCCTCTTAGATAACTCATGTTATCTTGTGTCCCTCTTGTGTTTTTTGGGATGATGGTTTGAAGAATGTATTGAGCTTTGGCTTCTTTATATAGACATAAGAGAAGTGACTTGGACACTCCCATTTTAACTAAATACACTTTAATTTCCTTTGAATTATTACTAACTCGTCTAAAAGTTTAAGTTGTTAGAGATGGACAAATATGTGTTGTCAAACTCTCTTTCATAAACTGGCTAAACACGTGCTAATCTCCGTGTTGTCTAAGAGCTTAAGCTGTTAGAGAGTAAATTTTTTTATTAATTAGATTATCAAGACGTCCCCTTGCGTGTGTTGGAAATTTTAAGAGTTTTAAATAATTTAGGTCATGAATGAATTTGAGATAATCGGAGGGTCTCTTGAGGCAACCAAAAGATTCCTTATTCAGGCATGCCATTGATGTCTACCAAGTACCACCCAAAGGTTTCTCCTTTCATACACGCAATTCAAAGGTCTTAGTGGTTTTGCATTCCAAAGGTTTATCCAATATTGAAGTTGTTTTTCATAGTTTCAAGCACTGGAAATCGGAGAATTATATTGGAAAATCCGTTTATAATTTTCATACTATACTGAAGTTCTTTGTGGGAGAGAGAGGTATGCGCATTGAAATTCGACAAGTAAACGAAGGTAGGTGTTCCTACGTTCGATTGAGCCATTTTATCCTAAAAGATAGACATCAATTGTGATCCTCCAACACCCACGGTGAAGCAAGGGGACTATGAATATACATGACTCGGTTCGGTATCATATTGATTTGCCTATTGGATTTACAATTTATGTTATTCATTTTATTTTGATTCGATATGTAATTTCATTTGTTATGTAATTTGTCTCGATGATGAATAGATGTATATTTTCTGTAACTCCCGAGTATGCTTCAAATTAATTTTTACCTATAACCATACGTACCCTTTTTCATAAGTTGGCTAAACACGTGCAATATTTTAATCACAAGGTAGGCGGTGAGATTCAAACACTAAATCTATTGCCTGCCTTGATACCGTGTTAACTTATTAACCACTAACTCATCTAAAAACTTTAGTAACGTTTGTTCACTGATGATTTTGTTAACTAATTTACCAAAAAAAGCCTAAATTCTTTTGGTAATTAGTAGATTAATGAACTATGATTTAACTAATTTACCAAGAAAAGCCTACATTATTTTGGTAAGTGGATTAATGATCTATGACCCATGTATTAATTACTTTACCTAATAATGCCTTCATTCTTTTTGGTAAAACATTAAAAACATTTTGAAATAATCTCCTAAGTTATGACACATGTATTAAGTAAATTAAATTAGGGTCCTTTCTACTCTTCCGACTTAGTTTTTCATCCCATCCACTTTTCGGAATTATGTTATCATCCTATAATAGTGTAGATGGACAATTTTGCCATTACTTTTGAGAGATGGTTTACCATGTTACCCTTTGTGTAGTTAACATTTGATTTGGTGAGGTTAAATCTGGAGAATCATTTTAGGCTTAATTTTAGGGATTACGTTTATCATTTTAGGCTTAATTTTAGGGATTTGATTTGTTACGGATTTCATTTGTTATGGAAATATTACTATATGTGGCCGAAATATTAGTAATTTGATTTGTTTTTCACGGATTTTTTCACAGATACTATTTGTTACGGATTTGATTTGTTACGGAAATGGTAGTTTTAAGGGATTTGATTTGTCACGGATTTGATTTGTTACGGATTTGATTTGTTTTTCACGAATTTTGCACAGATTATTTTTGTTACGGATTTGATTTGTCCCGAAGTTTTTAATCACCGGAAAAAAGTAGTTCTTTGGCCCGAAGTGTTCAATCGCCGAAACTTGAAGTTCTCTGCCCCGTAAAGTCCCATTATTGGAACTTGAAGTTCTCTGCCCGGAAGTATTTAATCACCGGTTTGGACTGAAGATTTTGGTAAGTTCTGATGATTATTTTCGTTATGTCGATATTACGGTGGTTGATGTTGAAACCCGAAATTTATTGCGATGATTAACGCATTGTGGGTCTAATTTTGTGATTCGAATGGGGCACCGAATCCAGAGGGTTTGACATACTGGTGAAAATTTACCATCTGTAAATTTACCATAATGATTACGAAATTCACCATAATGCGCATTTTGATGGGGGTGACAAAATTTACCATGCGTATTGTCTGAATTTACCATAAATCAAGCAAATATACCATGGACGACCATAACTCAAATTTTAATGGGAATTTACCATGTTCGTCAATTTGGTAAGTTAAAATTATGGTACATTAGGAAATTTGTGGTATATTTGCTGTACATTGTAAATTTGTAAGTGATAATATGTTTGAGTTACCATAATGATTACGAAATTCAACATAATGCGCATTTTGATGGGGGTGACAAAATTTACCATGCATATTGTCTGAATTTACCATAAATCAAGCAAATATACCATGGACGACCATAACTCAAATTTTAATGGGAATTTACCATGTTCGTCAATTTGGTAAGTTAAAATTATGGTACATTAGGAAATTTGTGGTATATTTGCTGTACATTGTAAATTTGTAAGTGATAATATGTTTGAGTAATTATGGTATATTTGCTGAACATTGTAAATTTGGAAGTGATAATATGTTTGAGTAATTATGGTATATTTGCTGAACATTGTAAATTTGGGGCAACTATATTTTTTGTGTCACGTTGCCGCTTGACATTTAAATTAGGTAATACCGATTTTTCCCCTTTTGTGCTACAGGATTGTTGCAATGGATGGTGGTTTGATACTGATTTGTAGGCATAATGAAAAGATTGCTGCAATTCGGATAGATCGCAGCTGGAACTTTGTGCAGGTGGTGAACAAGGTATGTGATAGATGGCATCATTTGGACCCTGAATCCGTGGTGTTGAGTTACTCATTGGTTGACAATGAAAATCTACTATTGGACAACGATGACGACTTGGGTACGATGTTTGGGCTTGCAGAGAATGCCGGATATGAAGACATAGAGGTACTTATTAAGGACTCAACAGTTGGGATATTTGATATTGGTAATCGAGACGGCAACAATGAAAATTCTGAAGGCATGTTAGGCCATATGGATTATACCGTGGTCCAGTCAATTGATGGTGAGGACTCAACAGTTGGGATATTTGATTTGGTGAGGTTAAATCTGGACAATCATTTTAGGCTTAATTTTAAGGATTACGTTTATCATTTTAGGCTTAATTTTAGGGATTTCTGGACGAGGTTTCCTATTCCGGCGCGATCGATTTTCCGTCACCGTGATTTTAGGGGCTTATGGTGTAATCCGAATAAACCATGGTCAGAGTTTACTGGGGGCTGGTTCGGTATTTACAGAAAATGAGGACTGGAAATTAATGTTCAAAAGTGTATGGGATGAAAACTTAATAAAGACTAATAGAAAGGACCTTAAAATAAGTACCCCTTAATTAATTTACCAAATAATGCCTGCATTCTTTTTGGTAAAACATTTAATCATTTATTAGAGTAGTACCATTACATTTTATATGAAATTGGGTTCTTGACGTGCATAGTGCACGGTAGAATGTGCTGTGCTCCAAAATAACATCATTTTAACGTACAAAATACTATTTTGGCTAGGAATCTGCGTTTTTACGCCAAGCAGACTACCCATTTCCTTTTTACATAAAGCAAGAGTATAGCAAAAAAAGATGAGGTTCTTGAAAGGTGAATTGCAAAGAGGATTCCAAGGAGTTTATTTTTTTGTATTGAGAAGTATAACTGTTGTTGAAAAAATAGAATTTAAGAATGAATTTTTGGTGACTTTTAAAAAAATTAGGTGGGACCCAATCACCTTGTGAGATGGGCCCAAGTGGATGTAGACACTCCTTAGTAAGGGATATAATATGATTAAATTCTATATATTATGAGATGAATGAAAAATTGACTCTTAAAATAAGTATGGCGGGAGGGTAAAAAGTCACCTGCCGTCAACCAGGACCATTGCTCTCGTGGGGCTGTGCCCCAAGGTTTGAGGTCTGAGCTTGGCTTGTGTTAGTGTTTTGGACCCTCATATTAATCTTTTTACTCTCTAATTGATTGGGCTTATTGAACTGGCCATTGCATGAACCATCCTAAAAAGAGAAGATAGAGCATCAAGATCATACTACAAGAAACTAAAAAAAGGTGATGTCTGCTATTAAAATCCTCCAACCGTATGCAAAACAGTGTATTTAGGTACAAACAAGTAAAACTAATCAATGAATATTCTAGTTCAGCAGGGTAACATGCATGTTATGAGTGGAAAATTGCAAGGCTAAACTGAATTAGAAACCAAAACATCTAATGCAAGTAGAGAAAGCTCGACTAGAATATTTCTTACATATTCCAAGGGTGTAGATAAAGCCATTGCGGCTTTTCTTTCCTTTACATCACATTGGGTGTGATTATCCAATGTCCACACTTTCTTAGCATGGTCACAAGGTTCGCAAATAATAGCTACAATGGAGTGGACACCCAGCCATGACCTATGAGACCTCATTACCAACAATGGAAAAGAAATCACCTCTGAGATTACTATCCAAGTGGAATTCTTGAAGCACCTAGATGCTCCTGACTCCTTTCTCAGTTCATTGCGTACCAACCTTTAGGGAACAAACCTTCTTGCATCCCTCTTGTAGTTGGTAGTCTTATTTGGATGAAGTTTACACATATTTAGAAATGTATAAGCACTTGTGCCCTGAACGTAAAGAACGATTTCTGTAAAACTCAACTAGTACAATTAAGTAATTATTAAGCTTGTACATATATTTATATAGGCTGCAAATTTTTACTTTCAAGTTTGTCTATTACTTCCCTCGTCTTTCCAAAGTGTTTCTGTTTCGAGGTGAAAAATACAAGTATTAGTTGCACGTAATGGAAAATGAGTAACTAGAGCAAAATTAATTAGAGAACTTGGTACTGGTAATGATATTTGTGGTAAAAACTAACCGGCAAACGAAGATGATAAATTGGTAGTTGATAACTGATAAAGAATTGAAATGTAGGCCTCAGTTACAAGTCCAAGAGTATTCGAGCATGCCATGGCTTGAACCAATAGACCTCCACTCCTGCCAAAAAAGAAAGCACGCATCGAGCTAACATATATGCATTCATCACTTTCTAGCTAATTGATAGGAAAACATACAATATTAGTTCAAAACAAGAGGTTACCTCATAATTGAATTTGCGTTTATGGATGGGCTTAAATTTCCGAACATCAAAAATAGTTAGTTCATCATCCTAGATGAATATTACCAACAATTAATTTAGTTGTAAAGTTTCACACAAATATTAAACTTAGAAGGAAAAAAAGAAAGAAAGAAGCTAAACTGAGTAATTTTAACAAACATTTGGTGAGCATTTACCTCCAATGGGTTTCTCTACACATGAACTTGCCGTTCTTAACAATCCACCACTCCGATCACCGCACGATGCCGCCTCTCACCACCGCCGCTCAGATAGATTTGTTGAGTCTCCGCTTGAAGGGCTTCATCTTACATCACCAGATCATCGAGAGTTTCAGGGTGGCATCGAGAGAGGTATTCACGACTAGGAGGCGTTGAAAGAAAACGAGAACAGATCGCAAGCAGAGACCAAGAAAGCAACAGATTGCGATCAGAGACGAAAGTCACAGAGAGAGCACAGATCGAACAGATCGCAAGCAGAGTAACAAGACCGCAAACAGGTCGCGATCAGAGGTCGGGGTCAGATCGTGATCAGGAGGACTGTAGCATGGTGGTCGACGGACAGCGGTGGTAGGGGAGGTCGGGATCAAGACGACTGGAGCATGGGAAGTGAAAGCTTGATTTTGGGGTTTGGTTTAAGGCGCCTGACGGACAAACTTAAAAGGGGGAAAAATATTTGTGGGTTTGGCTTTGACTATTTTTGGGATTTTTTAAAAACGCCAGAAATTAAGTGCGGGGAATATTGTTTTTTGTCGTAGTGACGCTATTCGCGCAAACGATATGCAGTGTCCCAAGCGTAGGACTTTGGTATCAGTTAGCAATATATCTCGATAAGTCCGAGGTCGAATCACAGGGAATGAGGATAGATTTGAGAAATTTTACAAATTCTGTGTTTAGGTACGCAAACCTTTCAAATGGAGTTGTTCACCTGATCAACTAATATTCAAATTTCTTACTAACAAAATAGAAGTTAACAAGTTAAAACTAATCGGCATAGTCGATCGAAATCAATCCATCTATAACATAGGTTGGCTAAATCTTCTTTTTTCTAACTCAATCAATAACATAACCAAATGTTTTTAACCGGAAGATATTTCAATATTAAAAACTATTTGGAAACATCAGATGTGCTAGAAAATAATTTTGGTTCAAGAAATATTTTGTCAAAATAAAGAGTGACATGGGTCTAAGTATTAAAGGTATACTATATATGGACGTTCATTGTTAACATTTAAGCAAAAATTTAACAATTCTTGTTAGGGTTCATTGTTAATATTAAGAGGGATATTTTAGTCTTTTAACAATTCTTGTTAAGGTTCATTGGACTGCAGCCTCTCGTAGTGTACGTAAAAATACGTAGTTTTGTCCATTTTATTATCGAAATTACGTCAATTTTTTACATCCCGCGAATTGTTATCAAAATATAAAGAGTCAAAACGACGTAATTTCGACAGCAAAATAAGCAAAACTACGTCATTTTTCAGCACAAAAATCAAGGCTTTGGACCTGTTTTCTTATTTGATGTATGGTATCGATTCGAGGCACTCTCTGAATTGGAATACCCATTATCTCGTGCTTGGAGATGGCTGAAATCCAAAAATGCCTGAAACATGAACGTCACCTAGTTGGAGAACCAGCGGTTTGGTCCGGTTTTTCAGTCAGGTCGGTTCGGGTTTGGAATTTAAAAAAAAGAAAAGAAAAGAAAAACCTCGGTTCTGTTTTCGGTTTTTGTCATCTAGAAACCAAACTTGCTCCTATAATAAATCTTAAAAAAAAAATTAGGTTCATACATTCAATCTTTCCTATACTAAACTCTTTTGGCATTCATGTCAATGGTTGAGCTTGGACCTCTTGGCCCTTACTTTCTTAAAAGTTTAACCTCTTAATTTTTTAAAAACTTTTTTAATTTGGGCTTGGGCCAAATCAAATTAGAAACCAATTTTTTTTTTAAAAAAATCAATCTGGGTTTGGCCTATTTGACACGGGCCTCTTAATTTTTTGATAGTTTTTCTAATTTGGGCTTGAACCCAATCAAATCAAAATTGGACCGAAACTAAAATAGAACCGGAAAAATCAAACCGAACTAAACCACAATAGTTTGGCTCGGTTTATGAAACTCCAAACTGTAATTACAGTTTGATCTGAGTTTTTCGACAGAACAGAACCAAATCAGACCGGTTCCACCCCTACCCATCAACCAGTTAGGACACAATCTGAAAAGCCTCTAAAGAACTTCCAAATGCACCCAGATTCTGCCTTGGTCAATTTGTCAAGAGCTTAAAGGAAAATGATTAATCATGTGGAGGGAATTAGACCCTTCAAATTTGGGTAATTTATTCCTTTACTCTTGAACCCCAATATTGTTTACATGTATAACCTTGTGAGAACCATGCCATGCAATCTTCTAGTAAATTGACAGTCTACAACAATTATCACGGCCAAGGAAACTGCAAATCAAAAACTTGGGTGTCCTTAATTATGGAGAAAATATATCCCACTTGCTCTCACCCACCAAATGCACGGTACGGACCCAAAATTCGAAAAATGGCCGTGCAAACCTCCAGAGCTCAAATTGCAATTGTAAACTGGGTTTGGTTTACCGAGGACTATACTCACATCAAATGAGTACTCCTCGTTGTACAGTTTCAACTGTGTGGCAAGATCATCTCCGGAGTCTGACCTACAATGAATAGTTAGGGTACCCAGGATTTTGTTGGTTATGATGACGGGGCTGTATGCTAGGCTCAGAGAATCCACCCATGACCAGTCCATGGCCATCAGGGTTAGGGCGGGGTGCTAGTCTTGGTGTAGGTGATGTTTTGTGTCTTTATATACATGCAAGCAATATATGTAGCTCTGTAATTTAATGAGGAATGTGTAATCATTAAATCTTTTCGAATTATTCATGTTTCTATGCATGGTAAGAATGTTAATGTGCGAGACCAAAGAAGTTAAAAGGGTTATAGTTGGAAGAAACTGTAATTAATTAGTTAATTTCTTTTCCTAAATAAGAATTATTTTCTTAATTGTGTTGTTAAGAGATTAATCAATTAGTTCTCTTTTAGGGTCTGATTGTTTGAGGGATAAAGAGAATGAGATTAGGATATAAAATTTTGGGACCTACAAATGTGGTGTTTGTTTTGTTTGTAAGACTTGGGATAGGAGAGATTTATAAAATTATATCGCAAAGGGAGGTGAATATACAATACCAATGGAGAATTGGTACTACAAATCTCATCCCTTGGGATAAGACAAGAATGACAAGATTACTCCCCCTCCCAAAAAAAAAAAAAAAAAATCCTACAACCCTCTATGTCTGGATGACCTGCAACGGATAGTATTGTTGTCGATTGAGACGATGCCCTGAGCTAGGGTTATCGACTCCACTAATGATGCTGAAGGGCATATTTCGGGCTACGGCTTATTTTCTCGTTGGCATGTTTGATTTTTCAGTCGTTAATTTCTCTCTTTTGAAAACTGCTGAATGACCTAAAAAGAGAACTCTCGGAGCTTAAATAGACATTCTGAGAACACGGTCCGTCTGGACGCCCAAAATTCTTGTCCCGACACTTGGCTGCCGAAAAATTCCACAGACATAAAAAATTCCCGTCAGGACACACTACTGTTCCCGTCCGGACGGATTTTTTTATTTTTTATTTTTGTAACTCTTCAAAATCGCTGCTAATGGTCTCCAAGCAATGAAACATAAAAAACACATGTTAATTACTGAATAATGTAACAAAATAGACTAACAACGATGAATTGGACAGCCTAAATGATAATATTTGCGCACGTACTAAGATATAATTGGTGTGCACGATCAGAATCAATCACACAACTTAATTGTCAAGAAAATAAAGAAAACTGATAAATGGGGAGACAATTACACCCTTCAAATTTGGTAATTTATTGCTTTGCTCATAAATCACAATAATGTTTGCATACATAACCTTAAGATCTTCATGCCAAGCAAACATTTTAGTAATTTACAGTCTAAAAATTAACATTCATCACGGCCAAGGATATTGCAAATCAAAATTGTAGGTGTCAGCATGGTAATAATATATCCCATCTTGTTGCACATACCAAACGCACCCAAAATCCTTGATACCACACCTACCTTTAACCCAATCTCTACTCGGGTCAAAAAGAGTAAACCGACCGCGCAAACCTCCAGAGCTCAGATCGCAGTCGTAACTTTCGTACGGCTTACCGACAACTATACTCACATAAAATGTGTATTCCGTCTGGGATTGTGCAGTTTGCACGCCAAGGTCTCTACCGATGCTTGACCTGCAATGGATTGATAGGGGATTGGCGAGTCTGTTCCTTATGATGACGGGGCCGTAAGCTAGGGTTACCGACTCCACCGGTGACTTGTGCATTGCGAATAGGGTTAGGGCAACCATGAATAGGCATATTTTGAGGAAACAACTCATGGTTTTTGGTTTTTGGGGTATTGGATACTCTTGTTGTAGTTGATGTTGTTTGTAGATGGGAGTGTAGAGATGTTTTGTCTCTTTATATAGGCAAGCACTATTCATATGCATGTAATCTTACAGAGGAATATGGTAATAATCCTTAAAGATGTGAAATAATTATTTGGAAAATCTATATTATTTGAAAAAAAAACATTATTTACGAAATCTATATTTTTTGAAAAAATCTATCAACATTTTGTCTTGGTCGGTCACGGAGTTCTTAATGATGATTTTAGATTTTCAATTCTATATACTAAACCGAACTGAACTGAAACAGAATAAAATAAAACCTAATTTCATTGTAATTTGTATTTGTTTTTTTTATATTATGCATTTTTTTTATAATTTATATTTTTTCTACCCTTACTTTTCTATTTCAGACTCTGGCTATATAAACATTGATTTCTAGATTTACTTTTCAAATTTATATTTGTGAAATCAATATTTTTCCTCCCATTGATATGAATATATGGAAAAAAAAAACCTTCAGTTTTGACGGTTTCGTCTCAATTTTTTTATCTATTTCCAAAAATCTAACTAATAAAGAAATACAATCATTACAATTTACAATCTTCAATTCAAGAGAGAAGAGAAAAACAGGAGAACCGTTATACGAGTTTGTCATTTTTAAAATAAAAAGGATAAATAATTAAAACTTCCAAAAAATAAAAAGTGGACAAACAAAATAGAACAGGAGTATCGTATCACACATGCATGCTAACAGGTAAGATGAATTCAGGTAGAAAGGGGATGGCGGGTTTCGAGTTGAGTTAGGAGCCTAGCTCGAGTTAGTATTGGATGACGATAACAACAGAACATCACATGCATCGTAACTTCTTTAGTGTTTTCTTTCCGACTAGTATTAATTTGAAGAACAAAATATTGTTTCTTGATTCGCATGTACCAAACTGCTCAAAACGAAGTGAAAAGAGATATTGAAAACAGAGTTGATTGCATTAGAAACAAGATCATTCCTACAAAATCCAAAACGAGACATTAGACATACCATGAACCATGACAGGTTTCCAAACTAAAAAAGGAAGAAAATACGAGGATAGCATTAAACTAATAAAACCCATTGGAATGACCATAAAAACCAACCCATGCACTAATGCATGAGATCAAAAACTTGACAAAAATTAACCTAGTTATTAAGGTAGAATTTTAGCAACACCCCCAACACCACCAAAACCACCCACACCACCGGCAGCGCCACCCAACCCACCTACTCCACCCAGCCCACCAAGACCACTTGCACCACCAAGCCCACTTGCACCACCGAGCCCGCCCGCTCCGCCAAGACCACCAGCACCACCGGCACCGCCAACACCGCCTGCGCCGCCAACCCCACCAATGCCGCCAAGTGGAATAATACCACCTACACCAGCATAGCCGCCAACGCCGGCAAAACCAACCAGACACTTCTTGTCCTTGACAGTAGTATTCTTGGCATTAGTATCATTAGGTTGCATGGCATTAGTAGGCACATTGACTGAGTTGGTTTTGGTGTGATTTTCAGTAGGTGATGATGCCTTTGGGGTTGGCATTTCCCTAGCAGTGGCATGCACTAGTAGTACTACTACCATTGCTACCACCACAAACTTAACATCCGACTTTGCCATCTCTCTCTCTAGAAGATAAGAATTCACTATGAATTAAGGTTTGGGGAATTGTGTGATATTTATAGGGAGAGAAGAGGAAGAGGGTTGTTAACAGTTGAGGTTATTAAAGGACTGTAAATAAATGTTGGGGGGGGGGGGGCTGACCTAAATGAGTATAGCTAGATAGGAATTGGGGGTATTGGGAAAAGAGATTTGTTCTGATTGTGGATCAGTGTTAGGTGAATATTGAAGAAGTGTCGAATAAATATGGAGTCCAAATATAATGTCTGATGTCAAAAGGGGTACACTTATTGCCATGCAAAATGATAGATGATGGCTTGGCTTTCTTTGCGACAGACATATGTGGATGCTGGATTAATCGGGTGGCTGTAGTGTTGTAGTGCGCGTAAAACGATATAAATTTTGCTTAGCTTATTTTCAAAACTATACCGTTTTAATTTATTATGTGAATTGTTATTAAGATGCATGAAATCAAAATAATCTATTATTGAGTACAAAAAACGAGCAAAAATACGTCCTTAATTATGCCCGCACCACAGGGAGCTATCCTACAACTACCCCAAATCCATAGATGCTCATGTAAGCTCACTCTAACGTGAATCAGTTGTATCTGTCGTGAAAAATAGTTATTCTTGAGTTTCCCAATTAGATGTGTTTGGAAATAAGCTATACCCCACAAGGAGCCAAACGAGTGTATGACCTTGTCATTTGACCTCTCTTCCCGCGTGATTGGCAGTGTTTTTTTTTTTATTACTACCATTTTTGTATCTTATTGAACAAAAATGATGAATTGAATTAGGAGAGGCCAAAATTAGTATTGTAAATAAAAAAAGAAAGCATCTAAATTAAAATAACTTTTTACATGCATGTCAAATATTATAATGATTATATTACAATTTTGATGAATTTTTTTAACACAAGATAAGAACAAGTGGAATTATTATTATATAAGATTAGCCCCAAATGTAACCTGGCTCTAGAAAGACTAGTGTACCCTTTTCTTAGAGTTTTTATGAAAAATAATCACATCTAATCCTCAAAATTTACATTAACTTATTTTATACTATAAGGGAGGACGGCGTGAGCGCCTAAATTTTTCTTTTTTTATGAATAAGAGTTTAGATCAATTTCATCTAACCGCTAAGATTCACTAAATATTTAGATGAATTATTTTGACTTTTTTTATTTTTTAAACTATTATGCAATCACCTTCTTTACCGTTAAAATCAATATATCAAACATTGTTAGCTTTTTTTTATCAGTGCAAGTAAATTTAGATTGATATTAATACGAAGTAGATTACACCCTATATCTGATCGAACGCCCCTATGTTGTCAAGATACCAATCTGGGACCCGATCCTAAGTTAAACGTCGTTAGTTAAGCTATAAAAAATTTAAGTTCGAGATTGTTCCTAAAAAAATAAACTAAGATGTAATTTCTATCATTTCCGAAATATCTTATGTTGAAATTTTAAATTTTTTCTAAAGTCAAAATTTCATCAGAGTTTGAGATTTCTCTGAGTTTCAATTTTTAAAAAATCTCAAAAAGTTATCATAGATTATTAGGTTGAATATATAATAGCTGAATTTGATTCCTAATTTGAATTTGACTTTAGTACCGAAGGCAAAAGTAATACACTAGTTATTAATGAGTTCTTACATGATACTAATTATACAGAACCAGAAAATAAATATGTGCCCGGATCAATTAGTCCTCACACTCTCTTCCTGTGACATTGAGTTTTATTTTGTTAACTGAGGCAGTGGTACATACACATATTCGAACAAAGATTCGGATGCGCATACATTTGTAAGACTGTTTAATACACGTGAATTTCACATAGGATACGTAAAACTCTCATATATCGAATAGCGAGCACATTTATATCCAAACACGTGTTTGAGAAATTTTACATTTTTACCCAACTCAAGGTTGGCTGAATTTCACTTTCCTATGGGCTTGTTTTGTTAGAATTAATCATAAAAGGGTCCAATATTGCTATCATCCCAGATATTCATACGAAAGGTTTGTCTACTTTTTTTGGATCTCGTATATTATATTCGGAAGATTATTTTATTCTCTTGAATGACGATAAAATTATCTCATTAATTCTTTCCTCTATCCATATTTTATTCACCTTCTGTATCCCTTTCATGTTTAGGTAAATATCGTTATTGATTATGGAAACATCAGTACCAATTGTAAAAATATCATCACTTATTCATAGTTACTACATTCTCCTCCTTAATAAAATATTAAAACAAACAATTTATAACTATTTATAATAAATATCATATTTTACTGTATTCTCCTTTCATTAACATATTTTTTTTTGATAATAATCGAGACACTCTTCATAAGTCTGCTCTCTTTCTTCTTCATTGAGACGATCTTGAATATCAGTCTTCTCTCTTTCTTCTTCTATCGAATCAAAATGTTCTTGATCAGTCTTTTCTCTCTTTCTTTTTCTTCAGAATCAAAGCGCTCTTAATTAGTCTTTACTCTTAGACGAATATAATACACCCTATTATTTAAATCAAAAGAGGGTTAATTCATAAATTTGCCCCCCTCTCTCTCTCTCTCTCTCTCTCTCTCTCCACATTGACATTGCCAAGTGCCAATGGTGGTGTGGGTCCAAGAACCAACGATGTAGTGTGAGGTTACTAGAAATGCCAAACTGCACCGACGCTCAGGCCCAAGCATTTTTCACAAAGAAACAAGGCCCAAAGTCAGAAGCATGACTCTCAACATTTACTCTATCTCTGGACTACTCATATTTTCTGAGATCATTTAAAGCTTAGGATCTGTTTGGTAGTAATTAACACTCATATAGTATATTTTTCATTTCTGTTTATAACCACCTTTTTTTGGCTGTTAAAATTATGAAAAGAATATGATATATATAGTAAGAGAGAATATAGTAGAATGAGAAATTTATTATATATAATTGAATAATTATAAATATATAATTTGTTTGAGTATTTTTTGAAGAATGAGGAATATGGTAGATATTAATTAATAATGATATTTTTGTAATTAATACTGGCATTTACGCAAATAGAAGGAGGATATGGAAACGGGATAAGATATGAATAAATGAAGGAGTGTTTAAATTTTATCCTCTTCCAAGCAAATAAAATTTAGACCCCAAATATTATAATAAATTTTTTTTACGTAAGGACGAAATAATCAAATATATCAAACCCAGTCTAATTTGCAGCGTCCTCACGTGGTAAAAGGAACCTTCAAAATCCAATGTTACTTTTTTTTTTCTTTTTCTTTTTCTTTTTCTTTTTTTAAATTCAAATATAATAGCCAGGATTCAGATTCTGTGTTTCCTGAGCTTGGATGGTTTATGACCATTAGGTCCCACATTTTATGAACAAACGTGGCAAAACGACAAAAGGTGCGGTGGTCTTGTGTCACTGGATAATTTTATCGTGATTATGTTTGGATGACAGAATTATGAAATACGGTTTTTAATGATCCAAAATTTATTTGTTTGGACGAGGTTAATTAGGATTGTTCCCGACACAGATCAAGAACTTTGAGATCGTCCTTTTATTTTTGGGTCACGAAGGGATCGTGCTTTTCTCAAAAGTCTAGAGAAATTGTCTATCCGGCACGAATAAGTCGACATGAAATGAGCTTCACGCAGAGTATTTTTTTCTTTCGTCCTTGAATGTTCGGACTTTTTGTTCAATTACGCCAGTTGCGTTTTCCTCACCAAATCTCTTGCAATTGATTGGTAGAAAGCGAAAGCGAGAAAGATTGTTATCCATCAGAAATCAATAGAAATTCTTCGGGAATTTCCTTCTAATAGATGTTCTTTCTTTCATTATTAACATCCAATCCCATACTAATTAAAAACCGAGCAATTACTAGTCACCTTTTTTTTTATTAAATAGAATGATATCAGCGGTATCAACCGAGTCTCTGATGGCTTCCCAACTTTGTTCAATTCAATTAGAAAATAGTGCAGATAGACCAATCACGTTGTTCTACGGAACAAAATGAACTAATTAACCAAGTAGCAAGCAACAATGAACTACTGTTGTGCATAGTCCACAACATGACGTGATGTGTGTCAAAAGGATACTATCTTCACGCCCAAAACACTGTTCAGACAATTAGGATTTTTGCTTCAAAATGACATCGTTTTCCTGCAAAACGCTATTCTTGTGTAGTAGGCTCTCTATATCTTATGAAAAAATACATAAAAAAAAAAGTCACATAAA
This sequence comes from Arctostaphylos glauca, assembly GCA_019985065.2. Taxonomy (NCBI): domain Eukaryota; kingdom Viridiplantae; phylum Streptophyta; class Magnoliopsida; order Ericales; family Ericaceae; genus Arctostaphylos; species Arctostaphylos glauca. The sequence goes on along the minus strand of JAHSPW020000010.1, from coordinate 25,539,740 downwards.
GACGAATTTGTTGCTGAAGAGACCTGAAGCAAACAGGAATAAGATTCCCACACTAAGCAGCTGGGAAGTGGAGGACAAATTGGACTCAACAATCCATAAAAAAAGTGTAGGAACAATTCCAAAATATTTCCTGCAGATTTGGTTGTTGGATGTGATTTGATTATCCTGTCATTAAGTTACTATTGAAATCTCAATCCCAAAGATTATTAATCATCCATACATTACCCTAATTTTTTTAACTTATGAGTATATATATGTCTGTCAATGAACTAGATTTTATTAATTTGTAATCGGCTCAAAATTTTCAAACGATCAGTCTAGTTCGACCTTGTAACTGGAATCGAATTATTCAACTTGATCTGATTACAAAATTTGATCCGAGAATCATGATTAGCTTCTCCTTATAATGCTTTACATAACTGGTTATAATGTTTTCCGATTATTTTTTCATAGGATTTGTTAATTGTAATTGACACTAGGATTTGTTGCCTTAACTTGGAATTTTCAAATTGTATATTTGTTAATGTCAAACTCGAATATCATTGAATGAAAATTTGAATTCGGGTATGAATCAAAATGATTATAATTGGATTAACTCGAATTACAATGGAAAGGACGAACAAATAATATTTGTATTTTATTTCGAAATTCTTCTTTTACCTCTTGCTAGGTGATGAGAGTTTAACGTTTAGGAAAAAAACTTTAGCCCTTGACGTGCCACAACTGCACGATTCCTACCAATTCTTCTGTAGAGGAAAGTTATCTCTATATCCATGGATAAATCACTCCCTCGTCTTCTTGATCTCGACTATTCAAAGTTCTGTCCATTTCACCAATACGCACGTCGTACCATCAAATAGTGTCATACTTTGAGTAATGTCATCTATGACATGAATCAAGAAAATCGAATACAATCCGATCTACTAACAGGCCTAAATAGACACCGTACCAACTCCTAACCACCCTCCTGCCACCGCTAGCTGGAAAACTGTCCGTAACATAAAACCTAGAACACACCGACACCACCCTAGTCAAGCCAAAGGGTTAAAAGGCAAAGGACATGAGGGGGTTGCACCTTCCTTACCTACTGGGAAAATCAGTATCCTATGCTAGCCCCTGATCTCAGTCATCATTCTGCAGTTTCAAGCCATTTCTCACTAACAACACATCATTTTGGTAGGCCCTGAGACAAACATACAGCTATCACTTGAGGGTTTTGGTTGGTGCACATGAGGAAATTATTACCACCCAAAAAGTTAGAAGAAAAAAGATGTTGTACCATAAAACAGGTACATAAAAGGGATAGGATTGCTTCCATTGACAATGACAAAAGGCAAAAAGATGTGGAAAAGGTAAAGAACCTCTCAGTGCTGTTCTTCATCATTCTATAACCAAACTTTTCCATAAAATCAAGCCTCAAGGAGTTCAACATATCACACTATTAGATCTTGTGTCAAACAAGAACAAACAAACAAAAAAAAAAAAACTCGCAAAATCATTCAGTTTGTAAGCGAAAAAAGCCAACAAAACATGTAGCAATAAAGGGCTGATTGGAGATAAAGCAAATGGTGGTTAGGAGGAGGTTGAGATTGAGAAAACAAGACAGGGAAAAAAAAAATTAACAACGCTTCCGAACCGCTTCTAGAATCGCGAAGTGTTCTCTTTTTTCGTTATCGATTGAAGCAGGCCGAGGTTGCGCAACAATGGTAGGACAATGTGGATAGAGGCTAATGTGTGGGGGAATGACACACTTGAGTAAAATGTTGAAAATCATATTGATAAGGGGAGAAACAATTGTGGAATATGTAGTAAATTTGGAAACCTAACAGAAAAGAAAAAAAAAAGAGAACAATGAAAGGCCACTTTCTTTTGGAGTGTGAGATTGGTGTTAGCACTGATGACCTCTGCGGCAGCCAAGAACACCGGCACCCGAAGTCATGGAGCCAACCATGGAAGAAGACTTGGCCCCCAGGCTAGAAGCTCTGGCATAGCTAGCAGAGGCTCCGGCTCCTGATGGTGTGAAATAGGCACCATTTAGCAACAGGTCACCCTCTGACCTCCAATTCCAACCCTGCCATTGACTTGCAGCAGTTTCCACCCTCTTTGTCACCTGGCCCAATAACAAGTGTTATCAACACTCAGAAAAATCCATTGTGGTAAATTCAACTGGAATGTGACAAATTTACTACTACTTTTGTCCATGAAGGCAAAAGAGATAGAGAAAAAGAGAAAAGGAGTGGTACCTCTTTTGCAAAGGGATTAGTAGGAGCAAGGTATCTGTTGCCCTGGCTGTTTATGGTGGGGTTAGCACTTCCACCGATTGCATACATTTCCCAGTGTGTGTAGTCATTGTTCACCACATGGAAATACCCATGTCTGCACCTGCAATTTTCACATACCCATTTCTATATGAGTTGCAAAGAATGCATACCCAAAAACAAACGTTGAATTCGAATCGAAAACTACGCCAAAATAGGAAGATGAAAAGAGGATATCTCCCTTAAGACTGTTGTTTTGGATCATGGACTGGGGAAAATGTAAAGGTAAACAAAGAGATAAGATTAGAAGTCGTCTTGAATTCTTATCATTTGTAAAATGCCTCCACGAATTCACGATCCAAAAACTGTAAGTCCTTATGCTAGTTTTCTGTCTCTACTTCTAACCCTTTTGGGAAGCTTGAAATTTGGTCTCCGACCATGCCATTGCTTCTATAATGCAGTGTGAAATATCTCACTTATTTGGAAAAGATACTTGCATTTGAACCACCAATAGACAAAAAAGAACAAGAAGTAGAAATTAACCAATAATATACTACCTTGGCATCCTCTGAATTAGCCCCTCTCCAAAATGGTTGTAAGCAATAGTGACTTGCATCTGCTTGTCTCTGACATAGGAATCACTGTGTCCCAACAGCATCACCTCATTGTGATGGGTCATGTGGTTATTGGAAATGGTAATTGAGGTCGAACCCATAACAGCATCCACAAGCCCGTCAGCACAATTAGAAAGCGAATTATGATCAACCCAAATATGACTCGACCCGAAAATTGAAACACCATCCCCATCAGCCATTGTTCTCCACCCAAAATGACTGGGGGAGCTCCTCACCATAGCATTCCCAGTGGGCTTACAGTCATGTATATGAAGCCCATGAATAATCACATTGGTCACATACTGAATAGTGATGCACGCTCCATTGGCTATATGAACATTAACTCCACGCCCATCAATGGTTTTAAAACTGTTCATGATCAGTTCTTGTTTCAGTTGTATGACCATGTCACGCTTGAACACAATCCAGAGGGGTTTGTCCTGGATAACAGCATGGCGGAGGGTCCCGGGACGTGGGTTGACGGGGTCATGGTCAGACGGGTCAGTGACGACGTAAAAGCGGCCGTCGCGGCCCCCGATGGCATTGCGACCGAAGCCAATGCCGCAGTCAGCAAGCCGCTTGCGATTACGATGCCAGTTTGGGTCGCACCGCCAACAGTCATCGATGGGGTTGCCAGTTCCACAGGAGAAGTAGCCTAATTTTCTCCTCTCTGTGCTGTTCTGGATGCTCCTGTTAAATCAGGAGGACTTTTGTTAAAGTTTTAATAATATCATATTACACACACACACAAATGACTCCATAATTTTGTAAAAATCAGATATATAACCCTATAAAGAATAACCCATTAACAAAAATCAGGTCCTAATAATGTGAAGATTTAAAACCCAATAAAGAAGAACCCATTAAGAAAAATTAGATCCCAAAATACCCAATAACATAAAAATGTTGGTACCAAAATTAGGTTGAATGCAAACAAAAATTTCTATTTCTCAGGTTCATTCACACAATTTCTTCTTATCTCATTTACCACAATAAGATGTTATGAAGGTACAGAATTAAAAGGCAAGTTATTTGCTAAGATCTGTCGGTGGATGTAATTACTCTCACCCACCCTTTAATTTTTCAATTGCCAAAAACAAGATCTATGTGGGGTTACAGGGGCACTATAGGATTGTTTTTTTCTGTCATTTTAAGAGGCTAATTTGGTATTTTCAGGCAACAGATCAAATTTTGTTCCTGTAATTCTGGGGACAAAAGCAGAAGAAAAGCAAGTAGTACTTTTTGCTTGTTTCTTCACATGTGGGTGAAGCTGCCACAAGAAACTGATAGGTTTCACATAGCACAAGAACATATAAAAAAATATCATGGCATTCTAATCTGCACCCTATGTATGGGTCATGTAATTTACAGGATCTTGGAACCTCTGTTGCTGCTTTTGATACATGCACAGCAGCTCGCACATGCATTGCCCACATATACATAAAGTTGAATGTAAGCTTTACAAACGTCTATTATAAACAAAGCAGTGTAGATTTGGATAACCCTTGAGTAGATATCCGAATAAGCAACTTTTTTAATATTTGCTTAGAAAAGAATTATCCAAATGGCAGATCACTTAGTTCCATTCATCTTTGACGCAAAAGTGCTCGATCAATGAGCTATTACATAAGCCATGATCTACAGCATATTTTAAAAGCTCATAAAGGTCCATTTATTGGTCCGGCTAAATGAGTATGTTTTCTTCGTTGAGTGCATCGTGCTCTATAATAGCTAAAAAAAAAAATTTAACTGTCGTCTTTAAAATCAATTATTTTACCTTTCTCATTTGTCAATATTTCAGATTATAAGCAACAATGATAAATATTCCAAAATATAAAGAATCCTCGCAAGGATACACCATTCAAATCTATCTATGCTATAGTAAGCATGTGTAGTGCACGTGTCAAATTCTTCTTTTTGAAACCCCCCCCAAAAAAAAGTCACCATAGCTTTTTAACTTTCTTCCCTTTAAAAACTCTTAGTAAAACTTTTTCATTTAATACCAAATCGTAAATTAATGAAGGAATTCTGCTTTTTTATATTTAATGTTAAATTCATAACTTATTAAAGAATTTTATATTCTTAGTACGAATACGGCAATAGTATAGATACTGTACAATTGTTTTTGTATGTATAGCATAACTCAGCAGGGTAATGGTGGACTGCTTGAACTTAAATGCTGAACATACTGCAGGGGCATGTGGAGCAATTGAGGAAGAAGGTGGAAAAAAGTTCAAATATACTGCAGATGAGGAGTATGGTTTTCCTATCCTAAATTGACAAATTTTAGGGTAAGAGTAATAATTACTCCCACGAAAATAAGTAGATGAAGACAAAAAAAAGTACTTGAGATGCAATTCCCGAATGAATGCACCATGTGATTTGCAGTAATGGGTTTCACTGTAATCAAATGAACTGGCAATGATGAGAGAGAGAGAGGGAGAGAGAGAAGAGAGAGAGAGAGAGAGGGAGGAACCGACATTTCAACCATGGCAGCGACTTCATCTGGGTCGTCCACAGCATGCTCATTCAAAGCTCCAACCTCTTCCAACCTAAAAAAAAGACCAAAAACCCGTTAAATCCACAACCCAAAATCACCCACAATTGGGGGAGAGTCAAATTTCACCCATAATCAAGTGAACAGAAATGACCAACCAGAGAGCCGTTGATTAAACCGACACTGGCTGGACTACCCGTAACACACTTGTAATACGGATAAAACGATGTATTTTGTCCACTTTACTCTCAAAATTATATGATTTTGATTTCATACATTTTGATAACAAATCGCATAATTGATTAAAACAGTGTAGTTTCAAAGTCAAATCAGACAAAATTATGTCGTTTTGCCGACACTACACGCGCACTGTATAAAAGTTCACTACCGCTCCCCAAATCCATCTTTTGGGGCAACCACCACCACTTTCTGCTGATTCCACAGTGAACCCATTTCGGCTAAAAACAGAGCAATTCTACGTAAACAGAAAAAATAGTGCACAAACAAAAAATCTGCTGGGCTTATTCTTTCAAGATATGGCCCCAGTACTTGATATTTTAATTTGACTCAGATACTATTTTTTTTTCTTTTTGCGCGCTTGTTTTTCTAGTATCTTTTTGCACGTAACTTTTGTCAAAAGAAAGAATAATTAATTCTATATATGCAAAAAGAAATGTATAGATAAATTAGGAAATTATCGCAAACTGCATGGATTCGTCATTGAAATCTCATTTTCTTTAACAATTATTAAGATGAACGTCAAAATTAGACTGATTTCTGTAATATGTACGTTAACTATTGAGAAATTGGTTCAAAAATTACTATGAGAGACTTAAATTCCTTCATACTCGATTACATCTAATTGATATGAACCGGGACACACACCAGAGTATGTTGTGCACTAAAACAATATTGTTTCGACGATAAAATATTGCACAAAGGGAGATAATATTTTGGGCAGCACTTAAACTGGTCAAAACGATATTATTTTAACACGCAGCACACCTGGTAGGTCGGGGACCGCATATTTTTTGGGGTTACTTTTCTTTCCACCGACTAATAACGGTAAGGACATTCCAGTAATTTAGACTAAAATATCCGACAGTTATCCATCGTCATTCATCACACCGACTAGTGCAATAACTGGAAACGACGAAGTACACTGCAACTCTGTGTGTGTGAGAGAGAGAGAGAGAGAGAGAGAGATTTTGCTAGTCGTAGACAGAGAAATGAGGATTAAAATAGTGATTCCAACTAAAAATTGCTTTTTCTAGAGAGAGAAAACTCTAGAGGTAGGGACAGACGCGAGAGGTGAGGCGACTCGTCGTCGGCGGGAAATTTCCTCCAATTTGTACTCGCAGACTGAATGACAAATTTATCCATGCAGGTTGTAAACTTTTATGAAGAGAATTGGGCAATTTAAAAGGTTGTGGAGGGGTAAAAATGGGAATTCACAACCAGAAGAAGATGGAGAAATGAATGCACCAACGGGGTTTGTTGTTGAAGCTAAGGAATCCAAAGTAACAATAACGGAATAAACGGTTCAGATCTGAGGGAATTTGGGATCTTAACGGCTACGATTGTCCGAAAGGTTTGGACAGAAACGTAAGGCTAAGAGATCTAACGGTCGTAGATAGTTTAGGTAGAAATTGACGGCTGGGATTTAAGGAAATATGGTGTTACTGACCTTGTGGCCGCCATTGATGAGTTGTTGGAACTCTGTAAATGCCCTGTTTCTTCGCTCCTGTCAGTAGCATCAAGAAAATGACGAGACGTTAACAAACTTTTCTCTCTCTCTAGAGTACTTGTTTCTCAAAGGTCGTACTGAATCTCAGAAAATTTAATAAATTTATGGTGAAATGAACAATAATGGAGAAGGTCGGAATCGAAAATGTAGACCGATTTCCACCGATTTGGCGAACAATGACTTCTTATTTACGGGAACTAACATGGAAAAACTGCAATTCACTGGCTATTTTGGAGAAATTTTTCCGAAATGCAGAGAAAAACTAACTCAGAGCCTAACAATTCAGCAAGATGGCATGAATTGTGAACTTTGCATTCATGAAAAATATCTATAGCAGAGCACAAAATCCAACTGAAATTTTCCCGAATAAACAATAAAACAGAGTGTGTGTGTGTGTGTGTGTGTGTGTGTGAGTGAGTGAGTGAGTGAGAGTGTGAGAGAGAGAGAGGAAGAGAGGGAGAGGGTGGGGCGGAATTACATTGAAGAAGAGGCGCGGTCCGTTCGCTCAAATGTCACGACTCCGACGAGCAACAGCATGAGAAGAAGAGATGAAGACAGTGAAACCCACTTCTTCGAGACCGCCATTGCCATTACAAACCGCTCTCCCTCTCTCTCTCTCTCTCTGTCTCTCTCTCTCGGTCTTCAGTTTCTCTCTCTACTCTGTCGTAGAAACTGAGAAAAGGGAAAGAAGAAGGAAAAAAAGCTGAGCAGAGAGTCAAAGACGAGAAGCTCGAACGTGACGGCCTCTTTAAATATAGAAGCAAAAGAGAGCTATTGAAATTAACGGTAACGGCCGTTAAGTACAAGAAAAACATTTGACCATGGTTGGGTTAAGTTCTTATAACTAAAAACTTTTTCCCATTATAATCTAATCTGGATTACGGGTTCGAGTCACGAAAGTAATTTCTCAATTTTCGTATGAGGTTTCGTACATTTGGCTCTTTACTGGATTGTGCATTAGCGATAACATCATCCACTCAATATCTCTTTTGCCGCAAGAAATCATGATAGACATCGGAATAGCTAAGGCTCGAGTTAGAGAATTTTCTCACACGACTTCTAATTCGCAAGATTTTCACCATAAGCAAATTCGACCCCGGCGACTACTTAAATACTAAAAACTAACTTAAATTGTGTGTCCTACTTAACTAAAGAGAATACTATTTTAATTAAAAAACATCGAGCTAATTTTATATAAAATAATTCAAATAACTTAGCTAAGGGCCCATTTGGCTCATTTATTTGTCTACTTTTTTTTTAATAATAAGAAACAAACAAATCAAAAAGAAAAAGAAAAAAATTGAGTTGACAAGTAATTTTTATGTTGATTTTCTGTGTATATTAAGTAATTTAGCATTTACTAGGTTTGGCCTAACTTTCTTTTTAAATTGTTTTGTATTTTTTTAAAGTTAATTTTACTTTAAATTTTATAAATTATTGATTTATCTCGATGAGATAAATAAAAAAAAACTAAAACTTAGAAAAATCAAAAAAGAAAAAAATAATGCAAAACAATTTGTCTGTTTTGAATATTTTTATATTTTTATTTTTAGATTCTTTATTTATGTCGAATTAATAATTTAATGAAAATTTGACACAGAATTAATAAATGCAAAAAAATAAATAAAAATAAAAGAATTTAACTTTATGCAGCTAAAAACCTTTTATTCCACTAAATTTAACCACCGCCCTAACCGCCACTAACCGCTCTCACAGTCTCTCTCTTCTTTTCTTTCTCCGCAAACACAAGACCCCAACAACACACTGTGTCACATGCAGTGTCCTTTTTTCCCCATTTATTTCATAAATTTACGATTCTGACCACTCAACTAACTTTAACGGATTAACCTTTGGTTTTTACCGGAATTTACCGTTTGCCACGTAAGTATTCCGTGACGGAGTAAAAGAGGCCGTATGGGGGATAACGTGTACAGACAATCCGGAGGACAACAGAAGTCACGGTTTTGAGCTGATTTCGGGATGTGAACATTCCGTAATGGGATTTGTTTATTTCGTGGAAATATGTTTTCGCGCCCGATATTCTCGCCGGGTGTCACTGAGAAATTGTGGACTTGTACCAATATTAATGGGAATGCTTCTTAGTTACAACTTACAAGGGGTTGTGCAATTAATTATACGTACAGAAAAGTCTCAAGTACACAAAATTCTTGTATCTATATTTAAAATTATTCGATATAGGGATGGAACTATATGAAGACCGGGGGAGACTTGGGTTCTCCCAAAAATTTTATAAAAAAAAATTGAACCTAGCATACATTTTGAAAAATATAGAAAATTTATATTTCGGCCCTCTCCATTTACCCCAAAATAAATTTCGGCCTCCACAAATGTGAAAGTTTAATTCTGCCTCTGGTCCGATGCATGTGAGATATATGAACTAAATGTATTGAACGATTCTGAACATATATATATATATATATATATATATATATATATCTATGCACGAGAGTTGTGTATCTGAACTTAGTCCTAGATAAATATAAAAAGAAATGTAAAGGACAATGTACAAATTGGAATGACCAACCTTATCACCCCAATGCAATTGTCCCAATCTCAAGGGTGATCGTGTGTTTAAGTGACGAAAATAATTTCTTATTTGCAATGAAGTTTCGTACAATCGACTCTATTCCAGATTGTGCAGAGTGATAAACTCGTGTGCTCAATATCCCTTTTCTTATATTTTCGTTTAGCTAGCTCTATCACAAATCTTCCAACGGATTGAGTTATCACATTCGTCTTTCGATCTTGTCTTATCTAGCTATGCTATCTCATTATCATATTTCACAAATCAAGTATGTACATATTCAATCGTATATTTGGAAACCTAATGTACGCTAATTAGAAGATTAAGTTCTATTACTAACCTAACTCGTTCAAAAGCAAGTTGAACTATGAATTTTTCTGTTGACATCCGATTAGTTTCTTTTTCAACATGATCAACAAATACAATATAGAAAGTCTTTGCATACAGTTTTTCGTGTACAAATCTGGACACAGATATATCCGAAACCTTTAGATTTACATGGAGCCTGCAAAATAATGAGGGATCCGCTTGTATTCCATAATTTTAGATACATTTGTTTTCAAATCAATACACAATACGATAAGTCTGTAACGACTTGCTCCCGCCTTAATACTGTCCTCTTTGGTTGCCCAAACCCCATAGACTTCCCAATAGGTCACCCATCCTTGGATTGACTCAAGATGAGCACGTTTAATTGTGAAGTTTCAATGAGTTTTGACACCCTCGCGGCTTTTTAAAAAAATTTGTAGAAAAAAATTTATAATCTTATAAATACCACTGAACTTATATCTACCAAGCAATGTGGGAACCTTGACCACCTATCCGGACGTCTCACTAAGACACCATCTCCCGAACGCCGACTTCACAGTTGGCACCACAGTCTAACTAGGGTGTCACAATCTCCCCTACTTAGGAACACACGTCCTCGTGTGAGACCGAGATTTCTCACATTTATAGTTGGTGTAGGCTCTGAAACCATTTGTAACGACCCCCTCCCGCCTTGTGCAATATTATCAGCTTTGATTGTCCAAATCTCATAAACTTCCCAATAGGTTACCCATCCTTGGATTGACCGAAGATTAGTATGCTTAACTGTAAAGTTCCAATGGGTTTTGACACTCTCACGGCTTTTTAAAAGGCCTTGTACAAGAAAGGTTCATAATCTTATAAATACCATTGAACTCACATCCACCAAGCGATGTGGAAACCTTGGCCACCTATTTAGACGTCGCACTAAGACATTATCTCTCGGACGCCGCCTCACAGCTAGCACTACAGCCTGGCTGGGGTGTCACAAAGTCGAACAAGATAAACGGTTTTGACAACACTAATGTAATTCTGAATGGGCCCCTCAAAATATACCGCCCATATGATGTAACTTTAGTTTAAAGAGGACTAGATTGACTAAAGATGAAACTCTAGGGAATATTAAAGAGGGCGCCTTTGATTTTTCTACCCCATTGGTGGGTTCTCTTTAATCTGCACACACTTTTACGGCTTCTTCTATAATGAACCGTCATGTGATTGACCCAAACAAATAGATTCGGGTCAATCGACCCAATTGCTAAAAATTTAGTGTTCATCTTCCCTTTACAATCTATAAGAAGATATTGAAAAAAACCCAAATTAGTTTAGAGATGAACACTTGAGATTTAGGGGTGTATTTTTTTTTAAAGGTTTTTTTGTATTCTATTTCGGTTGGTTGGTTCCTCTCCAATCTTTCCTCTCTTTGGGTCTCCCGGTTGACAAGTGATATATCGATCGTTTGGATGTCAATCTAGTTGGGATCCTTTCGTTTTCATGTGATGCTTTTTGTCGGTTGTCCCTATTATCATTGTAAATTCTCTCTGATTAATTAAATTTTCTTCTTTATCTTTAAAAAAAAAACTTTTATGGGGTCAGTTCATACAATATTTTTTTTCAACTTTAATTGGGGTTCTCGTTAGTAGACAATAAAATTGGTCCTTATAGATCAGTTGAGACACATGTAAGCTAACTCAGATATTCTCTAAATTTTTTTTTTAAAAAAAAAGGATATAAGGAGTACCTCTTTTTAGCATGTAGAATAAATATATTTTCATGTGTAAATGGGCATTAACATTTGATTCATTATTTCTTTTAGAATTATTTTTCGTAGTCTTAAATTTTTTATTTTTCTCAGTTGAAATAACGTTTCCCATTTACCTGTAGGTTCACAATTATTCCAATAATATCTTCAAGCTTTGACCCTTGCGATGCTATTATTTTTAGAATCCTTTTATTTTTTGAAATTACCTATTTCACATATTAATAAAGTCTTTTTTGCCAATAAAAAAAGAAATAATAAGTTTTTATGAAATTTACATAACCATACTAACTAACTGGACCAAATTTGAAATTATTTTTTACCTGTCTCAGTTAAACATAAATTCAATAAAATGTCTCAGTAACATTTTATTTTATTTTATTTTACCAGTGCTCTACATCACTTCTTTATTTTTATTTTTCTATAATAAAAACAAATAATTCTCTATTTTTTACAACTAAAAATCCTATCATTAACTACTCTCTAATTTTAATCTCTCTGGCTTGGCCTGATAGTCAAGGCTCAAGATTTAAGAGTTTGCTCCCTCCTAAGGTCTCAATTTTGAAACCCTCTAGGTGTTATCAACTCAAAGCAACTCTAACAGTCTCTTCAAATGAGGCCAGTTGGTTACTCTAGCTAGCCAAACGCAACAAATGATCCTCCAACCGTCTCTTTAAATGGCTAATTATTTTAGACTAGTTGTAGTTTGACTCACTACAAGTAGTAAGTTTTCCTTCCCTGGTCTCTTCAGATTTCTTCCATTGGCGTCAAAGGTCTATTCCTATTTCTTCTTTCCTCTTTCCTCTCATGCCTATGTAAAAAGGGGTCTATCTCATGAAAGTTAAGACTTATTCTGAAGAAGGAAAAGGCTTGCAAAACAATATAGATTTTTTTTTTTTTGATTTAGTTAGTTTTATTGAATAGCTAAAATAGAGAACAATGTTGAAATATATATAGGTGAAAAGGTAAATAGCCAAATTAACAAGTGTATATTTTTTGTACTTTTCACTAACTAATTTAACTAGTGTTGTTAAAGTTGCTCTTATATATAAAATCAGTCCATACAGAGTTTTACTCTGGTTTTAATTAAGTCCCCCACCAATGGAAGGTCGGATAAGTCTCCAGAAATTAATCTACTTAGCGTGTAAACTGACCCAAACATTCTGAATTAAAAAAAAAACAACTCTCTAATTTATTTATTTTGGGATTTTCAGGGAATAAAACACCCTCTATTTTTATTTTATTTTGTTAGTACCTTTTGTGGGAGAGGGTATTGACTTTGGGAAGGAAAACATAATGAGGTTTTGTGTAATAGGACTTGTCTCTATTGCCTTTATGGGAACACGATCATGTCCCCATGTAACACCCCATATGCCTCCCATCATAACATTATTTCACGTTCTCTTTAGCCCCAAAATTATTGAAGATTACACCTCAAGTTTTTACCCCCCACCTCCTCCAGCTCTCATGCATAAAAAGCTTCACAAAGCATCATCATATACATAAATGTACAATCGAATAAACCACCACCCATTGATTGCATGGACCAATCGAGCATGCATCACTCCTAAGGATAGGTAGGGGGGCGATCGCTATCTCAAACTTTTGGAATAACTTTATGCAGAATTGTTAAATTCGTCATTCTAATTTGATACGTCTTTCTGAACTCGATTAACACCTGTTTCTACAGAAGAAATAATTCGTTAGTCTCACCTGGCCAATACCAATTGGAAAGCATTAATCCCATCCTGGTATGTAGTCTTGCGATTAGACCTACAGGCTATATAATATCTGGTACGTTTGAACATACGCTCGATCCAGTCTTATCTTCATGGCTCATCTGTTAAATGGAATGGGGTGGCCCAATTCCAAAAAAAAAAATTGAAATTTTTTACATCACCTAAATGTCTTTTGTCTAGAAAGAACTATTTAGTGTCCCTAAAATACCGTCATGAGTATTTTAAGTCTCCTCTTTTTCTCACATTTGTATGAACTTATACGTACACCATATGCGGTTGAAAAAAGCGTGGGCACCACATTGCAATGCCCCTGAAGCACCGAATATTTATTTCTTTTATAGAATGATTAATAAATTAAAATACAGAAGAGGACGAGACTAAGACAAGCTACGAACCATGAGTAAGAATGACGATTCACCCCAAATCTAATTTCTAAGTTCACTACTGGTCAATGGGCATGAAGTCGATTACAATCTGAGAAAAATTCCAGTTAAGCAATATATAACTGTTGAACAAGCAACTAACCTTACTTAATTAATTTGCATTAAAATAAGCATTGTCGTTTGATCGGACGGTCTATATATATTAGACGGTTAGTTAAGTAGGGCATGGTTTTTGTTTTGATGTTGATAACAGAGCTAAATTAATCATGACGTGGCTCTTTTTGTGGAAAATATAACAATATTTTCCTCTTTTATTTGTTACTTTAGACAAAAAAAAAAAAAACAGAGTCATCCTCACTTAAGTTGTTGGACTGATTACTGAGATTTTAGTTGAGGGACCTAAAAAGATTTAGATCATCAAGCCTTAACCATTTAAAACCTTGATTAACAAGCAAGGGAGAGAGAGAGAGAGAGAGAGAGAGAGAGAGAGAGAGAGAGAGAGAGGGTAATTTGTGTTATACCCTCCCAAAATCTCTGGTAATGAATATGGCCTACAAAATCTACACCTTTTCCTTTTCATTCTTTTTCGTTTTGTAAAGATTGCAATTGAGTAAAGAGTGGAATAAAAACATCTCTCTTCCTCTCTCTCTCTCTCTCTCTCTCTCTCTCTCTAAAGTGAGATGTAGTTAAAGACCAGCAATTGTCTTGACCGCACCGCAATTTTTGCTACTTTGGTTTATGTTTTATTTACTCTAATTTTGGGCATGACTCCAATTAGTAACTAAATGGGTTGGTTTAAAGGTTGCATTAACTTATAATTAACTAACAAGAGTTAAAGGGCCAACTTTATGCGGATGACCCGACCCGACTTCTATGTATCGAATATGAACTCGTGAAAGATTTGTTAAAGATTCTTATCGATAATAATAAAATTTTACCCGTAACAGTCTTTACCTAAATTTGAACTATTAAAAATACTCTTAGAAGACCAAGATTCCATAAACGGCTCTTTTGCAGTTTAAATTTAGTCTGATGTCACCAGATCTTACTAACTGTTGTAGGTTGAAATACACAATAGTGGGCACTCGGCCCACTGTCATCCTCAGCCCATCTGTGCTCAGTCGAGTCAGGCTAGACCCAAAAACCACATTACTTATTCTCGGGTTACAAGCCGAACGGCCCACAGTTCGGTCACTCTCAATCTTTGGCCAAACGACGTTCGGCATCACCACATAAGAGGTGTGCCCTCCATATAGGAACACAGGGAAGATAATTACGGTACATGCAGGCGTGCCTGTCCAATTCACACGGAAGTGAGACACGTGGCAGGACCACTGCGATTCCCAAACCACGGTGCTACCGAAGCCTCCGATAGACAGTTGGGTTCCTACTTTATAAATACTTTAAAGACACTTCCATTTCAGGTACACACGCACATATATATACTCACAGTAGCTCTTACTTTTTAAGTTACTTTCGCTCTCACTAAAAAGCCAACTTGATTGTCAGAGTGCTCACCGAAAATTCAACCCCTGTCAGCATTAATTTAGTGTTTTGCAAGATTAGCAAGAGGGTTTGCCATTTGTAACTGGGAAGTCTAATTTGAATTCGAGACTCCACACTAACCATTTTCATTTGAGGTAGTGTCTTATTGTTATGCGTTATATAAATACTAGCAAAAAATTCCTTGCTGTACACGGAACAAATTAAAGTATACTCTATTGATATGAACGTAAAATTACATGTTATTTCAGTATTTTAAATGAAAAGCATTAACCAAATATAGTTTGGAACTAAATTACTTTTAATGATTGATCGAGGTCAATCAAAGTTTGGAAGTAAATTACGTATGGTGAAGAGGGATTGGATTATTATTGATCAAACAGATAAGTATTATTTTGGATTTGAACTGTTTCCGAGGACAATTATTTATTTGAATTTCATTTATTTGATTAATATTTACACTACTTTATATAGATTAAAAACTTAAGTATTAATTAAATTTGTAATCCAATTGTAGTCTATCACTTGGTGCGCTTTTAATCAAAAGGATAAGTATTGGCATATATTTCATTTGAGAAGGATAATTTAAATTTATTTTGTTAAATTAATATCTACATTCTCATTTGTTTGATTTAATTTGTGCAATTAATATTTACATTATTTTTTATAAATTAAAAATTTATCAATTTAATTTATAACCCAATTGTGTTTCGCCACCTGGCACATGCGACTCTCACGAAAAGTCGTCTTGTAATACTATATAGTATAAAGTACGCAAATATTTTTTTGTTGTGCTAACTATATTGTTGCAGTCCGATCTGGTCCACTCCGATACCCGTCCTGTTTGAATTGGAGTTTTGAAATATTTTTCGAGAATCGAATCAAATTTAGAAGCAAAATAAAGAAAAGTTCGAGAATCGTATCGGAGGCGGGTCCACGAATCCCTGCCAAGATCCCTGTGCTAAAAATATCAATCTGGTCTGATCTGATCTGATCCATTCTGTAACCCACCCCGTTTGAATTGAAGTTTTGAAAATTTTCTCGGGGTTCGAATTGGATGTAGAGGCAAAATAAAAAAAGTTCGAGAATCGTATTGGATCGAGGTGGGTCCACAAATCCCTGCTCCGATCCACGCCCTGATCCCTGTGCTAACAATATTGATCCGATCTCATCCAATCCGCTCTGTTTGAATTGGAGTTCTGAAAATTTTCTTGAGAATCGGACCGAATTTTTAAGGCAAAAAAAATTCAAGAATGGTATCGGATGCATGTCCACGGATCCCTGCTTCGACGCCTGTTCCATTTTTGATATGTACTAAATATACGGGTATTTATCGTTATAATTATTAAATATATAGTTTTTAGAAATATTTTTTATGTGTATTTTACTAAAATTAAAAAAATAATTAAAGTTTCTATTTTATTGAATAGTTTTGAACTTTTTTCGGAAAGGAGGCAATAAAGGGTGGAGATGATTCTATGTTCAGAAAACGCGACGAACATAAAGACAGATCGAATTTAAAAATCAAAGATGAGATATTCACATCCATTTTTCAATCTTTCTCGTTACCATTATGATTTGGTTGGTAAAATGGGGAATCATTAAAAAAATTCTGCTCAACCGGAATGGAATTTTGGTCAACATTTTCTGACATCAAAACTCTAGGGAACACATGATTTTGATACTTATTAAGCAGACTGTTCCAGGGTGCAAAAAAGAAAAGAAACAACCTTCAGAAATTACACCCCTAAGTTCATACAGAAGGAAAGGGAAGTCTGCTCCACAATAACCGTGTTTTGCAGTAAAACGACGTTATTTAGTACAAAAGATACACAAACACTGTTTTAATTGTCCTTTTTACGCGTCAAAACGATATCATTATGAGTCTTTTGATGCACAACAAGACTCTCAAATCTACATAGAATAGGGTAAATAATTGAGACACTAAACCATTAGGACACACACAATTCTGACAGGACTTTTGACCAACAATTTTAAATCATTTGACTGTTTGAACTGCACTGCCCAATGTTTTCAAAAAATAAATAATTAAACAAATGGGTAAAAATAGATGCCTTCAACCACTTCCAATTCTTACTAACTAATAAGTAGGGAAAAAAGTGCTTTAAAAAAACAGCTACCCAATAGACTAGTGATATTGGTGTGGCTCACTTGTGTATTTGGTGGATTTTGGTTAGTTAAAAACAACATATTATAAGGTTCTTCCATAAATTTGTACCAAGGGAGCCAACCAAGATCCCTTGATAAAGCTTTGTTCGATAAAACAATTGATTCGTTTTGATAGCTTAAGAACAAATTAATTAATCCCTATGGATTAGTCGATATTACAAGATGATCTAATGGGTTGGTTTAATACGATTAATATAAACCACAGTTGTTTGGTTTCGAAAACCCAAATTCACACGGCCGGTAGCTCAATTATTAAGGAGTTGAATTTGGGATATTTTTGTTATAGCGTAATTTTTTGAAGGTCTTAACATCTCGTATTCGATTCTCATTACGGCTTGTAAACATTTGGATTGTTTCACATATCTCCAAGATTTATCCATAAGGCCTTGTATGCTGAATAAAAGGGACGGACGGTTGAAGTTCTAAAATATTAATAGACAAAAAAGATTCCAAAAAGCTTATAATTCAGGATTCGGGAGTCCTGCTGTGAGTAACTCGCAATAAACACTCTGAACCCTCCTACCCCCACTTCTTTAGGCTAAAAGAATATGGTACTTTATAAGATTGGTAGATACTATTAAAAGTTATAGCATCACTAATCTTTAGTTCAGTAGGCAAAACTCCAAGTATTCCATCAACGAAAAGTCTCCACACACCCCTTTAAAGCATAGATTCAAACATAGATCTGTTCGAAATCGTCCGATATACATAGAGTTCACATTATTTTAGAGAATCTCACGTGCATCAGATAATTTCAGACACATCTGAATTCGAATCTGTATTTTAAATATGTAGCCTTGCTCTTCCATCAACTTATAGAAGCCAGTTTTTGGATCAAACAATCTGGTAGATAGTTTGGCTTGAGCTTAGGGATGTAGCTAGATAGCATCATATATAGGGCCTGTTTGGGCGCCTCTTTTTTCAATTTTTCCATTCCCATTTTCCTGTTTTACATGTTTGGGCGCCAATTTACAAAACAGGTCTGCAGAATAGGTTCTAAGTTTTTACCGTTTGGAGCCAAAAATGCAAAAGTAGGGTTGGAGGTCCTTTTCCCATTCTCATTTTCGACTTCCAGAAATTGAAGACGTTCCTACCCCTCCTGTATTTTTATTAGAATGTTGTTTTTTTTATGTATTGGGTAATGTTTCATATGTTTATGTATGTTTTTAAAATTGTGCAATGTTAATTATATTTTTTCGAACCAACTCTTTTATTTTTTTTTCCAATAAAACGTACGAGAGAATTTCAAGTTGTTTAAAAAACAGAGGAAGATCAACTATAAATATTTTCTAAAAACAATTTTTTTCAAAAAATAGACGGGCCATTTCACAAAATATTCTTCAATTATAATTTTAAATAAATTACAAGTCTTCATTTTCACTAAGGGCAAATTGGTCAAAAATAATCCATAACTCATTTTCAACATTCTTCTCCCAAACACTACTACTTCTGCAAAACACATTCTGCACATGTCTCCCAAATACTTCTCCAAATTCAAAACTTATTCTGGCCATAATCCAAAAAACTAAAAAGCCAAAAAATCAAAACTCAAAATCTAAAAAGTAGGCTCCCAAACACCCCGTAATCTAGCTAATTCACGTGTTAATATGCTTCCTATTTTAAAAGAGGGGTCCTAAACCGTAGGGAAAAGCTAATAGGAATTAGGACGGCTAGCTAATTAGGTAAATTATACCTATGATTAGGATCAGATAGATGGTTTGGTTGATAAGGTCGTGCTAATTCCAGCATTTTAGGTCGGGCTATGGATGATGGGCGCCCAAAGGCATATAGCTCAAGAGGCTTTGATTTATATCTATTTTTTGACTGTTGACGTATTATGCAGCAAAATGACGTCATTTTGGTGTAAAAACAAAGATTCTTTTCAGTTGAAGTTTGTCCGAAATAGTATTTTATGCACTAGAACGGTGCAGTATTGACGCACGGTACACTTTTGTTGTGCACTATGCACAACAGTTTACAAATGAATTTGTTTGCATAGATTTGGACAAAAATGTGTCCGAAATTGTCACACTTCGTCCCACATCGAAAGTCTACATAGGTGATATTGGGTATATAATGAACCATATATACTACTACAAATAACTTAGACTTAAGCATTTTATGTCATGGATTGGGCTCTAATAAGTTATTGGGCTAGTGGTATACATGGGGCGTTACGGATGGTATTAGAGCCACCCATGTATACGATTGAGTGTGGAGTCCGGACTTTGTTTGGTCACTAGGGAATAGACCTGGAGTTAAGCCGTGGTGACTCTAGTGTTCAACCCCTTGCGAGGACGCAAGTTCATAAGGTGAGGAGATTGTGACATCCTATCTCATATCGAAAATCTACATGGGTGATCTTGAGTATATAATAAACTATGTATAGTACTACTGATAACTTAGGCTTACGTATTTTGGATCATGTTGGTGGGCTCCAACAAGTTATTGGCTAATGGTATACATGAGACATTACAGGAATTATCAGATGCATATAGAGTACTTAAAATAGTAAAGGTTTCATATGCATCATACGATTTCGATCAGGTCTGTGTCTCGATTTGTGCACATAAATATGTAGTAATAGATTTTTCCTTTTTATTCTGCATGTTGAAAAGTTTGATATGTATTGTTGAGCATTATTATATCATTTTTTTAACCGCTTAAACTTGTAAAAGTACGAGTGGTCTAACAAAGTATCAGAATTCAGGTTGACAGATGTCTCAGTGTATACTTCTTGTCTCAATTTATTCTCGTATTTATCGTCAAGTTGGGTCTTCATATGTATTTAAGATTGAGTTGTCAATGAGGATAGATGTTTCATAACTTCATCTGTAATGAATATCTTGATTCTCAACTTCGACAATTGATTGTGGTATCTAAGTCATCAACCAAGCATCGTAAGGGTTTGTTTGGTTATCTTATTTTATTGTCTTTTTCTATTGTGTCTAGATTCAAATCTAAAATAAACAAAAAAGTCAATATAAAGTGGAAACCAAACGTGCCCTAATTCCACATGGATATTGCCTATTTTTTTGAGTGCATGTACGTTATTTTTTGTAAGTTAAAAAGGGTGAAGGAGGGGATAAGAAGCCGATATATGACCATAGAAACACTCGACCGAAAGTGAATTTCAGAAGAAATTACTAACCCGTAAATCTTTACCTTTTTACCAAAATTACATCTGTAAATAACCCAAATAATTTTAATAAAAAATAAATTGATTTAGTTATTTATATTGTATTTTAATTCTTATTTTATTAAATTTTTAATTTTGAAAATTGGTAACTCACTCAAACGACCTCTTCGAATTCTGATCAGGCAGATTAGGATTTTACTTATCTTCCAACCCTTAGGATGTAATTGTCATAGTTTATCGCATGTTTAGAACACTAAATTGCACTAATTAGCTATCTGTTTGAACTAATGAACTCAGATTTAGAATTTTTAGATTCCAAGAAAAATGAAGGGCCGCTCAAGCAAGCTCCTCAGATATTGACAGATCTTGACCCAAAGACCAGAATCTATATCTTTTTAGACCGCTCAAGCGAAAATTACAAAATTTCTAGTATGTTGTCTGGGAATTACGACAGTGGATTTTAGACTATTCAACCCTCTATTTTGACACGATTTCACTCTGCACATGTATACACTTATGGTTTGACATGTCCATGGGTCCCCGAGGGACTTTGTGTGAAATGGATGACCAATCAAGACTATGTGATTCTGTGTTAAGGTGGTATTATGCATGACCAGGAATGATGTTTTACGCGAAACTGTTGTCTATGGAAAATGTGAAAATCTGTGAATATTGTGAAAGAAATTAAGAACAAACCAATAAAAGTGGAATGGATAATCTCAGTCATCACGCTGTTTGTTGCCGGGCTAGATTTTTGAAATTGTTCCAGGTTAGATTGCTGAGATAAATTGGTGGTTAGATTCTTCTTTCACTCTTGTGCCGGATTAGATTCTCCAATTGTGTTGGATACCAGGTTAGATTCCCATGGATAGTGGTTAGATTTCTCATCCCATTCTTGTATTTCGAGTTCGATTCTCGAACTGGATTAGATTCCCACTGGTCGTTGAGCCAAGTTAATATGGGTTTGATTCCCTGAGCGTTGTCCCGAGTTAAAGAACACAATAAAAATTGAGTATAAAATACTTACGCGTTGTTTAGTATTTTTACTATCAGCATGCGTTGTCTTTATTCCATTATGTATGTTGCTATATCTGCCAAACACGTTATACCTGTTTATTCCGCTATGCTATTACAACCTTTGGGTTTGATGTTTCGGGTAACAATTCGTATTGACTGTTAAAACTCATAGGTGCAATTTCTTTGCCCCTGCTCTTTCATGCTAAATATAGATGTGTAAATTGAGGACCCGGTGGAGCAGGTTGAGCCGAAGACAACCGACAGAGATACCATCAACTGGTTGTCCTATCCTTAATTTAACCCTATTTTGAATTTATGATCGATTTCCATGTAAACCCAAAAATACTATTTTGGTTAATTTAATTTTTGCACTCAAACACTCTGTTTTAGATTTCTGTCTTTAATAACTTTGTCTTATTTAATAAATGTGAAATTTTCTTTAAAATAGTTTTTTTAAGAATCAAATAATTAAAATAACGTTATGCAAATTACAAAGGAAAATTTTTTGGTCTCAAAAAAAAAAAATTTTTTAAATTCAAAATGAGTGGACTAGATTTACTTGAGTGTGTAGACTTTCAAACTCAAATGAATCTTAATCCTTGATTTTGAATTCAGGATTGTTTTCGAGGACCGTAGTACTCCTCAATGACAAATTCAGCATCACAATGGCATGAAAATAAATAGACAAACAAACAAAGACTTTAACTCCTTCACATAAGGTACATTAAACCCACATGATATGTGCATAACCTAACACAAAAAACAATAGAATAGTATTGATCATAAAACTCAGAGAATTAGTGAACTATATGTCAGTCGACCCAAATGTCTCCTACCATATACATTGGTGCACATGGAATTTAATTCTCAACTAATCCAAAGTCCAATTGATGTACCACATTCCCCCAAATCCAACTATATCTATATCTATATCTATGTGTGTGTGTACTGTGTTTTCCCAATAATAGACTTTGAGACGTAACTTCAGATTGGATCATATCTGCCATGCAAATACAGAGAGGTTTTTGCTGGCATGGTGGGGGCTTGTACTTCCAAGTACAGCACATCCTCTACTTCAAACCATTCACTTGCTTCAGCTGATTATTCAAATATAAATTCAAAATAATCAAATATAAATAATTATTATTAATTATTAAAATTATTCTTAAAAAATATTTTGCTTAAGTTATTTATTTTTTAATACATATGTAATTTATAGAGATAGATAAAGACGTATTGGTAAGTTATTTTTAAATTATATTGTACGAAGTAAAACTTAATCTAATTCAACTCGTTTAATATACTATTTGCGGTAAGTTTTGACCAAATTTAATGCAGGATTTTGTTTGACTCTATCGGATAAATGACAGAATTTTTCTCCTACATAACTCTAATAAGAACAATTTAGCCCAAATAATAATCAATAAGTCAATAATTGAGGACTATTGTGTCTTTTATTTTCACTGTACATTCTTACCACGTGGTACAAACCAAAGCCAAGAATATTATTTTACCGGAAACAATTTAGCCCAAATGGGTTTAAGTTTTTAGGAATACAGTAGTCAATAAACCAATAATTTGGTTTGGCAAATGGAACCCAAATGGAAATTGTGAAATTCCAGCCAGGCTATAGTGTCAGTTGTGAGGCTGGGTGTTCAGGAGGGATTCTCGGTGACATTTAGAATGGTGATGAAGAGTCACACACCGCTTGTAAATACAAAAGTTTGGTGGTATATATAATAAATCACAACCTTACCTCGTACAAGGCATTTTAAAGTCTTGAGAGTCCTAGAGCCCAATAAAACTTTACAATTAAACGTGTTTGTCTTGTAGCAATGAAGAGATAAATGATCTGCTAAAAAGTCTATGATGTTTGATCAACTAAAGTTGGTAATATTATACAAAGTGGGTACGAATCGTTACAAGAATTCACTAGCTTCTATCACCAACAACATCGTTCAATCCACAATTAATGTAGACAAGAAGGATAATTTCTAAATGTATAAGGGGACGTTATAGTACCAGATTGCCCTACAGCTGTATAATTCGCACAACTATACAAAATTTAGCCACGTTTAAAGCGGTCGAGGGCAAATATGCACAGTATTCAAATCCCAAGGAGTTGATTAAGTGAAAGAAGATAGTGTAACTAAGGAATTTGCCTTTCAGGGTCATGAGGTTGAATTTCACCAAAATTAATCACTAGGGGCAATTAGAGATTTGTTCGATCGTTAATTTCAAGATTCAAGAATTAGTCGACATTATATTGGGATTAATTTTAAAGACATCCAGATACATTTTTTATATAAAAAAAAAAAAAATTGTGCACAACATCCAATACACATGCTTTGTTACACAAGTGAAGTGTCAAAGATACGGTCCATTTGGCCTGGCTGAATTATTGGATTATTCACTGTTTAATTTTTTGTCCTTATTTGAAATTTTTCTTTAAGTTTTTGTTTTTCATCAATTTTTTGATGATTGTTGGTTCGTCTCGACAAGAGTTTTTAGAAAAGTTATCAATCATCGGCTAAATTTGAAAAAAGTTCAGAAAAGACAAAAAATAAGCCAAAAACAGCGTCCGTGTTGGCTTATTTTCGTCTTTAATGACTTTTTTTTAACTTTTGGACATAATTTTATACTTTTTAGGTTTCTTTCGTCGATACGAATCAATAATCCACGAAAAAATGACATAAAAATAACAAATAAAAAAAATTTTGAATAAAGACAAAAAAAAAAACCCGAATAATCTAGCCTGTGTTAATTTTGGCCAAATGCACCCATATACTATACATAACTCTTATATAAAAGGGGGTCCAAATCCAACCAGTTTCACCCAAAATAATCTAGTGGGTCCGGCCCACGAATTTATTAAGGACAAATAAGACTGTAGCTAAAGACACGGTTATACGAGGTAGGGACCCACGGACCACGGTAACACCACTCACCGCTCATCAAGGCCACCAACCAACCTTCTGATTGGCTGACTTTTTTATTTATTTAATTTTTCCTCATTTGTATTTCTAATTAGTACAAGTTTTCGATTGGGTGACTTTTTATACCCTACTTTACACTCTTCATGTTCCCTTTACTTTTCATTGAATATATGCTTCCGGAGTGATTGGCGGTTTTTCACTTTGGACCAATCTCAACCGTTGATTTTTATGCCAAGAATAATATGGATTGATGAAAAATTTTGGGTGGTCAATTGTTTGGCAACGCCATGTGATTGTAAGGTCAGGTTGGTGTAACCATCCTACCAGAAGAATCTATGGAATTGGGGGTTTCGGGTTTTTATTTATTTATTTATAGGTTAGAGTGTTTGAATCAGCTTTCGCATTCGTGTCGATTAATTTTTAGAAGATCAATCTCACCGTTTATTTATGAATATTCTGATTAAAGTCAAAACAAAGCTCTGTACGTATAAACTGAACCTATAATGGCCCATTCGTTAGCAGTCAAAATTATGGAAGAGATCTGGTGGATAGAGTAAGAGGGATATTAATATAGTAGAATGACACATTTATTATAGAGTAGTGAATAGTTATAAAGAGTTTGTTTAAGCATTTTTTAAAGAAGGGGAATATGATAGATATCAGTAGATGGATGGCATTTTCGTAAATTCTTGTAATTAATAGAAGAAGAATATGGAAGAAGGATAAGATATAGATAAGGAAATGGGTGAGATAATTTTATTCCTTTCTAGGTGGATAAAATTTAGACCCTGAATATCATATTCAGAGTCCAAAGACGTAAACAAATCTTAAATATAACAACCCCATATTCGGAGTGATAATTTTATTCTCTTCTTTTGACCTCTAACAAATAGCTCCTTAAGTGTTGATAACACTCTATATGTTTTGAACCTAATACGTTAGGAGAAATAGAAATCCTTACATCACAAGTTTTGAGTACTAGACTAACCTCTTGGGGTTGGGTTCCATGCTATGAAGCACGATACTCCGAAACTAGTCGCGTACGCGTATTGGATACTTTTCGGATATCAATATCCGCCCGATACGTTCCGATACGTATCGGATATGCCTAAGAAGTATCCAGTATTAAAATTAAATCAATTTAATTTCGGATACATTTCCGATATGGCTGGGGTTAAAAATGAATTGTTTTTTTTAAAAATAACGATAAGAGAAAAACGTGTAATTATATCGTAATTATATCTTGATGTTTCTTTTATTTATTTATTTATGTTGTATGCTTTATATTGGGGTGGAAACTGTAGGTAGGCAAATGATAATAAACATAATTAATCATGTTTCTCTTGTAGGAAGATGTCTGAAATTGAAAGTATCGGATTATCATAGGTTTGTATATTTACAAAATAAAAGGGGAGTATCTGTAGTGTATAAATAGTGAGCGCTTCATAGGTCTCAAACATGGTATTAGTAATTCAACTACACTTTTATTTCTTTTGGCTAATTTTTTATGCGTATTATATGATTAATAATTATAAAAATAATAATTTTTACAGTCGTATCCCCGACGTATCCGTATCTTACTTTTTTAGGTTTTGCTATATCGTCATATTTGTATCGTATCATATACGTATCACGTATCTGTATCCGTGCTTCATAAGTTCCATGTTTCCTATACATAAAAACATATATTTATTACTACTATAAATGGGGCATCCTTTTTTAAGCGAGTGAAAAATTATGAAGCTAGATCACACTTTTATTTTCTGGAATTATCATGTTCGAAATACGAACCCCAAAAACTGTAAGGGTATAACTGTAATTAAAAATAAATTTGCCCAAAGCTTACAAAGTGCTGGCAGTTAAGTCATCATCTTCGATACGCTATTCATCCATCTCTCTTGTTGTTAGTCAATTTCACCAATAATTTCATGATTTGTACTGAAACTCTCTCCAATAAGACCAGTTTGTTGCCCCTCTTTGACCTTATAAATCACTGAGTATGTAATTTTGTTTAATTTTACGAGCGCAAATATTACTGTACTTGTAGTATAATATTCTTTTACCTTAACATGACGTGTTATGTCTCAATCACAATAACCGCATTGACATCTCTCTATTCTCTCTCAGCATATATGTACCTATTAGCGGTCGGTCCACGATAGGAAAATCTAGTGCTCGAAATAAAGAAACAAAAAATAGAAAGAACTTGGACGACTAAAGAAATAAGTAATAACGAAAGGGACATCTTCCTATTTACAAGTGTTTCCATCTTGACGCAATCGATAGACACATGAATAGAAATTCTGTAGCATCGGGTAACCAAGTCAAAAGAGAATCGTGAGAAGTTGTGCTAGACTACCGGGCTACCTCCTCTAGCAAGAGCAGGTAGCTATAAACGACAAATTTACTTACCGTAAAAGACAACCAAATATCAAACACTATATTCAAAAAATAAGAAAACCAACAAGGCGTATAGCGGATAGAGGAAAGATCGCATTGGGCCTATGAGGCCTTATGCTGCTCCAAGCAAAATAAGGATGGGATGTCTTTCTTGTAGTACAAAATCCTTACTATACTTGTAGTGTAATAAAGATTCAAATCCTCTTGTTTAAGTTCTAAATGAGCTGTATTTAAATTCTTATCGACCGAACCTCATCCCAAATTTAAAAAGATAATTTAAATTATTTTGTTCGACAAATCAAATTTGTCACGTAAAGAATGAATTACAAAGAATGATTAAATATCTCCTCTAGTTTGCCATGTCCTTTCTTTTTTGACTAATTTCTTTTATGTGGGAATCAAAGAATGAGAATGTGAACTTATAAACTTAAAATAAATTTTAAATGATACAGAAAATTTTAAAATTTGCAAACGTTTAGAAAATTATGGAGACAGAAAAAAGAAAGGGATAGCAGCCCAAAGCTGTTCTTGGGTGATATTGGGTTCAAGCCCAAATACCAATGAGAGTATTGCAACCAGCTAGGCTTAGAAATGAGCCTCAACCCAATCCTCTCGTGGGCTTCTTGCAGTTCTACCTTTAACATTAACAGTAGATAATTAAGAACCGACGTGTCTCGTGAAGTTCTAAACCCGACTCACGTACCACTTGAATCAGCGAACAATTGAATCCTTGGAACCTGCTTCAATCCTAGGATGTGATGGGTCAACATAAAGGTGCCAAACGGCTCCTTCGTTAAGAGCTGGCTCGCTAGGTGATCGAAAATCACTTAGGTCAATGAGGATTCACTCACTCACTCACTTACTCTTTTAAAACCTTTAGCCTTTTCTGTTAGTACTCATTCACTCGATATTGATCTTCTTGCGTTTTCACTTCCAGTAATTGAGCCCGCGATATTAGGTTCGGGCCCAAGTAGCAATAAGAGTCTTGCAACCAGCTTGGGTTAGAAAATGGGCCCGTAGACCATGACTAAGTGGCTCAGAAAACATCTATGCATCCCTAAGACAGCAACAAAGGAAATCCATCCCTTAAGCACGAAAAGGGGAGCCTGACGCACAATAAACATTCTGTACAGCAAAACGATATTATTTTAGTATAAAAAATACTGCCCGAACACTCACCTAACTATTCGAACAGTGTTTTATATACCAAAAAATTATCATTTTAACTCACAATACGTTTTACTGTGCATAACATGGCCCAAATAACTTAAGCCCTCAACTAAAATGCTATCAAAACGCTAAAACGACAACAAAGAATGGGCTGCTGACCCACTAACCAAAATGGATTGAAAAGAAAAACATGGATCAAAGTCAAATAGTTTCTATTTTTCCAAATAGTAATGCAGGTGAAACAATAAACTCCTAGGGCTTATTATTTGCTAGGGCAATAGAAATGGTTCAATACTATCACTCCGGATATATAGTTTTTCGAGTTTATCGTATTTGTGGTTTGTTTACTTTTGAGTACCTTGGTTATGATGTCAAGGAACTATTTTATTAGTTTGGAAGAGAATAAAATTATCTTACTCCTTCTTCCATCCATCTTATGCCCTTCTACATATCCCTCCTATTTATAAAAATATCATTAAAATACCATTCACAACTCGTATTCTTATTTTAAAAAAACATATTCAAACGAACTCTTTACAATTATTCAACCATCTATAATAAATCTCTTATATATCTTTCTTTTTACAATATCTACCATATACATTCTAAAAATTTACTACTAACAAACGGGCCATCAAAACATCTCCAACCAGAGAAGTCAAATCTCCCATGATGCCCTAATAATAGAAAATGGTATATTTTTTATCCAATTTTACCTCCAAATACACAATAAACTCAAACGTGAATTTGGCACTCACTATTTTGTTTCAGAATCTACAAGAAGTATCAATTGCCTTTTGAAGTGTGTGGACTTTATATAGGTTTTCAAAAAAGGGATTTGGGGAGTTGTACTGTAGTATTCTGTAGTGTGCATATATTGCGGACAAAGCGACGTAGTCTAATTCGTTTTGTTCTCGAAACTACATCGTTTGGACTTATCATATTAATTGTTATCAAAATTGATTCATAATGCATGAGATAAAAAATGATGTAGTTTCAAAAGTAAAGACGACAAAAATACGTTGTTTTGTCTACACTACACGCGCACTATATGGAAGTTGCACTACAGCCTCCTCGAATCATAAAAAAAGATACAAGTGAAAATTTGACTTTAGACGGAAAGATTTTTTGATTTCAAATTTAAATATGTCAAATTGACACATAAACCTTAAATAAATTTGTCGCTTTTAAATTTGAAGTTGGAGATGCTTGCTCCAAGAGCAGAGCTACCCAGTAGCAGGAACGTCAGAGGTGGGATGGAAATTTCGATTTATTCCATCCTTCAAGCTATCCATATACTGTCCCTTTATCATATACGAATCAGAATATTTTTCTATTTTGAATTCGCACGCCTCTTCAAACAAACGAACAGCCCAAAGAAATAAAGAGGTTAATTCCATCCGATTCGTCCTGTTGTCATCCCTAAGAGCTACCCAGTGCAAGTAGCTCGGACTTGGAATGAGAATTTCGATTCATTGTATCATTCACGCTATTCATATCCTGTCCCTTTATAATAAACGAATTAAAAAATTTCTCTTTCTAAATTCACACGTCCCTTCAAACAAACGAAGAACCCAAAGAAATAAAAAAGTTAAATCTGCCCTGTTGTCATCTCTAAAAGCTACCCATAGTGAATAGATCGGAGTTGAGATGAGAATTTCGATTTATTATATTCTTCACGCTTTCATATTCTATCTCTTTATAATAAACGAATAAAAAAATTTCTCGTTCTGAATTCGGACACCTCATCAAACAAAAGAACAGCCAAAGAGTGAAAAGAGGTTGATAACTCAAACTTGTTCTCTATTCCTACTTGTTGACAAATTCTTGTTGCCCTATTTATGGTTTCCACCAGAACAATCTATCCAAAGATTTTTCCAAAAGGGTGCTGACATCCTAAGAATGTAAAATGCAAACGGTGGTAGAAAATGTATAAGGTGTGGCAACAAGCAAGTACCTTAATATGCTCCACCCACTAATATTGGCTCAAACTCATCACGCCCACACATCAGGATGATTTCATCTACCCATATTGGCGTGGCAACTGATTCTACGACCAGAAACATCAGTTGTAGCAAAGCTGTAATGGTACCGGATGTACATTACCCTTATCTCCTCCCCAAAATGCCGTCTTCAGTTTTCCTTCTATTCATTCAAACTGTTGATAATTCTCATTTTAGGCCATGCATTTTGGGTCCACCTTTTGTTTTGAATATTTATAATAATTTGGCCCGTGTATTTCGTACATATTACTTTCCAGTATACCTAATTCCTCAAAGCCAAGTTCTTTCTTGATTTAGCAATTCCATGATCAATTTCACACATTTCTGGCATTTGCTATTCATCCCTTTCTAATTGGGTTTTTGAGTTGGACTTAATGTGATTGTAGTGAGCCTAAAACCGATTTGGGCTGTTAATTAGACGAGATTCACCAACGAAATAAGTCTAATGAGCCAGACCAAAGTCAGACGAGATTCGTACAGTCTTGTGCAACTAACCCGCTTGGTGGACACATCTCATGTGGGATGGCCGCCATTCATGTCTGATAAAATGCAGTACAACCTCCTTGGGCGTTCAGGGCTGTGGTGAAAACATGAGATACTTTTCGAAGAAAGTTGATGAAAAAGAAACATAAGGGGCTTAACTAAAATAAAATAACTTAAAGGGGATAAAGTGTAATTTACTTCCAGATGCCGCCCCAGATGTCCGTACCTCTTCTACACCCTTCAACTTCAACCATTACAAATCCCAACTCTCACTCACTCTCTCTCTCTCCCTCGCATCACTACCGCTGATCCAACCCCTCCCACCTCGCGAAAATGCAGTACAACCACCTTGGCCGCTCCGGCCTCAAAGTAAGCCAACTCTCCTACGGCGCGTGGGTCAGCTTCGGCAACCAACTCGACGTCAAGGAAGCCAAATCCCTCCTCCAATGCTGCCGCGACCACGGCGTCAACTTCTTCGACAACGCGGAGGTCTACGCCAACGGCCGAGCCGAGGAAATCATGGGTCAAGCCATTCGCGAACTGGGCTGGAAGCGATCCGACATCGTCGTTTCGACCAAGATCTTCTGGGGTGGGTCGGGTCCCAACGACAAGGGGCTCTCGAGGAAACACATAGTGGAGGGGACTAAAGCGTCTCTGAAGAGGTTGGAAATGGATTATGTTGACGTGATTTACTGTCATAGGCCTGATACGTCGACGCCGATCGAGGAGACGGTTAGGGCTATGAACTATGTGATTGATAATGGGTGGGCGTTTTATTGGGGAACTAGTGAGTGGTCGGCGCAGCAGATTACGGAGGCGTGGGGGATTGCGGAGCGGTTGGATCTTGTTGGGCCGATTGTGGAGCAGCCGGAGTACAATCTGTTGTCTAGGCATAAGGTGATGAGCATTTGATTTGTTGTGTTTGGCTGAGTGTTTCTGAAAAGAGTTTTTAGAAAAAAAAATTCTGAAACGATGTTCGATGTAAGTGATTCACAAAACATTTGGTAGTTAAATTTTTCAGTATTTTCGAACCGTTCTCTCTTTTCTTTTATAGAAAAATAAATATTATTTGGAAAAAAATTAACAATGTTTGGAAAAAAATTTCTCAAATACAGTTCACAAAAAGTTTCTAAAATTTTTTTAAAATTTTTTGGGAAAAACCAACCGAACACACTGACAGTCTGTGCATTTTTTTCCCTTTTTAAAAATAGATTGTAGGAGGTAGTGGTAAAGTTCTTATCCGGTTCATACAGAGTGGATTTTTGTGTGTGTTTTATATGTGTTGGTGAATATGTGTGTGTGTGTGTGTGTGTGTGTGTGTGTGTGTGTGTGTGTGTGTGTGTTGTGGAGCATCCGGAGTACAGTTTGTTGTGTGGGTAAGTGGGTTTTGGGGAATACTATGTTGTTTGGATATGGTGTTGGTGCATTTTTGTTTCGTTAATTGATTGTATGAGCGAAATAGCTTAGGTGCTTGCCAAGATCTTTTGCTTATCATAGATTTGTGGTTAACTATTATGGGTCTGACTTTTGAGCTTGTCTAGTGAATCGGTCTCATATCCACGTGATTACATCCCTTTTGTCTCGAACTAAATAATGGATGGTCAAAATTCAATCCTTTGTTTGTCCTTTTTTTCTTCTCCTATCAAAATGGAAATCGCGTGGCTAGAGTAGTCGGATCATCTTAATTTTGTTTGCTGATGGTTTGTACATGAGCCTACAAAACAATCTGTTCGTACATCCTTGGGCCCCAACAATGCCCTCCTGTTCACATTGTGGTTAGGAAACAGTCAATTTGTTTCCCTTTGGATGTTGGGGAGTAGGGTCAGAAATGTTAAAAGTTTGGTGTGGGCGTGTGTGTGTTGGTGTGAGGGGGTGTGGTGTTGGGGTTTGTGCATATTTTTGTCTTAGACTGACTCCTAGCCATTTGGCATTTTGGAGGAGGAAAGTCAGATCATGAATGACGACGTTAAGTTAGCCTGTTTATGGAGGATACATTAGTTGAACTTTGGGGTGTGACATGAATGCATGGAGGAGATTAAGCAAAAGGTAGAACTTTTCCTGGCTTTTTTGATTTTAAAAATCCTTTCTTTAAGCGTAAATAAAGGTATTAAACCTTGTTAAGGTATAAGCTGTTCTCCAGGGTGAAGACTTGTCATGAATTATGTGCCACTATTAGTATTATTTATGGGTGGATGCTGTGTGGGGCAGGATGCCTGTTAGCTAAAATACTCCTTGTTTTGTTGCATTGATTCTGATTCTTCCACATTTGGTGAGACTGCAGGTTGAGTCCGAATACCTCCCTCTATACTCCAACTACGGTATAGGTCTTACCACATGGAGTCCACTTGCATCTGGTGTTCTGACTGGGAAATATAACTCGGGAATCCCAGCTGATAGTCGGTTTGCATTGGAGAATTACAAGGTAAACTTTTTTGGAAGTTACTATTCTCTTAGCTACCCTGTTTATTTTTAGTTCATCAGAATTCATATTTCGCCTAGTTAAATTCGCAGTTCTGCCTCCTGTATTTCTGATGAACTTGCTATCTGCATAGTTCATCTTCTATCATGGTTTCTGATTACAGAAGGAGAAAAAAATGGTGTGAATAACTTCATGTGTTGTTGGCTAAATGTACTTTAATGACGGACATTGATGCGTTCTCGACTGTGCACTAATGTGGAATGATGAATTTTTTGTGATATTGCGTCATTTTCACTCATGTGCACCAAATGTGCTACTTTTTTTTGAGGAAGCATTCGCTTATGTAATCCTGCATTAATCGTGTTTCTGCTTATTGATTACTTGCACTTACCATGAAAACAAGAAGAAAAGTAATATTGTTAGGTGGATATGGAGGTAAAAACAAATGCTTTTTGTGAACCATAGAAACTAGGATGAGAAAGAATGAACACGGCTATGTTTCCTCCTGCCGTTTCCTGTTTATCACATCTATTTATCATTGGTTGCCTCCTTCATTTGAGCACCTTTAAATGGCTGTTTGTGCTTGCTTAAAGCTTGCAAGCGTGCTCGCATTCCACAGTGATGCTTTCATGCGTGAGCTGTGAACTCCCAGTGAAAATTTCTCCGTTACACTGTTGAACCAACCAGTTCACTCTGTGAGCTTAAAGTAAATCCATTTCAGTCCGATATGCAACGTGTACCGGCACATTCAATAGTGATTTTGGCCTCATACCAGTATATGGGGCCTTATGGAATTGGAGTAGCCCAAAAAAATAAATGATTTGAATGGGCTGATAGGCTGTCGTGGCCATTTTGGAAGCCTTGTTGGATGCACTTTTTATGGGTAAATTCCACCAACACCCCCTGAGGTTTGGGTTTTGTACAAATACCCCCCATGTATGAGAGATGACTCTCCCCTCCCTAGATTTGCACTTTTACTGAAGTTGGCCCCATCCGTTAGTTGACCGTTAAATCAATCAACAAATTATTACGAAATCATCCTAGAACTCACAAATATCAAGTTTACCCTCAATAACCTACCTATGTGCTCTCATGTTTATTTTTCATCTCTCCTAAAACAAGTTTTACCATATTTGTTAATTTATTTAGAATGTCCTTACTAGTCAGTAATATTTTCTGAAATCTATGAATTAAGTCAATTCTTTCTTTATATAATTACGTAAAAACCATAAAAGCTAGCTGGTAGCATTTTTTTCTTTAACTTTTTTATTTTGTGTGAAGTTTTTAGTACAATAATTTTGTTTAAAAAAAACTTTATTGCTTTCAAGATGTTTTTATTTTTATATGAATCTGAACATAATGAGAAAACAAAACATCAGTGTTGCATTTCAAAAGTAATTTGATTTGTACAGAACATGTTATGCACACTGATATAGCCAACAATATAGGTAAAGAATACTGTGGACAATTCATTTTCTGTGATCAATGTATGGGAAAAAAACATTTTGCGTTCCCTGCTATTCAATTTGTGATTAAGCTAGCATATTTATACTTTGTACTTGGTAGTCATTATATAATTTTCTACATTTATCATTATTTGACAAAATAATAAATTATTATAAGTGAATATATGTATTTTTTGCCCATGTGCACCCAATATTTATCCAAAGCTTGTTTGGTGTGTTATACGACTAGTGTACACGTGAAAATAATTTTCTTTTGATTTTATTTTATGGTTAAATTGTCATAATTATACACTAATACTTTTATTGAAGATAAAAAAGTTAAACACATTTCACAAAGACTTTGGATGTACATGGGCAAAAAGTGTTTATGCTAATTCATAAATTTCAGAAGATAATTACCAGTTATTAAGGACAATAAGAAGATTTAATAAATGACTGGTAAAACTTGTATTAGCGGAGATGAAAAAGAAATAGGGGAGAAGTATATAACAAAAGGTATTGAGGGTTAAATCTGATATTTTATAAGTTTTAGGGATGATTTTGTCATAATTTGTTAGTCAACTAACGGATGAGGTTAAGTGAAACGAAAATGCAAATCTCAGGGAGGGGAGAGTCATTTATCAGACGCAAGGGGGGCATTTGAACATAATTCGAACATCAGGGGTGTTAGTGAAATTTACCCCCTTTGTATTTTGTTTGTAACTGGTGGAAAATATAGCTTGGTTAAATTTTTGTATCAGGATCCCAGGGAACTGTGTGCGCGTGTGTATGACTTTATTCATAGGTCTAGATATTCTTACTCATTTCCTTGTCACATATTTAAGCCTATTTACTTAGGGACGAATTCCAAAAGTTGTCTTTGACATATACTTTCACTAGATAGCAGTTGCAATTTATTTTGTAATACTTCTAACGCACTATCACAGGCTTTGGTACTTTTTAACCATTCATACTTCCCACATTTGGCGTTGTAGACTCGTAGCCATATCTGATTATGATCTTTAACCTTGCAGAATCTTGCTACCAGATCGTTGGTGGATGATGTGCTGAAAAAAGTTAATGGATTGAAACCAATTGCTGATGAACTAGGCGTGCCTTTATCTCAACTTGCAATCGCTTGGTGTGCAACAAACCCAAATGTCTCGTCGGTTATTACTGGCGCTACAAAGGAGCATCAGGTCAGTTTATTGTACTGCAAAGGTTCTCGTTGAGATTGAAACCCTAAGATGCTATGATACTATTTTGCTTTTATATGATTCTCTGCTAATGTTTGTTTTTTTGTCTATTAGATTTAGAGCTCATACTTTTGGGATATTTTAGGGTTTTTTTGCTTTGTACGAAAGTACTCTGTTCCCTTAATGTACAACGTGTTTTGTGAAAGTACAATGGAAATATGACTTGATGAGTGCATTTTTGTGAGTGAAAATTTGTTTCTCGTCTTGGCCCCTCTCTGGTCTTGATCCCCCCTGTCGTGCCCTGTTTAATATGACCAAAAGGAATATACTTGTTCCACAACAAGGACGACCTATAAATTAACGAGGATTTTAAGTAGTCAACTAACCATACAATCACATGTTGCCAATTTCAATAGAAGTTGTTTGTATGCACTAAACAAGATTCCAATAGTTATGCAGAAGGCATGCATATGTTTTCCCAAATAGAAACTTGGAAACACTAACACTTTCGAAATCTTATTGCGAAGGAAATATACCGAAGTTGCTTGGTCCAACTACTGGATATTTGTATCACATGATCTATTCTTTTCCACATTAAAGCCCATGATTTTCCACTAATGCAGATTCAAGAGAACATGAAGGCTATTGATGTTATCCCTAAACTGACACCTGATGTGCTGGAGAAGATTGAGGCTGTCGTTCAGAGCAAGCCGAAGCGTCCAGATTCATATAGGTGAACATAAGAAGTGTTTTGAACTCTCTGGTTTTACAATAATATTGCAAGGACTACTACATGGTTTTACATTTACCATTTCCTTTGTTACAAAATGGTGCTCCTGCACGGTATCATTTGTTCTGCCGTTTGTGCCTTTTAAGTTTCATAATAACAGAAGAACTTGGTTTTTATTATTTGTTTTTCTTTGTAATGGGTATTGTTATAGTGGCTGGTTGTTAAGTCTTGTTTGGATGTTGGGTGGGTAAGCATGATCTTTGATTTATATTCCTGTTAAATTGCAGTAAAAACCGTGCCCTTTTACCTCAAATCTCACTTGCGTCACCCAGATTTCTGTTTTGACTCTGAAAACCTTGCACTTTTGATCAAGTTTCTTTTTGAACCCTTTGTTAACTTGTGTGTATGGAATTCTATGATGTGGCTTACTTGCCAATGAGTGTTGACAAATTTGCCCAGAAGTTTTTGTTCCAAAATGTTGGTCTTTCTCTCTAGGTGTGTTCTTCTATGGAATTTGGTGCTAAATGATTCTATGGAGCCTGAGTCCCACCGGTTGTCTTCTTTAATCTGCTGCGATTTGATAAATTTCCAGTTTGTTGAACACTAATGTAATAATGTACAAGCGCATTACTGATAAACCATGGAATTTCTTCGGCGTGCACCTGATCCCAGATAATAGGCTGGCCTTGGGCAACTCTCTTGGCATGAATCCCACAACCCGTTGGTGGCCTACTGTTGGCGTGAATACAACAGCAGTTTGAGGCTCAACACCTACATTGGAACTAGTTCACGAATCTTGTTCAACTGTTGGTGTTGAGCCTTGAACTGTCGACTGTTGTCGTCTCTCAAATGCTTCCCATGTGGCATCTACCCCGCGATCATTTTCAATACGTTTTGTGCGAACTACCCCATCTTGTGCCATTGAGCCAGGCAAATCTTTGTTCTGATACCACTTGACGTACTGGAATACATGCACATGGGGATAGATAGCGAACATCTCAATCAGATTATCATAGATGAAAATTCTCCTATATTTGTCATTATTGAAGTAATTACATTCTGGGTTCGTCACTAAAATGGAGCTCCGAGTTCTAGAGATCAATGACCATACCGAGGCTATATTTAGTATGAAATCTAATTGCATATAAATATGATTTCTGTCTCCGCTTATCATGATGTTTTCAATAAGATGAACGAGCATTACGAATGTCATCACAATGTGTAGATGGCAATTTTGAAGGACCAATTAGTTCAGTCCTCCATGGGCGAAGATATTCTAATTTCTCTTTGCTACATATCTTTACTATCTTTTTCATGGGTAATGCTACTAACATATCACATTATACATCAAGTTATATATCATGCTTACGTGGCATTTAGTAATTTGAACACACATCAAAATTTATAGGATCCGTTTTTATATTTTGTCTTATAATGATATGTCATGTAGACGTGATATACACTTTGATGTACAACTTGATATGTTAATAGACTTATTCTTTTTTCACTGTGACAGAATGTGTCCTCTTTCTTATATATATAAATAAGTTTATTAACACATTAAGTTGTACATTCAATGATATATTTTGCTTACGCGAC
Organism: Arctostaphylos glauca; assembly: GCA_019985065.2. Classification (NCBI taxonomy): domain Eukaryota; kingdom Viridiplantae; phylum Streptophyta; class Magnoliopsida; order Ericales; family Ericaceae; genus Arctostaphylos; species Arctostaphylos glauca. Next base: position 25,501,662 of record JAHSPW020000010.1, on the reverse strand, counting down.
AAGTCATTTTAAGTATGAAGCATATAAGCGGATTTCATTAATTTTGATATGTGTTTAAATTAGTGAATGATACGTAGACATAATATATAACTTGATATATAACGTGATGTGTTAATAATATTGCGCTATATATATTGCACAAAAATCTTAGGCCCTAGCCCTCTATTTGATGTTAAGCACGAGGGGATTCTCTTATTATTGTACGATCTTTTTTCTTAATCATTTTGAAAAAGAAGAAGGAAGAGTTAAAAAAAAAACAGATAGAACAAAAAAAGTATATGGTACTTAAAAAAAGAAGTAACAATAAGAGAATTATCAGAATATAAAATCATCAAAACCGTGACCATTGAAGAGTTAGCTGAAAGTTAGTTAGTGCGATAGATATTACGCTAACTTATGAAAAACAAAAAACACGCACGTTAAAACAAATCAATTGGCAAACTTCAAGGGCTACAATGACTCGTTTGGATCCTTATGACGCCGTTATCACTTTGGTTGCAGGAAATGAATAATTAAGTGACAAATTTGTAATTCGCATCGATAGTTAAAAGAAATTTCATAACGAAATATGTTTTCTGATAAAATATGAAATGAAAAACTAAAAAGTTTTTATTTTTATTTTTAACCTATTGAAAGTAAATATAAATAGAAAACTCTTGGTTTGGCTTTTTATTAAATTTTGGGAGTTTGAAATTTGTGAATTATAACGTAGTTAAACAGTTTTTAATTACTTGAAATTGAAAACGATGTTTTAGAAAGATCAGACCCAACCGCACGATCTTAATTCTAAAAGCAAAAATGCTAAAGAAACACCACTTTTGCACATCGCTTTCACACATCACTCAAAACTATGTAGTTTTGTATTAAAAAAATTATATTTGTTTTTGACCCATATCGCTGAAAACATATTTGGATCTTCCTTAACATAAAACGACGTAGTTTTAAGTGATGTGTAAAAGTAGTGTGTTAAAATGATGTGTATGTAGCACTCTTATTCTAAAAGCGTGAGCGTGTGTGTGTGTGTGAGAGAGAGAGAGAGAGAGAGAGAGAGAGATTCATAAGTTAGTTACAACTATGACCCCCTCCTGTGTTGGCGCCGCTTTATTCTAAGATGTCACTCTCCAACCCCTCTCTCTCCCGAACCTTATGCAACGTCTCTCTCTCTCCATTAACCTACACCTCACGAACAAAACCCAAATTCAGACACTAATTTTTCTCTTTTGGGCGCGTCTGATTTTGATCCAGAAAAATACAGCTTCCTGAGCTCCAAACCGGACAAGCAACGAAAATTCTAAGTCTAAGAAAAGGTACCCTTTTAGATTGTTTCTATCTGGGTACTTATGATATTTGTGTAAAACGTCTCAAGTGTGATTCTCTTTTTCACCAATCTCGTGATTCTTTTTTCAAATTTTCATCATGAATATTTGATTGGTTATCATGTGTTTTCGCCTAGTGATTGATGATTTTCATTTTTCCGGACAGCTGGATTTGTTAGTTTGTAGATGGAGAGTCACCAGAAATCTGTTTGATGGGTGTATTTGAGCTGAATATATTGATGTGGGATTGCAATCAGTTATGAAATTTGTCAAATTTATAATGGGGTGAAATCTTGTAAAGGACACAACGCTGTTTTGTATAAAAACCTGTTGGGTTTTCGAATGGTAGTTAAAGAATTGTACATTAATTGTACATCGTCAGAGCTCTAAGGTATTGTTGCCACATTTTTTCAGTTGTTTGTAAAAAAGTAGCCATTTCATGTACAGTAGAGGAAGCCAATTACACAATCATTTGTGTTGAATTTGGAAATAGTGTGACCTTTATTCCAGTTGTTCTTTGTTTATATCTGGAGAAGCGTTTGCACACCTAGTGTTTGATTTTATGAGTGACTTACAACAAGGCTTATAAGGCTAGACAAAAGGCTTTTATGTTCTGTTGGTAGTGAGATGCATACGAACAGTTAGAAGTTGTTGGATTGAGATCATGACAAGTGAAGTTCCGGGTACTTCAGGCCGACAGTTCAAAAATGATTCAGCCAAGATTGTGCCAATCGACAAATCTTATGCAGATAAAGATGCACATAACATTTCCATACAGACTGGGGAGGAATTTTCACCAGAGTTTCTCAGGGATCGCGGTTCATCACGAAGAGTACCCCTTGTTACTGAGACAGACCAGAGGCAGGCGAAGAGAGCAGGGTTTAACTATGCAGGCAATCAACTTGTCTATGAGGATCTTACTGGTCTTCTTGGGATAAGAAGAAGAGATTCTGAAAGTGGGACCGATGTTTCAGCAGAAGTAGAGCAAAAGCATTATGCCGATATGTTAAGCAGATACCAGAGGAATTACATAGCCAATGACCAGCAAACGGGTAATTATTATGACGAATTTAGCTGTGATCAAGCAGCTACCAGTCCAATGGGGCCGCCCTTTTATGCACTGGAGTCACCGCAATCCTACCACCCATATGGCTCTGGAGTTTCGGATGGTTCTTTACCAAAAAAAATGAAATTCCTCTGTAGCTTTGGAGGGAGAATTTTACCAAGGCCAAGTGATGGGAAACTTAGATATGTTGGAGGAGAGACACGTATCATATCAATAAGGAAAAACCTTATGTATAGCGAGCTAGTGAAGAAAACTTCTGCAATTTGCAATCAAACCCATACGATTAAGTACCAGCTTCCGGGTGAAGATCTTGATGCACTTATATCTGTATCATCGGATGAGGACCTTCATCACATGATAGAAGAGTATTATGACTTGGAAAGAGGCTCTCAGAGGTTACGGATAGTTCTCATTTCATCTTCTAGTGAAGCTGATAGCCCAGTTTCCTTAGACTCAAGAAGTGTGCAACCAAATGATGTTGATTATCAGTATGTTGTCGCAGTTAATGGAATGCTTGATCGGAGTCCCAAAAGGAGCTCTAGTGGCCATAGTTTGTCAAGTCAAGCAAGTCACTGGGGAAGTACGAAGGATTATAGTCCAACTTTCCAAAGAGACTCCCCTACTTCCATTCATCCTTTGGAGATTAGGGAAGGAAGCTGCTCCCCAAACTTGAAACTCATGCTTTCAAACCCTGCCACTCAGTTCTTTACTACGACCAAATCGTTCAGTCAGTCTCCTCCTTTATCTCCTGTGCCAATTCATTCTAGGGATCCTAAGAATACCCGTATGCAGGTGTATCAGGATCGTTCATTCGGTGATGGCCATTTTTATAATCACCCTCAAGGAACTCTGCAACTGTTGAATTCCCAAAATGCTCATAACAAACATTTGCCACCAAACAAGACTCATGACATGCGGTTTCATGATCATAACCATATCAAAGACTTTGTTGTTTCTTCCCCACTATGTGGAAGCGACATGCACTTTGGGAGCACTAATAATAGGGGATTGCAGGGTGAAAAGTTCATCTCTTCTCTTGATGATACAATGCGGCTGTTTCTTGAATCTGATGTTCCAACTCTTTCTCACAATAGAATGTCTCACGCACTTTCTGATCCACAATTACTAGGGGAGCGAAAATCCAATTGCAATGTGGGAAAAAACATAATCATCCCATGGTACGGACAGAATTTCCAAATGGAAAAATCTCCTTCCTTGGCAATGTCAAGTCAGTCACAAGAATGGCAACAGCAAGAGATGATTGCTGAGAAACAAAAATCAGCTGAAAGTACAAGTATGCCCATTTGCAAGTCAAGAGACCACAGCGGCGAATTTAGCGAATGGGAGCAAGACACAAGGAATTTTATGGGTAAGGAAGGTGATCCTTCGGGTTGGGATGGGAAACAGTGTGATGGAAATGGAAATCTCATGTGGGAGCTCAATGCTATGGACAATAAAATGAATAATTTGCCCGCCAACTCAATTCAATCACAAGAGTTTGTCCCTGAGGGAAAAAGCTCGGATACCAAAGCCACTGCACTGGAAGATTTCACACACACTATGAGAGAACTTGTTACTGATTACCATTTAAACCCATCTGCAACTGAGTTTCTTGTCAAGAGCCAAATGGCCAATGACGCAATAAGCAGCAAAACAGATTGTGATGCATTTCCTGGAGAAGAGCCTATTCTTGGAAGCCCTTCAAATCTAGGTGATCTTTTGCGGGAGAATGATTGTCTTGGTCTTGAGGACGACCTGGTGAAAAATCTATATGGAAGCAATGAAGAAATGATAGGATCAGAGGGACAATATTTTGTTGCATCAAGGACTGGAGATTCCGTGTTTGTCCCTTCAGAGAACTCAGATAATCTTTTTGGGATATCTGAATCAGCTGTCCTTGTTGAAGATGTAACTGATGTTGTGCCTCCTGAAATTCCTTCATCTTCAATCATTGTTCCTCATGTAGAGGATGATCCCAGCGATGAGAATTCATCACCCAGAGAGACAGATACTGAGAGTTTTGCTCCAGAATCAGACTACGAGGTATTTTTTTTCTTTCTTTCTTTCTTTTTTTTTTTTTTTTTTGGGTGGGGAAATGCTTAGACCAGAAAGCTATGCTCTATCTTAAACCTTTTTCTTACTTTTGTGGGACCTAATATGGCTGTGCACTTAGCAGTATTTCCTTCTTTTTCTTAGTGATTTTCATGTGATTCATGTTTTTGTTGGATGGTTTGAGTTAGTGCCCTACATTTTTGTAGGATGTAAAAGGTGGTGGCAGTCATAAAGATGAGTCTATCAGTGATGCTGCAATAGCGGAAATGGAAGCTGGCATCTATGGTTTGCAGGTTCAGAAATTAAACTCTTAATACTAGGTTAATGCTGGATTTTTCGACTTTCTTTTAACTTTATTCCGTTCTTCTCCTCTTCCTCCTCGTCCTCCTCGGTGAACTAGAAAAAAGCACTTTTGTTACCTTAGTTTCATTTTCCATTGCTCTCTCTCTATTTTCCCACAAAAACAAAATTAAGGAGAAAGTAAAGGAAACTTCTTATTCATTATCAGTTTATTACTGAATATCTCAGACACTGATGTGCAGATCATAAAGAACGATGATCTTGAAGAGCTAAGAGAGTTAGGATCTGGTACGTTTGGAACAGTTTATCACGGAAAGTGGAGGGGAACAGATGTTGCTATCAAAAGAATAAAAAAAAGCTGTTTTGCTGGAAGATCATCCGAGCAAGAGCGCTTGGTGAGTCCGACTTAAACTACAGCAGGGACTTCAAAATTATTTTGGCATAACCAAGAACTGCTTGTTATCCATAATTTCTACTTTCAATGAAGTACAGTGTCCACTTATTGTGAAGAAAAGGGAAAATAGTAACCACGACAAGTTAAATAGCAAATCACCATTCTAGGAAATGGAAAATCAAAAGAAAAATAAGGTGGTAGGGTGTTATTTATAACTCCAATATACGATCTCACTTCTTGTGACAGACAAAAGACTTCTGGAGAGAGGCTCAAATCCTGTCAAAGCTTCACCATCCAAATGTAGTGGCATTCTATGGGGTTGTTCCAGACGGGCCCGGGGGAACATTGGCAACTTTAACTGAGTTCATGGCTAATGGGTCATTACGACATGTCCTCTTAAAGAAGGAACGGTGAGTTAGTTTTTTTTTTTTTTTTCAGATTGCCCTTTCTATACCTTCTTAGCAAGAAATTGTTTGATGGAAACTTGGAATTGTTCCAGAAAAGCACTCGATTGGCGTAAAAAGCTTATAATTGCAATGGATGCAGCTTTTGGCATGGAGTACTTGCATCTGAGAAATATTGTTCATTTTGACTTGAAATGTGACAATTTGCTTGTGAATTTGGGAGATCCGCAGCGACCAGTATGCAAGGTATTTATCTTCCAAATATGTTTCAAACTTTGAATATTACAGTTTAACAAACAAGTTTTTTCGTGTATGGAGTCTCAAAGTTCATGGAAGCTTTTCACTAGAGAGATTTCACCTTCACATTCACTCCCGAGAATTTATCTTTATCTTTCCAATTATTCGTTATTGCCATTTTTAAGTATGATTTACTGGAACCGGATTTTCAGGTTGGAGATTTTGGATTATCAAGAATTAAATGCAACACTCTTGTTTCTGGTGGTGTACGGGGAACACTTCCATGGATGGCACCAGAGCTACTTAATGGCAACAGCAGTCGGGTTTCTGAGAAGGTTACAACTTGCAATCAAAGTCGTATTTTTCGATTTTGAATTTACAAGGTATTGATATTGTGTAAAAAGAGAATAACAGCATCTTCTCCCTGTTTGCTTTGTCACTTGTTGTGACAGGTTGATGTATTTTCGTTTGGCATCACAATGTGGGAGATCTTGACCGCGGAGGAGCCCTACGCAAACATGCATTGTGGTGCTATCATAGGTATGATTTTTCATGGTTCAATATAAATGAAACGAACAATGGTATAGAATTGGAGTTTCAGGAGTAGGATTTAAGATGGCAAAAATAAATTTCTTTGAACTTGGGCAATAACCCTTTTGAGTGAGCTGAATCCCATTTTGATGATCTTGGTTAAGAATTCTCAAATGGATACCACTTGAACTTCTAGTCCTAACAAAAACTTGGAACATCACGCAAGTGGTCAATGATGTTGGCACATGTCTAATGACAATACATTGTGATGCCTGCTGTTATTTTTGTTCGGCAAACTGCAAAGTGAACGTAGCTTATGTTCTCAGCAAGTTATAAAAAGTGAAGGATTCCGATCATCAAAGTGGTCCCGGAAAGAGCCCACAAAGGGCTGACTAGGACCGTTTTAATGCTTTTTTTAGGGACTGAGGATGATCTCATTCCTTCTTAATGTCATCTTCAACCGTCCCAATTGAGAGAAATGCATATGGCTCAGTGGACATTTATGACAAAACATTGTAGCTCTTATTAACATTGTTCATATTGTACATTCCTGAAAATAGCATCTATCGTATCTGCGAAAACTTCCATGAATACAGCAGCATTTTCTGCTTGCTGTTCCTGTTCTGTGAGTAACCCTGTCAATTTTTGAAAATGAATAGGCGGAATCGTGAGTAACACATTGAGGCCTTCCGTTCCCGATCGTTGCAATGCCGAGTGGAGAAAGTTGATGGAAGATTGCTGGTCGCCTGATCCAGCAGCCAGGCCATCGTTCACCGAGATAGCCAACAGGCTTCAACTTATGTCAATCGCAGTCCAACCGAAGCGACATATTCAGGCAAGGAGATGAGATTCTACATCCTCATGTAGTTTATGAGGAGAAGAAACAAAGAAAATATAGGCAACTTGCCATCTTTTGTGCTAAATTTTTCATTAGCGTCCATATCAGCAATTCTTGTAGAGTAAATATGTGCAAGTTTGAAGGAAACTCATGATATTTTTTGACCTCCTCTCATTGTATTTATCATCAATTCCATTCTCAACAAACGCTTCAAAAAATCTGTTGTCCACCATTTATTCACATAATTTAACTGCATCAGAAGAGCCTATATACACGAGATAATACTGAGGCTGTAAATAAGTCGAGTCGATCAAAATAGTAGAGCTTTATAGTGATATGTTTGTTGAGCAAGTGTTTAGTTATGGCAGTCATCTTCTCTTGGTCAAGCTGCTTGGTCTAGCATCCATTTCCAGTTTTACTTCAAGAAGAGAATGCTTATGGGGGTAGGAGGCTAGGCTCACTAGAGTAGAAGAAACAATCTCTACTTCAATGGGAGAGGCAGCAGGAGCGGAAGCATTAGATCCTATAGGCTTAGCTTTAGTAATTATATTCGGACTCTGGGCTTTGTCATAACTATGTAGCATGGGTACAGACACAAACACGTGACATGAGATTTTTGAAAAAATGGAGATACGGACAGATTGAGAATATTGCAAATTTATTTTACATGTAATATTTATGTACATATATAAATATATACAGTGGGCTTCCAGTCAAGGAGCCCTGACCCAAGTTAGGTCAGGGTTTATTTACTTTGTTATGTTGGTTTTTTCAGTTAAAAACCCGGTTTACTTAATTTGGTCTAATATTTACAAACCCAGTTTCTTTCTCTCTCTCTCAGTGCCTCTCTCTCTCCCCGACCACGCCCAGATCTGAAACCTGAGAGATCCTCCGGCCACGCCTCCCTCCTGACCCCGGTCTCTGGCGCCGACTCGAACTCTGGACTCCGTCGCCGACCACGCTTCTCTAAACGCCGCCGCCGCCGCAGGTCAGGAGGTATGGAGATCGAGTCTCGAAAAAAAGCCCTAAAAAATCAGAGACTCGATCTCCATACCTCCTGACCTGCGGCGGCGGCGGCGTTTAGAGAAGCGTGGTCGGCGACGGAGTCCGGAGTTCGAGTCGGCGCCGGAGACCGGGGTCAGGAGGGAGGCGTGGCCGGAGGATCTCTCAGGTTTCAGATCTGGGCGTGGTCGGGGAGAGAGAGAGGCACTGAGAGAGAGAGAAAGAAACTGGGTTTGTAAATATTAGACCAAATTAAGTAAACCGGGTTTTTAACTGAAAAAACCAACATAACAAAGTAAATAAACTCTGACCCTTGGATGAGATCCAAGGGCTGAGATTAAAAACCCTGACCTAACTTGGGTCAGGGCTCCTTGACTGGAAGCCCATATATATATATATATATATATATATATATATATATATATATATATATATATATAATGAACATTAACACTACTCAAACAAAATAACAACACAGTCAATACAAATCAAAAAGGTGTTCTAAATGAATGTATTATGTTTGAGCTGATTAAATATATTGAAGGAAAAAAATATTTTTAGAGTACGAAACGTACCACTGAACCAGAGATAGCTATAGAGATGGAGGAAAAAACGTATCGGTTTTTTAGTATTTTAAACATTTAATTGCAGTTTTGATCCATATATTATGTACCAACATATTTGACCCCAAAAAATTAAAAAAAATAACAAATCTATCCCCGTTGTGTTCCCCGTGTCCTCGCCATATCCCTCACATGCCCCCCTTCAAAAAATAAATTAAATTAATTGGACACCCCAAATTACGTGTTCCCAGCGTATCTGTATCTCCGGAGTATCTGACACGGATACGAGAATCTCCGAGGAGTATCCATACTACATAGCACATCAAGAATGGGGCCTGCTTGAGTCTCTTGTTTTGATTTTCTCTCTTTTAGCATGGGCTCTTGGAGTTGGCTCTTGTTTTGGTTGGATCAGGATTATGTTGACGGGGGTCAGCTCGCACAAGAAGAGATTTAGAAAGAGAACTCGTGTATAGCTCCAAGTTTTTATAAATCCTATAATGTATAGAAATTAATTTGCTCGAGTTCGAGCTGATACAAGAAAGTTGATAGCTTTCAAAATGTGTTCAATCTTGTCTTTGTACATAAACATGGTGTAACCCAGCACGAATCGAACTTAAGTAGCTCAAATATATATTGTTTTAACTTGATTGTATGATTTCAAGCTGTTGATTTTTCACAATCTACGGCAAGAAAATATCATATATATATAGAATGACCACTTCAGTCTTAAGTCTTACGGTCTCTAACCATACGTCTCAATCTTTTAATAGATCAGCATCCAATGAATATGTCTCCGCCTAGATGGATATGGATCTCAATATGGACACGGGATACCTGGTTGCTGAAATTAATCCGCTGAAGATTGGCTTGGGCAGCCATTATTGACTCTTTGTGAGGGAAGATAAACTTGGTGGAAGATTTTCTAGTCTAATTAAAGTATATTTCATGTCTACGTGGCATGTAAAAACGGATTTCATAATTTTTGATATGTGTTTAAATTAGTAATGCTACATAAGCATGATGTATAACTTGATATGCAACGTGATGTGTTAATAGCATTGATGTTTGTTACCCAGGAAGCAACCAAAGAGGGAGGGGGGGGGTGAATTAGGTTGCACTAAAAATATTGTTCTAAAAAACTTTTCAATCCAAAATAATATGAGATAGAAATAGATAAATGATCAAGCACACAATATTTCAATCAAAGCATAAACAAGGATAAGGAAGAGAAGATACAACCGATGTATAGTGGTTCGGTCTGAGCTTGTCCACTGCTCAGCCTAGTCCACTCCCTAGGAGTCACTTTGATCTACTAGAACACGAGCAACTTTGGGTGTTACTCAAACCCTTACAAACCCTCTTCCCGTTAGCTTTCCCGAGGAGCTAACCGAACCGCCAAATCTTTATACCCAGATTCGATTACCCAAGGTTTGTTCTTCACAAACCTCACACGTACACCAGCAATACAGAAGTGAAGATGGAGACTAGGTCTCACACAATTCGTACAGAAGGAGAAGAAGAATGAAAGTGAACTTTTGTAGCTTATATCTCTCCTTCTCTCAAATAAACTCGCTCTAACAATCAATACAAAAATGTAATCACGTGAGAATGGTAGAGAGTAAGTTTCTTTTGCAGTAGAAGCTCTGTAAATCGAAGAAGTCTCTGTATATTCGTCCAATAGGTTTATATAAACCCTAACGCATAGAATCCGAACTTGGGAGGAGCCTCTTGATTACCAAAATTGTTGATACGATCTTCCAACCTTCCAAAACTCTCTTAATCGACCGTTTGATCTATTTGGGGAAGGAAATCATCAGTAAAATCTTTGAGACGCTCCAATCTGTGATTTTCCGCGCAAGACAGCGACCGGTCGACCGCACGATGGTCCCGGTCGACCGCCTGGTCCGGTCAACCGCCTGTTGGCTCCGGTCGACCGCATAGCCCGGTTGACCGCAGGTATTGGCCGGTCAACCGCACCCTGTAGCTTTTGAAAGACCTGTCATTTCCTTATCCAAAACCACTCCAAACATGATCAACATAAATGTAACAGTAATTTCAACACGAATATTGTCCGATGATTGTTTCATGGTCATGGTACTCTTAATCTATGATCAACATACTTACGCGTGAGCCACTTAAGAGGGTGGCTCAATGTAGTACGGTGGAGGCTGCTGGTAGTAGGAGGGTGGCTCAGGGTAGTAGGGTGGAGGCTGCTGATAGTAGGAGGGTGGCTCAGTGTAGTAGGGTGGAGGCTGCTGGTAGTAGGGTGGAGGCTGCTGGTAGTAGGGCGGTGGCTCAGGATAGTGTGGTGGTGGTGGTGGATCAGCTGCTGCTGCAGGACCACGAGTATCCTCCTCACTCGCCTCATCAGCCTCTGTGGCCTCATCATCCTCTTCTTCTTCTTCAGAGTCTCGGACAGCCCGTGCAACACGTTTGGACCCACGAGTGACAGCAAAAGATGTAAAAGGTCCGGCAATACGAACGCCATCATCAGGAAGGGGGATATCAAAGTGTTCGAAGATTTTTGTAAGGAGGGCCCCAAAAGGTAGACTCTTGTTTCGAGAGGTGAAAGCAAATACCATTTCACGAAGAATGTTAAATACTTCTTGTGGTTAGACTACATCTATTGGAATCAGTTTACTAACACATCAAGTTGTACATCAAAGGATACGTTACGCGTATGTGCCGTATCATTATAAAACAAAATATAAAAGTGGATCCATTAATTTTGATAAGTGTTTAAATTAGTGAATAACATATAGACATAATGTATAACTTGATGTGTTAGTAGTATTGCTCTGTTTCGGATGGTATAAAAGTAATTTGAGGTGTGGAAAGTATGAGTGTGTGATAGATAACACGACACATGAGTTATGTGTTAAACAAGCACGCAAGCAGCCTTCCGAACACTAAAGATTTTAAAAATTTATCTTTTTTGAATTTTTTCATTGTTTGTTTTTTTTAAAAAAATTTATCAAGTTAGTGTTAAATTTTTTAAATTATTAATTTATCTTAACAAATAAATTTAAAAAATAAAAAAATGAATAAAACCTGTAAAATTTTAGTAAAGACTAAAGATTTTGTTTTTACTATTTCTCAGATTTTTAACGTGGTTTTATCTGAAATTTTCCTTATTTTAACTCATTATTTTATAATTTTAAGAAAAAAAGAACATAAGAAAATAACAAAAAGAATTATAAAGAAACATTAAGTAATATCCACATTATTTTAAAAAATAATTATTTAATCTCAACCCACTCCTATCTCACGAGAGTGACCGCATCGATGATGGAAGAGACCTCTCCATTTCTCTATCCCAAAATTGGCACGCATCTCTATAGGCAGCACAAACCACGCTCCTCCAGCGCGTGTCAATTAAATTACATTTTTCCAATGGATAATTTATAAAAAAATCTAGGAATGCATATATATTCGGATATATCAAGACACATATGTATTCAAAATTATTGAATGTATTTGGGGTTCGCAAAATACTAAGGGCTCTATATGTATTCAATAATTTTAAATATATCTATATCTAAATGTGTCCAAATACTTTCATGCGTTGGATTATACTTCTCACAGCATCTCTATTATTTTACTTGATAAAAATATTTAAAGAAGTACAATTTTTATTTTGTCTAAGCACTTATTATGCTTGTACTCTAACACTACTATGTATTCTATCTAATCATATTATATGAAGAAAAATATTAATCAACATCACGATGAATATTATATAAAAAATATATCAAAATTCACTATCCGGCTAAAATTTAGATCTCAGGGCCCGATTGGATGGGGTATTATTTTCAGGTGGCTAATTTTTGTTGGGGGTATAAAATAAGAGGGGGTATTATTTTTGGAGGGATGACCCACATTGATATGATATTTATAGAGGGGTATAAAAAAGTAGATGGTTTGGATGAGAGATTAAACAAGAGGATAAAGGGGAATAAGAGTGGGTGGATAAGGAAAAAAACTGTTACTCGTTTGGATGGGGGAAAAAAAAAGGGGGATAATTTTTGGAGGGGGTAAAAGGATCGACGTGACATGTTTAGCATGGTTTGGGAGCAAAAAATGCAGGGAGATAATTTTTCACCCCTCCAAAAATAATCTTCCAGAGAGGGATAAAGGGGGATAATTTTTGGGTAGGGGGGAAGGTGTCCAAAAATAATCCAAGAGGGGAGGGATAAAGAGGGGAGTGGGTATTATCCAAGAATAATACCCCTTCTTCCTCATTACAAATACAAAATAACCTTATCACCATATTTTATCCTCCATCCAAATCAAGTACTATTTTATCCCCCTTTTTTAATACTTCATCCAAACTATCTACTTTTTATTACCCCCTCTATAAATATCACATCAATGTGGGTCAACCCTTTAAAAATAATACCCCCTCTTATCTTATCCCTTCAATAACTTATCAATTTTTTTTGATTTATTGATTCATCTCGACAAGAGCTTTCAGAAAAGTTATCAATCATCGGCTAAATTTGAAAAAAGTTCAAAAAAAAAAAAAATAAATAAAAAAATAGAGTTTTTTGTACTTATTCGTTGTCTTTAGTGATTTTTTTTTAACTTTTAGACATAATTTTATATTCATTAGATTCCTTTCATCAAGACGGACTAATAAACTACAAAATATTAAGATTTAAACAACAAATGCAAAAAAAAAATGAATAAAGACAAAAATAACAAATAAATAAAAACTATAGCCCAAATGGAGCCTATAATCCCTTATCCAATCGGCCCCTCAAATAACTATTTTACCCTTGTAATGAATGAGCGGTGTCGGTCATTTTTCTCAAAAGTTGAGTCCATTAGGACATGTAATGAATGTGAACACTTTTGAATAATTTAAGAGTTTTTATAATTTTGTTTTATCAATTAACAAAAAAGAGAAAAATAACAACAAAATATAAATCAATAAATATCTTAATATAATTTAAAAACTTTTTATCAAAATATTTTGAGTTCACAGTTATTCCTAAAATAATTTTTTAAGTAAACAGTAAATTTTTAGTATTTTTTCGAGAATAAAATTTGAAAAGTACGACTGAAAGAGATTCAAATGAGCGGTGTCAATCACTTTTTTTTCCTCCAAAGTTAAGTCCATTAGGACATGTGATGAGTGTGAATATTTTTGAATAATTTAAGGGTTTTTTAACTTTGTTTTACCAATTAACAAAAAAAAAGAGAAAAATAACAACAAAATATAAATCAACAATAAAAAATTTAGTTAAAAAGAGAAAAATATAATTTAACTCGCGTAAATTTAGTTAACAATAAAAAAGAGAAAAAGAGAAAAATTTAGTTAACAATAAAAAAGAGAAAAATATAATTTTGGGAGGGGGTGAAAATCTAAGAGGGGGTAATAATTTTTGGAGGGGATAAGAGGGGGTAATATGGGATAAGAGGGGGTAATAATTTTTGGAGGGGATAAGAGAGGGTAATATGGGATAAGAGAGGGTAATAATTTTTGGAGGGGGACTTTTTCCCCATCCAAATCATGCCAAAACCCCTAATAAGGGATGATAATTTTTGGAGGGGGCTTTCCCCCATCCAATCGGGCCCTCATGTTAAATGTATAGAACAACAGCGAGTGATGGTGACGCGCAGAGAATGAGCGTGGATAATCTCGTCGGACCTTCCTCGTTTGCTTTCCCCAAATAGAAATTCACCGCCCTGCCTCCATTTCTCCAAACCGCCTTCCCTTGCGGATAAACCTCAACATCACATTTCCCAACACACGCACACGCACACACCTATATATATAGCGTTTGTCTCTCTCCCTCTCTCTATTCCTAAGCAATCAGTTCTGGAGCGAGAAATTAGCAGACATGGAGAAAGCAATTGAGAGGCAGAGAGTTGTGCTTCAACACCTTCGTCCTTCCTCTACTTCTTCTTCCCTCGAGAACATCGAGTCATCTCTCTCTGTAAGTGCAGCCATTCAATTTGGTGTACTATCATTTCTTCGTCGGGTCTCTGAGATCTTTATTCATCAGAATTGAGTTAGGTCTGAGATCTCGCGCAAATGTAAAATTTCTTTTTGATGTTTTAGTTGATCGTGTTTCTACGGTAATTTTGACTTTGTGAATGAATCTCATCTGATCTTCTCTAGTTACGAACTGTTTTGGATCTGGGTTCATATATATGTAAGTAGATGGAGATGAATAGACACCATGTGTATATGCATGCACTTCAATCTAGAGATTATAGATACATACTGGATTGACCAGCTGAGTTGTCCCGAGTTGTCCCAGTTGGCGACTACGAAATGGAAATTGTGGTTTCAGGGCTCTGAGAGCTCGCGCAAATGTAGAATTTCTTTTTGATGTCTTAGCTGATCGTGTTTCTATGGTAATTTTGACTTTGTGGATGGATACTGTTTTGGATCTGGCTTGATATATATGTTAAGTAGATGGAGAAAAATAGAAACCTTGTATATATGCTTGCACTTTGATCTATGGATACACACTGGATTGACCAGCACGACTCGGAAATGGAAATTGTATATGGGTTTTGAGCCTTATGCCTGTATTTAGCTGTTATACGTGGTCAGCGAAATGTTTATCTGTGTATTCGCATAAGAGGCTATGAAATTTTGTAATGACAACTTGGTAACCGAAGTTAAATAATTGTAGCATGATTCAGTCAAGCAAAAGTTTTGTGGGGCAATTTGGTATAAAAGTTGGAAGGTGTTCCCTCAAATCCCAATATAAGGTTGGTGTGAGATACTACTATATAAGAACTTCATCCTTTGGGCCTAATTTAGGGTAGTTAATTTGCTTTTTGTGTAGTATTGTAGCACTAAATTTGTTTCAGTTTGAGTAAACTTATTTTTACGTATGAGATTTCATTACGTTTGGAGATCACTGGAGCTTTAGTGAAATATAAACTTGGCGAGAAGCCTGGGTTATATTAATGGAGCAAATTGCTAGAGAACACATAATGGCTGGTGAAATTTCATTGCTTATTCTGCTTACCTTGTATGTTCTGTGAAACCTTGACCGTGTTGGATTCTAGTGAAACAAAGAGGGTTTGAATATATCTGAATGGGGAGTTAATAACTGCAGTTTGATTACTTGAAAGTATCATGAGTTGTTCCATGTAGTGTGTCCACATTCTTCTTTTGTTACCCACCATCTAAGCTTCGTAAGTGGTTTAAATTTGACATAGAGGTTGAATTTTGAGTTGCTATAATCTATTGCAGCTTGATTTTATCATCTGATAGTGCATAGATGATGAATAGAGCCCCTTGAAGCTTGTGGGCATGTCTTGGTTGTCCTTTGTTTCTTATCTTCACTTGATTTTTTAAATATTCTTCACATCCAGGCATCTGTCTGTGCTGCTGGGGATAGTGCGGCATACCATAGGAGTTCTGTTTATGGGGACGATGTAGTCATAGTGGCGTAAGTAACTTATGCTGTTGAAATGATATTTTTACCAAGTTGTATATTCTGGACTTGTGATTGTTTTGTCTCGACTTAAACATTTTTGTGCTTTTCACACTATACAGTGCATATCGGACAGCACTTTGCAAGGCAAAGAGGGGTAGTTTCAAGGATACATATCCTGATGATTTACTCGCACCTGTTCTAAGGGTTTGTTGACTTCGTTGTCTTCTAGTGTTTTCCTTTGGTTTTACGAAACATCTAAGATGAGGCTTTTATGGGATTTAGATTGCTCTATTAATACAATGACACTTCAATACAGGCAGTGATAGAGAAAACGAAACTGAATCCGAGTGAAGTTGGGGACATTGTTGTGGGCAGTGTGTTGGCACCGGGCTCTCAAAGGGCAAGTGAATGCAGAATGGCTGCATTTTATGCTGGTTTCCCTGGTATACTTCTTTTTGTGTATGTGTTTCTTAGGGATTCTTGGTTTAATTCCCTTGCATTTGCTGACATATGTTCTTATTTGTATTGTGCTTAGAAACTGTGCCAATAAGAACAGTCAATAGGCAGTGTTCGTCTGGTCTTCAGGCAGTTGCCGACGTAGCTGCAGCTATTAAAGCTGGATTTTACGATATTGGTAAGGTTCATATATTTTTGTAGGAAGCCGTCAATATCTGGAATTTTGACCCATTATTTACTCTATATTTATTCTTGGAATGTTTGCATCTTCTTAATAGGCATCGGTGCTGGGTTGGAATCCATGACAGTGAACCCAATGGCATGGGAAGGATCAGTCAATCCAAAGGTATGCCTTTTATTTCTGATTTTCTCTTCAAGGGCTTGATTCCGGACTCTGATGAGTTTTCCTTGGGGAGTAATATGTTTGGATCATGGTTTTGTAGAGGGTGGACAACCTAGTTTACCTCTTTGGTTTCCATATCTTTTGCATTTCCCTTATGCTATTTGTGGAGGGATTTTTGGGGGAAAAAGAAAATGAAAGGGATCCCTCTTCACAGATGTAAGGTGTTTTGGCATGACCTTTTGTTTTTCATTAACTCATCCCTCTAGTTTGCTTAGCTCATGCTACGTTTTACCCCTAGATGAATCCTTGATCCAAATACAGCCTTAGTAAACCCAGCCTTGCAGGATTGCATTTGTGTTGACCAGCTCTTGTTATAATTATTAAAACAGGTAAAGACAATGGCACAAGCCCAAGATTGCCTACTCCCAATGGGCGTTACATCAGAAAATGTTGCACATCGGTTTAGTGTAACGAGGCAGGAGCAAGACCAGGCTGCGGTGAGTTGAATTGATCTATCAATGTGTTAATCATTTGATGTGGTCACATCATTGATTTCCTTAATTCATGTTCCTAGGTTGATTCGCATAGGAAGGCTGCTGCTGCCACTGCTTCTGGTAAATTTAAGGAGGAAATAATTCCTGTGTCTACAAAGGTTCGACTTGTTTTATTGCAGGCTCAACAGAATTGCAATATTGAATTTCAGCTGCTCGCTCATTGTTTCAAAGTTTGTGTATATATGATATGCTTCTGTGCAGCATTGATGTTATATACTTCTTGCAAACAGATTGTTGATCCAAAAACTGGAGATGAGAAACCTGTTACAATTTCTGTTGACGATGGAATTCGGCCAAACGCGTCACTGTCAGATCTAGGAAAACTGAAGCCCGTATTTAAGAAAGACGGGACAACCACTGCTGGTAAATAAAAGCACTGCATGTGTGAGGTTTATTTAGAATTACCCAATTGTGATTTTTATTTTCTATTGGTGCCCATACAATAGGGAACTCTAGCCAAGTGACTGATGGTGCTGGAGCCGTACTCCTCATGAGGAGAAGTGTTGCAATGCAGAAAGGATTACCAATTTTTGGTGTATTCAGGTTTGTAAACCATTGATTATGCTCATTGGATAAAATCGAGAATAAGATGGTTAACCTATAAACATTGCCCACTAGGTGATGGGCTGTTATGCCTGAGGCAGTCCGCCTGATCAACCAATGGTTGCCATTGGGTTCATGTATTCTTTGCTCCTCTTCTTTGTAACCTTAACTCTCCATGAGATCCTCAACTGATTTGCTGGTTTGTACTTGGAAGAAGTACTCTCTTCAAGTATCATTTATTTCGTTTGTCATAGCCGCTTGTAGCTAATTATTGATTAAGGGCTGAGATAGGTTGGTGAAACAGCGATCGAGTATGTGCTTTTCAGCTTGATAAATATCCTCATTTGAGGTGCATCACTTTACAAATGTCGCCTCTTTGTTTATTGGGTTGTTTGTGAGAGTTATAACCCATCAAGAACCCATTACATGTTTTACAAGACTGAACGTCTCATTTAGCGCAATCCTTCAAGTGCTTGGCGTCCAAATCAACCCCACAATGCTATGCTTTTCCATCTGACCTCTTCAAATAGAAGGAAAGCAAGTCTAGGAACTTGGCAGCTCTAAGAAACTTGACTTGGTGATGCTTTTTGTAGGACTTTTGCTGCTGTTGGAGTAGATCCTGCCATCATGGGTGTTGGCCCCGCTGCCGCAATCCCAGCTGCAGTCAAGGCTGCTGGTCTTGAACTCGATGATATTGATCTTTTTGAGATAAATGAGGTAATGATATGAAAATCAAAATTCATCTCTCTCTCTCTCTCTCTCTCTCTCTCTCTCTCTCTCTATGTATGCGTGCGTGTGTGTGCATGTGCGCACAAATCGCAACTGTTCCAATTGTAATGCTTTTATGCAGGCATTTGCATCGCAATTTGTTTATTGCCGTAAGAAATTGGGTCTTGATCCAGAAAAGATCAACGTTAATGGAGGAGCAATGGCCCTTGGGCATCCTTTGGGTGCAACAGGTATGTTCTACATGCTTGATATTTGCCTTTGGGTGCCTTTTGGAGATTTTCCTCATTCCTTAATTTTTTAGAGCCCTCCGTAAATTGGGCTTGCACCTAAAAGTATTCAAAATAGGGTCTTCTAGCTGTTTCCACTTCCCTCATTCTTTGGTAGTGTTTCAGTTACATGTTCATATACCATGTCATCCTTGAGGCACTCATAACGTCTCTGTTTGGTTTACGGGTGGCTTCTGGATGTGTGAATCTTGTCATTGAGAATGCGACTGTATGTGAGCGGCTATCCTTGTTTATTATGGGTAATAACGAGAATGCCTTCTCTCTTCTATAGGTGCGCGCTGTGTTGCCACATTATTGCATGAAATGAAGCGTCGTGGCAAAGATTGCCGCTTTGGCGTTATATCGATGTGCATAGGTGCTCTCTCTCTCTCTCTCTTCTCCTATGCACACTCTCTCTCTCACACACATTTTTACGTTGACTGAAGATACGGTGTTAATAGTATTTTTTTTTTTGTTTCTCAACTCTCTGCAGGCACTGGAATGGGGGCTGCAGCTGTTTTTGAAAGAGGCAACTCTGTTGACGAGCTCTGCAATGCTCGGAAGATCGACACCAACAACCTTTTATCTAAGGATGCTCGATAGTACTGAACCAGTTGATCCATCCTCTGGTTCCCGTATTCCAGCAGAAATAATGTGAGATCTATAGGGACGAAATCAATTTAATAATGTCGAGTTGATCTCGTGCAAAACCCCTGATGGCGAGTCCTTAGTTTGGCCTTTTGAAAGACTCTATCCCTACATTTGATATTTAGTCGGCGAGCTAGAGGGTGTGGAATTTTTTGTTAGTTTTTTTTTACCTCGAATTTGGTTGGAATGTTGGAGTAAGAAAATGAGAAGAAAATAATCAAATAGCATATTTGAGATCTTTCGAACGCCTTTGTTTGTCAAAATTTATTTGCGATGCTGTTGGATCAAGGAATTCGTAAGGCTGTATTTCTCTTTCGATCATACACTCCCTTCTGGCCCGTTGATAAGAAAGGTTTAAAATTACGATTAATTTCTTTTTTTAAATGTTGTTGTAGCTGCACGAGCTCTTTTTGCGTATCAAATGACCTACAAATTAGAAGAATGCTGGAATAGAATGAGAAGTAGATAATCAATTTATAGGAGAGAAGTAGATAATCAATTTATAGGAGAGCCGTAATTGAATGCATTGATTTTCATAGTTGTGCCACCCACGAATTTAAAGAACCCAAAGGAGCATAGGTAGGTCATATATTTTGCAGAAAGTTGTATGCCGTTTTTGTCGAAGTTGTATGATGTTTTCCAGCTTAGAGGTTTTAACCATGGAGCGCACAAATTCCCAAAACGCATGGTTTCATCATAAAAAATGGCTTCTCTAGTCGGAAAATGCATTAGATATTTATCTAAATCAATAGGCCCTTGAGCGGATTTCATGGTAGTCCCAAGCGTTGATCTCTAACTAGAAAAGTAAATGCTTGAGCTTGAGAGGTTTCTAATTTAGTAGGTCTGTAATATTAAGATAAGTGGTATTATTGAACTAAACAAAACAAAATGTAATAAAATAAAAAACAGATAAAACAGCTAAATTATAAAACAAGTAAATCTCTACAGACCATAAAAGCGAGCCATATGAAAGACTTGGTTAAAATATGTCAAATTCCACTAAGTATAAAAATAGATCCTAATCATACATGTTCTCCAATTATATCTTACAAATCTTTTACACTAACAATTCATCCTTTCTCCACAAAGGGCAAGTTTAATGAACAACCAAATATTATTATTGAGTTTGAGAATCACTATAAGCAATCTTGAGTGTATAATTGTTCGCATCAGGACAACCATACTCAAGAGAGATTAGACTACTTAAGATATACTCTCTTTGTCTCATATTATTTATATTTCAAATAAAAAATTAAATTATTTTCTAAACTGAAAACAAAATTTTCATTATCGATGAAAATTTTGAAGATAAATATTGAATTAACAAAATAAACATGATAGACTTATTTATTAGTCATGCAGGCTGCGGCTCCTGAATCAATGACGCAAGAGAAGATTCTCTTAAGCTAAAGTAGCAAGATTCAAGGTGGACAGTTGCTCAGTCTTCTGAAGCAAGGCATTGTATTCTTACCGCAATTATCAATATATATATATATATCAGAGAGCTAAAAAATTTAACTTTTTTTTTCAACTATCCACACACACACACACACACACAGTACCGACCGATATTTAGAACGATACAGTATTAAAAGTATTTGATACTGTGTTTATGTCAAAACAGTATGTACAGGATGGTACGATATTGATAACCTTGCTATTACGGTAGTAGCACGTCCATGAAGCTAGCAGAACCAAGGCAGGCAAAATGGAACGGAGTGATTGTCACTCATCGTGAAATTCCATATATAAACTGTAATTTGAACTCCCATAAAGATCACAAACCATAAACAAAAACATAGAACTTGATGAGAAAACAATTTGTGCAGGTCTCGAAACTCTCTGCAAACCAAACACTACACAGCCCCTTGGACCAACAAACTCCCAGATTCAAGGCTAAAAAGTGACTAGATGATCGTTTGATATAGAAGAGCATAAACATAAGAAGTCAACTGGGACACAACAGAATCATGGATATGCCATCTGGTTCCCACGGAAATCAGAAAACCTAACACAAAGGGATAATCTCCCACCAAGCACAAAGATGCGATCGACAGATTTTCCGTCGTTCGGTGCAAATTGACATGAACCCCATATGAAAAGATCCATCATTGCAACCTCAAGTGATAGATGACTTGCATATTGGGCATGCGGATTTCCTTCTGAGCCATGGGTCAATGCACTGCAAAGATTGGGAGAAAAGATGTTAGAAACGGAGTTACATATCGTCAAATAATTTTATCCATTAATCACTACCTATTTGTTAAAAAAAAGGCTCGAGCCCTGGGGTCCGCCTTTCTTTTACCTATTTGTTAGAGGGGAAAAAAACCCCAAAGTTCCACACCACAAATCAAACCCGTTTTTTTATTAAACTGTAAAATTTAATGTATGAACAATCTCAAGCATCCGTCCATACTTCCTTGGCTTCTCAAAAGAAGAAAATTTTGATTGCATGTGGTACCATCTTATTCTTTACTTCAAATTTGTGCTTAATTTCAATTATCTCATCAGAACCATCCATCCAAAACACTATCATTGCATTTGATCCCACTGGATTAGGCCCTCGACCCCTTCTCCCTCACAAGTGCTGAACCAAATCTTAA
Organism: Arctostaphylos glauca; assembly: GCA_019985065.2. Lineage (NCBI taxonomy): Eukaryota > Viridiplantae > Streptophyta > Magnoliopsida > Ericales > Ericaceae > Arctostaphylos > Arctostaphylos glauca. Next base: position 25,479,411 of record JAHSPW020000010.1, on the reverse strand, counting down.
CCCCACAGATGACCAGCGTTCTCTCCTCTTCTTCCACGATCCACGCTGTTCCTCCCTCCCCTTCCTCAGCCACCCCATCCAACACCCTTTCCTTGGCCCCCTTCCTCAGCCACCCCATCCAACACCCTTTCCTTGGCCTCCACCCACGTAGCTCTCTTCCCTTCCCTCACTACCATCCTCCACTCTCTCCCTCCCCTCTCCTCCACCGCCATCCCAACCATCTATCTGTACACCATCTCTTAGATTTAGTGATTTGCAGTCCGCAATTTTGTTCATGAGATTTCGTGCATAGGAGAATTTTTCATCTGTCAATTTAGTCATAAGGGTTTTAATCACACAAATAAAAAGTGTGTGCTGTGCTGGTGGGAGACGTGGGATTTGACTTTGGGAGATTTGGTCTGCAGCAAGAGGTGGGATGGCAGTGATGATTTTATGGCAGTAGTGGCGTCGGATTGGGCAGTTGGATGGTGAAATGGGGCGGGGCAGTGGTTATTGTGGTGACAGTCAGGGTGGTTGACTGGCGGCTGGCTGAGTGGAGGGAGGGAGGGAGAACTGGGGAGAATGACTAAATTATCCCTGTTACGCTAAAACTAGTTAATGAGGTTGCCGGCAAATTGATAAGCCGTTAACAATTCAGGGAAAAATTTTAACAGGTTTAGAAGTTAGGGCTTGATTTGTTTTTAGTGTTGACATGCGGTGTTTTCTGCAATCTGTAGTTATTATAGATATTAAACCAGATATTAAGGAGCAAAAAATCTGCACAATTATGAATAAACAACTAACAACTATTGAAATTAAAAGTTACTTAGCAAAAAAAAACTATTGAAATTAAAAGTTGCATACGTCTTTGTGAAATTTGTGCAAGCAAGGGAGATGGCGTATAGTGTCTCCAGGCATTGGGGTTTCAAGGCAAACTGCACAAACTTCTTCGGAATTGTCACCCTGCCAGATAGAACGGAACAACAAACAATAGCAAGTGAGCGAAAACACGTGTGTTGTGGGTTTTGTGTGTGTGTGTGTATGGGATGCGGGCAAGGGGGGGAGAGAGACCAGAGGGTATGCCCGTTTTGAATCGTGTATCCTCTTTTCTTCTACAATACTCACTCACCCAAACAAAAGTATATTACCTGCACTGTTGACTGTGGCAAGCTATTAATTTGATCAAGAGATGCACCAACATGCTGGTGATTGTTCTCGTCGAGTGCCAATAACATTTCGTAATCATTTCTGGGAAAAACAGTTGGAAGTAAAAAAGATTTTAAAAAATGGTGTACCTGGGGCAAGAAGTAACTGTGTAACTTGCAAATCTTAATACAAAAGAGAATTACAATATAAACAAAGAGTCATGTGAGTTCCCAATATCATGCAATGTCAAAAGACAACACTGATTCACTGAACACTCGAAGGGTGGTTCATGGACAAAGTGCCCCACACTCTCCTTTTTTTCCCCTTCAAAGCCCATATACTTGTGTAATGACAAGTATTCTAGCATCTTAAGTAGCTAAAAAGTGGCGTACAAGTGTAGCACAACTCAGAACATCCTAAATCAACTTCTATGCTAATCAAGGTTTATGCATATAGCCGAACACTAATTCAAACTCAAACACGCGTATAGAATTCTGGCTACAGAAAGGACTTCAAAAAAAATTGAGCGAAAAGGGTGACAACAAACACCAATCCACAATAATTATAAATAGTGTTAGAAGTCTTATGTGATAAGGAACCCTAATTAGATTAGGATTAACATTTGTTTCCCTATGTAAAATAGAAGTAAAATTAGTTAGAAATCTAGTTAAATTAGGATTCGTTTTGCTTATATAAATATTATGCTTGATGAATAGAAATTTATACTGGATTATTAATTTTAACATGGTATCAAAGCGAGATGGAAAACCCTAAAGCCGACGACCCACCACCATCATCGTCGAAATTTACCAGCCGCCGTGGTTCTATTCATTTTTTCCTTTGTGGTTGGAACGTTGTCGCTCTACCATATTACTGCCTCCCATTACAATCCAACCGCCCAGTCTTTACCGGCGGCAACTGCTTAGTCTGACAGTTTTTTGGAGTTTTTCTGGCGTGTGTACTGTTCACTATTCATCAGACCAGACACTATTCACACGCGCACTGTTCACTCCCAAGTACTGTTCACTGTTCATCAGACAGCGCACTGTTGCGCATTTCTACGTTGTTTCAGCGTGTTTACGTGCGTTTCTGCCCTATTTACTGCACTGTTTCTGCTCTTTTTTTGGTAGTGCGATCTGCTGTTTTCTAGGAACTATTGTTCTTCGTCTACATCCTCAGTTTGTTTGGTCGCCATTTTTTTCAGTTTGTTGTTGGGTATCTATCTTCTGCTTTGCAGTATGGTTAGTACCAGACAAACCAATGGGCCTATTGATCGCAAGTCCATCCAGTGTGGTTATTGCCATAACACCGGCCATACCATGAATTTTTATTAAAAATTACATGGTTGGTCCTCTTGGGCGCGAGGACAGAGTTGATAGTCACAGTCATGGTTCCAGGTGTTATAATCATGTTGGTGATTTTTCTCAGGAAAAAATATATGCTCTCTGGCGCCTTATAGCTCATGTTGATTCTCCATCTACTACAGCTTCCGCTTCCACAGCCGCCCCACTTCATTCCATTTTGCTCACACAGGTATCCCAGTACGTGCATGTACCGCCTTATAAATACCCATGCTTCCGATCATATGACAGGTTGTTCCTTTGTGTTTGATTCTTACTCTACCTATTCTGATAAGTATAAGGTCATAATAGTCAACGGGTCATTCTCTGCTATTTCAGGGAAAGATTCCGTTCACTATTCTCCCTCTTTGTTTCTCTCTTCGTTTCTCTCTTCAGTTTTATATATTCCAAATTTTTCCACTAATCTTTCGTCTGTTAGTAGTCTTACTCGTTTTGCAAATTGTTTCGTGACTTTTTTCCCTACTTATTGTGTTTTTCAAGAACTGGATACGGAAAAGACATGGTAGCCTCCATTTCTTGGACTCTGCCCCTCATCCATCTCATTCATCCATGTCATATGATCTAGCTCTGCAAGTAGATATGAGTTTAGCTCTTTCTATGTTATATCAGTAGCATCGTATATTGAGTCATCCATCTTTTAGAATTTTAGAGAAATTTTTTTGTAATTTAGTTAAAAATTATTCTCGGAATCAGTTTTTTTGTGAAGCCTATGACTTTGGGAAGCATAAACGTTCTTTTTATCCACCTATTAATAAAATGAGTGATTGTCCATTTGAGATTATTCATTCTGATGTTTGTGTTCCTTCCCCTATTCCATCTCTCAAAAGTTATCGGTAATTTGTCACCTTTATTAACTGTTATTCTCGTATTACTTGGGTTTATTTACTTAAGTCCAAAAAAGAAGTCTCTTCTTCTTTTAAATATTTTCATGCTAAGCCGATCAAAATTCTCTGCAGTGACAATGACATTGAATATATAGATAGGAGTTTTTAGGCCTTCCTAGATAAAAATGGTATTCTTTTTCAGACTTGTGTTGACACTCTACAATAAAATGGAGTTGCTGAACACAAAAATCGTCATCTTACTGAGGTCGCTCGCTATCTTTTATTCACTATGAATGTTCCTAAATTTTTATGAGGCGAAGCCATTTTAACTGCCACCTACTTTATAAACCGCTTATCATCCAGTGTTCTCCTCTTCAAAACTCTTTTAGAGTGTCTCCCTAACAGCTTCTATGTCACGGCACTTTCTCCATGGGTTTTTTGTTGTGTGTGCTTTATTCATGCTCATCATCCCTCGGTTGACAAGTTAGGTCCTAAAACCCACAAATGCATTTTTATTGGGTTACCTAGAAAGGCTGCAAATGCTATGAGCTTTCCTCTAAAAAAATTAATGTCTTTATAGATGTCACTTTTTGGAAGTCTGAGTCTTTTTACTCTCCCTCCCTTCCATCTCCTTCAGGAGGAGTCTAGACAGGAAGAGATGTCTACCTAGTATAATCTCATTGAGGGGGAGCCACTGTTTTATAACCATAGTGACCATAATGAGGGGAAGCCTATATCTTAACATAATAAAGGGGAGCCTGTGTCTACTGAAGGGATAGGAACACGACATTGATGGTGATATAGGAAAACGGATGCACCGACTACAAACGGCGAACTTAAAAACATACACTAGCCGGAAGAACAGAAAGTCCTCATGTGTGATACCACCTTGTCCATCAGAATCACCTCCTCTAGTTCTAGATTCCTCGGCAGACCCATCTGGTAATGACTCTTCTCTCATTGAAACTCGCTCTATTAATTCTAATAATAATACTGATAATCTTCTTATTGCTCTTCGAAAAGGTGTTAGGTCACATACTCAACATCCCATTTCCAAGTTTGTTTCTTATGATCGTTTATCTCCTTCGTATCATGCTTTTGTTTCGTCTCTATCTTCTATATTTATTCCACAGAAATGGAAAAATGCAGTAATGATACCTAAGTGGAAAGGAGCTATGGTAGAGGAGATGACAGCTTTGGAAAAAAATGGCATTTAAGAGTTAGTATCACTTCTAGGGAAAAAAAAAAGTAATAGGATGCAACTGGATTTTTACTGTTAAGCAGAATGCTGACGGTACAGTTGATAGATACAAAACTCGACTTGTTGCCAAAGGTTTTACTCAAACCTGTCGTATTGATTACAACAAGACGTTTGCTCCACTAGCAAAGATGAACTTTGTGCGAGCATTGCTCTCTTGTGCAGCAAATTTGAATTGGCCTCTTCATCAGTTTGATTTTAAAAATGAATTTCTTCATGGTGAGTTAAAAGAGGAGGTATACTGGATATACCACTAGATTTTTCTTCCTTTAAGACAGAAGAACAAGTGTGCAAGTTAAAGAAGGCCCTTTATGGGTTGAAACAGTCACCAAGAGCATGGTTTGGCAGATTTTCAAAGGCTATGTTGCAATTTGGATACAAACAAAGTCATACCAACCACACTATGTTTATTAAAGGAGTTGCTAGTAAGATCGTTGTCCTTACTGTTTATGTTGATAATATAATAATGACAGGCAATGATATGGATGATATTCTTAGTCTCAAGTCTAGTCTGGCTCAAGAATTTGAGATTAAGAATTTGGGATCACCGCGGTACTTTCTGGGAATAGAAGTGACAAGATCTGATCGAGGTATTTTTATCTCCCAACGGAAGTACATCCTTGATCTATTGGAAGAAACAGGTATGTTGGATTGTAGACCTGCAACTTCTCCTATTGAGGCAACTCATCAACTCAGTGGAGACTCAGGGGAACGCACTGATAAAGAGAGATATCAGCAACTAGTGGGCTAACTAATATACTTAGTCCACACTCGACCAAATGTTTCTTATGCAGTAGACATTGTTAGTCAATACATGCATGATCCTCATGCTTCACGCTTGATGCAGTCTATCGTATTTTGAGGTATCTCAAATCAACTCCAGGAAAAGGGATCTTATTTTCTAATCACGGTCACTTACGGTTGGAAGCATTCATTGATGCCGACTGGACTGATTCTATGGATGATAAACATTCTACTTTTGGCTACTGTACTCTCCTTGGAAAAAATTTGGTTATTTGGCGAAATAAGAAGCAATCAGTGGTCGCAAGGTCTAGCACAGAAACTGAGTATAGAACTATGGCTCATGGCGTTTGTGAGCTTCGTGGCTCCAAACCTTGTTACGTGATTTGGGAATATATGATAATGGTCCGATGAAACTCTATTGTGACAACAAAGTTGCCATCAACATTGCTCCTAATCTTGTTCAACGTGACAAAACGAAGCATATTGAGATTGACACACACTTTATTAAGGAAAAACTCAGTAATTGGTCAATATGTATACCCTTTGTGAAAAATCTAAAAATCAGTTAGTTGACATCTTCACGATAGGGCTGGGCAACAAGAATTTTCACCCCATTATGTTCAAGTTGGGCCTAATTGATATCTTTGCTACAACTTGAAGGGGAGTGTTAGAAGTCTTATGTGATTAGGAACTCTAATTAGACTAGGATTAGGATTTGTTTCCCTTCGTAAAATAGAAGCAGAATTAGTTAGAGATATAGTTAAATTAGGATTCGTTTTGCTTGTATAAATAATATGCTTGATGAATAGAAATTTATACTGGATTATTAATTTTAACAAATAGTATAGAAGATTATACAACGACAAGACACAATAAAACCATACACATTAAATTGTGTTCAACATAGCAATCAGTTGAAGCACAAAGATAACTTACTCATTGAATTCACGATCAACTTGAAGTAAGTTCCCAGCCATTTCCATATCACTAAAGGCCTCCAAAGCTTCCAATATATGCATTCTCTGCAATACAAACAAATGCGTGAGTCTTCAATTGAAACTTACAAACAGCAACTTATCCATGACCACTAACTACAAAATGTTAGGGGAGTAACAGGTACTCAAGCCAGTGAGACTAGAAACTATTAACCTATTGAGCAAGCGGCAGCAGTTTCAAATTGGAAACATAATTCCTTGTGCATCACTTCAAATCAGAAAAGAAAACATAAACAAGGGTTTGACGAAAGACAGAGGAAAGTATTGCTTCCACTAAGCTCAAAAAGTAACTACTTACAACTCCCAATTCACTTGAAATTACACAAAAAGATGCCGAGATAAAAACATCCTTAAACGAAATTATACAAAATGATGAAATATATAAATGACATCTACAATTGCACCATGTTATATTAATCTGTCTTGCATAAAAAAAAAAAAGTATCCACAACAAATACAACTTATAAGCTCTCCCCAAAGTGAAGCTCAACTTAATAATAAGAGGTCGGACAAGAACCCTCCGCAAGCAAAAGTTTAAGAATCTTAAAATAAAATAAAAAAAGGCTTAAGCCTTTGAAAAGTATTCTGAACATCCTTGGAAGTCCTTCAATTGAAAAAGGTGTCTTTAAAATAGACTTTTAAGTTAGAGGGTGATTTTGTAGAATTCTGCTTGTGGCCATTTGTGTGTGCTTCTTCTTTCCCTTTCTTCAATCAAGGCAAGAAGGACCAACAAACAAAAGAAATGTTATAAAAGAGACAGCCCACAACAGTCGAAACAGTCTAGGTATGAAGGACATTTGCAGAAGCAGGACCATCTTCAAAAACCCATGTCTCAAGACACTATGTTTTATGCCGTCTATGAAGGGAAGTGAAAATAAGCCATTAAAGTACTTGATATAGAAGGATCCACCATGAAGATGGGAAATAAATGCTTACAAAGAAGCAACCTCAGAATGGATATGTCATCCTAACTATATTATCACAAATGAAGTAACACTGAAAAGTCATCACACTTGTATCATTTAAAATGTTAATCACTAATAAAAAGAAATAAATCCAGGGTTAAACGAAACAAGATCAGCTCATATCAACCATCTATCCAATTCGTACCTCAACATCATATGTCAAGGACTCCAGACAGCAATAAGAATGAAACTTGAAGAGAGCTTAAAAATTTATGCAAATTCTGAATAGAGATGAGAGATATATGCCTAATACCATGTCCAAATCCATGCCGGAAGGAAAGATGGAACCGCTCTCCCTATGGGACAATCTAGGCAATTGGTTGGGTAAGCGACTCCTCAACCGTGTTAATCTAGCAGAGGCAGGACCTCGAGGATTAGTGCCCCTACGAATAGAAGCGTTCTCAGAGAATGGTGACTGCGACTGGCTATAGGAACTTGAAATTAGTGAGCCACTCTGCATAAAATGCAAATGATAATCATTTAGAACACAACCCGGGATAATTCATACAGAATATAACAATAACTATCCGCAAAACAAATTGATCACTATTGGAAGACTGGAAGTTCAACACACGAATTAATTACAAATAACATATACAGTTATAAAATTTAAAAAAAAAAAATGCTTCCAAATCTTCCTCTTATATTACTAAAAACAGAAAGTCGATCGCGTGGTATGACAATTACATAACTTCCTACCTAGAATATCCAAGTACAAAGCAAGAATTCTTCTGATAGAGTACATAAAATTGCAGCAATAAGGAAATTCAAAGCAGCAGCAGAATTTATAACGCAATTTAATTCACCTTCAAGATCCAAGGACCTCACATTTGTGAGTTTCTAATCGTAATAGAATCTTTCTTTTGGTTATTTATGTTAGTTCTAAACAATTTTTCCACGATTTAACATCCCATGGCCAATGTGACTTTGTAATTTTAGATTTTCAAGACATGTCTGGGTCACCTTTGGTTGATAACAGGACCCAACTTATGTCAAAAGGTACCAAGTATTTAAGCAATTTTTAGAATGCAAAGAAAGAATTCTCTTGAATAATACCTCTTTCTTGTCTACGTTAAAGTATCCAACTCAAAACGAATGGGTTATATGAGTTGACAAACTGCTCAGGCTCATATACTAGCTTTGGGGATGATAAGTAACTAATGTGAAATAAGGTCTAACACTCATCGCACGTGGAGAGGTAAACAACTGATTCCTCATAAAAAAGGGGGCAATCAATTAAGACAGCCTAATCCAAAAGACTCCGAAAGCCTAACTCTAATACTATGTTAAAGCATCCAACTCAAAGCTCCTTGGCTATGAGTATAGAAACCGCCTAGACCAATATATAATCGTTTTGGAGTTTTTGAGGTCATAATTAACCATGACGTGTAAGCTCCAACACTCCTGCATGTGTGACTCCTGAGTCACACATGGGGAGGCCGCCAAAGATTATATACAAAGTTTGGAGGTGATAATAACCAATTTAAAAACAAGCCCTCAGTCTACACAGGTTTGTAATTCTTGTTAGTCAATGGAGATGATTTTTGAATGTGGCACTGCATGTCATTGCCACAACATACTCTCCTATGAGTATGGGACCAAATGTTAGTATCCAAAAGAGGCAGGTAGCCTAATCATATATCATGCACTCCCTATGTGATCACATCAGAGTCTAGCGCACACCACATCTTATCCTTGAGCCAAGGAACTCTGCACATAATCCTCTCCACTCATGATTGACACAATCAGTACTTTATCAGTTTGTCCGAGCTCTCTGCACGGGTAAGACCTTTCCTATATGCATGTCACGCTGAGGCTGAGTATGCCACCCCTAATCAACTACATATAGATGCAGTATAAATTACTGTAGATGGCTGTGTAGTACCTAAATGTGGATTATATATATTGATGGTAAGAGATTGTGGAGAAATAATCTTTTGATAAACTAGAAATTCATGAATAATAAGACACGACCTATGAACTCTACTGGTCAAAATACTATTTATTGGGGGAAATCTAATGGCTAATAGACAACAAGGTATAGCATGGCCAAATATTAGATCGCACCAGAACATTAAGATCATAATATGAAAGAACAGACACCACAGCCCCAAAATCTACAACATAGCACTAAAAGTCCAAGAACAATTTCTTTCCTGATATCCAGCCACACTTCTTTTGAATCTTCTGCAGCCTAACATAATTTAAACCGAGAAAAATCATCCCTTTTCAGACTCTAAAGCATAAGACCTTTCTCCATCCTTTCAAAACCCTCAACCTACTTAGTAACCAAATATGTTAAGCTACCCAGCCGATGCTTCCAACAGAATAAGGCACGCAAGTTCTACATATTGGGATCAATAACCAACATTAAACAAGCAATAGATTCAGAAATCTGGATCATGCATACACTATGTCTCGATTCATCGTCAACTACGGAAACGTAGAGATCAAGGATTCTAATCTCGGCCCAAGGAAAAACAAGCAACTCAAATTATTATGATATTCAATATCATTTGCTCAACATTCCCAGCTGCTAGGGAAATCTTCTCGGTGTTCAGCTATATCCTCATTAACAGTTTCTTCAAACGGTTAAGTTACCAACTATCCCAAAAGCGTGAGTTGCTAGGAAATGAGCTCAACAATGCATATCAAACCATTCAATACCCTCTGTCACGTGCAACCTGCCTTGCACATTGAGATGCAAATATTCATAGATAGAGTGAAACAGAATACCAAAGGGAGAAGCATAATGCAAACAGGTAACAAATACAAACAAAGAGACTTGAACCGAAGAACTCTCTGAACCTGAGCTCTGATACCAAATACAGTCAACAATGTATATCGAGCTATTCAACACAAACATGCATCTTAACCCCATGGTTCAATATGTTGTAGATATCTAGCCATACTAGCAATGGAATAACAGTTCTCGTGCAAGAGTGTGGGGAACCTATCAACTATTGCATATCATATCAAAGTCACAGACAACTATAAGCAATGTACTGGTTTAGTCATGCTTAAATCTACCCTTTCTCTAAAGATCGTTATGTGAAATGAAGAGGAAGAGGATCATCCATGCTTCTATTTATTCCCCTTCCACAGAACAGAATAAACCCCATACGCACACGCTGAAGACTGCATTGCCTCGCAAATTCAAAACAATTAAATCTCTGAATGTTACCTGAATGTTTAAGACAAACATTTTTGTCTACAGCAACACACAAATTTCATAAATAACTACAAGGTGTAGCTGTTGACTGCAATATGAATGCCTAAAAAGATGTCTACTTACAGGATGGAATACAGGATGACTTCCACCAGAATAAGAGTGATGTGATGCTTCCTCCCGCTGCCACGCTGATGTGAACTGGTTAAAGACAAATAATCATTCAGAAAATAAGAGAATTTTTTAAGAGAGGAGGAGGGGGGGGAATTGTTGTGTTGTTAAGGAAATAAAGCATGTTGCAAAAATCAACATAAGTGAATAAGGAAACAAACTTCGTCATCTTCAACTCCCAGCGACTCACTATACAACTGTTCTTGGAGTTCACGAGCCAGCTTCTCATCTGCTTCGACTTGTCTAGCCTTATCATCTGGGTCATCATTACTACCAGCGCCTCTATTGTCGGCCCCGGAGTGTCTCACTTCAGGGGAAAATTCATCAACCTGAATAACAGGATGGTTCAGATCCAAAATGTGTGGACCATTATCGCTCTGGTTTCTAGCTGACATTGGATTTAATGGCTCCTTTGATGAGGAAGGAAACAAAATCTGAGAGTTAACAGAGGCTGATGTCGAGCTTTGACCATGATTATTTGAGGTAGAACCCTGCTTCTGTCTTTTCATAAGAGTGTTAGTTGCACCACGACGACCGCTAACATGAACCGACTGTGACATGGGGTGGGACACTGCTCGAGCTTCAGGTAAAGCAGATTCATTCAGAAAAGGGACTGCATTCTGATCTTCCCGATCGTCACTACCTATCCTGCTACTAATCCCCTTCCCGTTATCTCTTTTCACAATGCTGTTTCCATTTTGTTGGCTGACATGGGATGGGCCAGCCTTCGTCCTTGAAAGAAGTTGAGCCTCATCAGGCAAGTGGAGATTTGTTTTCTTTGTGCGATTACGTGTGCTTCTCCACCCACCAAATCCTTCAAAACATCTGAATGCGTCTCCATTACTAGTTCCACAGATCTCTTCATTCCGAGTTATTGAGCTCCTGCACGAATGTAACAAGATTATGCCTTGAGATAAGAAGAGAGGGATAATCAGGCATCAAGACCTGTAACACTAGCAGTAGGACAATTTTCAACTGGCTCATTGCCCATTCTAACAAATTACTAGTAACGACGTTAACTTACCAGGAAAAAAAACAATATATAAAAAGGAGATTGGCATATTAAGTGATGAGTGCAATGATCCCATTATGATCAATTACAATTTAGAATGCTTGAACCCTCTTACAAAGAGGCTGGAGCGATTTCAGTAAGATCATCCTCTGCCAGAACCATCTTAAAGCTCCTTTCTTACTTATTTGGGAAGTTTTGAGTTGCCAAAGAATACTGTCAAATTTATCCCGACTTTAGCTAAGAATCCACCTCTAAAACTTTTACTTGTCAGCTACTTACAACAGTGAACAGATTTAACCCTTCGGCTGTTCATGGTTTTGAGGAGGGATTTAACACGTTAACGAAAAATGGTAGGGAAAACCAGAATAAATTTAGCCTCTTACACTTCATTATCTTCTTACCTTTCCTTAACCTCTTCCTTTCACTACATGAAGCAACGAATATGAGGTGGATAAAAATGAATTAGTGGAGGACAGGGGGTGTTCAAACAAAACACACTTATGGAGAGAGAGAGAGAGAGAGAGAGAGAACTAAGTTCTCCAACAATCCTACAGAGTTCCTAGCAGCTTTATGTCCAATCCACAAGCAATCACAAGAAATAAACCAGATTCTTAATAAACAAACTAGGAATGTAAGCGACCACTGCAATTCAACCCAAATGATCTTCAAGTAAAAAGAGTACCTGGTAGCCAAATCTATGGCTTCTGCATTAGGATCTTCTGATGAAGAAGGAGGAACTATCACCCCTTCTCTTCTATTAACATTATTCCCTTTGGTAATCAAATCCCTTACTAGATTCAAGGAATTAGATGTTCCCCTACCATTCTGTAAATCCATGGAACCATGGCTTTGATTTTCAGGAAACTGTTTGGCCTTTGCTACATTGTGTGGAGAGATGCAGCCATCTCTCACAAATTTTTTTTGTCCGCCAACCCTAGGTGACGGAATAGAATGAAATGGTGATGAAGCACTATCGCCAAGTTTAGGTAGAGAATCACCAAAGGTTCCTTTACCACGATCAAGACCTGAACCTCCTGTACATGCATCATTTACTTTTTCTTTTCCTCTATGGGTATTATTACCGACTGTTGCTGAAGAATTTGATATGCCACGTAAAGAAGAGAAACCATTGGTTGGTATTGATCCTTTTCTAAATTCTTTTTCTTGACCACAATTTAATAATACTTCCTTTGGGACATCATTGTGGAACACTGCAGGTCCAGGCCACTCCGTCAAATCTACAACACCATTTTCTCCAGGGTTAGATGATTGAGGAGTAACTATAGCTTTTCCTTTGAAGTCAACATCACCCTCACTTTTTTTGGAAACACTAATATTTCTTCCACGGCGAAAACACAGACCTTTTTGATGGCCATTATCAAGGACCGGTTTACTCCAGGCTCTTGGCTGATTTCTAGCCCCTTCGTCAGAAAAATCTCTTTTTCCTGCAGATGAATCGCTTTCTATTTCGATACACTGCCTTCCATTAATATCCCGTGCAGCCAATCGATCAGGAGTGTCAGGAATATCACATACCTGATCAATGTCCATGTAATCCATATCCTGTACAAAATCCCAGCCGGTCTAAATTATCGAAGATTGCAACAGCGATGACTATGAATCAACTTATGTTCATTTCAAAAGCTAGTTGTCATGATGTAAATATCTTTACAAGGAAAAAACAAATGCAACATTTAACTAGAAACATGAAACAATTCCATTGCCAGATAAAAGCTTGAGGGAAATGTTTTGCTACAATCATCCATAGAATCAAGAAGTCAAAAGAGAGACATGATAGAGCAAAGAAAAATGAGGTGCAAAACTCATGCACACCAATTCCATATGTTCATGAGAAAAATTTAATAAGAGAACTTTTCAGACAAAGGGATCTCTCATAAGAAGAAAAGAAAAAAAAAGAATAAAACAAAAATCTTGGCAGTACAAGCTTTTCATTGCTGACTTTTACGCAAATGGAGTAACTGAAAGTAAAATAAAATCTTCAAGGATGCCTTTCAATAAGAACGAAGCCAAGAAAATGAAGAAAAGGGAACAGAAGACTAGAGCATGGTGCACATGGATGTAAATACAAAAGAATAAAACAAAAAAACGAGAATTTTTACTTGCATCCCTTGTACTTGAAGGGATCTTAACTTACATCCTCAACTTCATTTTTAGATACTTAAAGCCCTTGTACTTTCAAGTAAAACACTAACAACCTAAACAACTAGAAAGTGTACAGTTTGGCAAGACAAAATTAAAATAATTGGTCTTCATGATGCTGGAAAAGTGTTCTGCACGAACAATTTGACAAACAAAGCTTTCTTTATTTCATGTTTATAGCTTGAAGAACAAGTACATAGCTTGACAGACTGGTTCTTTTTACCAGAACAACCCGCATTCCAAGTAAAAGACAACCATATGAAATGAACCCAATTCAAACACTGACAACTAAATTCAAGAAACCCAATACAATCATAAATCTCAAAAAGACAACAGGACAGATCAACACTATACACACCCTAATGCAAGAAAATTGAAACAACCAAAACCACCAAATTCTTAAGGAAAAAATGACAAGGAGCAGAGAATCGGCAATTGTGAGCAAACGTAAATCAGGAAGAAAAATTACACAGTACCTGGTACCGAGATTGACCAGCAGAAAAACACAAACAGAGTCGCTGAGGTCGGGTAAAAATTAAAAACTGAAATGGGTTCTTTTGATCCTTCAAATCCAAGAAAGGGAGAAGTTTATCAAGTTGAATCTAGGTATAACGTATCCCAGGCTGAAGATTACAGCACGCAACTATGGCGTACCGTCTCTTCTCTCTCTAAAACTTAATTGTGCGACAAGATACAGAAATCTTAAACGCTGCCGAAACCTTTCGCAGCACCGCCTCACGCAAGATCAAGTTTTGGCATCTTGTAATGTATTTTTTGCCAGATTGATTGGCTCGGATGGTTAGGTATATTCCGATCAGATTTCCCCGGTCTCTCAATCCAAGTTACTCCTCCATTTAGGGTTTCTTCGCAATGAGATTTTTTTCCGTAAGTTTTTATATAGTTTTTGGTTTAATTTTTTAATTTTTTCTATTCATTTCGAGGATAGAAATCAAATAAATACAAAAATTTCAATCAAAATTAAAAATAATCACAATGTGACTACGCTAAAAATATTAATTAAAAAATTAACTCTCTGGTTTTTAGAGAATTGTAATTTCATTGTGCAAAATATAGTAGCGCATCAAAATAATATTACTTTTACATGTAAAATATATTTAGTGTCCAAATGCGATATCTTAGACATTCAGACGTACACTAAGATGACATTATTTTGACACGCTACACATTCTAATGTACATGAGAATTCCCGTAACTTTTAGTCCTTATTTTTTGTTTTTTAAATAATTTTAGTGATTCGTATAGTTTAGATGAATAATTAATTTTAAAAAATTGATAGAAATTCAAAAATTGTAGTTAAAAATATAATAACATTAATATTGAATAATTTAAAAGAAAAGAGGAATGTGGAGCATTTATGGCCCTTTGGTAAGAAAAGAAAATAAAAGAATATGGTTTCCCTTAATGATAAAAAAAGAAAAAAAAAAAGAAATATTGTCTTCCACCATTTCATTTGAATAGATAAAATGCCAGAAAGATGTGATTTTTTTTAATTTTGTAGGTATCTTGTTTGGCTAGCATACATAAGAGGAAAAAAAAAACTTATTGCTCCTAGAAAAGAAAAAAATGATAATAGTAAAAAAATTAAACTCCTTCGGGGTTTCTTTTTTTATGAAATCTCACCAAAATTGATAAGAGTTAAATGAGAATTTTTAAGGGTTCTCTGTTCTTTTCTCACAATTTCTCACTTTCTTGTTAATCCAAACACAGGAGAGTATTCATTCTCTCAATTTGTTTTCTTTTCTCTTAAAATTCATCAATCCAAATGGATTGTTAGTACAATATGTTTTGTGTTTTTTCTCATATATTCCTCTTAATTTCTCTTCTCTTACTCTCTTTCTATTGGTTTTTCAAACAAAGTGCTAATTTAATTTGAAACATCAAAAATTGGAGCTGTTTTATAAATCAAGAATGCTCTAACTAGTAAGTTAGATTAATGGTATAAGAGAGTAAGGGGGTGTTTGGGAGAGACTTTTTGAGGTATTTTTAGATTTTAGGATCCTGATTCTGAAATTTTAAATTTTGAAAAACTCATAATTAGAATATGTGAAATGTTTGATAGTATAATCAGATTATTAAATCTTAAGTGAATAATTGACCATAATGCCTTTATATTGCGGCTCCTTATTTGTATATTTGATAATTTCTCCTTATGTATTTTAAAATGCAGTCAAATACTTTTTGTATTTATAAATTAAATTAATCTTAAAATACAATAATCATAAAAGTGTATAAAATATATTTACCATCTTCTACTATATTGCTATTATCACGCCATACAAAATATATTATCTACGTGTTATAAATTATTAAAAAGTTTAAGAATAGAATTGTAATAAAATTTTAGAATCCAAAACTAGAATCTCAAAAGTAGCTCCAGACCTACTTTTAATATTGTGACTCTAAAGACTTCTTTTGAGAATTTAAGAATCAAAATTTCAAAATCAGCATCCCAAACATATCAAAATACAAGAATGAGAATCTCAAAATTCAAAAAACATCTACAGAATCACCCCCAACTACCTACTAAGTGTATGTGAGTGCTCAGATGATTGTAGAACTTGTTTTGATATTGCTCTATCCCCCACTTTTATAGGGTGAATGGTGGAGGACATTATGGGCATGATGTCTAGTCCCACTCCTTGTTCTGTTTGAGAGGAACAATTTATTTATTGAGGGCTCTATCTCCGAAATTTGGAGTGTTCTTAGTTTTATTTGGAAGATCTTGCTAAATAGCTCCCGTGAATAGATCATCTTTTGTGAATGGTTCCTTTCTGCAGAGCGACGTATGGTTTAGGTAATAGAGTGTTGGTTGATAATTCGAGATCATGTGCTAAGCACTTAAATCTGAGCTCTGAATACTAATCCAATTTGGAATCCCAGGGAATTGGGCTGGTTGATGCTTACTAATTAAGGGCCCGATTGGATGATGCTTTAATTTTTGTGTGTTGAATAAGCGGGGTATGTTAAATAGTCGGTGGTGTGTTAAATAACGTGAGGTAGCCCATATTAATGTGATGTTTTAAAAAAATGTGTTAAATAGCCTTGTGATTTGACGAGGAGTTATTTTGAGTGTGTTAAACAAAGGAAAAGTGCATTAGCCATCAAAAGATATTTTTGCCTTTCGTCGTGGATGTAATCTATTATTCCGAAAATTATATAGATGTATATATGTTCTTTTACATATAATTTACATATACTTATAATCTATTTTTAGTGTATATACATACTGTGTATATACACAATGTGTATAATATATATTACAATTATATATATAATATATATATTATTATAAATTAGCATATATATTATAAATATGATATGTGTTTGTATATACACACACGCTATATATATGTATATACAAAAATATGATATATAATATATAGTATATAATGTGTTGTGTGTGTTTATATATACTATATATATACACACACATATACACACACACACAACTCATATGTAGTATATATACAATACATATAGTATATAATATGTACTTAAAAGGGGTAGGGGTGGGTATTTTAGTAATTTGCCACCCCTCCCTATTTAGCCGGGGGCGCTAAATAACACATAGTTGCTAATTAACACAGGTCTCAAAAGTTTGCGAATCAATAGCTTCCACGCGAGACCAGTCTTAATTAATACACGTGTTAGCTAACACATGGTTCAAAGCCTCATCCAATCAGGACTTAAGAATTTACTCCTTTTTAAGATCTTAGATTCGAAACCTCCGAGTGCTATTGACTCTTATGGAGTTAGCTCGTGTAGAACTTTGCTATGGTTTTAATAGGGATCCTCGCAAGTTAATGGTAAAATCAATCCTTTAGAAATCAATTGAAATACGCATAATCTGATTTGACTATTATGAGTTATCAAATAAAAAAAATCTTAAAGTAATTCAAGTTCATAAAATATATTGTGAGTTTAGCTTAGGGCTTGATAAAGAATAATGCTAGAGACACAGATGTATCCAAACACAGATGTGCCTTGAATTGTTAGATACACGTGTGGCCCTTAATAAGTTGATGATTCCACATGTATCCAATAGCTAAGTACACATCTATGTCCAAATATGTTCAGACACAATTATGTCCTCTGATAAAAGGGGGTTTCTTTCTTAACAAGAGACAGATAACATTGCTCCTTATTAGATTCATATGTTAACATTATTGAACTATTTTATTGCATTTATGAATTCATATTAAACGTAAATTTTTTATTAAAGATATTCTAATAGTGAATGAAGTTTGCACGTCATTTTATTGAGATGAATTTTTGTTAATTATGTATTTTTTAAAAACAAAAACGAGACTTGACTTTAAAAAAACGAGACTTGACATGTGACTACAGATGTTTAGTGTAGAATGTAGTTTCATGTAGATAGGAACATAATGTAAGGCTACTAAAAAATCAACACAAAGCATTGCTAAGAAAGAAACCCTCATACCGGTGACTTGGGACTATGCATTTTGCACAATAGAACGTGCTGCGTGTCAAAGCGGAGTCGTTTGATGCACAAAATACTATTCGTGCAGTCGCCAAAACGATGTCATTTTGATACACTACAGAACACAACTATTGTGCAGCACACTCTCCAATTCCCCATAGTACCAAGCAACTACAAAATCTGAACAATAGTTTAACATCAGAAGCTCATTCACCATCTCGAAAATTAATGGCATATTTGTCCCTTCTGCATCTTTTCCGCCGTAACTTGAACATTGTCGATTACTGATTAAATGTAAGAATTCTTACAAAAAAGGCTTTTGTCAAACCATAGCATTGCCTCCTGAAATGATATCAAAACAAAACAACGAACTCCTAAGATAAAATCCTCATTCTGGATCAGGAGAGCCACCAGGAACCAGCTGCAGTAGACAAGAAAGTTGCCTCAGTCAGTGTTTTACTTGAAAGAAGACAAAGGGGCGTGCATACAATAGCTTGCATAATATACTTACGATTGCAATGTTGTTTCCATTGAGCAATATCTGATCCAGCTTTGTGATCCGTCGCCCTTCAGATGTAATTTCACTGGATAACAGGATAATCCATAAATGACACACTCACAAATGGTACAGATAATCAAGGAATAGTTAGCCCAAAGCTACATAAAGCAAAACTAGAGGTGCCAAAACTTATCACAAAAATTATCATTTTGAAAACAAAGGAACAAAATGAGAAACTTATACGCATCCTTGTAACGCAAGGATAAACACTTTTAGGATGTAGCACTTGGAGAGGGGAAAACAAGCAAAGGGATATATGAAGCTAGTTTCGTAACTCTTTTTCCTTTTTGCTTTTTCTCTGCAAATCTCTCTGAAACCAAAGATCCAAACATGACCTTGAAAGAGAGGTCAGGTAGTTCTCTAAATGAAGCAAGTGGTTGTGGATCCATGCAGAAAGGTTAGCTTAAAGCACAGAAAGGGCTCTAGAAAATGAATCTAAGTTCTAGTGACATATAAAATTGCCATCACTTGGACAAACAATTTTTTGAAAATATGAACATTCAATCCTCGTTAAGCATATACCATTTGTATACTTAATGAAATAAGCAAAAGCCATTATCTGAAGCCAAGAAATTGTGTCACAATCTAGCACAAAAATAACTATCATGCACCCACCATGGTCACCATCAAGTATGAACGACATTGCAATGACCACTGCTTGGTGGCTCGGTAACTTGTTAAAGTAAAGGTAATGGATCAACCAACTAGATATGAAGACTTAAGATCAAGTGATTTAAAAGCAAGGTGGCCTTTCTATAGGGTATATACCAGTTAATCCATTCATTTCCAACTGTTGGGGCACGAGATGGTGAACTAACCTCCAAAACACCCCCCCCCCCCCCCCCCCCCCCCCCCAAAAAAAAAAAAAAAAAAAAACCACAAATACCTGCCTGGTTGACATGGGCAACAGGTACTGTGTAACTATGGTGTTGAAAATGGCAATATACTACTTGACTCTGGCAACTCATGTATGATAGAATTCAAGAGGACCTATTTGCAGTTCCGTGCTTCAATGCGTGTCAGACAGCTTAACAGCATCGCAAACAGTGATGATAATGTGACTTGCACCTTTTCATTTCTTAAACTTTTTACCCTCACCGTTCAAACCAATACAGTGATGTGCGAACAAGTACTCTCCTGAGCAACAGCACAGTGGAAGTGCTCATTCCCCTCTATTTTATCCATTCTTCTAATTTTTAACCGCACCAACTTGATTAGTGCTAAATGGAGAGAATTACAGAAACCAAAGACTAACTGAAGAACAACATTCTTCACAAAAATCAGCACTTCATGACCATATTATATCCTCTTTTTCCACGAAACACAACATTGTCCATTTCCATGTCAATTTTTTGAGGACTTCTTTTTGTTATATAACCAATTATACAACTCTAAAGGCATGGTTGATGATGGGATTCCACTGGGAAAGGATTATAAATCCCGTAAGACTGAATTTTTTCAATTGAATGCTTGTGGTGGAGGACGTTAGACAAGCAATCCCACAAATCATGGACATGTAATACCTTGGGAAGTGGAATCGGTGATCTCCTCATTTAAGTTCGATGAGATGAATTACCTTAGGAATTAATCCCCTCGTCATTACTCTAAGTAATCAAACGGGACCTAATAAAAAGAAACACAAAACCCCCAATTCAGACTACATTCGCAGACTCTGAGAACAATGGTCAATGGTAACATAAGTGTGTGCGTATCAGTACATGTAGTACGTACGCAGACGACCTTTGTATTGGACTATCTATATATAAGCACACCCATATACAAGACAGGGAGAATTGAGAGTTACTATTCAGTGACATCTTCGAGAACCATGTTGACGTAGACATCAAACCCACGAAGCGTTCCAACAAGCTCCTTGTCGCCTTTCATTATCACCCATATCTTCGATCCAATGCAACGATCAATCAATTCTGAAATAGTAAACCCACCACAAACAACCAATCAAACACGAAATTAAAACCCATTTTGAAGAAAACAAATCACTAATTTGGAAAATACGCACCACTGATGCATTGATTACTCGAAAAACACTACAGAAAACAAGGAAAAAACTTCGAACGAAGCATGAAAATTTAGTCTATGGACTAGGAAATTGGTAAGGCATACAATTAGACGGATTCGATTTCTAGGGTTTTAGCTTCGCTTCGGCTTATAGCATTTTCTGAGGAAACAAGTACAGAGGAAAGAGAAAAACAAATGGGGTTTTAGAGCTAGAGAGTGATAAGTACCAGATGGGAGGAGTTGAGAAGGGTTGCTCGACGACATGGCTTCTTCCCTGTAAACTAGAGAGAGTGCGAGACTGTCGTGCTAACTTCCTTCGGAACTTGGAGTGAACTGAGAAAAGCTCCTTCGACCTTTTTTCTTGTGTGGAAAGCAGCAGCTATTTCCACTAATTTTCACGTTTATTCTTTAAATTATTTTTATTATTTATTTCATCTTTAAATTATTAATTTTCTTCAAATAGTTCTTAAATTATATAATTTTATATCCGATTAATATAACTTGTGATGGTCTATTGGCTGTGTTTGTTTGCTTGTTTGAGAAATTTTTTCCCAAATAAGTTTTTGAAAAAAAAATTCTAGATTTTTTTACTTTTTTCCAAACAACTTTATCTCTCTATAAAAGAAGAGAGAGACATCTCGAAAATGTCGAAAAAATTTAACTCTCAATTTTTTTCTAAAACACTTATACCAAACAACATTTCAAAGTTTTTTTTTTTAAAATCGTTTCAAAAGCACTCAACCGAACACACTAAGCGTGTGACAAAAAACGTTAACCAAAATTGTTATTTGTGACTAATGTTACCTTTATCCCTTATAGCAGTAGGCTTTTAGTCAAGGAGCCTGGACCCAAGTTAGGTCCGGACTTTTAATCTCAGCCCTTGGATCTCATCCAAGGGTCAGGGTTTCTTCACTTAAAGGGTATTTGATTTTAAAGGGTATTTTAAGTGAAGAAACCCTGACCCTTGGATGAGATTCAAGGGCTGAGATTAAAAGTCCGGACCTAACTTGGGTCCAGGCTCCCTGACTAGAAGCCCACTGTCCCTTATAGTATCTCATTTTTATCTATTTCCTCTTTCGAAATTTTTTTTTGGTCCAAGTAGTCCTTAAATTATGTAATTGAAGCCAATAATTTATAGTTACAATCAAAAAATTGGAAACAAATTTTAATTAATTAATTTCCTGATTATTTCTCTTTTAAGTGATTTTTTAGAGCTTTTTTGTCATATTTATTTTTTAGCTTCCTTATTTAACAAAAAATATAAGAATTTCAAATTAAATAAAAATTAATCAGAATAAAAAAAACTAAGCCAAATCTCACTTTGAAACTATAAACTTCAAAGTTCAAACACTTGACACATAATTACAAAATATTCAGAAGCTAGTAGTTCATTTTCACTCTTTCAACACTTGTATATTTTCTAAATAGTCAGGCACGCCCCTTTTTTCATCTCTAAGTGTGTTATCCACCGATTCACTGAGTGACGCTTTCTTACTACTAGAGTCTCTATCTCTTAAAGCCTTATTACACTTTCGATCCATCCCTTGTTTGCCGATTGGAGAAAGCCTTCACGTACATGTTACCAAAAAGTTTACCCTCTCGACATAATTGACAGTCACAGAGAAGAAATTAGTGACAACAACAAATTAAAATGATGAAATGTGGATTGTTAATAAGGTGGATGAGGGTCCAATGTCGTATTTCAAGACTTCTTAGAATGCAAAGTGAGAGAACAAGGACAGAGCGAGATTAACAAAGAAAGTTTATTAATCTTCAAATGAGAGTAACATCGACTGGTAGACAGTGGTTAATATAATAAAACATCTACGCTACAAACTACTCCTAAAACAATTCTATCTAATCTAAGTTCTAAATGCGGCGATTGTTGAAGAGGCTTTTTCTCATCTCTATCATTGGTTTTTGTAAAGAAATTTTTTCTCTAAAATATTTGAATTACGACTCCCTTTTATCTTTTTATTCTTTACCTTTGAATTTAGGCATGCCAATATATTTTTATTTTATTTTTATCATGTTATCACATGTAAAAAATACGGTGTCAACAGTGCTCCTAACTCTTTAAGAATGATACTCTAATTCTTCGATGTTCAAGCAGTGCCTTGTTGTCTCGAGATCTATCCCATGCATTTCATACGGCGTTTAGGAGAAAGCATCGAGGTCCATGGTGAGGAACTCTATCATTCTTGACCTTTCTTCTTCTGTCAGAATACATAGCGCCCACCAAAAAGTATTTCTCGTTGTTATGTGAATCAATGCCCACCAAGAAGTACTTCGCGTTCTTATATAGACATGTCAAAGTATCTCATTAAATAGGTATACCAGGATAATATTCTATCACTATTGTAGAGTGATAGAATATTATCCCGCACCAAGTAGGAAAGCTATTTGTCTATTAATGTCAAAGTATCTTATTAAATAGGTATACCAGGATAATATTCTATCACTATTGTAGAGTGATAGAATATTATCCTGCACCAAGTAGGAAAGTTATTTGTCTATTAATGGAATTCTTATATAATAGACATGTCAAAGTATCTCATTAAATAGGTATACCAGGATAATATTCTATCACTACTGTAGAGTGATAGAATATTATCTCGCACCATGTAGAAAAGCTATTTGTTTGTTAATGGAATTATGATTTGTAGAGTGATTAAATTTTTTATCCAATTTACTTTTCAATTCACTTCCAAAAATCAATTCATTCTAATTGTTATTACCGTCTAAAATAAAAATGTTACAAAACTATAAGATAGGATCTTCCTCATTCATGCCGGTTATTTTCGTGAACAAAATCATAATCAACGGTTGTGTTTGTAAATCATTTGTACCCAAGTCAAAGTGAGATGAATTATATGGACTCACTTTTGATATGAATTTAATCCCATTTTCTATTAAAAAATAAATGCAAGATGACTAATTAAAAGTTGCTATGTCTCAAATTGAATTTAAGCTTTTTCTAATTTGAATTGTGTGCTACTATACAAAGAGAGCTAAGAGAAATAAATATGAAAAATTATTCCTTTTTTAAAATTTAAAAGTTACCCTTTATGAAATATATCCCCCATTTTGAATTTTATTACCTTTGGGGATGAAGAGAGATGAAACGTGTTTACGAGAGTGCTTATAAGATGCCATCTATTTTTTTAAGATATTAAAAATATAAAAACAATTAAAAATATAAAATTGAGATGTGAAGGTTATGATAGATATGACAAATCATGAAAATAGTGGAGTTTGTCTTTAGCAGGTTCTTTCAAATTTATTTTAAAATTTAAACCCTCTTATTCTTTTGCTTGACCAATTTAATTTAAAATTACTTAAAAATAGTTTTTTTCTCAAAAGTTTCAAGTTATATCGTTTGTTTGCTTTGGGAGCGCTCCTTATTACTATACAGTATAAATTGGAACCAATGAAATTTTTTTACTGCAATTTGACCCATGTAAAAAATAAATTATGCAGTATGCATACCTAATTAAAAACTCATATAGTGGGGTTATGTTTATTGTTTTGAAAGAATAAGTTTGTTTCCAACTTTCCTCGTGGAATGGTTGTTGCACCTTTTTTGTTTGTTGGCTTATAAAGACTAATCAACTTTCATGGGACTTTGAAGTCATATAGGGGTGTTTGGGAGAAATTTTTTGAGGTATTTTAAAATTTTGGGATTCTGATTCTAAAATTTTAGATTTTGAAAAATTCATAATCAGAATCTGTGAAGTGTTTGGTATAATTATGTAAAATAAATTATGAATTTATGAAGTGTTTGAAATTTGGAAGGGGTCTAAGAGCATCTCTAATACTACTAGGCATAGTAGCTAGTTAAAAGTATAAAAATGTACACTCTCTAATTTGCATATCTATTTTTTCACATATGCATTTCAACGTCGCTCTCTATTATGGTTATTTAATAAAATTAATGTAATTAATTTTTAATAAAAAATAATTGATGAACACACATTATCTGCATACGGTGACTAGATAATGACATGGTATTTTTTAAACGGTTATATTCTGACGGGTGATTTTGGTCTAATATTTTTATCGGATTATTTTTTGTCTTTATTTATATTAATTTTGCGTAATTTTTTTTGTACATTATTAATTCATCTCAATGAAAATTTATAAAAAATTAAAAAATATGAATCAAAAATTAAAAAAGACAAATAATTTAAAAGCATTTGTTAGTCCTCAATTATTTTTGTCACTAATTAGTGATTTGTTTTTCAAAAAAATGTTCATAATTTTTTACTATTTATATTTCTCCCATTAAGACAAATTAATAATTAAAAATTAACATGAAGATGAAAACAGAAAAATAATTAAGAGCCTTAAGAGTTGAAACAAAGGCATAAAATGAAAAAGTACCTCGTCACTCCCACTATCCACATGACTAGGCAATTAGAGAGTTTCTTTTTTTTTTGATAAGCAATTAGAGAGTTTCTTGGAAGAGAAAAATAATAATTGACTAGCTATTTAAGCCGATGAGAGATGCTCTAAGACCATTATTTTATAAATACATATGTTTTTTATTTTAAATTTTATTTTTATGTTTATGTTTATGTTTAGTTACTCTGTTGAAAGTGATTTACAATATATAGAATAGATTGCTAAGATCACCTTAGAGGATGTTTGGAAGTCTTTTTTTTTATATTTTTATATTTATATTTTTAAATTTTGACTGTTTGAAAGCCACATTCTTATTTTGAATTTTAGGAGCAAAAACTCAAGTGGAGATATTTTTACATGTTTATTATTAATTTTTTATATTTTGAAAGTGAAAAAATTGATAGTTAAATGTACTCTTCTACATGTAAAGAAAGATTTTGTACAATGTAGCGAGGAAGTTGAGTATTACAGTAATAACCTCATGCATTATAAATATTTTTGTATATTTGTTATGTTAAGAAATATAAGTTTTATAAAATAATAAAAATTATGCTATTAAATATTTGTAAAGCATACAGACGTTACTATATATTTTTATTGACGTGGGATCATCGCTAGTAAATGAAATAGCGAAAGTTAGACTATATCCTTTGGTGATTGACTCTATCGTCTACCTTTTCTGTTTTTTTTTTTTAATTTATAAAAAGAATAAAATGATTAAGACAAAAACAATAAATTAGTTTTTTCCATAATATTTATTCATTTTTTTCTTCTTCTTCTTTACGTCACTTCCCATATCTTTATTACATTTGACCAAAAAACTATTTTATTATATTATTCCTTTATAACGCGACATAAAAATAATTTACGCATACTCCAATATCAATACTCGATAGCTCAACAAACTTAGAGTGATCTATTGTACTATAAGACTTCCCTTTTTCCTTTCATCTTTCTTTCCCCATGTAAATTAGTTCAGCCATAGTCAACGACAACAACCCTAATACCAAAGGGTGGAATTACATAGAGACCGAGAGGAAAGGGTCGGACCAAGCCACCCAAATATTTTAAAGAAATTTAAGACTTAGATATAAATTTTAAAAATTATAAAAATATATATATTTCAGATCGCCAAATAAAAATCTCGCCCTCTGCCAGACGGGAACTAGGGGCCCTGCTGTGCGCAGCGCACAACAGGGCGTGCTGCGCGCCAAAACGGCGTCGTTTTGGCGCACAAAACACTGCCCGAAAATTGTTCGGTCTTTCGGGCAGTGTTTTGTGCGCCAAAACGACGCCGTTTTGGCGCGCAGCACGCCCTGCTGTGCGCTGTGCACAGCAGGGCCCTCAATTCCTGCCAGACGTGGAATCCTGATTTCGCCCCTACTAATACCTAACGAGATATCATTGGCTGCTCCTAGAATACCGCTACATTATATTTCAATTCTTGCTTTTGTCTTACACATCGTGACGTAATTCCCCCCCACCCGCTAAATAAGTACTCAAGCCGGCAAGCTTCTTTTTTTTTTTTGCATTAATTCTTTATTTTATTCAATTTTTCGCATTTGTTACTTTTTTTAATTTTTATTGAAATAATATTTCGTCTCAATAAATTTTTTTAATATTTTAAAAATTATGATAATTTTTTTAAAGTGTTCAATTATTATAAAAACAACCCAACCATATATACATTTCTGAATAATTTTTGTCATTGCCGAACTTTTTTAATAATTTAATTTTTAATTTAAATTTCTCGTCGAGATAAACTAATAATTCACATATATTCAATACAAAACCCTGAAAACTAAAAAATTAAAATAAAAAACAAATTATTTTAAATAGGAACAAAAAATAATTTTAAAAAATTAGGTGCCTCGTGGTTCATGTTAGGAGTGAGGTGTGATCCTCCTAACTTTCCAAATAAAGGGCACGTCGCACCCTTTAAAACACAAATCCCAAATATACTCACGAACCATAAATGATTAAAATAATTTATTATTCCACATTCCTTAGCTAATCTGGACCGTCCATTTCACCTACCATATCAAAAACCATTGATTGGAATTAGGGTAAATTACACTGACCTCCCTGAGGTTTTTGACAAATACAATGTCCTATTGAGGTTTCTGAAATTACTTTGACCTCTATTACTTTTTAAACTATTATGCACTTATTTATCCAATCGTTAAAATTGGTCAAATATCGTTAGTTAAGTTATTAAAATTTCAAGCTTGAATTTTTTTTGACAAAACAAACTGTAATATAATTCTTATCACGTCTGGAATAACCTATGTTGAATTTTTAAAAATTTTCTAAAGTCAAAATTCGAACATATCAAAATTTTTACTTCAGAAAAATCTTAAGAATTCAACCTAGGCTATTTCGGATGTGATATAAAATATGTTTTAAATATTCAGAGTGGCTCATTAAAGTTGAAAAATGATGGTCCTATGTATAATATTTTCAAATTAGACAGTAACCGCGATTATAAGGACTCGATATTTAAAAGTGGATTGAAATTTTAATTAAATGGGTATTTTAATTATGCTATAAAACTTAAAATATTATTAATAGATAAATGTCTTTCCTACATGGTACAGACAGAATGGTGATTAGGCATTGTCACCGTGTACCTGTTTTATGAAATATATTAACATGTCAATTCCACGAAAAACTTGCTTATTAATTTTTTCACATTTTGAAGGTAAAAGAAATGATAGTTAAATGCCCAATTTTATATGTCAATTTTTTTTATACGTCGTAGCGAAGAAGTTGAGTAAATAACCTCATGCATTATTGATATTTTTGTTTACTTGTTATGTTAAACAATATGAATTTCACAAAATATTACGGATGACCTAATAATTAAGGTTTTTGTTATTTTAAGCATTATGGATATTTTTGTTTATTTTGATCACAATATTGTTACTTTAAGATTTGTCTCCTCAGAATGACCTAATAATTCACAAATATTTGACCCAAAACTAACAAAATGGAAAAAAAAATTGAAAAAAAAGATAAATAAGTAACACAAAAAAGCTTGGCCAAATTGGGTAGCTTTACAATTAAAAAAAAAAAATTGACAAGTACTTTAACACTAATAATTGATTATACGGTCAATTTGAGAGTGATTCTGAAGATATTTTTGAGATTCTGGGATGTTGATTTTGGAATTCTAATTGTGTAATTATCAAAATAGTCTTTTAAAGCCACAATCTCAAAAGTAGTTCGCTGAAATTTTGTTACCATTCTACCAATAATGTACTAATTTGATTATATTAATAAACACTTCATAGATTCATAATATATTTTACACAATTCTACCAAATACTTCACAGATTCTGATTATGAGTTTTTAGAATCTAAAATTTCATAATCAAAATCCTAGAATCCGAAAACACTTCAAAAAATTCCTCCCAAACACCCACTATGTAATTAATGGAGTTGCTTGTAAATTTTTTTAAAAAAAAAAGTCACGTAAAAAGGTTTTTAAGTAGGAAATAAAAAATGACCAAAGTAAGACTAAATCCTTTGGTGCATGACTCTATCATCAACCTTTTTTTTTTTAAATAAAAATAATAAAACGATTAAGACAAAAATAATAAATTAATTTTTCCACAAATATTGATCATTGCCGTCTCCCTTGGTAGTATTTGTTTTTTTTTCTTCTTTACGTCACTTCCATTATCTTTATTACATTTGTACAAAAAATCATTTTGTTATTTTATTTTTTTACAATTAAATGTCAAAAAGATTTACACGTATTTTAATTAATTTATTATTTAGATGTCAATGATTCAATAAGCTTCATGCAACTTTTACTATAATAACACCTACCAAGATATTATTTGGTACTCTTGAGACACTGTAACGTGATAATCGGTCCACACAGTTGTCCATGTACCAGTAGAAGATTCTGCAGCTACCGCGGCCCCTGCTTCTTCAGGCGGAACTCCGGGTTGAGGAGTTACTCGGAATGCTGCCAAGATATCAGTATCTTTTGTTTCATATTTAGGAGTATAATAAGTCAATTTGTAATCTTTAACACCAGCTTTGCTTGCGACTGCGACAAGTCCTAGCATTAGTATGAGTTCGTTGACCGCGTAAGGGCAATCCATCTTGATGACGAATTCCACGATAACAAGAAATATTAATTAATCGTTCGATGTCTGCTCATTCTCCCCTCTTCAATTCCCAATGAACAACATGATCTTGGCCTATCATTTAATTTTTACGTAACGCTTTTGTCTTACAAACGTAATATCTCAGTATCGCCATATTAGTACTCATGCCCAATTTGGTGAAACTGTCATTAATTCAAATTTTTTCTCGTTTCTTAATTTTACACTAAATTTTTATTGAATTATTAATTTGTCTTAACGAGAAGAATTTAAAAATTAATAAATTATGACTAAAAACTTAACACGTTTACTAAAATATAAAAATAATCCAAAACAAAAATATTTTTTAAATTATTTTATTGCTTTTGATTCATAATTTTTTTCCCTAAAATTTATCACCGTGCCAAATTAATAGTCCATAGGGATGGCAACGGGTTGGATCGGGGGTGGATATTACTGCCTCCATCCCCGATCCCCGATCCCCGAACTTATATCTAATCTCCATCCCCACCCCGATCCCCGAACGGGGACTACTTTTGCCCTCCACCCCCGCCCCGAACGGGGAACGGGGATCTCCAAATGGAGATTGGATATCCGAAAATTAAAAAATTACATTAGTAATTACTTAAAATTTGAAAAAATTCTCCTTTTCATCCAAAAAAAATAACAAAAGAGAGTAAATAAAAACATGCAAACTTTTAAGCAAAAGTAATTCATTTTTTACAATCTAAAATATTTCAAAAACAATAATAATAACTAATTAAAATAAACATAATATCGTTCCACAAGTTTCAATCCTAACAAAAATAACCAAATGTACTCAAGAATATTGTCATTGAGTCCATTAAAGATTGTTGTATTCCTCCACCAATTGCAAACCATGATTATTTTCTCTTTCTACTTACAAACCTATTACGTAAAAAGGATAAAAAATCACGGGGCGGGGCAGGGCGGGGAGGGGCGGGGGTGGAGGCGGGGATTGGGGCGGGGATCGGGGTGGAGACACCTAACCCCGAATCCTACCCGGTCCCCATTTTTTTAAAAAATTTATCTCCGATCCTACCCGATCCCCAAAAAAATCCCCGAATCCCCTATCCATTTGGGGCGGGGAACGGGTAGGAGCGGGTTGGATCGGACGAGATTGCCATCCCTAATAGTCCACAACTATGTAACAAAAAATCATAAATGTAAATTATTTTAAATAAAAAAATTAAAAAAAATTAGGTGCCTCGTGGTTCACACTAGCAGTGATGTGCCATCCTCCTAACCCTGCAAATTGTGGTCACGTCACGCCCTTTAAAACACGAATCCAACTATCCTTCTACGGTCATTTAATACACACCATTATTCCACATTCCTTAACCAATCTGGACCGTCCATTTCACCTACCATATCAGAAACCATTTATTCGAAAGAAAAACTACACCAACCTTCGGTGAGGTTTTTGACAAATTTAATGCTCCTCCGGAGTTTATAAAATTACTCGAGTCTGAAAGTTACGTTGAATGTGCGACCGACACTACATAAGTACCTGTGCAGGTGAGGCGTCGGTCCTCACATGAGATTTCTGACAAATATAATGCTCTGCTTACGTTTCTAAACTTACTTTGACATCTTACATTTCAAATTATTACTCAGTTATCTCTTTTATCATTAAAATTAATTAAATATCGTTAGTTAAACTATTAAAATTTTTAATCTAAATTTTTTTGATAAAACGAATTGTAACATAATTTATATCACGTCCGAAATAGTCTGTATTAAAATTTTGAGATTTTTATAAAGTTAAAACTCGGACAAATCTCAAAATTCTGTCGGAATCTCGACCTTAGAAAAATCTTAAAAATCAACATGGGTTATTTCGGACGTAACAAAAATTATGTTTCAATTTATTTTATCAAAAAAAATCTCAAATGTAAAATTTTAATAATTTAACTAACGATATTAATTTAACTGATTTTAACAATAGAAAAAGTAATCGCTTTAAAAGTAAAAAAAGTCAGAATAATTTTAATATCACTATTTGACTGATTTCAACACTAAGGGTGGATTTGGCCTATGAAATTTATTAAAAAAATTTTTTGTCTCTATTCTTTTTTTTTTTTGCATTTGTTGTTTTAATCTCAATGTTTTGTGGTTTATTGGTCCGTTTTGATGAAAAGAATCTAAAAAATATAAAATTATGTCCAAAAGTTAAAAAAATGTCACTAAAGACGACGAATAAATTAAAAAAACTCTATTTTTTATTTATTTTTGTCTTTTCTGAAATTTTTTCAAATTTAATCCATAATTAATAACTTTTTTGAAAACTCTTGTCAAGATGAACCAATAAATCACAAAAAGTTGAGAAAAAATAGAAAATTACAAAAAAATTCCACATAAGGACGAAAAAAAATTTCAATAAATATCACAGTCCAAATGAACCCTAAAAAATAACCGTATAATAATTTTAAAAATAAAAAAAATTAGAATAATTTTAAAAACCTCAAGCGAGTATTATATTTGTCATAAACCCCATTGATTGGAATTATGTTCTTCCCCCCAAGGTGGTAGGTACCAAAAACCGCAAACCATGTGGAGAGTTGATAGCCAAAGCTTAGATGAACCAAACACGATACCGTTTGGTCAGGCACGTGACTTTCAGCTACCACTTCATAAGCCATTACGTATTACTTATGTTATATAAACAACACCCCCTCCCTTCATTTTGTCACACACCCATTTTGTTCTCTAGCTACTACTCTAATCCAATCCCCACACAAAAAAGAAAATATCCGGCCACCGGAAAAAAATCCCTGGCGAAGATGGTCACCGTCGAGGAAGTCAGGAAGGCCACGAGGGCCGAGGGACCGGCCACGGTCATGGCGATCGGAACCGCCACTCCCCCACACTGCGTTGATCAGAGCACGTACCCCGACTACTACTTCCGTATTACTAACAGCGAGCACAAGGAGGAGCTGAAGGAGAAGTTTCAGCGCATGTGTAAGATATTTATTTAGATGATTTTTTGTGAATGTTTTTGCTCATAGGGGATTTTATGATCTTGGTTGACTTCTAGGTATAGTAGTTATTGGTACATTTATGCATGTTTTATGTTACCCATTTCATAATCCTTGTATATAAACCTATACATACATACCTCTAAATATGAAAAGTTTTTGATAACTCAGTATCAGACCTCCTAGGGATAAGAGACATATAGGTCCGATTTGTCCTATTATTTTCATATTTGTATTGGAAAACGTAAAGGCCCGATTTCAAATCGTTTAAGAATAGTGATGTCGAATTTCTCAACCTTAGGATCCTGTCAGTTCTACCTATTAGGAACTTTATTATTTCTTTGATTTTATCATGAAGGATCATATCCTTTATGTCAATAGATCATTAGTGCATTTATGGTTTTTCCTTACAGACTTCGTATATCATCCCCCCTGTTCATATGTAAGTAGATACACCGACAAATAAAGGTACCCTACATTTATAAGGCGGTCCTACCCTACATTAAACACCATATCTCTGCATAAGGCATGTAAAAATTTATTGTTACCTACTAAAGTCAGTGGTCCACATGTATTATTCAAATCAAACCTCGAGCTGCACCCGCGGCGAGAGTACCTCATCGTGTGCCGGCCGGGGATGGAATATTGGGAACTGAATGTCAAAATAAAGAAATTCAACCAAGTTCGTTCCTTTAGCTGTGGTTTCGTTGGATAACAGATAGTGACAATAGAAATCTTGTTAATCTATTCATGCGCATCACTAATTACATAATGATCGTATTAAGTATCTTAATAGAGTCATAGTTAATCCTCTCGGAATCCTCTCTCTTTGACTTTAATTAAATATGAAAATGACTTGTATATGTAATTATGATGATTCTTGATTGGTTGTCCGCAGATTCATTGTTAAAAAATATATTTGTTGCTTTTTGTACTGATTTCTCCCGATACATTACTGATAAGTTTTATTTCATTTTTTGTGGTGTGAAACTCAGGTGATAAGTCCATGATCAAGAAACGTTACATGTATTTGACAGAGGAAATATTGAAGGAAAACCCTAGTTTGTGTGCCTACATGGCACCTTCCCTAGATGCTAGACAGGATATGGTTGTGGTGGAAATTCCCAAATTGGGCAAAGAGGCTGCAGTGAAAGCCATCAAGGAATGGGGCCAGCCCAAGTCCAAAATTACCCATTTGGTCTTTTGCACCACCTCCGGTGTCGACATGCCGGGAGCTGACTACCAGCTCACCAAGCTCCTCGGGCTCCGCCCCTCCGTCAAGCGTCTCATGATGTACCAACAGGGTTGCTTTGCTGGTGGCACTGTCCTCCGTCTGGCCAAGGACTTGGCGGAGAACAACAAAGGAGCTAGAGTCCTAGTTGTTTGCTCTGAAATCACCGCCGTCACATTCCGTGGGCCTAGTGACACTCACCTTGACAGTTTGGTGGGCCAAGCCCTTTTTGGTGATGGCGCGGCTGCGATCATTGTTGGGGCCGACCCAATTCCTGAGGTCGAGAAGCCTTTATTCGAGCTAGTGTCCGCAGCCCAAACCATTCTACCCGACAGCGATGGGGCCATCGATGGACATCTTCGTGAAGTGGGCCTTACATTTCACCTACTAAAGGATGTTCCTGGGCTTATTTCAAAGAACATAGAAAAAAGCCTAACAGAAGCCTTCCAGCCCTTAGGGATTACGGACTGGAACTCCCTTTTCTGGATTGCTCATCCGGGCGGGCCTGCTATTTTGGACCAGGTAGAACAAAAGCTGGCCCTCAAGCCTGAGAAGCTAAAGGCCACAAGGCACATACTGAGCGAATACGGGAACATGTCAAGCGCGTGCGTGCTGTTCATATTGGACGAGGTGAGGAAGAAGTCGGCCGAAGAAGGGTTCAAGACGACCGGTCATGGGCTCGAGTGGGGCGTTCTCTTTGGGTTTGGGCCTGGGCTTACTGTTGAGACTGTGGTCCTTCACAGTGTGTCAACTTAGTGGGTTGGTTAGCCTATGGGCTTTGTTTCTTTGAATTTGTGGCCATTGTGTTGGGCCTGGGCTTTGTGTGATTCCACTTAAAGGGCTGCTTGAGCCCGTTTGCAATCGTAATTTGAAGCAAAATAATTTTTCTTTTTTTTTCTTTTCATTTCAAAGCACCTAAGTCGTTGAAAATGATTAATATGGGGTTTTTATATGTGTAGTTGAAATTCATTGTTTTCCTCGAATTGTTTAGTATATTGGTTAGTCTTTGTTTTATTTAGGGGTTCGTTTTTGCGACACTCGTGCGCCCTAGTCCTAATCCTTTCAGTTCATAAGTTATTTATCTTCCAACAGAAAAAACGATGACTCCCTTAAAATCAATGAACCAGCTCTCACTTGTTCTAGAAATGTCGGTATCTTTCTTTCTAGAGATGCAACAACTATATCTTCACACATTGACATCTTTTTAGCTATTCATGCCAAAAATCGTACCGACAATCTTTCGAAAATCTCCCTTCTATTCATGTAATAGTATGATCCACAAAGAAAGTCTAGCCCCTAGTCAAACAATAGACTAGTAGATTACACTAACCTCCTTTGAGATTTTTGACGAATACAACGCCCCTTTAAGATTCTTAAAAATATTTAACTTTTCTTAGTTTTCAAACTATAATTATGCAATTATTTCTCCTATCGTTAAAATCAATTAAAAGTTGTTAGTTGAGATACTAAGACTTCAAGTTTGAGATTTTTTAACAAAATAAACTGCAACACAATTCCTATCATATCTAAAATAGCCTATGTTAAAAATTTTAATATTTTTATTAAAATAAAAATTTAGATAAATTTCAAAACTCTTTTGAATTTGACTTTAGAAAAATGTCAAAAATTGAACACATGCTATTTCAATGTGATAAGAATTATGTTACAATTCATTTGTCATATGGACATCTCCCCTTACTGCATGGCTTGATGTAGTTGGTAATTCAGTGCCAAAGAATTTCTATGAGAATACATCTCTTGGATTGTTTCCCATATATCCTTTGCAATCCTCAAGAACAATAGTCCCTCGCTAATTGTGGGATGCATCAAATGAAGAAGCCAAGACGTCAGATTATCACTTTCCAGTCCTCATAGGATGGATCATCTGCAAACGGCTCCTTCTTAGAACCGGTCATATACCAACACTTACTTTTACTCCCTGTGAACATCCTTGCCGATTAAGACCAGGCTAAGTAGTTTCTTTCATCTAACTTCACAATAGTGATCATCAAACTGGGGTGGTTACTCTGACTACTTCCCATAGGTGTGATCGGTTTCTAGGTTGGCCCTGTCACGTTACTTGAGGTCTCCTTCGCCTTAGGTAGGGATTTGAACAGTTTAAGAGACTCTATTTCTCTAAAAGAAGTGTGTGGTAATGCTTAAACTCATATACATCAACCAAACACTACATCCACAACTGTACATAACTTCATATCTTAATCCAAGAATGTTAAGCATAAGAAAACAACCCTAAAAAGCGGAGCTTTACCCTTTCACTACTTCCGAACGGTCATCACTCGAACGAAAAGTTTGACGCCTTCGACGTGGGAAATCATTCCCGCCATTTTCCCTTCCATTGAGCATAACAATAATATCTTCAAACTATGGTTTAAGAGCTAGTTGGTGACATCACATATACACTATATAACTCACTCCATTATAGGTGCTATTGACTGCTGACCCAAAAGCTTCTTTTATGATTGGATCAAGAGAGCCCAAGTCCAATCCCTCCTCCTGCTTAAAGGCATAAAAAAAAGCATAAATAGAGGCATAAATAGAATGATTCCTCTTCTACTCTTCTAGAAGGAAAATACCAGACAACGTCAAAACAATTTCCAATTTTAAGTTTTTATAGTTTAACTAACAAAGTTTGACTAATTTGAATGATAGAAGAGGTAAATGCACAGTAGTTTGAAATGTAAGAAAGGGTAAAGTAATTTTAAAAATCTCAGCGGGTCGTTTTAATTGTTAGAAATCTCAAAAAACGCATTTATAATTCACCAAAAATGATCATATGCATTATACTTTAAAATACAATTCTTTTATAAAAAATTATTCTGCAAATGTCATTTGAATTGTTTTTGGCAAATTTTGATTATAATATAAAAAATAATAAATTTAAATTTAAAAAACAGTTGTTTATTTTTGTTTGTTGGTGTTTCTTGAATTTCACATGGAGTTCTGCATCAAATTCATTGTTATGACACAACACTTGATATCCTGCTGGGTCCTGACTTTTGAGATAAAAGCAGTAGCCCAGAGGTTATCTTTTCCTTCGGGTATTTCTTTATTGGAAATATTGATCACAGTTCATTAGGTGATGAATAATATATAAAAAATATATTAATATTCGTAAATTATATATTGATATCTGTAAATATACATTAATATTTATAAAATGTGTATTGATATTCGTATTTATTTAATATTATGAGTATATTATTTATTGTTCACTAGACGGTGGTTAACAAGACTTTTTTTTATTTTCCAAAAAATGAAACCAATTAGTGCAAATATACACACACATACACTAATCTTGGGGAGAGAGGGGTGCGTGTTGTGCTCTTAAAACTATATCGTTTGGCGTTTTTTTTTTAGGTTTTACACATCGAAACAATACAATATCACTTCTTCTTATCAACAAACTTTTATTTTAAAATTTATGAGTTCGCGATTAATCTCGAAATATTTTTTAAGTCAATGGTTAATTTTT
Organism: Arctostaphylos glauca; assembly: GCA_019985065.2. NCBI lineage: Eukaryota > Viridiplantae > Streptophyta > Magnoliopsida > Ericales > Ericaceae > Arctostaphylos > Arctostaphylos glauca. Next base: position 25,442,339 of record JAHSPW020000010.1, on the reverse strand, counting down.
ATAATTTTCTCGAGAATAAAATTTAGACAGTACAATCGAAAATGGTTCATATTAGCAGTACACGTACTCTATTGGTGTACAGATCTGAATAGAAATATGCCTGAAGTCGTTAGATGTACGCAAATTTTTTCCAAACAATGTAAAATTTATATGAATTGGAAAATTATGAACAGTAATATTCTGAGAACGAAAGAGTAATAGACCTTTTTAGTGTACAAAAAATACGGTGGGGATGAGGAATAAGACAGCACAAAAAAAGCCAACATAGTCATAATGTAATCCTGTCTGTGTCGGGGGTAGTTAAGGCAGTGAAAAGATAGGCGAATTTAATCTTTTTGGCTCTATATGCTTTTTTGGAGTTTAAAAACACATATAAAAATAAGTAGATTTTTTTTAAATAACGTAAGTATTAAGCGCATTAAATGATTCCAAATGATTTTGTTTTCGAATCTGTGTTTCTAGATTATTTTATTTTATTGAAAAATTAAGTTTATACACAAATATATTAAGAATCGTCAAATATAATGTGAGTAATTTTGATAAATATAAATTTTAACGTGATTATTATTCTCTTGTAAAGTGAATAATTTCGATATTTAAAATATGAGTTTTTATTAACTAATATAATAAATAAATATAAATATAAATATTAATACATAAATATAAATAACCGATATATTTTTTACACGTAATTTCTTTCCTCTATTTCCTCACTCCTTTTCCAAAAATCTATCTTGAATCTTGATACTCTCTCTCTCTCTCTCTCTCTGTGTGTGTGTAAAGTCTGTCCCTTTCTGCGTAAACTCTCTCTCGAGTCTCGACTCTATGGCCCTATTTGGCCTCTAGTTTATATTTATTCAAAATTTTTGTCTTTATTCATTTTTTTTTTGCATTTGTTGTTTAAATCTCAATGTTTTGTAGTTTATTGGTCCGTCTTGATGAAAGGAATCTAATGAGTATAAAATTATGTCCAAAAGTTAAAAAAAAGTAACTAAAGACGACGAATAAGTACAAAAAACTCTGTTTTTTTATTTATTTTTGTCTTTTCTGAACTTTTTTCAAATGTAGCCGATGATTGATAACTTTTCTGAAAGCTCTTGTCGAGATGAACCAATAAATCAAAAAAAATTGATGAAAAACAAAAAATTGCAAAAAAATTTCAAATAAGGACGAAAAAATTTTCAATAAATAAACACATAAAAACCACAGCCCAAATAGGGCCTATATTTCGAACTTTGTTGTGTTCCAACGGAAGGGTGAAATGGAACCTTTGCTTATTCTTTCAACTTCAATCTTACCCCCACATTAACCACTCCCATTTATTCCTTCTCTCTCTCCTCACACCCTAACATGGTAATCTCTTCGTCTATCTGTTTCTTTTTCCACGAGTCTACTTTTGCGTTATACCTCTTTAAACTTTAATATATATATGCAGTCTTGTGGTTTGATTGGGTGGTGAGATTTCTTCTTATTCCTTTGCATGATTCTGCGAGTGCTTACCTTTTATTATATTCTTTGGAATACCAGGCCTCTCAATTTCTTATAGATTTGAGTTCTTTTTTTTTTTTTTCCTCACCCTTATTTCACACCACATGTTTGGCCGTCGGTTTGTCTGATCTGGATTGGATCTATTCGTTATTTTTGTGCTAGCAGAGGAGGTAAGAGGCAACGAGGTGGTGGGGTTCACTCAGTGAGTTCTTTTTGGCATCAAGCTTTCTCTGAAGCAGAAGAAAGAGGAAGAAGAAGGTGGGATTTCTCGACTCTTTTTAATCTTTTTCTTTTGGGACCTTTTTGAAGAAATTTTATTGCTTTTGCTTGTGGGTTAGCCGTAATTTTCTGGCCTGTGTTGCTTTAGTTCGAACTGGCTCTGATTTAGTTCTGGGGAAGACTGAGGGAAAGAAGAAGAAATTGGGATTTCTCGATTCTTTTGCATAGTTTGCTGTCGCGCTCTTTTTAAAAGATTCCTGTGCTTCCGCTTGTGATAGCTTCAATAGTCTGGTCTTTGTTTTTTTCTTGTGTCATTTGGGTGTAATTCGGACGGGTCCGATTCAGTTCTGGTTAAGACTGTGTGGAGTTTTTCCAATTTGGTGACAACTTATTTGCTAGGTCTGTTTTATATGGTGAATTAAGTTGTGATAATGAATGAATCTGGTGCTAGGTTGTGATCTAATTCGTAGTCCTACTGTTTGATATCTTGGCAGTGGTAACTCCTCATATTCTGTTGATTTGGAGGAAGGGTTGCTTGTTTGATCTCCTTCTGCCTGTATATTCGGACGATTGAATTGGGTTTCTATTGTTTGCACCTAGTCCGGTTTAGGGCCCCCAAATACTCCTGAGCCATGGCGGGCATGGATGTGTCGAAGTATGCCCACAGTAATGTGCACAGAGCTGTAGCCATGAAAGACTATACCAATCTCAGAAGGATACTTTCGGGCCTCCCAAGGTTTTGTGACCCATCTGAAATTCGAACCGAATCGGATTCACTATCTGAAGAACAAAAGGCTGATGCCATTTCTGCTGTGGTTGACAGTCGCAGTGTCCCTAACCGTGACACCCCTCTTCATTTAGCTGTCAAGCTGAGTGACGAGACTGCAACTGAAATGCTTATGATTGCTGGTGCAGATTGGAGCTTGCAAAATGAGCAGGGGTGGAGCCCACTCCAGGAAGCAATATGTAACAGGGAAGAAGGGATAGCGCGTATCATAGTCAGGCACTACCAGCCATTGGCTTGGTCTAAATGGTGTAGAAGGTTGCCGCGGTTGATTCAAACCATGAGAAGGATGCGAGATTTTTACATGGAAATAACGTTTCACTTTGAGAGTTCGGTTATCCCTTTCATATCGCGGATTGCACCTTCTGACACTTACAAAATATGGAAAAGAGGTGCCAACTTGAGGGCAGACATGACTTTGTCAGGTTTTGATGGGTTCAAAATACAGCGATCGGATCAGAGTGTTCTTTTTCTTGGCGATGGGTCTGAGGATGGAAAAGTTCCTCATGGGTCACTTTGCATGATCACGCACAAAGACAAGGAGGTGATGAATGCTTTAGATGGGGCCGGTGCAACAGCAAGTGAGGATGAGGTGCAGCAAGAAGTGACAGCTATGTCCCAAACTAATATACTAAGGCCTGGGATTGATGTGACTGAAGCAGTTCTTTTGCCGCAGGTGACGTGGAGACGACAGGAGAAAACAGAAATGGTGGGTATTTGGAAGGCTAAAGTGTATGATATGCACAACGTGATTGTGAGCATAAAGTCCAGGAGGGTTCCAGGTGCTATGACGGATGAAGAGTTGTTTTCATCTTGTAATGATAATGAAACGGAAAGCGAAGGCCTTGATGATCTTCTGACAGATGAGGAAAGAAGGCAACTTGAAATTGCACTCAAGTTGGACTCTTCGGATTTAAGCAGTGAGAATGGTGAGACTAAGCAGGAAAAGAAAGGATGGTTTGGTGGGTGGAGAAAACAGGATACGACTGAGAATGAAGGGAAGAAGAGAATTGTCGCACCAAGAGGTTCACTGTCTGTGGAAGAGAAGGTTAGTGATCTGCTTGGGGATTCTCCATCAGAAGGTGAGAACAAAACGGGACGGCATTCAATAGAGATTGCAGTTAGGCGGGATGCGAACCCGAGAGGAAAGCATACCAAATCATCATCATCTGTGAACTCTGAGAGTGGAACTCGTCAGAAGGACGGAAGCCGTGAAAATGAGTATAAGAAAGGGTTAAGGCCTGTCCTCTGGCTTTCCCCGAATTTTCCGTTGCAGTCTGAAGAACTCCTTCCGCTGCTGGACATTTTGGCAAACAAAGTTAAAGCCATTCGTCGCTTACGGGAACTACTTACAACAAAACTTCCTCTGGGGACCTTTCCAGTCAAGGTAAGTTGAATAAGTATGGTCATTCTAGTACGCCCCTTGTAAATGTTCAATATGTCCATATTCTTGTCTGAATTTAGGTGCTTTGCAACGATGTATTCTTTTCTATAACTAAATCTATGTGCTGCTTGTCTTACTTCCCATAGATGTTGTAATGGGTGTATCCTTTTCCAGATCTTTCGAGGAATCTCAGCTATGCGATCCGGTTATAACTCTGGTGGATAGACCAAGATAGTGTCACCATATTTGTTTATGAACTGTTTTCCCTTTGGAAAGGACGGAAATCTGGTTTTTGTGTGCATTTATTACGTAGTTGCCTTCTAGGGTTAGTTGTTTGTTCTCTAGAAGTGAAAACGTGTGATAAATGATGCCAATAATACTATCTAATCGAAGTCAGATCTTACTTATTTTTATTTAGACTGCCTAAATTGCATACATACATAAATTAGAGATGTAAACTGGCCATCCTTTGATGTTTGCAACACAGGTGTTTTCTTTATAGGAGCCACAAATTGGAGGATCGAGGGGGTTTGAGGGGCTATATCTTGTTTTACTTGCATTCACACATGAATTTAGTGCATGCAGCTGTGCACCACCATAAAGAGACTATCTTCCTTCTTCAATAAAGAGCATGAATCATTTTTTTTGCCTTTCTTTACTGTCTAAGCCTAATGTAAGTACCAAGTACCTCTAGGCTAGTCATGGTCTCATATTGTCACATAGAGCTATTGGTCACAGAAACAGTGGTCGTAGTTCATATGAATGGTAACCACAGCTTCTACTGCCCCAAGTTGTTATGTTTTGGTGTGAAAAAAGAATTCAAAATCCTTCTGGAAGAGTATTGAAGAAGTATGACATTCTGTAGCCTTCACCTTATTCCCCCATGGAATTGTTAAATTTCTTCAAAATATTTTCTATGATATAATCATATAACTACAAGCTTACATTTGGTCACATGTGGACTCCTCTCTTAAGAGTAGGAAGATGCCTAAGAAGGTGCGGTCTCCCACCCAATGGAAGGGGATAAAGTGATACATTTCTGTACTTGAGGGATCAACTTGTGACATTTATTATACTGGGTGACAGTCAAAAGAGTCTGTGTGGTTAATCCTTTTGTCAAGTATGGATCAATCATTTGCCACCCATGAAATCCTCCATGCTGTACAAGTATGGTTTTTATTGACGCTTGGGTTCTGCTTTTTCTTCAAGTGTTAAAATAGAGTGTTAATACCTTCCAGCAAGGAGATTGAGAGATCTAATAAATTATTACCTTTTCTAAGCTATTCTATCTAACCTTCAAGTAAGACAAAAGGAAGACAGAACTAGTTCTAAGGGATTCCATCTTGATAGAAAGATACAGGAAGAAGACCATCTTGCAGACAAAAAATAATAAGAAGCATGAAGATGATAGTATGATAGGACCACCCGGATAGGAAGTTTATGATCATCTGTCGAGGAAAGAGGGGGGGTTTGGCTCCAAAGAAGCAATTGCCGCAATAAACAAAGAAGGGTGAGCAGGAAGGAGGCCTGTGCAGTCTCATACGATGTTGAGGGACTATGCAACTGTGCCAGTTGAAATCAACGTTATGTATGCCCCACCCTGAAGGTCTATCAATCTATTTTTCATTAAATTAAAGAGATGGCCGTCTCATCGATTCTTGAGAAACTAGCAAAGTGTGACCTCAAACGACTCCTTAGCCAGTGGGAGAGAGTTTCTTTGCCAATATTTTGACTAAACAGGGAACGACGGCAAGGACCTGCTACAACTTGTCAATTACTACTACTACTCTTACGTTATTTGTCCTCTCAGTTTATAGGGCCTTACAATCCTAACCATTAGTCTTTGTAGTTAACTACTCTTTTGTTCATAGGGCTTTTCAGTTTTAAGAAAATTGGTTGCCAGTTCTGTATCCCAACCACTTTAGCTGTTTATAGGGCCTCCCATTTCCAAGAGAAGTTGTCAGTCTTCCTGTCTCATCAATTTTATGTTTGAAACTCCTGATTTAGTTGCTCGATTGGAGCAATGCAAGTTCTATCCACTTTCTTTGTACCCTTGGGTTCTGGAAAAAATGGAATTAGCTTTGCATAGAAAGAAGTTAGATAAATTGACCTGATAGTGGTATTTTGATTATAAAACGTGGTCAGAGACTCTGAAGGAACTAGGCAACCGGCTTAACTGGCCAATTTTGTTTTTGCTAATTAGTCTGTTTTTGGGCTGTACAATATTTCAACACTCCACAGCAGACTTTGGAAGGTGGTTACTCATATACATGAAGGATTTTTTTTCCCTTAGTAGTCATTTCATCTTTTTTCCAGAGCAGCTTCTCGTGAGCTGTCATTGCTTTGTAACTCTATTTGTATCCTTTGCTAAGAAACTCCAAATTATTTTCCAGGTTGCTATCCCCGTGGTTCCCACTATCAGAGTTTTGGTTACATTTACAAAATTTGAAGAGTTACAGCCAGTGGATGAATTCTTAACCCCTCCTTCTAGTCCGATTGGGCAAGAAATCCCAACAATTGTGCAGTCATCGAATTCCTCATGGTTTCAGTGGATAAAAGCTCCTTACCAAAGGACAAGGTCTTCAACTGGTGGTTCAAGCAATAGGATAGAAAATATTCAAGATCCGTTTGCAATTCCTCCAAATTACACATGGGTTACAGCTGAAGCAAAGAAAAAGAAGATGCAGGAGAAGAGGAAATCTAAGGGAAAGAAGTCAGAAACAGTTGTTTGAGATGAGATTCATATCCATTACTTGGTACCAGATAAATACTAAGCGGGGATACTTGCTTCATCAATACTTTAATTCGAATATGAGACAGAGTAAAAAAAGGGGGCCATACTTAGAAGTGATGACCCATTTGTAGAGTGAAAATTTGGTAAACCATAGGGGGTATAAAAAGTTGAAATTGTGATTCCTGCATATGCTTGTGACCAATATGGAACAATTGTTTGGATTCTAATAGATGCTTATACCATCTACGGCATTTGATTTACTTCCTGGCATATATTCTTCTGACCTCCGGGCTCTGACTGGTTTTGTTTACTGCTCGTGAATTTGTTTATTCGCATCCCTTTTCTTTTCCCAGATCTTCTGACAAATGCGATTTCTGTGTATGATTTGTCTGCATCCTTTGAGACATTATGTTCTTCTCTTCAAATGGATTTGCAGTTTGTCATTTGCACAACTGGAAAATATGACAGTGCTCTCATGGTATTTGACTCCACAAAACAACTTTCAGGGACTTAACATTAAACAAATTATGAATTTGAAGATCTAAAGTAGTCAAAAAGTTTGCAAAGTCCTTTGAATTAGTCGGTTTGAATTGGTTACTCTTTCAAATTCTGGCTTGTAGAAGAGATTCTAAGGTCTTTTTTCCTTCACAGCTCGAATTGGCCGCTATTGCAAATTCTGGCTTGTAGAAAAGATTCCAAGGTTTTCTTTCCTTAACAGCTTCCATATTTAGCATTTACTGGCCATTGAGTAATTCTGACTGTCATCTGATTGCATTTAGTGTTTCATCTCTTGGCCATACTTTTTCACATGGGGCTCGAAGACTGGTTTGTTTGTGTTGAGACTTTGAAAAGTGAAAGAGCTTGGTGTCCAGAAAAATACTTGGACATGTAAAATGGCTGCCTTCCCTCAATTCGGTTAGTTTTCCTGCTTATGCTCTGATATTATGCAATATTTGCCCATTTTGCTTTCTTTTAATTTAAGGAGACCGCTCGATAACTTGTTATCTTGTTGACCTGCCCTCTTTATGTTACTTGTTAACGAAATGAATGGTAATCCTGTAATGGTTTTACTGGACACTAATTTCAATATTCTGGTATGCTTTGTTTTGGCGATTACTGTTATCTATTTCTTGTTTTATTTATTCTTTCGGATAATCTCCTTAAGTTATTTCTTGGCGTTTAGCTTTCGTATGTATATAAACATCCCAGACTAAGCCTTAACTAATTGACCTAGTTTTGTTTCTTTTAAGCTCTTGTCTTTCTTCTTGCTTTGCCATAAATTCAACTATTGCATCTTATCTCATTCGTATTTTGGCTAGTGTATTACCCGTGCCTACGACACTACCGACAACATTAAATTTATGTTAGGATTCTAATTTTGCTATTATTCAATCTATTAGCATGTTGCATCATGTGACTCTTTTTGTGGTGAATCTCAGCCATTAAATCAAAACAATATTATCTAGTGCTGTGAAAATGTATTTGGCGAGCTCCATATTAGTGTATTGTAATATAGATTGGTCCAAACCATGTAATATTTGGAAGAGAAAATTGCATGTACTATATCTTGGAGAGAGAGAGAAGTGGTGAGCATTAATGAGTCTTTGCTAGTTAAGATTTTAGCCATTAGATCAAAACAACCCCAATCGTTGTTGTGAAAATGTCTTTTGAGGGTCTCACACCGTCCTCCCATGTAATATAGATTTTTCAGAGAAATATATCTTGGAGAGAGAGAGAAGTGGTGAGCATTAATAAATCTTTTTTTGGAAGTTGTGGTGAGCAATAAATGCTAGTTAAAATCTTATTCATTAGGTCAAAACAATCCTAACCATTGTTGTGGAAATGTCTTTTGAGGGTCCACACTATCCTCCCTATATAGATTTTCAGAGAAAATAGTATGTACCATATCTTGGGGAGAGAGAGAAAAGTGGTAAGCATTAATGAATCTTTTTTTGAAAGTTGTCGTGAGCAATAAATGCTAGTTAAGATCTCAACCATTAGATCAAAACAATTCTGACCATTGTTGTGTAAATGTCTTTTTGAGGGTCCACACCGTCCTTCCTTGTAATGTAGATTTTCAGAAAAAATAGTATCTTGGAGAGTGAGAGAGAAGTGGTGAGCATTAATGAAAACTGTTTTTGAAAGTTGGGGTGAGCAATATATGTAGTTAAGATCTGTTGTTGTGAAAATGCTTTTGAGTGTCCCACTCTGTCCTCCCTTGTAATATAGATACCTGGTGTTCATAATTTTTTGGGGGTTAATGAAAAGCAAGTACATTTTAGACTATTGGAGTCGATTTCACTGGTCAGGCATACAATTACAATTTGTTTTCCCCTTTTTCCGTTTCCCCACTCAACTGGAGTACAGAAATCCTAGCTCTATTCAGTTGTGCTGAAGAGAATAACATCTGAATATGGTAGTAGAATGCCGTAGAACAGAACTGCAAAGTATACTGCCTGCGAGTTGAGAATAAATTGACTTTCATGAGTATTGATGATAGCTGAAGAAACAATCATGAAAAGGTTTAGGAAATAATGTCACTGCAGCTGTAATCAAGACATTTGAACTCCATATGGTAATGAGAATAGTTTGAATTAAATTTATGCAGGATTTGTATATAGATATTTGTCCATCTAAAATGAATCATCATCGAGTTCAGGCCTTTATGGAAAATTTCTTCAAGTTTCTCACTTGGAGTGATGATTATGGCAGCACAAAGAACTATTAACTTCCCCCCATGAGTTGGCAAAGACCATGCGGGACGTAAAAGAATAATTGCATCAGCCCCTCAAAACACTTGAACTCAGATGGATGCTTTAGGCATGCAGCAAGTCTTTGTCCCCTATAGGCTATATTTACTGTTGAGGTTGGTTAGAAAATGCCACAGCTGTTCTCTGATTTAGTGTGTGGGTCTCATCTCAGATGTTCGAAAGGTTTATGATTCTTTACTTATATAGCTATTTGGTAGAAGATTAGGGGGAGGATTCTTGCTTGTATCCTAGGGAAAAAAGAAACAGACGAAAACAAGTATTTATAATAAAATTTGTGCGATGTTTTCTGAATTTTGACATGCTATCATGCTTGTAGGACTAGCCCAATTAGGTTGGAGAGCATATTACGGAGGTGGGACTTAACCTACGTGCATCTTGTGTGCATTCTTCACTTGTTATACATGGTAGCATTATGCAAACAACTTATAAAACGGATTACATTTTTGTTTTGGATGTACCTTGTGCCAACAAATATATATGAATAGTAGATGCTGTTGTTCATTTTAATTCATACTTATAATGCACATTTGCATCAGAAAGAGACGAAAATGACAGGATACAAGTAATCAACCTGATTATTTGATCTAACATGTTTGCAGCAACAGCCAACAAGTTGATGAAAGTACACATCCTTTAATTGGAGGATTTAGCACAGCAGAAGGTGGTACCTTTTTCATTGAATTGTACAAACACAAGAGTTTTGTACTCTTCCAAGCTCGCTGTTCTCCGACACGCTGTGAAATGGATGAAAGTGTGAGAAATAGTAAGAAAGGCATACTGAAACCTTGAGCATTTTAAGAGAATGTTGTCTTAAATTATTTCTGAACTTGTTAAGCTCTGAACCCTTTAAACTGTTTTCAGTTATTAGGGCTTTTCTAAAATCAGGCAGAACCTTAGACAATAAAACTAGAGTGGTGGATGATAACTTTACCTTGGCTCAAACTCTTGAACATCGGCAATATCTTTCCCATGAGCATCAGACCAATTTACTTTCCTTGTGACCGCCCTTTCCTGATCTACCTTCACTGTTGTAGATCTCTTTAGATTACTCTTCAGAGGAGTGGGATCAATGTGAGTCCCATTAGTCCTACTATTACCTTGATTTTGCAGCCTATCGTTACGTAATTCTTGTCTGACCCCATCTTTATTTGTCACAGAAAATTGCTTCTTGTTGTTTTTGGTGCTGCTATTGTTGCTGCTACTTGTGTGGTTAACTTGATCATCCTTATAGTCAGAGCACCTAGATGGTACATAGCAAGAGCACACTAAAGAAGTGCACCTGTTTTGTGCCGACGACGCCAGGAGTGCAGACAACAAGCTTAAACAACACGTCTTGATGGAATGCATGCAGATCTTCCCCCGTCTATACTTGCCTGGCTTCCCAGTCGTTAGGGGCTCCTCTGTTCAAGCGCCGGTTACTCCCTCCTGTCTTTTCTTAGAAAAAGACGGGGAAAAACCCTACTCTCTTGCCTTCCCTGCTCTTGATACTATGACAAGCTCCAAGGACAATGTTTGTATGCAAATGGCTGTCTATCAAACTATCTGAATACTCAGAGAGAGAGAGAGAGAGAGAGAGAGAGAGAGAGAGAGAGAATCTTATGAAATGGGAGATTTGCATGAATGATGACAGGGATAGTGGTTCAGCATCTTTAGTTGAGAGGTGGGGATGTGGTGGATTTTTTTAAGGGTTGGGAAAGATGATGGGGATGGATACAGAAGCAGGTTTGTTCATGCTCATGCCTCTCCCCACTAAGAGTTGTCTTTTTCTTTTGTCTTGGTACTCATTAATGTGATGAAAGGGAGAAACAACAAGGATTGAGTGCTCTTTTACTTTATAGAATGTTTGTGAAATCGCATACATTCTTTCAGTTCTTACAGTATTGAGTTAAGCATATGTTCTTTTCTTTCTCATGCTATTTTGCTTTTCATTTCCTGGCCTCGTACAAGTACAGATGTAGAGCCTCTCACACTACTACCTATGTGTATTTGTGTATACATACATGTACATCTCTATTATTATCATAAAGGGATTACCCTTTTTTCGGTATGAACAATTTTTTGAGGTCTGGCTTATATTTTTATGTTCTCAAAAAACCCTATGAACTGTAAGGATATTTTTGACAAGTTAACTGTCCTCAAACTCAATTATTCACATAACTGTAGGGGCAATTATGTACAACTAAATTTAAAAAAAAAAAAAACTGCATATGCACACAAAATTACAGTTGAAAAAACAAAACTGTGCACGCCTCCCAATTTCTCTCTTGTGGGTATTGGGCTCCTAAGTTGGTTTCTTATCTGCAATGTCTTTTTTTCAACTATCAGAATCACCCAGTGGAGAAACTTACCACTGAAATGATTTCTCATGTCGGTCCGGTCCGAAGGATTGGGAGGAGATGATAATTTTGAGTAACTATTAGAAAAATTATCAAATCATATTTACACAAGCGTTGCACTTCATGGATGCTAATACATTTATATATGCACACCCCCACATGTATACATATGCGCGTATGTGTACATATACAGAGAGAGACAGGGAGGGAGGGAGGGAGGGACAGAGAGAGAGAGAGAGAGAGAGAGAGAGAGAGAGGGAAGTGAACAGAAAAAGAACAACAACATAATTACAATGGCTAGATTGCTTAATGGCTAGATTGCTTGTTTGCCACTCGTAGTTTCAGGGGTGGTACTTTTCTTCCTATTTGAATGGTTAAAAAATGGTGTGGAGGCATCTTTATTGAAAAAAAAAAAACAGAAATATCATTTGGTTTTGGCTATTTCATTGGCTATATGCAACCCATAGATTCCAGCTCAATCCACCAAAAACTAAAGGAGACAGGATTGAATTCTTAGAATTTGGTCTATATTCCTAATCTGGCCCAAACAGAGTGCAAAGATTTATTTAATCTCCAGTTGTTCAGGAAAACGAAGCACAACGAGAAAAAGAATTTCAAACATAACCAAACTCTGTTGCGTCGTGTCCCCGTGCTTTTCTTTTCCATCCACCAATTCTGGCAAAAATCTAAGATCCAAACACAACCGTATTCTACTCTCTTTCGGGTGGGAGTGAACCTCTTTCATCAAACTTGCTGCAAAATCACAGGTTTATACAATGGAACAATTAAGCTGGATAACCAAGTTCAGTTCATTTTCGTACGATACGTATCGTTGCATGTAATGAGTCTCCACATGAATAAACATCATAAGCAACCGAACTTAACTCACTGCACTTCGGTGCAGCATATTCATTTACGTTAGACGTGCGAGTTTGGATACATAAAAATATGAACATTCTTTTCTTGCCAATATTAGAAATAGTTGGATCATCCCCAGCACAACAAAAAGGTGAAAAAAAAGTCTTGTCATCGGATGTTACCTCAGCTTATGCAAATGGCCAATGGAGAAACAAAAGCTTCATATAAAGTTCCCTTTATTTATTTAGTTTCCCTCTTCCAAAGATCAATTCAGCCTCCAGTAGAGCTAAATCCAGAATAGAGTTGGTGGAGAATCAGATGGTCATAAAGGGTTAGGGATTAGGAGAATCATTTTGCATGCGTATTATTGCAATATTTGACTACCCACATATGTACAGCTTTGTGGATCTCTAAGCAGCGAGTCACTGCAAGAATGTATCTCGGATTAATCGTGCCAGTACTCGGGAAGACAAGCGACTAAGGACCTCAGGGAGAACGTTTGCGGATAGGGCTGGCAATATTGGAAGTAGTTCTTGGACCACCTGAGTAACGTTCACAGTCTGCAGACACAAAGAAGGAACAACAGTAAGGAGGAGTAAGAGAGAGAATTGCTCCAGTCGAAAATAGGGCAAGTTTCATGCCACAATTCATATGCCAGAATTATAAGACCGAATTGAAAAGCACAAATACCTAATAATTGCGTTAACCCGGGGAACTGTACGGTGAGTTTCACCAATTATGTAAGAAATTGCAGTTATTAATTGAGAACACTCCACATGAAATCATCTTTGGCTTCTTACACAAAAGTTACAAACCAAATTGTCCAACAGCTCAAAATGGAAAAAAATACTGGAAAAAAACAAAATTATTTCAATGTGCCAGGCTACTTATTTGAAGAATTCTCATGAAATATATGTCTGCAATTTCTCAATTGTCCTACCACTTCCTTTCTTTCTACCATTTTTTTTTCTTTTAACATTGTTACTAGTCAACAAAGACAGCCTTTCGCTACCTGATTTGATGATCTTTTCACTGAAGTTCCTGCCGTCAAGAATTCGAGGATTTTCTGAACATTGTTCAATATGACTTTGTCCTCCTCGGTTATGGTAGGTAGAAGAGCTGCAGTCCTTATGGGTCCAAAAGCAGGAACCATACTAAAAACTGGGGCAGCATTTCCAATTCCAAGAATTGCCATCATTCTTACCAACTGCTCCCTTGTAACCGCATCAATACCCTTAACAATCTGTTTTACATGTCAAAAGAAGGAAGAATTTAGAGTTTCAAAATACCTCTTTCGTTATCTTAGTCTTACAAAAAACCTCTTAATCATTCCAGTCAGACCATCATTAATTTATAATTCTGGTATCCGGGATTGAGAGATGATGTTTTAAGAGAAACAGAACCTAATTGGAAAGATTAGAAGAAAAACAAAATCCGAAACCACACAATAAGATAAGCACGAAACATTCTTCAGGCTTCGGAGCCTCCGGTAATGGACCCCAAATAGCAGTTCTTAGTATTGAACTTTGATGGAAGATCCAATGCCTGATATTACCTATAGAAAGTCGGGCCTTTCTTTTCATTTCGGGCAATATAAGATTCTTCATTTGTCGCCCATTTTCTACCCATAGCACCAAGAGTGATGGGGAAAAAAAGAATGATAGAACCATAATTACAGTAATATGTATGACAGAACAAGTTGGATGAATAACAGAAATTTTAATTTCAGAAGTACCTCATCCAAGAGAAATTCTCGAAAAAAGTTGCCCTTCTGTGATAATAGAAATGCCAAGGCTGCTCTTGTTTGAATTGGCTGCTCTGGTTGAGATGGACTAATTGGAAAACCTGGAAATCCATAGCTTCTTTGATTTTGCAGAATGCCAAGCTCAGCCATATCCCCATTCAGTTCCTCACCACCGCCACTTTTGGCTGCAGTTATGAATGTCTCGAAGGCTTGCATGACATCAATGAACCTTTCAGCATCAAATACCCCAGATTTTCCATATATTGTGTAGCGCAGAGCACTCCTTAGGCGTGGTGATTCATCAGTCAGGAGCCTCTAACATTAAAAGCAAAGGATACAAATATAATGACATCAATGGTTTGGTTTTCTTTAGTTAAGCGAATTTTCTATGAGAGACAGCTATACTATTCAGGGCATCTAGGAAACAAATAGCATGAATGTATCATTTTAAATACCAAGTTGAATGCATCATGTCTTGAGCTAATCTAGCACTCATTCCTGTGTTGTTATATTTAGTCTTCCAGATTTACTATTTCAATACCTGTGCAATATATGGATAAGCTTCATCTACGATTGCAAAATCAGAATTCCCCACTAAAGCTATGCCTTCCAGCACCCCTATTGCTCTAATGATAAGCGCAAAATATGGGGGTATCCTGAATGGATAATCGAATGTTATTTGTGCCAAATCTGCTGCCAGCTCTTGAAAGTTGATATTTTTTGCTCCCCCGCCTTCAAGTGCCTGATCAAATACCTTGGCCAAAACAGGCAAGATGGGTTCCAAATTAACACCTTCCTCGATGAAATCAAGTTTGACAAAATCTTTGACTATAGCTGCATAGTCCCGATGAATAAGGTGAGCAATAGCTTCAATCATTCCATACTTCTGATCATCTGTCAATTTTGTGACTAGGCCTGATACAGCAAAAGCATACATCAGAATTGTCAAGACTATTCCAGGAGAATCACATTGCATGATAATGACTGTTTTGGAATACTAAAATCAGTTAACTGTTCAAGACAGTTGTATGCTGGTTTCTACAGAGTATTCTTGTCCTTTGTGATATTGCATGGTGTGACTTACAAGAAATTCTTCAAAAGGGCTGAGTGTCTCTAATTGTTTTTCTGTTCTCACTTTCTCATGAAGACTTTGGGAAGCATGTCCCACGCCTCTTTGCACTTCATGTTATCCTTTTAAAGCGAATTTGGAAGGAAAAAAAAGATAGAATGATGGCCAATCCACCAAAAAATGTCCTCTGCTAATAGACGCCTCCTTGCCTTCACATGTATAAAACAATTGGTCACAGCGTCTCTTGTATTTGGAGTTTGGGTTAAAAATTCCTTGTTCTATTACTACATAAATATTTTTTCCAACAGTTATGCTTCAGTGGCCTTTTATTCAGCAACTTGACATTGAAAAATCCTGTTCAGCTTCTTGAGTTCAGATATTCATTAGATGGACGGTAACTCAAATAAAATACTTCAAGGAAATTGCTGGATGGCAACTAGTAGAGTTTTGCCAGGTTATCTTTAGCAAGGTTTACATTTAAAAGTTTCAAAAACTGGTTCACCTAATATATCATTGCATTTACTTAAGAATGAGAAACTAAATCACAATCAAGCATCAAAGGAGAATGTGTCCGATGCTGCTAACCATGTGGAAAGATGATATTTCACCATAAGCACTTGTGAAGAAAATGTTACCAAAATCAAGGATAGCTAGCTTGCCATCTGGAGTGCGAATCATATTCCCAGGATGTGGATCAGCATGGAAGAATCCAGTATCAAGCAACTGTATATCCAAACGACATGAGTAAGACAACAGAGGTAACATACTGACAAGTTTGTCCATGCCAACAGAAAACACAAGGACTCAAGAACCCTAGAGCATGGGAATTAGCAGGAAGACAGCAACCACAAGTTGCCAAATGTAGACAAAAGGAAGTGAAATGCAAGGATGGGCAACAGAACGAGGTAACCGTAAGTGTAGATAAACATGAAAGGAGTGGAATAAAAGATCTTTTTTAGGAACTCCATTGCGCACATTAAGCAGCAATTTTCCCTGTACCACTATGTAGAATCATCTTCGTCTAATTTTTTTTATCAAATATATTGTGCTACTTTGGCTCTTTGTCCTTGTACTTTCGACATGCATTAGGTGCATCCCCTTTACTAACAAAGTAGTCACTTAATGACACAAATATGCCTAATTACAAGTCTTTCTCATGTCTAACATAGAACCAATTATGAAGGCACATACCTTTGTTGTTATACAGTTGAGACCATGGGTGGTCTAGTTTTACTTAACAAAGAAAGAAAAGGCGAAGAAGATAACTTTGAAGAAGATCAATATCTATGGGATGAGATTTGCTACTTGTCTTGGTTCTCAATTTCAGTGCCGCCTCCCTTTTAAGGGATCCCTTTAGTTTGTGATCTCTAGAGTTTGGAAAACTATTTGTTTGTTGTAGTTCTGTTTTCTTCTTTCTCTTCCTTTGTTATGGATGGGCTTCTCCTCCATATCCTTTGTACTTCTCTTTTGCTCTTTCAATATAGTTGAATTGTAGTCACTCGTCAGAAACAAATCAAAGTGTTACAAACTTACAATAAAAAATTGGATTCTTCCACGTGTGTAGTAACCATGTTCGGTCCGGCAGTTAGGGTACCAGATATGTTTGGGACATGTGTAGTTGGATATTCAGTCAACAAGTATATCCATAACATAATTTTACATAAATACTATGCATGAAACCTTTATCTTATGTGATACACATCATTTCACCATGGAAACAAAGGATATGTTATGTCACCATAGCCTTGTACTCCCATGCATTTGAGAGAGGTTCGAATGCCACCCACCCAATTTCCTTCCCCTACTAACATTCTAAGTTATATCCAGTTTAACTACACAAACCCACGACTTAATAAAATAGATGAGTGAGGAGTTGTATATCTTCAATAGATCTCCATAAGGAAAAAGATTCCATAAGCTGTTCGCTAGAGTAATCACCTGCTTTAAGTAGCATATGACTCCAACATTGACCAGGTCCCCCACATCACTTGCTGTGCTCTGTGAAAGCTTTTCCCCATCTACCCACTGCGTAGTAAGAACCTTTCTCGAAGTATATTTAGTGTAGGTCCTAGGTATAACAACCTGGAACAGAAATTAATTTAGAAGTATCAAAAAAAAAATCTGCAATAGTAATATTGAAAACTGAGGAAGCGTCCTTTATTGATTCCTTACTGACTGGCCATACTCGGTGTTCTAAGTAAAATCATTTTAGTAGACTGCAAAAAGCAAGAAAGACCGCAACCTGTTTTCGAATATAAGAATCTCTTAATCCTTGGATGCAATTTGACATCGCCGTACTCAATGTTGATAAGTAAGATGGACATACCAACTTCACATTTTAAAAAAAAAAAAACAAGGCTTCTCAAGACAAATGGCATATCATTCCTACACTGAAATTCTGACGGAATCAACCTCGGGATTCACTACAACAAGGCCACCACGCCACCAAGAACCACTATCACTATTTCCAATTGCAAGATGCACAAAACCTGTTCGAACACAACTCTAAAGAAGTGACAGAAGGTAAAGGTTTGCTTCCCAAGAAGAACAATTACGCGATACTTTTGTTTGTGGGTTTGCATTTGGAAGGGTGTTGCAGGTTGAAAAGACTTTCTACTGAAGAACTTCAGCTGCACTCAACCTCAAGAATTCACTATAACAATACCAGCACCCACCAACAACTGCAAGCTCCATTTCCAACAGCAGCAGAGAGTAAACCTATTGGAACAAACTACAAAGAAGTGATTACAGGCATATGTACGCCCTCCCTCACAAAAATATTGGCTACTTTTGATTGCATGATTGGAATGTAGGGGTATAGAGAGGACAGGTGATACCTAGGATAAAGCCTGGAATTAGTAATAGACCTAGGTGTTGTGTATAAATTGGAACTAATTTCATCATGTTTGGTCAGTGTGGGATACAATTTAAGATGAGATGTGGAGGACTAAATTTGGCCATTGGATGGAAGATCGGAGAATTATCATAGCGGGGATAATCAATGTCAAACGGAGTGGTATTAGTTCATTTTGGGAGATGTTGAAAACCAGCTAATCAAAGGAGCTGGAAAATAAGGGCACAAGAGATAATGGACGTTCCCACCCTCTCCCCCCCAAAACACCAAAAAATTAAAAAATTAAAAAATTCTTCTATGAAAAAACACTACAAGTGAGATTATACAACCAGAAGTGAAAATTTTAATGTAAAACTGACACCAACAATACCCACTTTTATTAACCAAAATAGACAAATCACAAATGAGAGAAGTTAAAGAAGATAGTAAGAGGGAATTTCATCATCCGAAATCAGGTAGGCATCTCCTCAACAACCCTCTATGGAACACAAAATGCAAAGGGATACTTTAAAAATACTAACAAAAACAGTATAGATTTGGCTGATTGGTTACAATTGATGCGGAAACTATGTCAAGATTCAAGAGTTTGCTATAATATCTACATGCCAATTAAGTAAGAATACTACTTTCACTGATCTAAATTTTACGTAGTCCCCTACACCAGAACACCCTTTGGCTTAGAAAAAAATTTGCAGTTTGAACTGATAGGTTCAACCATCTGACAAACATACAGCAGAAATGCAGAACCAATCATCTTTGTTGTTCATTATCCCATGGGTTTCCCAACTGTGCCGATCAGGTTGATTGGCAGCAAGCTGTATGCAGTATTCCTTAGGGCCAATATGGAGTCAACAAGAAGCAAGTAGCATGAATTTAGACATGGTCATAAGCTCACATGTTTCTTTTTTTTTTTCAAACAATAGAAAGCTTTCTGAAATTCGGCAGTCTGACAAATACCGTCAAGGATGCAACTGACATTTCCAACTTCAAACTCCACAAGCAGCACAGATTATCCACACATAAGTTGGATAAAAATAACGAAAAAATTTGTAAAGATAATCAAACCCACCTGCGGAAGGTCCTTCTTCATCATCTCAGCAAAGAATGTTCCATTTTCACCCTCATTAACATAATCGAGCTCCTCAAAGAAACGAGCGGCCCATTCATCCACCAATCCAACCACATCAATAGAAACCTGAGAAATAAGAATGATATGAAAGGAAGCAGTTGAGAAACTATTGTTTTCACTTAGGAAAATTAAGAAAATCCCTTGAGAACGAAAATAGACTGCAAGACTTGGGATTTGATAAAAGTACCTGAGGAAACTTCCGAAGAACCAAGCCCAAGTTCCTTATGACAAACAAATCAACTGTTACTGTCTCAAGGACAAATGGCCTCTGTACTTTAACAGCAACCAAATCCCCATTCTCCTTTAGCCGACCCTTGTATACCTGTCCAAGAGATGCTGCCAAAAAATTCACAATTAAAAGTAAATAATGAAGGACTGATGAACTTGAGAAGCTAGGCAACAAACCAGACATATGGTTGGTACTTCTAGAGACAAGTGTGTACCAGTGTACAATTTAAGGCTTGTGCAGACTCTGTTTATGACATTCTAGGTTAACAATCAAACGAGAATTATAATTCACGATTTCGACTACACAAACACAGGCTCTAAAATAATGTTCACTTGGGTGATAATTTTGACTGTGGAGATTACCAGCCGCTATTGGAGAGGAAGTCAGCTCAGAATAGATGTTATACCACGGCTGACCAAGCTCCTCCTCTATGAGAGCCATAGCAACGTCATCTGGATACGATGGAACCTTCAACATGTTGAAGAAAGAAACAATAAGTCAACACTAAAAGTAGTGTGGATGGTTGCAGGTATTTGAGGAATAGTCTGCAGCGATGTGTCCAAAGTGGAACCATAATCAGACAGAAAAAGAAATTTAGGAGTATTTTTTGTTTTTGCTCACTGATACCTAAAATTGAGTTAATGCCTCCACATGCAAGAAGCTGTTAAAATGTTCTGGTTTATGACTAGCAAACCAAGTTAATATGTCGGAATTGCATCCCATGCTGCTTTGTGCCTCGTCAATGACTCCCAAAAAAACAATCAAGAGGCAACTATCATGCTAAAGCTCCCAACTTTCATATCTCTGCGTGTCTTATTTATCTCAGAACATCCTTATCTACTTCCAATCATCCTTTTCCTTCAGGGTCTTTGTCCCTTCCTCTTCATACTTGTAGGTCGTAACAATCATTAATTTACAATCAAAAGTTCATTAATAAATATAGTTGCATTCCTATATCACAGCTGCCAAGGTTTCACACTGGTAAACGCAATTTGAAATATCATTTCCTAGGTATAACAGAGAAAATCCAACCTGATACTAATTTCTTTATTAAAAAATTATAAAAGCAAATTAGTGACATTGCAATTGAATCATATTTAGTTTGAGTTGAAGTTGTATTTCTAAATGAAAGGACACTCATACCTTGTCGCAGAGCTTTTGCAGCTCGGTCATTGCAGCAGGTGACAATATATCTGGTCGAATGCTCAATGCTTGCCCAAGTTTGATGTATGCTGGACCCAAAGAGGTGACAATATCCCTTATCTCAATAGCTCGAGCAACTTCATTCTGATTACAGGAACAATGTAACAATAATCAATAGACAGGGGACATGAGGTATGATAGCTAAGTCAATTTATTAATTGTTCGTATCAATGGAAGTCATCCATATCCCTGCTTTTAGTCCATATTTCGCAGGAAAAAGAAGGATAGGAAAAACTATGAAGTACATTCCCTGTTGAAGCTCAACAATAAGTAAACTGGAATGTTGCCAAAGAGTCCCTCCCCTATATACCTATCTCCCACAGTTCCACCTCTCCAACTTCCTTCCAATTTTCTCCAACGTTGGAGCCCAAAAGGACTCCACCATAAGTTTACCCCCTAAAGATAGCCCCAAGTATTTAAAAGGAAAATTCTCAACTTAACCCCCATACATCATATTGGAATTACTGATCCAATTGCCATTTTTGAGTGTCCTATAGTCCAGATTAACTATGAACCGCCAAAAAAAAATATAAACTTGCAATTTCGTTCAAAGGCCTGATGTGAGTAGAATAAGAGACAACCAGAAGCTTATACACACAGACATACATATTCAAAACATCAATCCAAAAAACATTCAAGTATTTGTTGAAGCTATTGAAGTAACGCTAAGACTATGACATAGATCCTAGTGGTCATTCCCAAAAAGCATTCTTCTTTCTGTTCTTTCAATCATCTACATATTTTTGATAACTAGCAATAGATAATTCTAGACTAACCATCATCTCCTATTCTGGGGCTTTTCAACTGAAAAACATAGTCTACTAAAACTAAACTTCAATTGTATAATCAGTTTGTCTGTCTCCAAATACCTCCAATGATAAGGTAGTTGTTTTCCAAATAGCTTGTGTCTGAAAAGTGACAAAACTCTGATTTTTTAAACTCTGAAGTCTGAACTCCTCTAACTTTAGGCTCCTGCTCTTACACCATAATTGAACAAGATCGTTCCCGTCGGAGAATTGTCATTGGTAAAGCTTGTAAGCTCTAAAATTATCACTTGGTAATATTTTAGGAAAAATTGGATAATTGACTCAAGTTTTAATTAGATCAGATAATTTCCAAACTGAAATATGAGATTCATGGAATTTTTTTTTGGGGGGTAAAGTGAATTTGTGGTGTTAGTATTAGGATCAAGAGTCAAGTCAAAGACCAAATGACGACTTAGTCTGTGATGCCGCCCAGCTTCAAACATCAACCTAATAGATAATTTCTGCTTTTCTTCCTTTTTGAGTTTTAGTTATTCAGTGGAGCCAAGAACTTACAATAGCCCTTGTCAGTCATGTGAAAATAATGAACATTAACCCAGAATTGTCGAATTTACATCTTCATCTATAGCAGTAACCTGATAAAGTCGAACTCCAAAGAATCCTCTTACAAAATTCCCTCCTTATGGGCATTGACAATTCTCTTTGCATCCAAAGAATCACAAAATTTGCTAGCTTTCAAAAGAATATCAATCCTTCCCGATTAAAAGTGAAGCTATAAGCAACAGGATAGATAAGAAAGAAGGAATGGTTAATAGAAGCGAATCTCAGAGCGACTTGCAAACAGATGCTCTGGTATTTTAGAAATGTTCACAATTTATGTAAACACAAAACAAAAAATTCATACAAGCTTCAAACAAAGAAAATAGCATATTACTTGTATCATACCAAAAGCTGATGCATACTACCAAAATTTAGGAGAAAATCAAACACTCTCTGCTAGGTCCAAACAAGCGCGGTACCCGTACTATCCATGGGAGCATGGGAATCCTCATTCAATTACAATTTAACATTGAACGTGAAAATTATATTAAGAGAGAAAGTTTGCACGTGAGGGGAAATTTGGAAGTTTTTTTCTTGTGAATGGAAAAATGAATAAAGAGGAAAGAGAAATATAAGCATTGATGTGAATTTTTTTATCTTTAAAAAATAAATTAGAAAGGAGAGTGTGCCATGTATCATAAACGTGCTTAGTATATACTTTATAGTATAGATAACAAGAGTGGCATCAAAGCTTTACCTCTTTAACCTTATTCTTTATCACATCCCAGGCAAGACGGGAAAGAAAACCTCCGGCAACTGATAGCAACTGTATAATACGTGTAGCAACAGCACGTGGTCTCTTCCCCCAGTAAGCAGCTATGCTAGCAGGTTCATACACCAAAGGCAAAAACTCGCTGCTTTCATTGACCTGAAAAAGCACAAAGCAGCAGAAAACATGACCCTCGAGTAATTGCATGAACATGAGATGCAGCATTCTGACCTAAGAGCTCCAAATACATATAACATATTTGAAACCTTGAGCACCACGTGTGAACCATTTCTTGATAAATCTCCACGACTTCACTTCTAATGAAATACTACTGGAGCCGCAGGCTCAAGGCATATTAAGCAAGTCTACTTTGTGTTCTGAAAACACTAAAACTCACTGATTACTGACGAGGCAGTGAAGTTCCACAACATCACGAATAGGCACGCAAAGCTCTACTTGGTGGTTAGTCGGTTTACCACATAAACTAATTACATCACAAACTTGTCCTTCAGAGTTGAAAATAGTTGATCTAAAGTGATAAAAAAAGCTTTTGTAACTTTCAAACCTGCATGCATGAATCTGATACATGCTTATTAAAACTTACACGAGATAGTTGTCATTGCCATCCAGCCTCATTTAATGTCAAACAAAATTCACAACACACCTGTTACGTGAACGTATCTTTGGAACCTAGATCTTTAATGTAAATTGTTTTTACAACTGAATACTCAATTGCATATAGTGTGATTCGTGCTTAGTTGCTGCAGATTAAAAGGTCTGCATACAGTTTTTTTTTTTTTTTTTTCTTTTGGGGAGTGTTTTTGGCACAACTTCGCTGATAGCTTATGTCATAAAATCAACTTTGAGCAAAGCTAATTATTTGTTTGGCTCCCCCTTACAGAGCAAGAAAGCTGCAACAAATTTCAGACCCTTAAAAATGCAACTTTCAAGCAATTATGTTCAAGCACTGACGGGCTCTATGCAAACCCAACTTATTATATCAACCATCGTCTTTCATTAGAATCAATCAAATTCAAACAAACCACTCAATCCTCTACCCCATGGATGCAAATACCTACATAGGTACGCACCCCCATATAAATCTACATTCTTTTTCAAAACAAAGACAGAATTTTATTCAAGAAAAAAGAAACTAGAAGGCAACTTAACTAAAAGACAATCTTAAAGCTTGAAGAAGAATATAATGCTTTGTAACAATAATCGGTACAGCAAAAGCGACGCATCATCAAGATGAATCATGTTTCTCCTGGAAAGTCGTTAATTGCGGCCAGAGGCCATTAAACTATTCTCCTTTACACTACGGATTTCAAATTTCCTGAGAAGAACTCATCAATTCAAGAGCAAAAATATCCACGTTTTCTGAGAGCCAACAACTTGAAGTGCATGTAAAAACTTGCAATGCTTCCTTCGGACACTGATCGAAACATGAAACCAAATATAGACATCATAACAATAAACAAAGCCAAAACTAAGTAAAAGTTCGCACCAGCTGATAAGAATAATCAATCAACGCAACAGACAAACCTCTACAAGACGAAGCTGAATGTTGTCATCAGCAAACTGGGAATCATTCAAATTCTGACCCCTAAGCCCCTTCATAAGTATTGCCACCTGTTCATTTTCTTCCATCTGTGCTCTCACTCTTTTGATCTCCTTCGAAACATCTTCCATTCTCTGTCATTCCCGCTGTCAAACCATCAGTACCTCAAAGGGTAATCAAATAAAGGCACACATAATTCCAAGTAAGAAAACTAATTTCCAAATAACAAGGCTCTTCTCATTGTCCTCTTTCTAATATAGCAACCTATGGTTCTATTGAGTGCGATACCCACCCTCTACAATAGATGCAATGAAAGATGTAAACCACTCTTCGTCTCCGGCTCCAAAAGATGCAATCAATTACTTTATTCCCTGCCCACCACCAATTAAAAGAAACATTACATAGGGCCTCCACAGCCCCCCTGGTTCAAATACCATCTTTTTCACTTTATCCAACCCCTCCGGCTTTTAAAAAAGCCTTTTCGTTGTCACCACTTACCTAGATCGACATGGCTAGTTTTCTAGCGCTATTTCTAGTTTAGTTGATCAAAAAGACATGGTGAAGAAAGAAACAATCAAAGAATAAAAATTTTTGGATTTCTTAACAAAGCCAAGACATTTAGTGGACAAATCCCAAATAATCAAAATCCTTTTGAGTGAAAAGCCTTTTCACAAACTACTATTACTCTTTCAGAAATAACTCGCTCATCCTTCATGTGTATCGTAAACTATTCTCGAGAAATTTGAACATTTTTTTTTTGTTTTCACGAAAATGGGTTCTCTTTTCAAAACAATTGGAAAAAAAACTAAATTTCAAATATCGTGAACCATTTTAAGTTTGTGAAAAGTGTTCTGCGATTCTGAAAGATGTAACAGAACAGTCTTGGATTTCTACACTAATCACTAGGGAGGGAGGGAAATTCAAGGGCATTCAACTTATTCAAGTGAAACTCATTGGTACAATTCTGTCCAGTAGTTCAGCTTGACATTCTTTTTTCCCAAGCATTGGACTCAAAAAGCAATTTTTATTCGTTCATGTCCCTGCACTTTCCAAGCTACCAAACAGTAACTCGACCCATTGCCGAAAATAAGAGAATAAACAAGTCACGAAGAACAATCTCACGCCTAAATACAACTCAATTCAGCTTCACTGACCGTGGAAACTCCATTGACCGACTTTAACGGCGACGAGCTCGGAGATCCATTGACCCCCAGCGGGGGCAGCGGCCGTGATGACGGTGAAGACCCTTTCTCGGTAGGTTTGGGGTCGGTGGCCACGGCCCGTACGACGCCTTTCCGCCTCCGAGCCCTAGTTGCGGACGGAAATGGACGGCGAGTAGTGGTGATTTTGTTGCTGGAAGAGGAAGAAGAGAGAGTAGTGTGACGGAGAGGGTCGATTCCGCAGAAGACGAGCTGGCAAGCTACGTCCATGGCGGAATCGTAGTATGTGGAGAGAAAAAAAAGAAACTTGAGATAATTACTATCAAACAGTTGGCATATTCAGAGAGAGAGAGAGAGAGAGAGAGAGAGAGAGTCTTCTCGGACTGGTATGTGCTTTACTGCTTTTTGCCATGACTTCGGTAGACAGCGGAGAAGAAGGGCTTGGCGGTTGGGGGAACACGTGGCTCCATAGGGTGTAAATAACGGTGGTGTCCGGTTAACCGGATTTGCTTATTGCTAGTCCCTACCGTCCGTTTTGGGATTTGGTCGTCCACCCGTTTTTCTTTTTCTTTTTTCTTTTTCATATTTATAATTCGAATACTCCCTTCATGAGTGTTTTTCACAAAGTAGAAAAATTCACACTAGGTCATAATAGAGTGTTTGAAAATCAAATATTTTTAAAAAATTAAGATTATAATTTGAATGTGTAAAAATATTTGAACAATAATGCGAGGAAAAAAATTATAAGAAAATAGTGTGTAAATTTGTGTAGAGAATTTGATAAATTCATTCAAATATGAGTTTAAATTATTCATTCTCATATTTATTTTTCAAAATACATGTATAATCTGCATTAGAGTGTCTTTCAGATAACAATGACCGAACGATACTAACTGAGCTTTTGCTTTTGCAGTTTAAAGAGATTTCGAAGAGACTTTCAGGTCACATAATTACTTGTGAGACGATTAACTAAATAAAAAACTCTACAGATCCCTTTATTATTTTGAGGTTCTTATGAGACTATTGGTGTAGACTAATATTCTGCTTCTTCCATCCCAAGTTTATAGTCCTTCTTTGGGATTTTAACTTTTTATGAGAACATAATAATTATTACAAAAAATATTTTTCTTCAAATATACACTTAATTTGATTGATGTATACAGTATAAGTTTTATTTAAATAAAGGGGCAAAAAATTTTTTAACCAAATTTCAATTGTTATTTTTGAAAAGTGGACTTTTATTTTAGGACGTTCCAAATTAGAATAATAGACTGTGAAAATGAAACGGATGGAGTAAATGTGGAAGAGTTGATATTTTAAGAGACGCGGTTCAATGTAAAATGCGAAACAAAACAAATGGGAATCAAGCTTGGTTCGACTGATAATAAGTTGACATTTATGAGATAATTATCCTTTGATTGACTGCATTGATAAGATTATGTTTGTTGTTCTTATGCAGTGCTAGGTTTGCACATTATCTTTGCACCAAAATGATTACGTTTTGTATTGAGAAAAAATCAAATGTATTTTGAGCGATTTAAGAAAGGAACATATTTAGATTTTTCTCGACACAAAACAACATCGTTTTGAATGATGTGTAAAAGTAATGTGCAAAAATAATATGTGTAAAGCATTTTTGTTAGACTTATGAAGAGTAAGAAGAGAAAAGTGAAAAGTTAGTAATTTTAATACAACAAAAGCATCAATAACAAGTAACAACTATTTTCATTTTGAATTGGGAAATCTTTTGTTGCTGTGTTCATGCCTCTGTATGCACTATGGAGCTCTTTCGTGAGTTTTACGGTCAGCCAGCTGAAGAAACTCGAAGCCGAGAAAATCCGAGGAAAACAACTTGAGTTAATGAGAGGTAAGAAGTTGGCACTGAGCGATCCGAAAATTAAACTTCTTTGAGGAAGCAATTAATGGCGACATCAACTGATTCTACTTTCTTCTAGCATGTTTCTTAATTTGTTCCTCATGAGGACGGAGGTGATTGACCATTCAAATGATTTTGAGAATCAATCTTCTCTCTTTCTTCTTCTTCGGAATCGAGGCACTCTTTGGATATGATTTTATCTGGTAAAACAAACTTGGAACTTAAAAAACAAAGAATGACAAAGAAGATATCCATTAAGTAATTGTCCTAAAGAACAAAACTCACATTGTTCTAGAAGGGGTACCAACTCCTTGCATCTCCTTAACTCAAGCTGTTTGGCGTGGATTTTCTCAGCTTCTAGTTGCTTCAGTTGGATGACCGTAGAGCTCACGAAAGGACTCCATAGTGCTTGTTATTGATGCTTTTGTTGTATTAAATCTACGAAGGGGCTTAAAAGTTGTTGCCAAACATGATCCATTGATAGCCTTATGTATTTATTATCCACAGACCTAATATCAAAAACTCAAGAGATATGAGTTTCCTGACAATCTTGAAACAAGATTATGTTGCTTTGACGGAACAACTTAATCATGAGTGTCGATATTAAAGCCACCAAACAGTCGACAAATTCAAGTTTTTATCTATACAAGTACTTATACTGGTCTGTATATATACTTAGATACTTAAATACACACTAACATACACACCCGGAAGGAGGGTGAGATCATACCGCTTTTGATGTGGTATATCATGATTCAAGACAGAATCTACGCAGAAACAAGTCAAAATCTAAAAACATTAGAGGTGTCTGAATCGATGAACAAGAATGACCCTGAAACATTAAAACTCTCTTCATTATGTTGAGAAGGAAAGAAGTATATAAAGCAAGGGACAACTTTGGGAATGGTTGGACAGAGCACCAGGCATCTTGAGAAGAATTAGTTTCTTAAGCTTTGTATTTATAGGGCAAGGAAGAAGAGAAACATATAGCTTTTTTTTGGTAATACCAATATGGAGTAAAAGCACTAGGTTATGTGCACTTTTTTGGTAAAAACATAATGAATGAGGGGTGTGTAGAATAACTCTCGAGACACGACCCGATACATTTCTTTTATCGCCGTCACTCTCAAAGTGGACCCCGCAAGATGTGAGGTTGGGTGGTTAAGCGCTATTAGGTCCACGTATGCAATCGCAAGATCAATATTTTTTTTCTGATTTGAATTGCATGCGTACATACACCGTAAGTGTAATTATGCATAATTTCATTTCTCACTACATTTTCTCTATAACTTTGTCGTACATAATTTACTCTATAGTCTAATGGTAGTTTGTCGAGTTATTTTTAGTGTCGATTAGTCTTCCACATTTACGACTAGTTATCAAAGAATTACTTACATAAACTACGATGCTTGAGAGCGTCACTTTTATTCAAAAAATAATATTATGACCTTCTAGAACTGGTATTTATGGAAGTAAATTTCATGCCATATTTACCAGATATACAATTATTTCCTTACCTTTATAGCATAGATTCAAATTCTATGGTTGTTATGGGTTCAACTTTTAGAGAATTTATGGGTGAAAAGGTGTATTACATTTAATCACATTCTTCATATTAAAAGTCTATACAAAGCTCTCAAACACAAATCTAAATATAGATGTATCTGAAAACGTTTGATGTATGTAGAGCCTACCTTAATTTAGAGCGTTTCACATGCATCAGACGGGTTTGACCACATTTGTGTTCAGATTGTGTTTAAAAGCTATGTGTAGACTCACTCTTCTTCATATCAAAGCATCTTAACAACATTTAGAAAAGAAAAGCTGAATAATAAAATTGTTTTAACGACAATTATGTAAGATGACGTCGTACATCTCTCTCTCTCTCTCTCTCTCTCGCGTATTTCACTCTCTTTAGATAAATTTGTGGTTTTCCAAACTACGACTCTTGATCTTATTTCTCTCAGATTCCACTCTTTTTACTAGGTTTTGTGGTAAAAAAAAAATTTAGGGTCGTGTAGAATAACTCTTGAACATGACCCAATACATTTCCATTATTGCCGCCACTCTCAAATTGGACCCCACATGATGTGAGATAGGGGTGGTTAAGCACTAATAGGTCCACGTATGCAATCGCAAGATCAATATTTTCTTGTGATTTGAATTGCATACATACACCAAAAGTGTTATTACGCATAGTTTCATTTTTCATTGCATTTTCTCTGTAATTTTGTTGTACATAATTTACTCTATAGTCTAATGGTAGTTTGTCGAGCTACTTTTAATGTCGATTAGTCTTCCACATTGGCGACTAACTATTAAAGGATTACTCAAATAAGTTACGATGTAGCATCTAATGAGAATGTTGTTTTTTCATCCGAAGTTGGTCTTGTTTTTTACTCTTCATTGGCTTTTAGAAAAAGAATAGGATTATGACCTTCTAGAACTAGCATTTATGGAAGTAAATTTCATGCCATATTTAGCAGATATGCAATTATTTTCTTACCTTCATAGCATA
The DNA here is from genome assembly GCA_019985065.2 of Arctostaphylos glauca. Classification (NCBI taxonomy): domain Eukaryota; kingdom Viridiplantae; phylum Streptophyta; class Magnoliopsida; order Ericales; family Ericaceae; genus Arctostaphylos; species Arctostaphylos glauca. Next base: position 25,412,349 of record JAHSPW020000010.1, on the reverse strand, counting down.
GATTCAAAATCCTATGGTGTAATGGCATCAACTTGTAGATATATAATTCCATCCACATAGGGTATGAGTGAAAAGCCATCTTACATTTAATCCCATTATTATTCATATTAAGGCATTTTGCATTTAATTCCACTCTTTATATTACATGAAAAAACGTTTTTGATATTTTTAATGACATTTAAAAAAAAAGCTCAATAATAAAGTTGTTTTAGCGATACTTAGTTGTGTGAAGTGTTATCAAATGTTTATAAATTGTAAGATCGAGACCCGGTAACATACATATACGATAGCATATCCAGCAGCAGAAGAAGCAGTTCGAGATCGATAACTAGCATCAGTCTTTGATCCTGCTTAACTACCTATGGAAGCGTCTGTTTAAGCACCACGACTAGCAGCTAAAGGAGCTAAGCTACCAGTTCCAGGTCTAAGAGTGGAAGTCGATTATTCTGTTGATGAAGCAGTACGTAGAACACCATGAGCTGGTGTCAGTTGTTTACTAAGTTGATCTCGTCAAAGCAGCACGAGTAGCATCCCTACTTGTTCCGACTTGATGCACATTCCTAGCAAAGGCAAGGGCAGGGACACCACCGGTAGATCTGGTTGACCGAGTGGAAGCACATCATCAGTAACATAGGCAAAGATAGTAGAAGAACCAGTATCAGCATAAGCCGTTGATTCAACTCTTGATATTGATTCTGTTGAGTCATATGTTGCGTATGATTTGGATTCTGTAGATTAAGCAGTTCATTCTCTTTATTCTGTTGATGAAGCAGTTTACCCAGTGATAATGTTGTATGTCTATCTCTATCTCTCTCATTTCCAATTAGTCTATCAGTAAACGATAAAATTTACTCTTAGACAAGATATATGTTTCTGATTATGTGTTTATCTATATATGATGAATATGAAATTTGACGTGATTATTATTCTTGATTATACTATAAAGTAAATAATTATAATCAATAAATTAGTAGATTTTATTAGATAATATAATAAATTGAATCTAAATTTGAATATAATATTAGATGTGTGAATAGACTTTGTTGCTCTGAGTGGTATAATGGTCTAGATTTTTTTTTTTCCAAGCAATGGCTGAATATTTGTGAGGGATTTATAAAGGAAAGAGAAGAATCCAATTGAATGATTAGTTTGAAATTTTTAAATAATTTTTCCCCTTATGTAAATCCCATCTTTCAAGGATCTATTCATTAAAATTGTCCATTACTTGTCACTCCAAATATGACAATTCAAATAATCATATCCAGGATTAATTTGCTTCTTAGATCCGCAATTATCATATCTAGGTATTATTTTATCCACCTAAAAGAGGATAACATTATTCCACTCCTATTCTTTTCATATCTTATTCGTTTTTATTCACACAAATATTATTACAAATTACGATAATACTATTATTAATTACAAGAATATCATTCACTTACTCATATCTATCATATCTTATTTCCTAAAAAATACTCAAATAAACCCTTTATATTTATTCACAATTCCATTATAAATCTACCCTCTTACTATATACACCAAATACCTTCCGAAAGTTTTACAACTAACAAACATCCCATTTACATACTTACAATCACACACTAAGCATTTTTGTAATTACAACTTAGTTTAGTTTAATGGGATAATGGAAACAATCTCTTTATTTACACAATAATACTGTATACATTCAATCTTTTTTCAAATCCTAGCTCTGTTTTGGGATAATGGGCCAACAATGACAGATGGTAGAAAGATAGATAAAACGTCATCAAAGTTCACATTCATTCGGGCAATCTCTCACATATACAACCAGCACAAATAATATGCCCTAAAAAAGACTGGCTGAAAGAGGGCATACAACTAGAAGGAACAAACAAATCAAGTACATTTGAAGCCACCGCAGACAGACATAATGATGATGAGAATCAACAAGACTATGATACCCAAAACAACCAATTTTATCTTCATATTCTGGAACCACATCTTCCTCCTTATCTGAGTCCCCTGTTGCCTAAAGTCTTGTGCCTGAGATACAATCAAGTAAACAGCCAAACCTCAAACCCCATCAATCAGAAGTGTATCAAAATTTGTATTGGAGAGATTATTTTTGTTTACAAAAAGGTAGGGAGTATAGATATGCCTTCTGATGTAAATGGACGGTTTAAAGCACAAGAAGAGTAAGGGGAACTGCAGACGGGAAGGGAAAGAAAAAAATGGGGAGGGGGTGTCCAAACTCGTCATCATTTTGGTGGTTAATAACACGGTTATGTTAGCACACAGCTGAAAAGTGGGGCATGTTGGTGGCAGCTAGAGCTGGTGGATTGTTTGGTGTTTGGAGCAAATTATCGATGAACAGAATGAGAAAAAAAAAAAGGAAAGGTTTTTTTGGTTGATACAGAGCTGGGGGTTAGGAAACCAATTTGTTGGTCCTTAACACATTAGCATCAGCTCCAAGTAAAAACAAAATTCGTCCAACAATATTTCCATTTCTTCCAAAAGTTCATTTACTCTATCAAAATTGAGCAAAGGTTTGCGTTAGGACTGACCTGAGAGCGAAGGTTCTCCGTCTTATCTACCAGCAACTCAATCTTCTCTCCACGGTCAAGAACCTGCACAGAAGACAAATATCTTTTACTGAAATGAAACAGTTATCAGTAGTTGCTCAACATATATATAACAACCCTTCATAGTTAAGAAGCTAAAAATCCATCACTAGTTCTGACTTCTTAGAAAGTGTAGATTAAGTCAATGGCTAAAGTTCATAACGCACTTGCTTGTCACAAATTTCCAAAACTTAACCAAGTTGGATACTAACCAGTAACCATTACATTCTAATATGGATGAAAAACTTTAGATCAGTCTAGTTCTAGTAGTATAAATAACACAATGTGGCCATATCTGATTTCTTCTAGAAAAGGTATTAATCAAGGTCTTAAATATACTCTTATCTGGCAAGAAACAACCAAACAAGAAAGGCATCTCCCATTCCTAATACGTTTGTAGTTCAGAGTAAACCCCAAGCAAAACCTTCTTACCTTCTCAATGTTTTCCATCATCACTCCCTTGACCTCAGAAACCTGAGCCTTCACCTTTGCAAGCTTACTTATCTCCTCTGGATGATCCACACAGTACTGCATGTGCTCCTTTAATTTAGACCTATCGTGAAAAACAAAACAACAAAAAAAGTCAACTCCTATAACGAGAAGCAGCAAAAAACTTCTATCAAGAACGAGGAAAGATACCCAAACTCCTTATTCAGGCTCTTGGCAACAGCAGTTGCAGCTTTCCCTCCAGCATATCTCTTGTTGAAATCATCCTTAACACGGTCCAGAAAGGCAATTGGAACTTGTCTGCCAGCAGACTCGACCGCCACAATGCAGTAGGCTGCAAAACCCAAAATTAATAAAATATTGACGAGTCAAAAAAAACATTTGCTCAAATGAGAGGGAAAAAATCATTTCTGTTGACTGCCTTGAACTGAAATTCTAGATCAGATCTGACAACTTCTTTGTCAAGAATGCAGCAAGAAGTTTGAAGCATATAAAAGCCATGAAAGAGAAAGAACAAATAACTTCTATACCACATATGATACTGAGTGTTAAACTGATAGACTTAATTCCCTGCAGACTAGAACTACCACCTGCCCTGTTATGTCTTCTCCCTCAGGGAAAGTAACACCTTTCCTTTTGGACTCTGGAGAGCTGCTAGGAGATATGTTGAATAAAAAGAAGTGTGCCAGATGTGTTATAACTTGTAAGTTTCTCATCATTGATCAAATCATGCGAAACATCAACAACATAGAATACCCTTAGTACTACTACGTACTTACTATAGCTCAGAAAGAAAATCATTAAAAACATTCTGCAAAAATACACATAAGGTCCAGAAGGAAATTCTAATGGAACCATGCAACTTCTAAAAGGATCTTAACTGATTGCAAAGCTCAAGCAACAGATGTCCAGAACAATGGAGCACGTATTTGGCTGATAACAAAGTTTAGCTGTGCAAAGCTCAAGTTCATTTTTTTATGATTTAGAAACCTCTTTAGTTTGTGACACATAAAAATATTGTCCAATAAGTATAGGAATCCACACACGTATTGGCGTCATAATTTATAAGGATTAGAAACAACATTTGTCTGTCAACATAAAATGGTCCATTACTATCTGTCCTCAACTTTATGGAGCTTTCAATATGCAACCTCGGCCCACCCAGTATATTTATAAAATGCTAACAAAGAGATATATAGGGGAATTCATAGATCAAGACACAATGAAAACAACAATGACCCAAAAGAGAAAAAATAAAGGGAAGACAAGAAGAAAATAAGGGAAGGTGCCCTTAACCCGCAACGAAGAAAGGAGGATACTCAATCACAAAATTCGGTATTTTCTGACCTTTATTTCCTTTGTCAAATTATTTCACTTTCTCACTTTGTCTTGACGAAGAAAGCTGGAAAATTCGAAATATAGACCAAATATGCAAAATGAAAGACAAAAAAAAAATGCTGAAAACTTCTATTATTCATTTCCTTGTTTGTTATTAGGGTATTTTGTAAATTGAATCCTTTTTTCCAGTCAGAACCTTTGTATTGTCAGGAAGGGAGAGAAAGAAAAGGTTTTGATTTCTCAACTAATCCATCAAAATGGTGAGAAACAAAACTGGACCAATTGAAAACAACCTTTTTCCTTCATTTCTCATCCATCTCACAAGTTTCTACCTTTTTCCAGTTATCCAAACAAGTGATAGCATTATCCTTTCTCACAATCTAAAAGGGCTGCAAATTTTCCTCTCATAATATACCACGTGCTGAAAATAGTTCACTAAGCACGGAAAATTTCCGAATTAAAAATCTGATTTTTCAGGCATCCCAAACATAGACTCAACCTCGTACAATGGTTGATAAAAAAACCGGTCTCATCAGAAAACCAACAGAAACGACGAATATGAAAAAGTAAACAATACGTACTGAAGCCATTTTCAACGAGGTAGTTGAAGGTGTGGCCGTCGCAATTGTAGGTAAATCTGTTGTTGGTTGCGGGAAGCTTCTGGAGGCATTGGGAGGCGATGCTCGTAAAATTCCCTGTGAATTCCGTGTACTCCGCGAGGATGACCGTTCCCCGCGCCACAAAGCTGTAGATCAAAGATTGTTGGCCCATTTCCTTCCTTCCCGAGAAAACCCCTAAGAACCTAAAACTTGAAGAACACGAAGAGGGAGAAAGAGAATATCCTCGAGAGAGAGAGAACCAGAGAAAATTGGAAAGCGGAAGCGAGGGAATCGGAGAGAGGTGAGCTGGATTTGCGGTGTGTAAATTTGGGGACGGAACGATGGGCGAGAGACGTTCAAAACTTCAAAAGGAAGAAGAGAGAGAGAGACTAGACTCGGATTTTTGGAAGTATCTAATTTGTGTTTGACAAAATATAGGTTGAAAATTTGAAAATATAACGGTAAATTACACTGAGCCATTGAGGTTTCTAATAAATACACTGACATCCCTATAGTTTAAGAAAATAATCTAATCTCCCTACTATTATGTAGTTACCTTTCTTACTTAAATCTATCAAATGTCGTTGGTCAAGTTTGAAATTTTTTTGGCCAAACAAACTACAACCTAATTCTTATCATGTCCGATTTTGCTTATCATGAATTTTTTATATTTTTCTCAAATTAAACTCTGATAAAGTTTTGGTAATCTGTTCAAATTTTTTTATTTTTAAATCTTAAAAATTTAATAGGCTATTTTGAACGTAACATAAATTATGTTATAATTGTTTTATTTAAAAAATCTTAAATTTAAAGTTTTAATTTTTTAACTAATGACATTTGATTCATTTTAACCTGCATAGGAGATAACCGCATAATAATTTCAAAAATAATAAATATCGGAATAATTTTTCAAACTATAAGAAGGCTAGTGTATTTGGCAAAAACTCAGTGAAGATCGGTGTAATGTACCCAATATATGATTGAAAATATGAAGAAGTAATTGTTCAGTCAATATTCACGCAACTCTTGTGAAGATTTAAAAGTTCACGAGCGAGGTCATTTCTCCCCCTTCCTCTATCCTTTTTGACTAATACATATTTTTTACCTCTAAGATTTTGATTTAATAAGTTTCGGTCACTTAACTAAAAGGTGTTGGATTGATTTTAACTGGAATAAGAGGCAACTGTACAATAGCTTTAAAAGTGAGGAAGACCAACATAATTTCTCAAATTATAGGGAGGTTAGTTAGTGTATTTATCGAAAACTCAGGGGATGTCAATGTAATTTACGGAAGATAAAATTGGAGAATATAAAGAATTGTCCAGTCAGCATTCACGCGGCCGTTTTGAAAATTTGAAAGTTCGGGAGTGACGTCATTTTTTCCCCAAACCTTTTTGACTAATACTATTTTAGTCCTCTAGGAGTTTTAAAATTATATAAATCTCCCCTGTTTTGGTGGTGTTTGTTAGCAGATAACCTGACAAAACAAAAAAATTTGACTTGCCATTTTACCATTTATATAATCCACCTATCTCCTTTATTTGAATTGTTGGTGGAATACAATATTAAAGTCCATTTATTAGTGATAAATTTTTTAAAAGAAATATAATATATATGTGTATATAATAAAAAAAAGGATATATTAGAACATAAAATTTATCATATATGAATAAAAAAAAGAGAAAATATTTTAAATTTATAGTTAAATCCAGTAATCAGCAATTATTTTAGTAAGTTTGATGCCTGGGGCACTGTTTAACATTAGCCATAGTTATAGGGGATTTATTTGGATATTTTTGTAAGAATGAGGATATAATATACATGACTAAGTGGATCATATTTTTATAATTAATAATTATATTCTCGTAATTAATAATTATATTTACGCAAGTATAATGAAATAAGATATGAATAGGAGAAAGGGTTAGATAATGTTATCATCTTCTGAAAGGATAAAATAGTTTTTTGAATATTAAATTTGAAGTGCAAGGAAATAAAATAAACTACAGATATAACAAATATATATAGCCGTATCCAAGGTGATAACACTGAACCCTTTCTATGATCCCTCACAACTAGGTTCTAAAGTAGTTGAGGCATAAAAAAAATCAATAAAGTTGTTGTTCACTATAAGTTAAGTCATTTCATTTAAAAAGTTTAAAATACAGATTTACTTTTGCGTCAATAGTTAAACTACTCATTAATCAAGTATGTATTATGATTAAAGAGTTGATAAGATATTACAAAGCGTGAGTAAAAGAGATTCTTAATTTATTAAATCATGTTAACTTATTAACTCAACGTATGTGTGTACGTATGTGTACGCGTATATATATTATACATATTTGTATTATATATAGAGAGAGAAGATAGGGAAAATGGGTGGGAGAGGGTTAGAAGTGCTGTTTTGGAATATGTTGACAAGGTAGTTGATTAAGAGGTTAGGTCAATCTATAATGGCATTAATTATCAACCTTTGGGAAAAGGCACAACTTGTAAAACCCAAGGGACCTAGTATAAGCCATAAACCTCAACCAAGGTCAATGTTATTTACGCTTACTTTTTATGTTTTTTTTCTTTTTTCCTGCAAATATTTTATATGTTTTCTTGTTAGGTGACATTTCTAACTTTCTGCTTTTCAGTTTGAAGTTTAAAAAGTTTGAGAACACAAATGTTCTGGACATATGTAATTAGATATAGATGTATCCAGAATTATTGGATACACATAAAATTAATATATTATTGAGGGTCTCACATGTATACAACGGTTTCGGATACATCAGCGTCCGAATGTGTCTGAAACATCTGTGTTTCTAATATTTTTTTTGAGGTTAGCATCCATAACAAAGTTATCAGTCTTCTGCAGGCAAATGTATCATTTTTGTTACTAGTACGGTACGTACTGGTATCAATATATTTTGATATTTGAGCACGAGCGTGTCAAAAAAGACTTGTAAGTATCCTATTCGAAAAACTTTAATTCGATAGTCAAAAATAACTACTAGGCATTTATGTTATTTATTTTCTTACCCGAATTAAGAGAATTTTTTTTAAGTGTTGACACGTGAAAGTTCAAAACGAGAAATAGAATATGAATAATCACATAGAATGTGGAACGAAAGGTCTTCGAATAATAAACCAGGTAACAAGCGTACATTTGAGTATTACAAGAAGATCGAAACTACTTCGAACTAACTTTGACTCGCTACTCTTATTGCTACGAACTATGAATAAAGCTAAGTATATATAACTATGGCTACGGCTGTGCTTACGCCTACTCTAAGTATCGGAAGGAAAAGACAAATATGAAAAAGCAAATAAGCATTGCGAGGGTGTCTAGACAGGGGCGGAGGTATGTTGAGGGGGGGAGTGGCACATGCCACCCCCAATTTTTAAAACTCCACATTTTTTTTTAAAAAATTTATGTTTTAATTTCTATATCAAGAGTAATTATTTAGTGGTATTGGAATACCACGTAGTGTTTTAACACCTTAAATCACTACACATTCATGTGAGTGTTCTTATATTTAGCATTGAGTCTCATATAATTGAATATATGGTGATAGAGAGTATTAGAATACCATGTGGCAGTATCCTAGGATCATGCATCAATTAATTTTGTTATTGTTGTGATGCCCACCAAGGAAAAAAATGTGATCTAAGGGTTCTATTTTTTATCACCGAGTGTTTGTTATGTGTTTTTAATTATTGAGTGTTGATTTTTGAATATTAATTAGGTGTTCATACCGTATTTTTTTCTTTTTCATAGGATATGTATATTTTGATTTATTTTTGGATAAGATTAACCTTATAACATGATAAAAAAAAATTTTGGTGTTTTGGACGGTTAACTTAGAACATATACATGTTTAAATTTTGCCACCCCCAATTTTTTTTCCTAGGTCCGCCCCTGTGTCTAGATCCTTTTCTCTTTGAGTGTTGCTCCTATTTATAGCTAATCTTTGATACTTGGCAATTTTACTTCTGGATTTCCCGCTTAAATTTGAAGGCCTTTATTCTCCTTCGATGTAGGGATGGATCATGGCTGCCATGCCTCTCCATCTTCTCCATGTTTTCCTACATCCACTGGCCATGTCTCCTAGTGCCATCTTTTGGAAAGTCATTGGTGGCAAAAAAAAATGACAAATGCTTTGTAAGTTTAGCGACCTATAAGGTAGAAACTTTTGTTATTTAAGGGCAAAGACTCTAAAGTGGGCAAAAACTCAGCCCAAAAGGCAAACATGTTGGATTCCAACTCATAGCTCTTGATGATGACTTTCGAATCACTTTTATCTCTGCGATTTAGTTTGAGAAAGTGTTGTTCAGCGTCACGAGTCTATACGTCTTTCTCATTTTAGTGTTGCGCAAGGGGTGTAACTGGCCCGGTTTGGTTCAGACTGATAGGAAAATTTTGACCGAATTGAAAATTTGGATTTATAATTTTTCAAATCGAAACCGAATCAAAATATTTTGGTTTGGTTTTCTCGATTTCGGTTTGGTTTTCGACTTGGTTAGATTAATCAAAACCTAAAAAACAATTTAATTTTTGGATTAAAAATACGTATTTAAATATCAAGAGGCCAAATTCAATATAAAAAAATACATATAATAGAAAATCAAAAAAAACAAAGATTACAAAAGGAATACATATTATAAAAAAACACAAAAAAATTGACATTTTTTTTAAAATTCCGGCCTATTTGGACAGGTCTAATTTTTAGGGCTACAAAATTGAAATCGAACTAATTTTTTTTTTCAATACACAAAATCAAACCAATTTAACTAAAAAAAACATACCAAATCACCGGTTCGATTTTGTTTTTCAATTTGGTTTGATTTACTAATTTTTTCTTACAACCTTATTGCTCGCCCTTTATATCTTCACTAGTACCTTTACTCTTTTAATTAGAGTTAGAGTACAAAGTTTGTTTATACTCAGTTATGTTGTATCAATTCTAAATGTCATTTTAACAATCAAAATTGTCTATTTTGTTTTGGTCACTTTTTAATATTCTAAAAAAAAATATTCAACTCAACCGGATATCAATATGTGTTTAACCTAAAAATCTGAATTTTTACTTCAAAACTATTAATAAATTTTAGGTATTTATTCTTTGCTACTAAAAAATTGAGGTATTACTTGTTACCACGTGTAACTTGTGACACCCCAGCCAGGCCATGGTGCCAGCTGTGAGGCCGGCGTCCATGAGATGGAGTCTCAGTGGGACGTCCGGATGGGTGGTCAAGAGTCCCACATCGCTTGGTGGATGTAAGTTCGGTGGTATTTATAAAATTATGAACCTTCCTTGTACAAGGCCTTTTAAAGCCGTGATGGCACCAACACCAAATGGAACTTCACAGTTAAGCATGCTCACCCTGGAGCAATTCAGGGATGGGTGACCTACTGGGAAGTCCATAGGGTTTGGGCGACAAAAGCGGACAGTATTGTACAAGGCGGGGGCGGGTCGTTACAAATGGTATCAGAGCCTGCACCAACCGGAAACGTGGGATATCTCGACCCCACACGAGGACGTGTGTTCCTAAGTGGGGGAGATTGTGACACCCCAGCCAGGCCATGGTGCCAGCTGTGAGGCTGGCGTCCATGAGATGGAGTCTCAGTGGGACATCCGGATGGGTGGTCAAGAGTTCCACATCGCTTGGTGGATGTAAGTTCGGTGGTATTTATAAGATTATGAATCTTCATTGTACAAGGCCTTTTAAAGCCGTGATGGCGCCAACACCAAATGGAACTTCACAGTTAAGCGTGCTCACCCTGGAGCAATTCAGGGATGAGTGACCTACTGGGAAGTCCATAGGGTTTGGGCGACAAAAGCGGACAGTATTATACAAGGCGGGGGCGGGTCGTTACATAACTTATGTCATTTCACCAACATATGTAATTAAGTGCATGTCAATGCAATCTGTGCTTAATAGAAAAAATGAGAAATAGATTGTTTCTCTGTTTGAATTATGCTTCAATTATATACCTCTTTGCAGATCATCCAAATGCATTTGAAACACATGAACCACTGGAAAATTGATCTGGCCAATGTTCCACCTTGGATAATGTGGTTCAATAGATCAAAAACAATGCAAATGATGGAATACGAATAGTAATTCAATCCCTAGATGAAATCAAAAGCAGAAATGGTTTTCGAATCAATGAAAGGGAATGTTCAAACAACCAAGCAAAGTATGAATCTCTAGCCACGGGTTTAGAGATTCTTCTCGATCTCAATGTCTCTAGATTGGAGGTCTTTGGAGATAATTAGTTGGCAATCAACCAAATAAACGGAGAATGCTAATGTTGTAGTCATTTTCTACTCTCCTAATGGGAGTATACTAAAGAATTACTTGGAAACTTTTATATACTTTTCCTCACATTCATTTCCAGATTTATCAAGGAAGAAGCTAATGAAGTAGCTCAAATAGCTTTTGATTATAAGGTAATTGAGCAAAATGACATGCATAACTGCTCATGCATGTGAAAGTAATTCTTTAGTATACTCCATGGACTTTTTTCAAATTTGGCCGATGATTGATAACTTTTCTGAAAGCTCTTGTCGAGATGAACCAACAAATCACAAAAAGTTGATGAAAAATAAAAAATTTCAAATAAAGACGAATTTTTTTTTTCAATAAATACCACAGTCCAAATGGACCCAAAATAATTGTTTTTGAAAACCGAAATTAAGGCAAACTCGTTCCGAAATGTCTAATTTGGCAGAAATGTCAGGGTATCACACTGCAATTTACCTATTAATTGATAAGCAGTGTCTCATACGCACATGTCGGCGACGGAGTGCATAGTCGGAGTGAGAGACTCAGAGATGGAGAGAGAAAAAAAGAGAGGATTGGGGATGGACTTCTTCTCGGCATTACCGGAATTGTGCCTATCAGAAATTCTCACTCGAACGTCCCCACGGGATGTTTGCCGATCGTCGGCGATTACAAAGGGTTTCAAGTCGGTCGCTGATTCCGACTCCGTTTGGGATAAACTTCTGCCATCCGATCATCTGGAGATCGTATCGAGGGCAGTATCCCCTGTGCCGCCTTTCTCCACCAAGAAACAACTCTACTTTCGCCTGGCTGATTCTCACATTGTCCTCGACGGTGGCAGACTGGTAAGTGGTAACCTAAATCGCATCAAACTGGCAAATTGATATTACAAAAGTTTGATTTTGCTTTACTCTTGTATAACTGCTAAATTAACACATGAAAGCTTGTTGAATGATACCCACTGAATGAATATCGTGCCCTTGCGACATGCTTTGAGAATCACATTTAAAGGGTCTTTGACCTGAACTAATTATTCTTCAAGGCAATTGGTTTTTTTGATGTTTAGTTAATTCTTGTCGGTTTTAGGTCAATTTTTTTGAATGAATGTAGTGCCCTAGGAACGAAAATCCCAAAATTGGGTACACACACAATCACAAGGGACGATGTGGATTCCCAGAATTGGATGCGTTATCAGCAAATTCTCTTATACGGGAGAGGTTATTACAAGCTCTCAAATCCTCACAATCTCTCTGATTATTGCCTCAGTTCACTCTCAGAAATTCCATTACAGATATACAATTTATAGAAGAGTAGTGCTAGGTTTGTACTTTCCCTATATGAGTAATGCTAGGTAATGCTTGGTAAACAGACCTTTGAGACACATGTGAATACAAATGTGTCCGGAACCGTTGGATGCACGTGAGACCCTTACGGAGTCAAAGGCAGAGCTTCGTTTAGTTGAGCCCCGCTTGCCATGCCTTCCATGCTTGCAGCATTCAATTGAGCCAAAACATGCTTGCCATGCTTGGCACATGTTCTCAATATTAACCATTTCTTGTGACGAATGTGGGTTTGTGATGGTTTTGTCTTCGGAGCTAAAGTCAAACTTGGATTGGCTTGAAGTTAAAGCTCAATGACCATTAGAAATCCACTTGGAAGATCGTGTATATCCCTCCCTTTTCTTTGTCTTATATAGCCCAACTCTCCCTATAAATTGATGAAAATGTGAAGAGGAAAAATCAGTAAGGAAAAGAGAGATTGTGAGATTTACCTGTAAACTTTTTGAACTCTCCCGAATACGAAAATCTTTTGTCCGTGTATGTATCCGAATTTGGAGAACCTCATAAGTTGTTTTGTTTCTCTTTGATTGTGTGTGTTTGGGTTTTCTTCCTCGAGGCACAACAGAGAGAAAAATCGAGAAGTATAAAAATATTGATTGGATTTGAGTTGATTGAATTGTCTTTTTTTAATTGTTTTCTTCTCTAGTGATTCTTTTGTCATAATTTTATAGCTTTTGTATTATTCTTGCCGAGACAAATGATTAATCTACAAATTTGACACAAATTATAGAAAAATTAAAAAACGACGACCATAACACTTCCCTAAGGCCCTCAAATGTTTTAGTATCCTTACAATGTACACATTCCTATAGTTCACATCAAGAGCTAGTTGATTAGTATCCAACATCAGTGGTAGATGCTGGTGGGATATCAACTTAGGTGATAGTGCGACACTGAATTGTGAACAACAATTGTTTTTGCTAAACTTTTGCTCGAATTTGGGTTGCTTTGTTGATAAAAGAACAAATTGGGGTTGCTTTTAGTTATTCACCTGCTGCTTCAGCAGTTATTGTCATTTTGTTTGCCTATCTCTTGTTAATTCAGTATTCTTACTTTCTGTACCAGAGCTTTGCTATAGATAAAGCGACTGGGAAGAAGTGTTTTATGCTTGGAGCCCGGGAGCTTACATTCTTATGGAGAACGCCTCCACTTAACTGGGTAGGGGTGTGTATACCTCGGTCAAAGTTTTCATGTAGCGATTTCAGCTAGTAAGTTGTTTATGGCAATAATTAGTTATCCTACATTGATAGTCATCTTAATAAATCGTATTTGTCTCAAGATAAATGAACGGTAAGAATTTTAGTGGTTGATCTCAATTTTAACCATCTGTTTCTCTCGAGCCAAATATAGTTAGACGACTCCGACCACTTACTGATTGCGTAGATGATTTACACATTTCAACCTACAAAATAAACGGCTTAGTTCATTAAGTGGGTCCCATTTTCCTTATCTGAGGATCACATGAAGTGCTTATCTGAGAGGATGCTATTTCCTATTTTGTGTGTATTTGTCTTGTGTATCTTTAGTGCGTCCGGATTCTCGAAGTATGACATGCGTCTGGCAGTGTGTTGGAAAGGCAGGATAAAGGTTCGACTGTTGTCCCCAAGAACCACTTATGTGGCATACCTTGTGTTCAAGCTTACACGAAGATGGTATCAGTTTGGTTCTCTCCCAGCAAGGGCATCTGTAATATTTGTTGGGGAAATAAGGGATGAAGATGAAGTCGAACACCCATATAGAGATTTTTTTAAAGATGAGATCACCGACATTGTTTATTTGAATCCGCGACAATCTGGTCTTGAGGTGACTGCCCCAAATGCTCGACTTCCGCAAAAAAGAATGGATAAATGGATGGAGATTGAAATGGGAGAGTTTTACAATGGCCAAGGAGATAGCAGTGAAGTGAAGATGCAGTTGGGGGAGGTCCAGGAAGGTAAATGGAAAAGTGACATCATTGTCAAAGGCATTGAGATTCGGCCTAAAGTTGAATCTTAAGTTGTGTTTGTTTCTGGTGTGGGCATTGTTCATATATGTATTAAGGTACTTCTTTCTTCTTGTGAGCGTGGTTGTTAAACCATTTTGTTGACATTTCAAGACATTCAATCACGCAATTATATATGCGGTCCGTGTATTACTTGGAGTTTATATACTTAGTCGTGAATCTTGCATGAGTATAATTTTAGTGCTAAAATTTGTAGTTTTGACACCCTCGCTTTGTGGAATTTCTTCTCCCATAACCTATTGTCAAGTTGCACACTCTCTATGTGGAATCCTTGATGAAAGAGAGAGTGAGAAAATATGCAATCCAATTTTGTTAACTCGTGGATGAACAAAATTCGTTCATCTTTATTTGTATGGAATCACTTTGAAATCTAACTTCGGTGATCTAAATGGTCAATTTTGTCTAGATTAAGTTTTTATGATGCTATGGAAAAATTTATATTGTATATCGATTGATGCTTGACCCAAAAATTATTAATAGTTTTGAAGTAGAAATTTAGATTTTTAGGTCAAACAGCTATCGTTATCTAATTTAGCTGATTTTTTTTTTTGGGGTAGAATCTTAGAAAATAACCTAAATAAAGTAGACAATTTCGATTATTAAAATAAGATTTGGACTGGTGCTAGAGGGTGAATAAACTTTGTTCACTCGCAGGTGAACAAAACTGAACATAAAAGTATAAGTTTGTAAAGTTAACATTGCCAAATCTTGTCCTATATCTCGTGGATCTCTTTTGGCAAGTCATTGGTGGCAAAAATAAAAATATGGCAAATGCTTTTCAAGTTTTGCAAGGACGTGGAAACTTCTGTCATTTAAGGACTGGTGCTAGTGGGCAAACAATTGGCCCGGCGGGCGAACATGTCGCGTTTCGACTCCTAGCACTTGCTGATATCTTTTGAAGCATTTTCGTCTACACTTTAATTTGAAAATGTATTGTTTAGCGTCACAAGTCTTTATGACTTTTTTTATTTCAGTACTAGCCCTTTAAATCTTCAGTAGCGCCCCTTTAGTTCTATAGTGGATGTCTTTTGGAAAGTCATTGGTGGCCAGAATTTTTTCTTATGGCAAATGCTTTCCAAGTTTCGCGACCTAGAGGTAGGCAGTATTGCTATTTAAGGGCGAAGACTCTAAAGTGGAGAAACACGCAGCTCAGCGGGCGAACGTGTCGGGTTTTGGCTCATAGTATTTACTGATACTTTTCAAAGCACTTTTGTCTATGCGTGTTAGTTTGAAAATTTGTTGTTCAACGTCACAAGTCTACACTCCTTTTTCATTTTAGTGCCCACTCTTTGAATTTTCAGTAGCGCCATTTAATCTTTTTAATTAGAGTTAGAGTTGGGTCGCGATAATTTTTTTAACATCAAATTTGGTAGCATGCCACCTCACCTAATGCAACTATTTTCTCCTCTCTCCTCTCAACCATTTTTTTAATAGTTTTTTAGCACCGTCGAATGTAACACTAATAATTTTGACAAAATAATTTTGATACTAATGATGTGTTTATTATCCATTAAAGAAAGATTCATTATTTATCACTGCAAATATAATCATTTGGATTATCATATTTGGAATTTGTTTAATTTTTTGACCCATACTATTTTATCCGTCCGGAGGAGGATAAAATTATCACTCTCCTCTCGGTATCCATATCTTAGCCCTTTAACATTCTCCTTATGTTTACATATTTACGCAAATGCAATTATTAATTACAAGAATACCTTTACCAATTACAATAATATCATACATTTATTAATATCTACTAAATCATCATTTCTAAAAAAAATCAAACCTTTTATAGCTCTTGACCCCACCCTGTAATAAATCTCTCGTTCCTATTATATTATTTCATACTATATTCACCATATCCCTTCAAAAAATTTAACCAATAACAAACGGGCCGTAAGTGAAATTGCCCTTATAATATAACAAAGCTCATCGGAGTTGAGATAAGACTCCAAGCGGGGCACGCCCCATATGCAGATCAAAAGGAATATACTATCTACCATATGGATAAGGATTTCTCAAAACGGTCAAAGATATCACATTATCACGATGCCACAAAGATAGATCCTAAGGCGACTCGGAGACCCAGGGGAACACAAAAGGAGGCTAGAAACAAGTGGTACAAGTACAGCCAATCACTTTAGTACTATTTTCTTGTCTTGTTTTTTTTCCAAAAATTTCCGATCACCAATTTAGACATCAAATGAATGTTGGCCGACACCACGCCGGTGTCCCTAATCTTTTGCAACTCATTGTCGAGAAGGGATCAAAGAAGACGTTATCACTACTATATCACTTCTAAAAATTTAATGGATAACAAACGGGATTGTAAGTGGAATTGCTCTTATAATATGACAACTGCAACCACATTATGGAAAAGCTCATTCTAGTTGGTCTCAGTGACATTGCGCTTTTAAAAATCTTCTGCCTTCCAAACTCAAAGCACCTCAGGAGAGAGAGAGAGAGAGAGAGAGAGAGAGAGAGGGAGAGAGAGAGAGAGAGGGGTTTTGCGTGAAATGAGGAGAACATTTGCCATACAGAAAGCAGGTATAGACCCAGAATGAGGACCATTGAAAACTCTTGCCTAATTTTAGCCTTTTGTTTTTCCAACCGGCCATTGTATAGCCCCCCTCTATCTTTTCACCTGAAATTTTTTCTGATCTTCATTTCTCAAAACCTTTGTGTTTTGAGAATCTCTTACAATCTTTCCATGAAATTTTGGAAATGAATATTAGATTGTTTTCCGTAAATTCATAGCATTTTCATTCTTCAATTCCTTTAGATCAAGAAATAAAAAAGAGAGACAAAAATAAGATGGCCACCTCAGCAGGCTCTAAGAAGACCTCCTCGACCTCTTCCTCCGCCCCCGACAGGCCGCCGCAGACAGTGAAATTCGCTCGCAGGACTTCAAGCGGCCGAGTAGTCAGCCTATCCCGCGATGATGACTTGGACATGTCAGGCGAGTTCGCAGGCCCCAACGACTTCATTAATTACACCGTCATGATGCCACCAACCCCAGATAACCAACCTGCAGGCTCATCAGGGCCAGCTCCGTCGAGTGACAAACCAGATGGATCAGGCCCGTACGGCCCAACTAGTCGATTTGGCGTGGAATCTCATCGGGTGGACATGACAAGGCGGGGTGGCGGAGGGGAGCAGGAAAGTAGCGGCAGTAGTGGGAAGTTAGACCGGCGGATGTCGGTTATGAAGTCGAACAATAAATCAATGCTGCTGAGGAGCCAGACAGGGGATTTTGATCACAACCGTTGGTTGTTTGAGACAAAGGGGAAGTATGGTATAGGGAATGCCTTTTGGCAAGAGGATGAAAATTCATACGACGACATTGGAATGAGCATGTCTGATTTTATGGACAAGCCTTGGAAGCCTCTCACTAGGAAAATTAAGGTTCCAGCAGCAATTCTTAGCCCTTACAGGTGTGCCACAAAACATTACGCGTTACATAATTTATAGGATTTTGCTATGCGTACTGACTAATGGTACAGATTGGGTATCGACCAACCGGCAATGTGCCCAAATTAAAAACCACGTCTTTTTTCCCCCAACAAAATACACTTACTTTTTAGCAGGTTTGGGTCCATTGCCAACTAGTCTGTACCCAATTTGTATTATTAATCGGTAAGCATAGCAAAATCGTAATTTGTATCTAACTACAACCTACAAAAACAATTGACTAGCTCAATGAATTTGTGCATGAAATTAGCCTTTTACTAAGATACTGAAGAGAAGTGAAAGATATTAGAAAAGGGCGTTTTCCTATATTAGAGCCTTAATATATAGGGATATGAGTTTCTTTCAAGCATGGTATTGATTTTTTTTTTCTTTTTCCATTGCTTTTTACTAATTTAGCACCTTGATTAGTAGGAGATTTTTTTCCATGTAAAATACTCTTGATAATGCCTCCATTGATTCCTCCTCGGTAATGAACTACAAAAAGACTAGGGACACCGGTATTGTATTTGCCAACACCTCTTCGATGCTTAAGTTAATGATCAAGGATTTCTAGAAAAAAACAAGATAGAAAAATAGTGCTAGAGTAATAAACCGTAACTGTGCCGCTCGTTTCTGGCCCTCTTTTATGTTCCCTCAGGTCTTCCAATTCCATTAGGAGGAGTCTATCTTTGCAGGACCGTAATAATGTGATATTTTTGGTCGTTTTGGAGAATTCTTATCCATACTGATAGAGGTCATATCCCTTTTAATCTTCATATGGGGGGCGTGCCTCCTCTAAGAATCTTATCTCATGAGTCCCTTTGACCCAGCTCGTGTAGAAGTTATTTTGATAAGGAAATAACCCATTTTCTCTGAATCGAGAGAGTGCTTTAGCCACGAGCTGAGGAGACCTCTTCTGCCATCGATTTCTTACCTATCATCTCTATAAGATTTTACTTGTTAATAAGAGTATCGGGTTTTTCTCCGAGGTTTTTTGTTTGGAACAATTTAGAAGAATTCCAATCTTTTAACTCACCAACAAATATTCAACTTCTTCCTTATAGGAGTTAAACTCATGATCTTATTGTCTTTATGAGTTAAATCTATAATTTCACTACTCTCAAGTATATCCACACAATCGTTGTATCCCTTGTCTCAATTTTTAGGAAGTTAATAATGGCATATGATAAGAAAAAGTCTAAGAACACAGATATGTTTGGACACATCTAAACACAGATGTGTCTTTAGCCGTTGGATGCACGTGGAGCTCTTAACTTTTCGTGCATCCAAAGGCTCGGAACATATTTGTGTCCGAATATGTTCGGATACATCTACGTTCTTAGCATTACTCGTAGGATGATGCATTCTCGAATCAAAGATTTACAATAAAAAAAATTAAGATATCTGTGTAATGTCGGGCCAAATTCATTTCTTTTTTTCTCGATAAATTTCTCAATGGAGTCTTCTTGTTTTACTCCATTTTATTTGTCTCTTCGAACAGGCTACTTATTGTGCTGCGCCTGGTAGTATTGATCCTCTTCCTAGGATGGCGTGTCCGAAACCCAAACGAGGAAGCAATGTGGCTATGGGGACTGTCCATCGTCTGCGAGATTTGGTTCGCTTTCTCATGGCTTCTCGATATATTGCCCAAGCTCAACCCCATAAACCGTCAAACCGACCTCGACGCCCTCCGTGACAAGTTCGAGACGCCATCTCCGTCCAACCCCCATGGCCGGTCAGACCTACCAGGCGTAGACGTGTTCATCTCCACTGCCGATCCAGAGAAAGAACCCCCTCTGGTCACTGGCAATACCATCCTTTCTATACTTGCCGTTGATTATCCCGTAGAGAAGGTCTCCATTTATATTTCTGACGATGGTGGTGCCATTCTTACCTTCGAGGCCATGGCTGAGGCTGTCAAATTCGCTGAGGTTTTGATACTTTCCAAACAGACTGTTATTAAGTTTTTTGGTTAATTGAATGTATCTCAATGTTTATATGGGGAACAATGTCCCAAAATTTTATAACAGGATTGGGTGCCCTTCTGCCGGAAACACAACATTGAGCCTAGAAATCCAGACAGTTACTTCAGCAGTAAGACGGATCCAACCAAGAACAAGAAGCGTCCTGATTTTGTCAAGGACCGGCGTTGGATCAAGAGGGAATACGACGAGTTCAAGGTCCGGATCAATGGGCTGCCGGATGTGATCCGCA
This sequence comes from Arctostaphylos glauca, assembly GCA_019985065.2. Lineage (NCBI taxonomy): Eukaryota > Viridiplantae > Streptophyta > Magnoliopsida > Ericales > Ericaceae > Arctostaphylos > Arctostaphylos glauca. The sequence continues at coordinate 25,392,074 of JAHSPW020000010.1, read as the reverse complement.
AGCGGTGTGAGATGTACAATTCAAAGGAGGAAATGCAAGAAAAAAGGGCCGCTAGGGAGAGTAACGGCGGAGTGCTTCCAGCAGATCAGCCAATAAAGGTCACCAAGGCCACTTGGATGGCTGATGGGACTCATTGGCCGGGCACCTGGTTCAACTCAACGGCTGATCACGCCAAGGGTGACCATGCTGGAATTCTACAGGTGACAGTGGGAGGGAGGGAGTGTGAGAGAGAGAGTCCCTAAAACATTTCTACTATAGTACTCACATCTTCTATACAAACAAAAAAGTTGTAAACAAACAATACTGAATGAGGGCAAACACCGATTTTAGCTGTTGGAACCATAAAATCCACCAAACTGGCTTGAATTTTCAGAACTTCCATTGTCATATTATTCTGGTGAAAACAATTTTCCTTGAGCAAAACAGTAATGGATTTTGCAGTTACCTCCTATAATAGGTGACTCTATGCAGGTGATGAGCAAGGTTCCAGACCATGATCCGGTGATGGGTCACCCAAACGAGAAGAAGCTGGACTTCAGTGGCATTGACACTAGGCTTCCAATGTTTGCATATGTTTCACGCGAGAAACGTCCTGGTTTTGACCACAACAAGAAAGCTGGAGCCATGAATGCCCTTGTTAGAGCTTCGGCGATACTCTCCAATGGCCCATTCATACTCAACTTGGATTGTGACCATTATATATACAACTGCATGGCCATCAGAGAAGGAATGTGCTTCATGATGGACCGTGGTGGTGACCGGATTTGTTACATACAATTTCCTCAGAGATTTGAAGGGATTGATCCTTCTGATCGATATGCCAACCATAACACTGTCTTCTTTGACGGTAAGATCCTCTGTCCATCATTTTGGTGTAAGTTCAAGGTGTTTTTGAGTTGTGCTTATAAACTCTGATCCTCTTCCTATACTGTAGTTATAGAATTTGGTGCAAGTTCATTATGAATCTATGATCCTCTTCCTAAGTTGTGTTTATAATTTTCTTCATATAGTTGAGTAAATTCTCAGACATACCCATTGGCCCAAAACCCCACGCAAACTTATAGACATGGGTAGAGGAGGCAACAGCATTGAGAAAATGAGAAGTTTCCTTGCACTCCATAGCTTTCGATGATTTAAGCTCGTGCATGCATTCCCAATTCATTACTTTAGCGTATGTTTGGATTATGGATTTGTGGAGGGAAGATTAACGGCAAAGGGAAAGATAAGAAGGTAGCGAACTCACAAAGCCTTTGGTTTTCTTCATTTTTAGACTCTAGTTCCATGTGTAAATCTCTCCACAAATCCACGATCCAAGTCTATGCTTTGGATCGTACTTGCATTCCCTGGCTATCAGGAAGATGTGTACTTCCTTATATGGCAGAAAACAATGTCATGATCGAGAATCCACAAACGGGCTCTGATGTAACTATAACCATACTCCTGCAGATACGAAATCCACCCTTGTCTAATGCAACAATTTGGCTTCTTTCCATATCCCCCAACCACCATAAACTTCTCATCTCATAATTGCTCTTTCTTTTTCCCACATGTTCTTTATAAATGGTACATGAACCTTTCTCAATATATAGAGTACCCGCGTAGCAAACTTGTAACTTGGATAGCAGTACAGGATCTGTGTCTGGGATGCTTAGTTGGACATTCACTTATCAAGCATATTTTTTGAAATTTAATCATGGACAATACACATAAATCCTATACTTAGGCAGGAAATGTCTTAAGGCGCCTTGTTAAGACTATTTATCTTAGAGAAAAGAAGAGAAATACTTAGGAATATGGATATTATGGCTTGTCCTGGTGTCCTGAAAAGAAAATTAGATGAATCCTACACTTTGACATGCACCTGCACCTGACTGCATGTATCATAGCTGACAGGATAATTTTTGGTTTCTTACTAACTGAAGTTCGGGCACACTTTTTTCTTTGTTTTGCTTGCACAATAGGGAACATGAGAGCTCTTGATGGTCTCCAAGGCCCGGTATATGTCGGGACTGGCTGCATGTTCCGGCGCTACGCCCTTTATGGTTTTAACCCGCCACGGGCTAACGAGTATTTGGGCATCATTGGTCAGAACAAGTTGCGGGCCTCGCATGTTCCAATGCGGTCTGATGAGGATTCTGAGACACAGCCATTGACATCTCACCCTGATCTGACCCTACCAAAGAAATTTGGGAATTCGACTATGTTTGCTGAGTCTATACCCGTTTGTGAGTATCAAGGGCGTCCACTTGCTGATCACATTTCTGTGAAGAACGGACGGACTCCTGGTGCACTGCTCATTCCGCGCCCTGCACTTGATGCCCCCACTGTTGCTGAGGCGGTTGCTGTCATCTCCTGCTGGTAAATGCTCAAGTTCAAATCCCTTTCAATAATATTTGCATGACTAGCCCTTTGCAAGATGAGTGTTAATCTAGTTTTTGGCAGATTTCGCATGAATTTGTGTCGATGATTATCGATGGTCATGAGTTTGGTATTGTTCTTGTTTGGTGTTTTCCGGATAAAGTTCCAATTGAAAATGATATCAAACAGGAAGATCAAGTATTCAACTTATAAGAGTTTACACAACAATCTTTGTACGTGGTGTTGAATTTTGATGTTTTGGCATAGGTACGAGGACAAGACAGAATGGGGGGACAGGGTTGGTTGGATCTATGGATCAGTGACGGAAGACGTGGTCACCGGCTACCGAATGCACAATCGTGGGTGGCGGTCCGTCTACTGCATCACAAAGAGGGATGCTTTTCGAGGCACAGCACCCATCAATCTCACTGACCGACTCCACCAGGTGCTCCGGTGGGCCACCGGCTCCGTTGAGATTTTCTTCTCCCGAAACAACCCCATCCTGGCCACCCGCCGCCTCAAGTTCCTCCAACGCCTTGCTTACTTCAATGTTGGCGTTTATCCTTTCACCTCCATCTTTCTTGTAGTCTATTGCTTCCTTCCGGCCTTATCCCTTTTCTCTGGACAATTCATAGTACAAAGCCTTAATATCGCCTTCCTTTCATACCTCCTCACAATAAGCGTCTGCCTAGTCCTAATATCCCTCCTGGAAGTGAAATGGTCTGGTATCGCACTAGAGGAGTGGTGGCGAAATGAGCAGTTTTGGCTCATAGGTGGGTGTAGCGCCCACCTTGTCGCGGTCATCCAAGGTCTCCTAAAGGTCTTAGCAGGGATTGAGATCTCGTTCAAACTCACAACAAAATCCACTGCTGAGGACGAAGATGACATCTACGCGGATCTATACATCGTGAAGTGGACGAGTCTGTTCCTGATGCCTTTGACAATAATTATGGTGAATCTTGTTGCGCTGATGATGGCATTCTCGAGGACTATTTATAGTGTGATTCCGGAGTGGAATAAGCTTTTTGGTGGGGCGTTCTTCAGTTTTTGGGTGTTGGCTCATATGTACCCTTTCGCCAAAGGGTTGATGGGGAGGAAAGGCAGAATGCCTACCATTATCTACGTTTGGGCCGGCCTCGTCTCCATTACAGTTTCCTTGCTCTGGATATCTATTAGTCCCCCGAATGACAATTCTACTGCAAGTAGTGGTCTATGAGGACTGACTGAAAGAGGTGAGAGGGTTGTTTTTGTAACTTACTTTGAAAATTCGATACCGTATGTACATCAGAAAATGCCATGAAAGGTCAAGAATGTTCTCTTGTGTGGTGCTGTAACTTGGAAGTGTAGGAAATATATGCGAGTAATATTAGGACAAATTTTGATTTATTTTTCTCCGATCAATTGTGCAAATTCTTACTGTTGGTTGCAAGTTATAGAGATCATGGGATGTTAAGCTTGACTGCATTTTTAAGTGTGCTGCAAAATTCATACAAGTGGGTTGATGCCTAATGTTACGGAAAAAGTTCAGGAACACAGATGTTTTATGCATACTCGGAGACATGTGTATCTGGAATCATCGAATGCATGTGAGGCTCACATGATTACTGAGGACTCCATGTGTATCCGCCAATTCCGAATACACTTGTATCTAAATGTGCACAAAACATGTGTTTCTAGACTTGTTCAACGCTATGTTTGGTTATTGGATCTTTATCTTTATGCAAAACTAACCAAAACCTTGACTTCTTGGCAGAAGGATATGCAAAATCAAAAACCTCGAATTTCATAATAGAACGATTAATCATCAAAAGTGAAATTACAAATGGTAATAAGAAAAATTACATAATAAATATAAATCAAACCAAGTCTTGTGAAGTTGCAAAGTCTCCCATATTTATCTTGTCACCGTGGGTATTAGAAGTTGCGTTGGCGTCTATCTCTCAAGGAAAAACGGTTAACTCAGTTGATAAAATATCAACTACCAACTACATGTTGAACCGAACTTGCGTCTGTCTCTTTTTCATTCAAGAACACAAAAATATAATATGCCAGTGGAAACGAATTTCTCAGTATCTAGAAATGTAGAAGGAGTTAAACATATATACTTGTACAAGGAATTCTTCAAATGCTAAACTACAAAAACTTTTGAGTTGAAATCATTAAAAAACTACCATTTGAGCTGCAACCATCAAAAGTTGCTCTGAATGAGGAAATCATTCCAATTGCCTTCTAAAATCTTCTGATATTCAAAATTCATTCACAAAATCACACCGAATTCCAACACTACATCATATTAAGTGTAATAATGTTAAAAAAGTTAACCCCTATTTAATTCTCTTTTTTCCTTTGTTTTCTTTTATTTGTTTTTCCTTCTACAAATTTCTCAATGAAGATAACTTAGAAATGCATTTATTAGTAAGAAATCTAGCCAACGATTATACTTTATCCTTTGTACCCATTACAGAAAGAATGGTGGAAATGGTGGATGCGAGTAGTGGGAGTGGTGCATACCTTACTACTCAAGCTACAATATATGCATCCAGAAGATCCGCTTCTCATGAAATTAATTTTGAGCATTATAAGATAGATCGATCTACTTTTACTTGTACATGCATTATATGTGCCCGACCGCTAGTATATAGAGAGAGGAGAGGAGGGTAAGAAAGTATGTGTACAAAATGATTTTTAAAATTAGAACTTGAAATTTTGAATTCAAATTAGACTTACTTTATATTTTAAAAAGTTTATGCGAATAAATATGTATCTTATCTTTTGATAATTATTTTCTTACAAAAATTATATGTATTGTTCCCCAATTATATTTTACCTAATGGAAGTAGATATACATTTCTAATCTATCTCATTAAAAAAAATGTCATGTCTTTTAATTTAACTTATAATTTTATAATGTTTTAATTTTTGTTATTCGAGCTTTAAATGGTTAAATTAAACTAAAGTTGAGTTATATTAATCAATTTAAAAAAAAATTACTTGTACATCTTATGTTTTAGAAACCATTATTTACTTATATAAATAATATTTTTTAATTAATAAATCTCGTTATATTTCATCTCTTATATGTATTTTATCTAATAAAAGTCTCACACACACACATATATTTAAATCCATCATATCAAAAAAAAATTCTCACAAGTTCGTTAAAAAAAAAAAGTAAACATATACCTTTACCATAATTTTTTAATTAGAACTTTAAATATTGACTTTAGTTTATTTTTAAAATTATTTTTATATATTATATTTCTGTAATTAAATAAAATATTTTTGATTTTACGTGTTATGATTATTATTATTTTTTACTTTCTATACATACGTATTTATATATAACATAAGTGTTATAAAAAAACCAATATAACTTATGACGTTTTTTTTATTAAAGTTAAGTGTTGACTTTGGTCGACTTTGTGTAATTTTTTTTATGGGTAATTAGTTTAATAAAATTAGAAAGTTTGTACTTATTAAATATATATATTGTTGTTGAAGAGCAAAAAATTTAATTGGATAATTTCTATTAAAAAATTTATGGAGTTTATAATTTTTTTAAAATTTTGATAAAAATATGGGTTAATAAAAGGACTTTTTTTTTAAGTATAATATAAAATAATTGATGATATCATCATTTATAGTTAAGAAATTAACGAAAGTTGAAGGGATGAAAAAATCTGTTGAATAATTTGTAAAGTAAAGAAGTTCACTACATTTGTTAGAACCTCAAATGAGGTCTCTTCATTTATTAAAAACCCAGTGCAGTTTACTCTATAATCTGTGTTAAACTCCATTGTTTAAAAAATAGTCATTAAAAACTAAAAATATATAGCACCCCTCCCCCTCACCCTCACTTATTTTTTTTAATATTTTAATATTTTTTCTTTCGAGGTTTAAATGCTAAAATCAATTTAAATTTGAATTATATTAGTTGACTTTGAAAAATAACTTACAGATCTTATGTTTTAGTAAGCACAATTTATTTTTAAAATGATAATATTTTTTTTACTCTATGAATCTCATTATTTTTGATCTCTTGTATTTACTTTATCGAATATCCAAACCTCTGATATCAAAAAAAAAAGTCTCACAAGTTTGTTGAACAAAAAAGTCAATATTGTAACTTACCTTTAACATAATGTTTCTTTTTTAGTTAAAATTTTAAATACTGAATTTGGTTAGTTTTTATAACTATTTTTATGTATTTTATTTTTGTAATTAAAGGAAATATTTTGTGCTTTACATATTTTGTGCTAACAAGCAGTCACTATAACCCAAAAATAGACCCTAGTCACCTCTACAACTATCCCAAACTGTTTTGGGAGTTTAGTGTGCTCTTGCTCCATGTATATTGGACTAGGGTAAACCCGTCTCAAAATGGATAAGTCCAAACTAAGCAGTAGGAGCCCAATAAGACCCCAAGGTCCAGTAAGCCACCCGAATCAATTTTGATTTTTGAATTGCTAAGGATCCATTTGACCTGTAGAAATTATAGGATTATTCACTGTTTAGTTTTTTGTCTTTATTTGAATTTTTTTTAATTTTTTGTTTTCATCAACTTTTTGATGATTGTTAGTTCGTCTCGACAAGAGATTTCAGAAAAGTATAAAATTATGTTAAAAAATTAAAAAAGTTCAGAAAAGACAAAAAAATAAACAAAAAATAGGGTCTGTGTTGGGTTATTTTCGTCTTTAGTGACTTTTTTAAAACTTTTGGACATAATTTTATACTTTTTAGATTTCTTTCATCGATACGAACCAATAAGCTACGAAAAAATAATATAAAAATAATAAATATAAAAAAATTTAAATAAAAATAAAAAATAAGCGAAAAAAATAAGTTAGGATATATGTACCCTAAATATAAACAAAGATTATGGTTTGGTTCACTCGAAACACATTTCCATCTCTCTCTAAAATTGCGGTATTTCTCTCGTGATCTCACGCCATTCCTCTCGTGATCTCGCGCCATTCCTCTCGCTACTTACTTCAATGAGACAGCAATTCGAATGAGGACACTCGCGTGGCTCAGGAGTCCGTTGGTTCACTCCCTTCGGTCTCACCTGGATCTTTAAGGTTCATCCATCACCGCTCTCCGATTCCATCTGCACAGGGTCTCTTTTTCTTTTCCAAGAATTGCGAGTTTCTTTCTTGCTCTCTTCCTTCAACTCGTTCACATTGCAATACTTGTTAGATCTATCGTGAATCTGGTATATTCAATCTGGATATCCAAGCCGTAAAATTTGCAGAAGTTGTATTGCAGTTTTAGCAGTTTTTAGTGCATCGATTTGAATGCTAGGCTTGGAATCAGTCGGATATTTGAATTTATTTGGGATCTAGCTTAATAGCATGTACTGACTAATTCTTGTGCTTATTTTGATTTGGTGTCCGGTATGCTGCAGCCTCTCAGACTGGAAATAAAGGTGTGAACCTCCATTTTACTCTTGATTATCGAAATCAGTCGTGGATTAGATCTTTGTTTCTCTAGGGTTCATCCTCTGATTTTTGTATGTGCTGCTGCATTTATCTATCATATAATTGTTGTAGAATTGAAGTATCTTATACTCTTCTGGTGCTCTGGAAGAATGGTTATGTGGTAGACGTTGGAAAATGACAATGTTGATGGAAACACTCGCTCAACTGCTGCTGTATCATGGTTTTTATGAAGGTTCACTTCCTGTATTGCATGATTTGGCTGAGAATGTTCCTATATGGCGTTATATCTGCACTGGAGGTGTCAGATTGGCAACCTCTGACTTCCAATGACAGCTACCTGCTGGTACTTTTGAGAAGCTCATCCCACATGATGTTTGTGTTCTGTTGTGGGACTTACATAATCATGGCACTGTGAGGTCAGAACTTGCTGCATCATGCTCATACTTCTCAGCCGATTGCATCATGGATAGTGCTTTAGAAAAAGGTAGCATAGGAGGCTGTGTTCCACTTAAATCAACTGTTGTAGCTTCTTCACTTGGTTCAGTGAAAGCCAGCAGAAGGACGATTTGGATGATTTCAAAGATGAGGTCATTTCTTTATTTTATAGACCTTATGAAGAACCTGATACTAATGCTAGAGGAACTCATTGTGTCGCCCTTCACCTCTCATCTTAATTGATACCCATTCACTTTTTGTAGATTGCAGAAATTATCAAGGAGGATTTATGGCTGAATCTTCTCATCTTTTTCAGCAACATAACTTCTTTTCCCTCATTGTTTCTTTACACCAACAATAATGTTCTATAGTGGCTAAAGTTACTTATTACTTTCCTGATCACCTAGTGTTACAAATGACTTTTGTATATGAGGCTGATGAAGATGATTCTGATGGGGAAGAAGATGATGAAGAGGTATATAAGATTCCACTGAAAATTTCTTATGTTTTTGCAAAGTATTCAGATTTCTATATGGTTTTACTGTACAATCACTATATTTGCTTAATACTCTCCTTAGGCATATCTAAATTTTTCTGTTTTTTTTATATCATATTTGCATTGAGTTAGATCACTATTAAGTTTTTTTTCTCAGTTATCATGTTCTCATTCCTCTTTTGTTGCACATGCTTTGATAACAAATTACCCTGTCGATTGGGGGCAGAGCATATACTAGTTCATTGAAAGAGGGCATGCTTTTTGAAGAATTGTTTGGATTTTGGGGTTGCTTAAGGTTGGAATTTGGAATTTTCTGGAGTGCAGAATGAGATTCATGAGTAATCTAGAAAGTGGATTGGCAATCCTTGTCACCTTGGTTCTCTTCCTCGGTATATTAGCTCCTGTTTTTATAGCAGTTCTGTATGTTGAGACCATTTAGTCTTCGATGCCATATGATTTATAACCTTTCAGATTGCATTCTCGAGCCATGTTATGTTGTGCAGCGATTCACTAGGTTCCCTGGAAACATGCTTTGTAGAATGAACCACAACGGGAATTGGTAAAAACGACCAAAATTCCCTCAAAATACTCATTTAAGTTTAATGCTTTATTAGCTCCTTTGCAGATTGGAATTCCCTCAAAATACTCATTTAAGCCACCCGAACCAATTTTGAATTGCTAAATATAAACAAAGATCATGGTTTGGTTCACTCGAAACACATTTCCATCTCTCTCTAAAATTGCGGTATTTCTCTCGTGATCTCACGATATTCCTCTCGTGATCTCGCTCCATTCCTCTGGCTGCTTACTTCAATGAGACAGCAGTTCGAATGAGGACACTCGCGTGGCTCAGGAGTCCGTTGGTTCACTCCCTTCGGTCTCACTTGGATCTCTAAGGTTCATCCATCACCGCTCTCCGATTCCATCTGCACAGGGCTCTTTTTCTTTTGCAAGAATGGTGAGTTTCTTTCTTGCTCTATTCCTTCAACTCGTTCACATTGCAATATTTGTTAGATCTATCATGAATCTGGTATATTCAATCTGGATATCCAAGCCGTAAAATTTGCAGAAGTTGTATTGCAGTTTTAGCAGTTTTTAGTGCATCGATTTGAATGCTAGGCTTGGAATCAGTCGGATATTTGAATTTATTTGGGATCTAGCTTAAGCATGAACTGACTAATTCTTGTGCTTATTTTGATTGGGTGTTCGGTATGCTGCAGCCTCTCAGACTGGAAATAAAGGTGTGAACCTCCATTTTACTCTTGATTATCGAAATCAGTCGTGGATTAGATCTTTGTTTCTCTAGGGTTCATCCTCTGATTTTTGTATGTGCTGCTGCATTTATCTATCATATAATTGTTGCAGAATTGAAGTATCTTATACTCTTCTGGTGCTCTGGAAGAATGGTTATGTGGTAGACGTTGCAAAATGACAATGTTGATGGAAACACTCGCTCAACTGTTGCTGTATCATGGTTTTTATGAAGGTTCACTTCCTGTATTGCATGATTTGGCTGAGAATGTTCCTATATGGCGTTATATCTGCACTGGAGGTGTCAGATTGGCAACCTCTGACTTCCAATGACAGCTACCTGCTGGTACTTTTGAGAAGCTCATCCCACATGATGTTTGTGTTCTGTTGTGCGACTTACATTTTCTGTTGTGGGACTTACATAATCATGGCACTGTGAGGTCAGAACTTGCTGCATCATGCTCATACTTCTCAGCCGATTGCATCATGGATAGTGCTTTAGAAAAAGGTAGCATAGGAGGCTGTGTTCGACTTAAATCAACTGTTGTAGCTTCTTCACCAGGTTCAATGAAAGCGAGCAGAAGGACGATTTGGATGATTTCAAAGATGAGGTCATTTCTTTATTTTATAGACCTTATGAAGAACCTGATACTAATGCTAGAGGAACCCATTGTGTCGCCCTTCACCTCTCATCTTAATTGATACCCATTCACTTTTTGTAGATTGCAGAAATTATCAAGGAGGATTTATGGCTGAATCTTCTCATCTTTTTCAGCAACGTAACTTCTATTCCCTCATTGTTTCTTTACACCAACAATAATGTTCTATAGTGGCTAAAGTCACTTATTACTTTCCTGATCACCTAGTGTTACAAATGACTTTTGTATAGGAAGCTGATGAAGATGATTCTGATGGGGAAGAAGATGATGAAGAGGTATATAAGATTCCACTGAAAATTTCTTATGTTTTTGCAAAGTATTCAGATTTCTATATGGTTTTACTGTACAATCACTATATTTGCTTAATACTCTCCTTAGGCATATCTAAATTTTTCTGTTTTTTTTATATCATATTTGCATTGAGTTAGATCATTATTAAGTTTTTTTTCTCAGTTATCATGTTCTCATTCCTCTTTTGTTGCACATGCTTTGATAACAATTTACCCTGTCGATTGGGGGCAGAGCAAGGTGGAATGATGACCATATACTAGTTCATTGAAAGAGGGCATGCTTTTTGAAGAATTGTTTGGATTTTGGGGTTGCTTAAGGTTGGAATTTGGAATTTTCTGGAGTGCAAAATGAGATTCATGAGTAATTTAGAAAGTGGATTGGCAATCCTTGTCACCTTGGTTCTCTTCCTCGGTATATTAGCTCCTGTTTTTATAGCAGTTGTGTATGTTGAGACCATTTAGTCTTCGATGCCATATGATTTATAACCTTTCTGATTGCATTCTCGAGCCATGTTATGTTGTGCAGTGATTCACTAGGTTCCCTGGAAACATGCTTTGTAGAATGAACCACAACGGGAATTGGTAAAAACGACCAAAATTCCCTCAAAATACTCATTTAAGCCACCCGAACCAATTTTGAATTGCTAAATATAAACAAAGATCATGGTTTGGTTCACTCGAAACGCATTTCCATCTCTCTCTAAAATTGCGGTATTTCTCTCGTGATCTCACGCCATTCCTCTCGTGATCTCACTCCATTCCTCTGGCTGCTTACTTCAATGAGACAGCAGTTCGAATGAGGACACTCGTGTGGCTCAGGAGTCCGTTGGTTCACTCCCTTCGGTCTCACTTGGATCTCTAAGGTTCATCCATCACCGCTCTCCGATTCCATCTGCACAGGATCTCTTTTTCTTTTGCAAGAATGGTGAGTTTCTTTCTTGCTCTATACCTTCAACTCGTTCACATTGCAATATTTGTTAGATCTATCGTGAATCTGGTATATTCAATCTGGATATCCAAGCCGTAAAATTTGCAGAAGTTGTATTGCAGTTTTAGCAGTTTTTAGTGCATCGATTTGAATGCTAGGCTTGGAATCAGTCGGATATTTGAATTTATTTGGGATCTAGCTTAAGAATGTACTGACTAATTCTTGTGCTTATTTTGATTGGGTGTCCGGTATGCCGCAGCCTCTCAGACTGGAAATAAAGGTGTGAACCTCTATTTTACTCTTGATTATCGAAATCAGTCGTGGATTAGATCTTTGTTTCTCTAGGGTTCATCCTCTGATTTTTGTATGTGCTGCTGCATTTATCTATCATATAATTGTTGCAGAATTGAAGTATCTTATACTCTTCTGGTGCTCTGGAAGAATGGTTATGTGGTAGACGTTGGAAAATGACAATGTTGATGGAAACACTCGCTCAACTGCTGCTGTATCATGGTTTTTATGAAGGTTCACTTCCTGTATTGCATGATTTGGCTGAGAATGTTCCTATATGGCGTTATATCTGCACTGGAGGTGTCAGATTGGCAACCTCTGACTTCCAATGACAGCTACCTGCTGGTGCTTTTGAGAAGCTCATCCCACATGATGTTTGTGTTCTGTTGTGGGACTTACATAATCATGGCACTGTGAGGTCAGAACTTGCTGCATCATGCTCATACTCGTCAGCCGATTGCATCATGGATAGTGCTTTAGAAAAAGGTAGGATAGGCGGCTGTTGTAGTTCCACTTAAATCAACTGTTGTGGCTTCTTCACCTGGTTCAGGGAAAGCCAGCAGAAGGACGATCTGGATGATTTCAAAGATAAGGTCATTTCTTTATGTTATAGACCTTATAAAGAACCTGATACGAATGCTGGAGAACTCATTGTGTCGCCCTTCACCTCTCATCTTAATTGACACCCATTCACATTTTGTAGATTGCAGAAATTATCAAGGAGGATTTATGGCTGAATCCTCTCATCTTTTTCAGCAACGTAACTTCTTTTCTCTTATTGTTTCTTTACACCAACAATAATGTTTTATAGTGGCTAAAGTTACTTATTACTTTCCTGATCACCTAGGCTATGTTTGGTAACCATTTCGTTTTCTGTTTTCTGTTTTTATTTCCTGAATTTTCTATTTTTTGAGAAAAAAATATGTTTGGTTGATGTTTTACTTCTAAAAAATTGAAAACAGTTTTCATTATTTTCAAAAATCAACTATGTGTATATGTATATGTATGCATGTATATATACACACTAGACGTATATATAATTATATATTCGCATATTATAGATTTATTTATATATACATATATATTTATTATACATATAATATATATTTATATAATATGTATAACATATATACTTATAAGTACATAATTATATACATATACATCTGTATGTATATTTATACATATTTGTGTATATGTACTTATATACATGTATATATACACACACTTATATACATATATCACACACACACACACATATACATATACATACATACATACATACATACATACATATATGTATATATATTAATATATCTAAGTGTATACATATATACATACTTATATATATATATATATATATATATATATTATATTAGTATATTACAAGTATGTATATATATGTATATATGTATAATATATAATAAATATTTTATGTATATACATTATAATACATTATACATATACATTATATGTATATTATAATACAAGTAATACATAGGTATATGTATATTGTAATACATATGCATATGTATAATGTATATGTATAATTATATAATTATACATATATATAATCATATATTATTATATACGTATTATTTATATAAATATATATATAATGTATTATACATATAATTATACATGTATAATATATAAGTGTATACATTTATATACATACTTATATATATTATATATTAAACTTGTAATATATGTATATATGTATAATACATACTTATATATATTATATATTAATATATTACAAGTATGTATATATATGTATATATGTATAATATATATTAAATATGTAGATGTATATATATATATATATATATATATATATATATATTATAATACATTATACATGTATACACATATATATATATATGTATGTATGTTATAAGATACATTATATAATTATATATAAGTATATATATACTTATATGTAAATATATATGTACTTATATACATGTATATATATACCTATATATACATATATACACTTATATATATTATAAGTATATTATACTTATATAAATATATATAAACTTTGATATATACTTATATACATGTATATATGTATATAAGTCTTTATACACACACTATAGAGTCTATATGTATAACAAACTAAAAACAAGTTAACACAAACAAGTTTTTTATTTTTGTTTTTTTAAAAACAAAAACAAAAATTAGGAAACAAAAATAGAAAACACAAAACAGAAAACAGGAAGTGTTACCAAACAAGCCCCTAGTGTTACAAATAACTTTTGTATAGGAGGGTGATGAAGATGATTCTGATGGGGAAGAAGATGATGAAGAGGTATATGAGATTCCGCTGATAATTCCTTATGTCTTTGCAAAGTATTCAGATTTCTATATGGTTGTACTGCACAATCACTATATTTGCTTATACTCTCCTTAGGCATATCAAAAATTTTCTATTTTTTTTTCTTTATATCATATTTGCATTGAGTTAGATCACTATTAAGTTTTTTTTCTCAGTTGTCATGTTCTCATTCCTCTTTTGTTGCACATGCTTTGATAACAAATTACCCTGTCGATTGGGGGCAGAGCAAAGTGGAATGAGGACCATATACTAGTTCATTGAAAGAGGGCATGTTTTTTGAAGAATTGTTTGGACTTTGGGGTTGCTTAAGGTTGGAATTTGGAATTTTCTGGAGTGGAGAATGAAATTCATGAGTAATTTAGAAAGTGGACCGGCAATCCCTGTCACCTTGGTTCTCTTCCTCGGTATATTAGCTCCTGTTTTTATAGCAGTTGTGTATGTTGAGACCATTTAGTCTTCGATGCCATCTGATTTATTACCTTTTAGATTGCATTTTCGACCCATGTTATGTTGTGCAGTGATTCACTTGGTTCCTTGGAAACATGCTTTGTAGATTGAACCACAACGGAAAATTGGGTAAAAACGACCAAAATTTCCTCAAAATACTCATTTAAGTTTAATGCTTTATTAGCTCCTCTGTAGATTGGAATTCTTGACCTGTCAAAGAGCTTGATTTCATCAGAAAATATCAAACCAGGTCATCTAAAGTTGTAAGCGTGTATGTAACACTAGGTGAATAGTTGGTATGGTGGGTGTAATATGTGTGTGTTACTTCTCTGAATCTATAGCTATATGGCAACTAGGAGTTAATGATAGCTCTGAAGAGGATGATGAGCAAGAAGATGAGGAGGACAATGAGTGCGACGATGAGGATGGAAATTGAGCTTTCCTCCACATCTGTATTTAAGTAATTTTGGCTTTCAACGCTTCGGCATAGCTCATGTGAGAGGGGTCTATAAAGGTCGTAAAGAACCAAGAGACCTAATTTTTCTGCCGATGTCGATTGGTATTGAATTTCTAATCTAGGTATGATATTTTTATGTTTTTTGTTTGGACTAATTCTAGACCACTGTATCTTCACTAACTTATTGTTAAAATTAAAGTCTTTTTCCAGCTGTTTTATTTCTCTTCTTTTTCTGGTCCTTTGACTAGAGTTGTTTGTTTCTTTTTTTTCACAAACCTTTTCATCTCCCAATGTTTTTTTTCTGTGCCCTCTTTATTTCCATTATTCCTTAGATTTTCAAGGTAGTATTTCTGATTCTTTATGTATCCCCATCAGCTGTAATCTGCATGAGAGACTTTTGGTTGTTTCTCCAACTTATGCTAGTTTATTTCCTGTGTAGTAATAATTTTTCCCTGTTGTTCTTCTAAAGTTCAGATTGCTTCTTCCTTTGGTTGAGTCTTGGGCCAGTGTTGTTTCAACACTGTATGAGAAGCGATATATTGGTGTTATTCAATTGTGTCGTCTTTCTCTATATGGTATCAGAGCCACAAGGGTAACTGTGACTCTGTTCTTGATTCCCTTGGTGAAGAAGGTCAATTTGGTGCTTTGTTCGAAGATGGATTCAGGTGGAAAGCTAAATGGGTTCGGTATTGAGTTACTCACTCAGTCTAACTACAAGATATGGAAGTCATGCATGGAGTCCTTTATAGTCGGTGAAGACTTGTGGTCCTTCGTTGATGGAGATGATAAGGTAGCTCCTGCAGAAACTCCGGAGAATGCTGCTGTCTTGAAAAAGTGGCAAATCGGCAATGCTAAGGCGGAGTCTATTCTGAAGAGGAGCATATCTCATGCCTTATTTGACCACATCATAGCTTGTAAGTCCGCTGCGGAAATTTGGACTACTCTTGATGGTTTGTTTAACAAGAAGGATGTGGCGCGGTTGCAGATGTTGGAAAATGAGTTGGCTAACACCACTCAGGGCAATCTCTCAATTTCTCAATTTTTTCTGAAAATTAAGAACTTATGTTTCGAGATTTCCATTCTTGATGCGGAGGAACCTATATCTGAAGCGCGAATGAAGAGGCATATCATTCGAGGATTGAAGAAGGAGTACGTGCCTTTTGTTACCTCTATTCAAGGATGGGCTACTCAACCATCCTTGGTGGAGTTTGAAAATCTTCTTACTTCTCAAGAATTTTTAGCTCGTCAAATGGCTGGGTGTTCTATGTCCGGGAGTGATGGAGAAGCTTTGTTCTCTAATAAAAGGAGTCATGACAAGGAGAAGGGGGGAAGTTCAAAAGGCGATGACTCATCTAGCAAAAATGGTGGTAATGGCAAGTCGAATGGAAAGGACGCAGGAAACAAGAACTTCAAGTGCTACAGATGCGGTAAAACTGGACATATAAAGAAGAATTGTCGAGTTAAATTAAAGGGTGGTTATGTTGCAAAGAAAGATGAAAGTGATGAGTGGGATAGTTGCTTCCTGGCTGGAATTACTTCAGTTGATGCGCTATCAACGATCAATTTTGATAATGATTGGATCGTTGATTCCGGCTGCGGGCATCATTTAACTGGTGATGGTTCTAAATTCTCATCCTTTCGGGAATACCAAGGCAACGATGCAATTATCACAGCAGACAATTCTATCCATCCGGTGGAAAAAGAAGGGGTTGTGACATTGAAGTGCGGTGGGGCTGAACCGTGTCACGTGATGCTCCAATACCATTCGTGACCATATATTTATTTATGTGGAGGCTAATATGCAATGTAGGAGCACTCACACGAATGTGTAGTGATTGAAGGTGTTGAGACACCACGTGGCCGTGGTGTCCCAATACCACTAAATAATTATTCGTAATATGATGATTAAAACAAAAAAATTTCAATTTCTTTTTGGGGTGGTAAGTGCCACTCCCCCACTAAAAATAGATTTTGTTCACCCCAAAGTGAACATTACCCTTCGGTTGAGATTGTTACATCATTGCGAAAAAATATTTTGTAAAAGCGGGTCTTACACAATTTTAATTAATAAAAGTAAGAATAATGTTTACTCATTTTTAAAGAGAGTGAACACAAAATTGCATTCCCCCCATTAGGTGGCTCCGCCACTGACTATGAGATGGAGGACATAAGATGTGATTGTGCCATTTATGTAATTTACTTTTTAAGGAACTATTAGAATTTTTTTTTATATGGTACTAAAAATTAGATTTTTAATTTGACAATATTAAGTCAAATATAAAAAAAAACAATAATTTCAATTTGATTCGATTTTCTTAATAAGGTCTCTCTTGTCGCGTAAAACCACGTTTTTTTTTTTATTGGAATAGAAGTCCACTCATATTGTTAAGCATCGATACAATATTTAAATATGTACCTATTTACTTGATCCGCACGTCATCTCTTGCTGTTTTTTACTCAATTAATGAAGTGCTACTGGATAATATGAGTAATGCTACTAACACACCCATTTACACATCCATTTGCACATCTTGCACACATGGCATGCCACATAGGATCCACAACTTTAAACACATAAGCCAGTACATGTGACAACCAAGTATTTTCATTGTAGCTCAGCCAAGTTTCAGTAAAATGTTGAAAATATGTGACATGACAGCAATTAGAGAATTAAAAAATGATTGGCTTTTTGGAAAATAACTTTTTTTTGGAGAAGAAGATTGATTAATTTGAAGATTTTATATTTTTGAGTTTCTTCATGTACAATTATGGTTGAGTTGTGGAACTTTTTATTGTAAAATTTTATCATGCACTGTTTGCAATTTACACTATTTACAGCTAAAGTTGTAAGGTTCATGAATCTGACAAGTTTATTTTTGCAATATTTAGAATTTGCATCATTTTTGCAATGTTTGGAATTTGCATGTTTCACTATTTTTTTATTTTTATTTTTTGTAAATGATGCATTGTTGATATTTTGTAGATAAAAAAATTAAAATATTCATTACTTTTTTCGTTTGGTAAAAAATAATTTATTTGGCGCAATTATTAAATTTGTAATTCAATTTAGAAGTAGTTTATTTGACTAGTGTTTAAAGTGATAGATCCTATGTGGCATGCCATGTGTGCAAGATGTGCAAATGGATGTGTAAATGGGTGTGTTAGTAGCATTACTCGGATAATATATCTGCTAAGGCTAGCAAGAAGGATTTGTTTTTCTAGAATTACGTGCATGGGTTGATCATTCGCAATGCATTTTCGTCTCGTTAACTACCTTTGTAAGAACTTGGGTCGCCAACTATTAAGTAGAACAGATGAGTCGTAAATCTAAACGCTATGTGGTCAAAATTCGACAACTTAATAGTTACAGTCATTGAAGGTTATGTCCAGTCGTTACCGCCAAGGCCTTGAAAACTAGTCGACAATTTAGGTGGGAGACTATCCCAAATTTTATCCCGGCTTGGTCCCCAAACCGGCCTAATTTATTAAAAAAAAAAAAAACGAATAGGTTTGATCTGCTGCAACAATTTCATCTGCCCCTTCCTGAACTTCATATTTGCATACCATTTTTCACCTCGCCAACCAAGTCCATACCTATTAACCAAAGAGGTTCCAGCGATGGCAACACTTGCAGCAATCAATGAAGCATGAACATGGATACGAAATACAAATATGTGATATAGATGCGATGGTAAAACTTAAAAAAAAAAAAAGATACAGATGTGTCAAAATACAGTTGTAAAATTATTATTTTTAATTATCGATCATATATTATCCATGAAAAGGAGCCAAAATAAAAAATAAAAAATAGAAGAGTAGTTGAATTTTTGAACTGTTGGATCTACGTGAATTCACATGATCACGCAAGACTTTATGTGCATCTGACGATTTCAGAGACATTTGAACAATGCTAGCACCACAAACAAACATACTCTTTACTTAAATTCAACTTTAGGCCGAATCTCAATGCCTTCGACAATGATGCCACTTTCAGAATTGCAACTTTCACATGTACGTCCTTCGTTGTCCCTCAACCTCATCTCCACTTCACTGCTATCTGCTTGGCCATTGTAAAACTCTCCCAATTCAATCTCCATCCATTCATCCTTTCTTTTCTGCGGAAAACGACAATTTCGTAAGGTCGGTTCAGGACCACATTGTTGCGGCTTCAAATAAACAAGGTTGGTGATCTCATCTTCATCACCATCTCCATCTATTTTCCGCCCAATGAATCTTACAGACGCATTTGCTGGGAGAGAACCAAACCCATAGTTTCTTCCTATAAATCTGAACACAAGGTATGCCACATAAGTGGTTCTTGGGGACAATAATCGAGCCTCTATTTTGCTTTTAATATCAAACCAAAACACTGCTCGAATTATGGGCACGATCCAGAATCTGCACGTAAAGTACGCACATAAGACAAATACATGCAAAAAAGGAAATATGTACGCACTTCTGTGTTCCGCAGATAAGGAATGGAACCTACGATGGTCCCATCTTAATGGCCCAACACTTTATTTTGTAGGTTAGAATGTGTAAATCATCTGTGCAATCAGCAAGTGGTTGGAGTTAAAATTGAAATCGACCACTAAAATTCTAATCTTTCATTTATTTCAACACATATATGATTTATTACGATGACTATCGATGTAGGATTAACTAATTATTTCTATAAACAACTTACTCGCTGAGAACTTTAAATGAAAAGCTTATACCGTCACAATGAAAACGTGGTACACCCATTTCTCCTCACGTTAGGATCACATAAGAGTATTCAGTTCCACAAAAGAGGGGAGAGAGAGAGAGGCGACCTTGACTCAGGTAAAGACATCATCCATTCTCCATATTCCGGACGTGGAGACCTGCATTCAATTGTAAGCACCGGGGGTCCAAGCAAGAAACACTTCTTCCCAGTCGCTTTATCTAAGGCAAAGCTCTGATACAGAAAGTGAGAATATTGAATTAAGAAGTGATGGGTAAACAAAATTACCACAACTGTCGAAGCAACAACTGAATTATAAGTAAGTAAGAACAACCCCAATTCTCCTTTTTTGTTATCAACAAAGCAAGAACGAAAGTTTAACAAAAACAATTGTTGTTCACAACTCAGCGTCCCACTATCACCTAAACTTATAAAATAGCATCTATCCACTACATTGAGTTTATTTCCCACCAGCATCTAACCCTTGATGTTGGATACTAATCAACTAGCTCTGATGTGAACTGGAATGTGTACATTGTTACTAAAATATTTAAAGGCCTTAGAGAAGTGTTACGATCCTTGTTTTTTAATTTCAAGAATGATCGAAAAACTATAACATCATCAAAAAAATATGAAAGATGAAAACAATTAAAAAAAGAGACAAATTAATTGTATTTTCTAAAAATATTTCAGATTCCGTCAATATTTTTATACTTTTTGATTTCTCTCGTCACAAGGAATGACTAATTAAAAAAATTGACTTAAAACTTCCGAGGATTAACTAAAGATCACAAATTCCACTTGCCTTCAAGAATAATTCGTTTGGGGGAAAGTCATGTCAAAAGGGCACGAGATTCATTCAACAAGTTTTTTTTTGTTGATCTGCAAATAATATATATTAAGATGCCCAAAACGGTAAAGAAAAAACTCATAAACTAGAGAAAACACCCCACTAAAAAACTCTCAAACAGCACTCCAGAGAAATATCGCCTACACAATTCTAGCACACAAAACCAGATAAAAAACGAAAACCACTCTGAAGAAAAATACTAAACATCTGACTATATCCTATCAATTGACTGAACCCCCAAGAGATCCTTGCGATCAGAATCACCAGAACGCCCAATTATCCACTAAGAACCACGCGTCTTTCATCATTCAACAAGTCGTCATGTGTTAATTAGCAGTTATACAAGAACCAAGAAAAATCAACAGTTTGATGCGATTAAATAATCAACCATATTTGATGCGATTTAGGTTACCAGTTCATTGTCGTCGAGGAGAATGAAATAACCAGCCAGACGAATGTAGAGTTTTTTCTTAGTGGAGAAACGCACAGGGGATACCGACCTCGATACGATCTCCCGATAATCGGACGGCAGAAGTTGATCCCAAACGTAATCGGAATCAGCGACGGACTTGAAACCCTTTGAGATCGCCGACGATCGGCAAACGTCCCGTGGAGACATTCGGGTGAGAATTTCTGATAGGCACAATTCCGGTAATGCCGAGAAAAACTCCATCCCAACTCCTCCCCTGTTTTTCTTTTTCTCTCTCTCTCTCTCTCTCTCTCTCTCTCACTATCACTCCGACTTTGTAGTCTGACCGCCCATACATATGCGAACGAACTTGGCAATTAAGCATTGAATCGTATAACCTAGGGTAAATTGCCCTAACCTCCCTGGCGTTTCTGACAAATACAGTAACCTTTCTTGAGCTTCTGATAAATATACTATGCTCCCCTAGTTTATAAACTAACAAACAAGAATCCGTGCATATTAAAATATACTTCATTAATACGAATTTAAAATCAAATTTTATTTCAATATTTTAAATAATAAAAACGCGTATATTATTCATACCAACAACCAAACACGACACACACTTAAATATAACAAATTCTGTCTAAAAATTATGATAATAAATTTAAGTCTTATAATTATGACGTCAATGCCTGTCTTTCTTGTCTTGAAATTCATACACATATAAGATGGAATGATAAGTAAAATCACCTTAAAGAATATATCAATAAACAATAAATAGATTATATGAGAATATAAATTAAGTGACTATTACTTGTCTAATTTTTTGTTACCTTCTAAAATGTAGAAACATTCTTCCGATAAAACTTATTTCACATAAATATTTTGGTTGAATTAAAAAAAGAAATTGTGAAGGAGATATAATAAAATTTTAAAAAATAGAGAGTCATTTGCGATTGTTCTTTGCCAAAAAATATATGTGTGTTATTATCATAGATATTAATGGTGATAAAGAAATCCACAAATAAAAAATTTAATTTTATAATATTTTCAAATTTATATTTGTCAAAGTCAATTACCATAAGCCATCAATAGGTCTCACAATTTATAAAATTAATCTAAAGAAATTGTACAAAACTTAATGAAGTTTCCTTCTAAAATTTTTGGCAGTGATGACCAAATATTTGATTTGATGAATCTACCAAATCAAAATCAATTATAGACATTTGTTTTCTTTTTTACATTGTGCTATTTATGTTAGGTTTTAATTTATCTCGGTGCCACATGTCGCTCTTAGGACGACTTTTTGTAAAAGTTGCCGTGCAATAATATATAGTATAGATATAGATTAACAAATTCAAATAGTCGCCCTGCAATTAATAATATATAGTATAGATAGATCAACAAATTCTCTCCTTTCGTTAACTTCCTACAAACACCATTAATTTTGATTAAGAAAAGACTAAAATGCTTCTCTCTCCGTCCCATTTTCATAGTCCATTATTCTAATTTGGGACGTACCAAAATGAAAGTCCACTTTCCAAAAATAACAATTGAAATTTGGTTAAATTTTATTTTTGCTTTTTTGTTTAAATAAAACTTGTACTGTACACATCAATCAACTCAAGGACATATTTGAAAAGAAAAATATTTTTTTGTAGCAATTATTATGTTTTTCTAAATGTTAGAATCCCAAAGAGGGACTGTAAATTTGGGACGGAGAAAGTATTATGTAGTCTTTTCACCTCTCCTTTTTGTATATTTAGCATATACATATCGGTTTAAATTCAAATTGTGTTGTGCCGCACAATTTTTCAATCGTTTATCAAGAATCTTGTGTCCTTATATGTTTATAAACGATTCTTGATAAAAGTAGGAAGACTTTTGATACATTTACGTGCTTCTAAGTAACAAGTTCACAAGATTTTTGCCAGCTTGATGTGATTAAACAATCAAAGCATAGTTGATGTGATTTAGTTACCAGTTTGCCATTGTCAATCAAGCGAAGGTAGAGTTGTTTCTTGGTGGGGAAAGGCACATCGAGATGATCAGGCGGCACAAGCTTATCCCACACAGAATCGGAATCAGCAGTCGCATTTGAATCTCTTTGAGATCGCCGAAAATTGGCAAACATCCCATGGGAAAATTCGACTGAGAATGTCCAATACGCACACTTCCAGTATTGCTGAGAAAGAATCTGAATCCAACTTTTCCCTTGTTTTCTCTCTCCCTAGCTCTCAGAGTCTCTCTCTCACTTTGTACTCAGTCGCTTATATATGTGATATATGTGCATGGAACGGAGGATGTAATAAGAAAAAAGGTTGAAAAACCACGCTATAATATTTAATGGATTACAACTATTGAGCACTCTCAAGAAAAAGGCCCTTAGCAAAATCTGTAGGAAAAATTGTGCAGACAGTCGATCGGATTCAATTCCATAAAATAATTTCATTAAATCAATAATCAAATTACAGAATGAAATTACAGTACAGATTCGAAAAATAGAATACAATACCAAACCGAGTCATGTGTATCACAGTCTCCTTAAAACAGATTTGTCGCCTCCCGTGGGTGTTGGAGGATCGCTCCGGCGCCTGTCTCCCAGGCTAAAACGGCTCACTCGGTCGATGGAACACTATCCGATCGACCGCCTGTCGAACAAATTGTGTTTGTCTCTTTTTCCGTAAAAATCATACGAAAATCATTTTGTCTCTCCATAGCCAAATACGGATTCACTATTTATAGAATTCACATAAACCTTTGCAACCGCTAAAATCATAAAGGATGAGATTAATAGGGTCATTGATGGACATCAATAGCGCTATTGATGGACATCAACACGACCATGAATGAGTTGTAAATGCAGAGACCTTCCGGTTGCCTCGTGAGACCCTTCGGTGTCCCAATTTCATTCACAACCCTTTCAAATTTCCAACAATCCCCCACATGAATGAACTTGGCAAAAAAAACTCACGCAAAGTACAAAGTAAACTTAGAGAGAGAGCACATCAGATAATTCCTGCATAGGATAGGTAGCTTTTGGCCTTGAACCTTCAATTGTGAAAGCCCATCGGATTTATTGGCTGATCAGTGAACATGATGTCTTGAACTATTCTGCCGTTTACATAAATCAAGACAACAGACTCCACACAGAAACTTTTCCTAACACAGTTTAGTTTTCATTGTTGTGTTCGTTTTGGCCATGAACACGCGTCCTGGTTTTGCAAGTGTTCTAAGAATTCTGCCTTCTTAAATTCTTATTGAAGCGGCCCTACTTCACACTCACATAGGTGACTCTTATCATGAGCATTTCAAATACTCTACTAGAAATTCTAATTCCAACACATAAGAATCATTAAAAGCAAATAGAAATTGCTTATCCTTAACAATTTCACTGTTGCACCATAGGAATGGGTAGAAGAATCAATCTTCTCAGTGATATCCGTAACCACGCGCGATTAGGTTGTCCCTTTGAACCTTGATCTTGAGATCTCCAGTCAACAAGGTTGGGTTTCCATCACAGTAATTTTTAACGTCATAGGCTTTAGCCCCATTCCCATCGATACTTTACAACTAGCTCTCTATTTTAACCCTTTGGTTAGCAGATCTGCAATATTATCGTTTGACTTCACACTGTCAAATGTCACAATCTAACTTGAGAGAAGTTGTTTAACGGTATTGTGTCAATGACAACATGTCAATGACAACATGTGAAGACTTGCCATTACACGTTACTCTGTGCCCGTCCAATTTTCAATTGGCTATCACAATTTACACATATTGCTGGCACAGGTTTTCATCTACCTAGGAATCTCTTCCAAAAGTTGGCGTAGTCATTCTGACTCTTAAGTTGTTATGTCTAGAGCAATAAACTCTAACTAATATCATAGACCGGCTGCACCAGCCAATGTGAAAATATATCAACTTATGAATTTCATATCCTTTATATTGGATATCTAATTTGCATCATTATGTACCTTTCTAGTACCGCAAGATATTTGGTATGATGCAGTCCATAGTCATGAGCGCATCTCATGTAACACCCTGACTATCGCTTTCCACTCTCTCTTGGATCTACAATTAATCACGTGTTTAAAGAATGATCCATTTTCTCGATCTCCTGATCATATTCTTGTGAATATCAAATAACTCAAATTCATGAATAAGAATCTGACATGCACCACAAAAATCAATCAACATATAGTTAACAATTTTTTTCACATTTCCTGACCCCTCTTGGGTGTAGGTACTATTACATCTGATAGATACCCCCACAATTCAAGAATTAATGGGAAGGCTCTCGGCCCCCACATTCTTAAATTTTTATCACTATTTCTTGCATGATACCCTTGCTCTCGAGCAAAATCACATAGCACTATTTCATGCTATTAAATGTATCAAATACTTCAGCTCCACATGTTTGTACAAACTACAAGGGGCACACATTATTGGATCAAAATCAATATCCATTGCTTCTTTCAACATTTTGGAAAGAAGTCTTAGTCACTTTGAGTTTCACGCCGACAATAAATTATCAACTCTGCTCATTCTCATCAAATAGAAGAGCATGATCCCGCTGGATCACTGTTGGTGCACCTACAGTTGTGGTTACACCACTAAGAAAAATACCTCAATAAATATTCTCATTAGCAAAAAAATTCTCAATATTTCTTTTTCCTTGAACAAAAATGAGATTTTGTCGGCCACCAAAATCTGTATTGTAATTTCGTTCTGTAATTTGATTATTGATTTAATGAAATTATTTTATGGAATTGAATCCGATCAACTGTCTGCACAATTTTTCCTACAAAATCATAAGAAATAGGAAACCGGACATCTTCTTCATCCAAGAACCAAAACTGGATCATCCAGAAAAAGAGGACTTGCAGAGGCTGTGGAATTCAACAGATATGGATTTTTTAGCTCAGAAGTCCATTGGAGCTGCAGGTGGTTTAATAATCACGTGGAGAGGAAGGATTTATTATTCCAGTAAATGTGGAGTCCAGCCAGAAACTACATCATTGCTCATGTCAAGCTCCAAATGATGCTCAAGGAAGGAGAATTTTGTGGGAGGATTTGCTTGCCAGGAAATATAACAATTCTCTGCCTTGGGTTTTGGGGGGAGATTTCAATGAGGTTTCATGTTTTGAGGAGAGATTGGGTTGTAGTGTGGAATCAAGGGGTATGAAGGAATTCAATAGATTCATTGATGCTATGGAAGTGTTGGATGTACCACTCATAGGAAGGAAATACACTCGGTCAAATTTTCAAAATAACCTAGCCATGAGTAGACTAGACAAATTTCTCTTTCCACATTGTTTTCTTCTCAAATATAAGATGTAGATCTCAGATCATAGTCCCATTCTTGCAGCCGAGCAGGAGATGGATTGGGGCCTACCCCTTTCAAATTCATGGGTACACGGCTCTCAAAGGAGGACTGCATGGATCTAGCAAAAGAATCTTGTGACAGTTGCCATTTGCAAGGTTTGGTAGAATCTCCAATATTATAGACCATATTCTGTTATTTCAGTTATGCTGTGTAAGGCCCCAAAAATTATTAAGTTTTTAAACAAATTTTATTGTGGGATAATGATACGCTTGGAAGGATATATACGTAATTCTTCCCCTACCTTTCTGTTTCTCTTTTCTGTTAGTCAGCTAGTTGGTTTTGGTTGTTAGGCCGTTAGATTAGAGTCGGTTAGAGTCGGTTATGAGATGGTTATAAAAGGAGGTGAAGTCATGATCAGGAGGCAGGTTGTTAGTATTTCGTTAACTCTTAGCTCCATTTCTCTATCTCTTCTACCTATTCTATCCTATCTCTGTAATTCCTACGAATGTGAGTAAATAAAACATCATCAGTTTCGCATCAATTAGGCTACAAATACGAATTCAGAAGGTAATACCTGACAGAAGCCTATCAGTGGTATCAGAGCCAACGATCTTCTTGGCGGTGGAAGGAACACAACAATGGCAGATAACACTCGTTCGCAGGAGCTGAGGCGTATGGAGGAATCAATTCGTCGAAACATAGAACAAACCGATCGACATGCTGAAGTCCTAAGTGGAATAAAGAATTCAATGGAAGGCTTAACTCTACTGATCACGACATTGAATGCAAAATATGAAGGATTATCTGACAAGGTAACTGCTCCTTCAAACTTAGTTCCTCATGTACCACCACTACTACCTAATCCACACGTAAACCAGGGCGGTGTTAGACTTTTTCAGCCAAAACTAGACTTTCCTAAGTTCTTTGGAGAAGATCCGGATTCATGGATATATAAATGTGAGAGGTTTTTTGAGTTAAATTCAGTAGAGGAGGCACAAAAGTGCGTCTAGCAGCATTACATCTAGAGGACAAAGCCATGAACTGGTTTAGATGGTATGAGAAGTCACATACCATGCGCATATGGCAGGATTTTGCTACGCTTGTGTTGTTACGATTTGGAAACAATGCCTACGAAGATGCAACTGGACAGTTAACCAAGCTAAGGAAGTGGCATACAATGAGGTTATATCAGGAGAAATTCGAGGAGTTAGCCACTAAAACTACTGGATTATGCGAAGATTTCTTTGTGAGTTGCTTTGTTAGTGGATTAAAGGATGAAATATTAGCTGGTGTGAAAATGTTCCAGCCCAGAACTATTGCTCAGGCCATGGGATTGGCAAGGCTGCAAGAGGAAACCGTGGAAGCCTTTAATAAAAAGAACAAAAGTGTATCTAAGTTTGCTCAAAACTCAATACCAGCAAAAGCTTATGAGGTTCATCCTAAACCACCAGAATCTGGTGTCTTCGTGAGGAAGCTAACACAAAAAGAGATTGAGGACAAGAGGTCTAAGGGATTATGCTTCGGATGTGAGGAGAAATATTTTAGAGGTCATGTGTGTAAGAAAAACAGATGTTCATGTTAGAGGCTGAGGAAGAGGAAGAAAACTTTGAGGAAGCACAACAGGAGTTAACTCCAGAAACTCCACTGGAGGAATTCCAGATTTCAGTTCACGCTTTGATTGGAATACCCTCATATAGAACAATGCGGCTTAAAGGATATGTCAAAAAAACAAGTGGTAGAGATTCTTCTTGACTCTGGAAGTACACATAACTTCTTAGATTTGACGTTTGCTAAGAAAATTGGGACTGTTATTCAACCTACCAGTCCACTGTCAGTCATTGTGGCAGATGGCACAAAGCTCATCAGTAGAGCTTTTGTGGAAGATTTTAAGTGGACCATGCAAGGCAGTGTGTTTAATACCGAAATGAGGCTATTGCCATTAGGAGGTTGTGATATGGTGTTAGGTGTGCAATGGTTGTCCACTTTGGGTCCCGTTTTATGGGATTTTCAGAAATTACAAATGGAGTTCACAGCTTTTGGTAAAAAACATGTCCTCAAGGGTAATGATTCTACTAATGTGCAACTGGTTGATGCCAAGAAAATGGAGCAATTGCTCAAAAAGCAACCTACTGGAATGTTAGCTCATGTGTGTAGCATGCAGGTCCTACCACCGTTGGTATTACCCCCTGAGCTCAGTCAAGTTCTGAATGATTTCAGTGATGTGTTTAACTCTCCTACTGGTTTATCTCCTGTTAGAACACATGATCATCACATTCCTTTAAAATTGGGTACCCAGCCACCAAGTCTTAGACCTTATAGATATCCATACATCCAGAAAAATGAGATTGAAAAAATAGTTCAAGAGATGTTGGACAGTGGGATAATTTGGCCAAGTGTCTCTCCTTTCTCCTCACCCGTCCTATTGGTCAAAAAGAAAGATAATTCTTGGCGTATGTGCGTAGATTATCGAGATCTTAACAAAGATACTATCAAAGATAAGTACCCTATCCCTATCATTGATGAATTGTTGGATGAATTGCATGGAGCCAAGTACTTTTCTAAGCTGGACTTACGGTCAGGGTACCATTAGATTCGTATGGCACCAGCAGATGTGGATAAAACCGCTTTTAGGACACATGAGGGTCACTATGAATTTTTGGTTATGCCTTTTGGTTTGACAAATGCTCCTTCTACTTTCCAAAGCCTAATGAATGATGTCTTTCGACCTTATTTGAGGAAATTTGTCCTAGTGTTCTTTGATGATATTCTGGTTTATAGTATGACCTCGGGTGATCATTTAACCCATGTTACACTGACTTTAGACAAGCTACGTACCTACCAGCTGTATGCTAAACTATCTAAGTGTGCATTCGGTCAGCAGCAAGTGGAGTATTTAGGCCACATAATCAATATCCAGGGAGTGTCAGTTGACCCTGGCAAGATTGAGAATATGTTATGTTGGCCTATACCAAATTCTATAAAGGCCTTACGCGGTTTCTTGGGGTTCACAGGTTATTATAGGCGGTTTATCAAGGGGTATGGTAACATTTGTCACCCTTTACATTTGTTACTAAAGAAGGATTCTTTTCTTTGGAATTCTAAGCCTGAGGCTGCCTTCGTACAACTTAAGCATGCAATGTCTACGGCACCAGTCTTGGCCCTACTAGATTATTCCAAACTATTTGTCCTTGAATGTGATGCCTCTGGTAAGGGAATTGGAGTTGTCCTAATGCAAGGAGTCAGCCTATAGCCTATTACAGTAAGGCTATTTCCCAAACCAGATTGGGTTTGTCCACTTATGAGAAGGAGCTGCTTGCAGTGGTTATGGCTGTTACTAAATGGCGCCATTACCTATTGGGCAGAGATTTCCAGATTAAAACGGACCACCAAAGCTTGAAATACTTATTGGAACAACGGGTCACACTACCTTGATGCAACAAAAGTGGATTTCTAAATTGATGGGATTTGACTATGAAATCACCTATAAAAGTGGCAAAACTAATGTAGTTACTGATGCCTTGTCACGGGTAGGGGATAATGCGGATACTAAAACCCAGGGTGGTCTGTCTGCTGTGGTGGTGGTGTTGTGTAATTGGGTTGGGGTTTTGCAAAACAGTTGGCAACAAGATGGAGAGCTACAAAAACTTATTCAGGACCTCCAACAGGATCCAACTAGTCACCCTTCTTTCACTTGGCAACATGGCATGCTTTACTACAAATCCAAACTGATTGTGGGCAATGATGTTCAATTTCGTTCCAAACTTATCCTAGAACATCACTCCAGTCCTACGGGAGGTCATTCTGGGGGTGAGAGAACATATCAATGGTTAAAGCAAGCTTTCTATTGGAAAGGGATGAAACAATCAGTATTAACCTTCGTGGCTGAATGTGATGTGTGTCAGCGTAATAAGTATGAAACTGTTGCTACTCCTGGTCTCCTACAGCCTCTCCCTATTCCTACTCGATTGTGGTGTGACATCTCCATGGATTTCATAGAAGGGTTGCCTTCCTCCTCTCAAAAATCTGTTATTTTTGTGGTTGTGGATAGGCTCAGTAAATACGCTCATTTCATTCCCTTGTCTCATCCTTATACCGCTACATCTGTTGTCCAAGCCTTCTTGGATAACATATTCAAGCTACATGGAATGCCAGGTTCTATCGTCTCAGACCGGGATCCTATTTTTACTAGCTCTTTCTGGCGTGAATTATTCCGTTTACAGGGCACTACTCTATGCATGAGTACCTCATACCATCCTCAGACAGATGGTCAAACTGAGGTCGTTAATCGTTGCCTTGAAAACTACCTCAGGTGTCTCACTGGTGATCGTCCTACAGAATGGATTAAATGGCTATCCTTAGCTGAGTGGTGGTATAATACTACCTACCATGTTTCTTCTGGTATCACTCCCTATGAAGCCCTCTATGGACAAACACCTCCTAGTCTACTTCATTATGCCCCAAGTGGCACCACTGTGGCTGCTACAGAATGCCTCTTACGCGATAGGGCTACTACCCTCAAGCTACTTAAAGAACATTTGGCTACCTCACAACATCGTATGAAACAACTCGCGGATACTCACCGTACTGAACGTGTGTTTGAAGTTGGGGATTGGGTCTATTTGCGCCTTCAGCCTTTCAGACAAGTCAGTGTGGCTTTCAGACACAATGCCAAGCTTGCTCCTAAGTTTTTTGGTCCTTTTCAGGTTCTACAGAAACTCGGTTCAGTAGCTTATAGGCTTGCTTTACCCTCAACTTCCCGCATTCACCCCGTTTTTCATGTTTCTCTACTGAAAAAGAAGTTAGGCCTTGGGGCAGTGGTTCAAACCCAGCTTCCTCTTACTGCTGAGAATGGTCAGATTCAGCTTGAACCCCTTGCTATTTTGGATCGCAAGCTGGTTAAGCGACACAACCGTCCTCATTCTATGGTTTTGGTCCAGTGGTCTAACTCTATTCCTGAGGATGCTACCTGGGAACACTGGCCTGTTTTCCACCAACGGTTTCCCCATTTTCAACCTTGAGGTCAAGGTTGTTTTTCAAACAGGGGGTAATGATACGCTTGGAAGGATATATACGTAATTCTTCCCCTACCTTTCTGTTTCTCTTTTCTGTTAGTCAGCTAGTTGGTTTTGGTTGTTAGGCCGTTAGATTAGAGTCGGTTAGAGTCGGTTATGAGATGGTTATAAAAGGAGGTGAAGTCATGATCAGGAGGCAGGTTGTTAGTATTTCGTTAACTCTTAGCTCCATTTCTCTATCTCTTCTACCTATTCTATCCTATCTCTGTAATTCCTACGAATGTGAGTAGATAAAACATCATCAGTTTCGCGTCAATTAGGCTACAAATACGAATTTAGAAGGTAATACCTGACAGAAGCCTATCAGATAATCATATGATTTGTTACTTTATATTTTGAATTTTAGTCACGGGATCCGAGCTCGGGGACTTTTGTTTTATTTCGCGCATGTCACAACACGTAGTGTTTTATATGGGAGCCCTTGGGGCCTTAAAAATCAGATTTGGGGCTTTTAGGGGAAAGCCTCACCTTCATTTTCCATGATCTCACTCTCTCTCTCTAAGCCTAGCTCCTCTTTCTTACTAAATCATCTTTAGATTTTGTCCACCATTTGCATTCTCCTTCAAAACCTTACAAGATTATCACGTGCACAACGGGTATTCAAGACTAGATCGTGCATTGAAGCTTGGAAGGTAGCGTTTGAAGCTCGAAGGATCACCAAAAGCTAGAGCTTTTACCT
Source organism: Arctostaphylos glauca (assembly GCA_019985065.2). Lineage (NCBI taxonomy): Eukaryota > Viridiplantae > Streptophyta > Magnoliopsida > Ericales > Ericaceae > Arctostaphylos > Arctostaphylos glauca. Next base: position 25,359,636 of record JAHSPW020000010.1, on the reverse strand, counting down.
TTTCACAAATCTTTCGATTTTAAACTTGAGGTAAGGATTTTTAACATTTGGTATGTGTTTATGATGTATTTGGATCCATGTTTCGTGTTTAATTCGTGTTTAGAGGTTGACATTGTTGTGTGGACGAGTTTGAAAACAAACTGTCAAAATCGAGCATCAGAAAATCGCCCGAGCATCTAGACGGTAGGTCAGGGCGTCCAGATGGAAAAATCAGTAGCAAAATCTGGGATTTTCATAGAAGGGCGTTTGGATGGAAAATGAGAGCGTCTGGATGAAAATTCATCCACAAAGCGAAGGTGTCAAATCCTAAAATCCTAAAATAAGAAAATTCATCCACAAAACTTTTTTCACCTGCTAGTAAACAAAACTCGACTCCATATTTCCTCGTGTTCTCTTTCATAAAGGATTTTACAAATGCACAACTTGACAATGGGTTATGGCAGAAGAAAATCCATCCACAAAGACTTTCATAATCTCAGTAATCTCACAAATTTAGATGATCAAGAAAATGAAAGAACTACTTAAGAAGATACTGGACATCAGAAGAAATGAAGGAGAACGTAAGAGAGAACAGAGGAATGGAAATAAGAAGTGTTTCACGTTATGTGATATCATCAAACAGATGGTGCCTTTTATAGGCAAAGGGTACACTGACTTAAGCCATCTACATAACTTGCTAACAACTAACAGAACCGTTGTTACGCATAACAGAAAAGGAACTAACAGATTTAATGCCACAACAGCTAACAACTTGAACAGAAAATCAGCTAACAACTTGAACAGAAAAGGACGAACTATAGACTATTGTTAACATCCCCCGTCAAACTGATGGGGGAACCAACCATCAGTTTGGTTTTAAAGCCAGAGAAAACAGTAAAGGGAAGAGCCTTGGTGAACACGTCTGCAATCTGCTGATGAGAGGGGACAAAATGAACAATGACTTGTTTACTCAAAACTTTCTCACGAATAAAGTGATAATCTATCTCAATGTGCTTTGTGCGAGCATGAAACACTGGATTTGAGGCAAGGGCAATGGCACTCTGATTATCACACCAAATATGAGCTGGAGAGGAGCAATCAATACCCAAGTCTCTGCCCAACTGAGCCGACCATGTTAATTCAGCAGCAACATTGGCCAATCCACGGTATTTTGCCTCAGTGGAGGATCGTGCCACAGTTGGTTGCTTCTTAGCAGACCAAGAAATTAGATTAGAGCCAAAGTAGATACAAAATCCGGATGTAGACCGTCTGTCCATAGGATCCCCAGCCCAATCTGCATCAGTATAAGCAGAAAATGAACGGGATCCAGGTGTAAACCACAAACCATGATCAATTGTACCTTGAACGTAGCGTAAAATACGTTTAACCGCAGCAAAATGATGTTCAGTAGGACAATGCATATGTTGACAAACTTTATTTACTGAGTGTGATATGTCTGGCCTGGTAATGGTTAGATACTGAAGAGAACCAACTAGTGTGCGATACAAACCAGGATCAGAAAACAAAGAACCAGAGATATCAGAAGGTTTAACGGAGGCAGATGTTTTGCTAGATTTACACTGAAGCATCCCAGCTTTATTTAACAGATCCAAAGCATACTTATGCTGAGAGAGAAACATATGTGTTGAGGAACGAGTGATCTCAATTCCCAGAAAGTAATGCAAATCCCCCAAGTCTTTCATGGCAAATTTAGAACTCAAATTAACAATCAGATTATCCATGAGAGTATTATCATTCCCTGTTAGAATGATGTCATCCACATACACCAAGAGAATGAGACATGATTTGCCTTTAGTCAGAACAAACAATGAAGTATCGGCAGTGCTATTGTGAAAACCTTGATCAATTAGGAACTTGCTAAACACAGAGTACCAAGCACGAGGTGCTTGCTTCAAACCATATAACGCTTTGTGAAGTTTGCATACAAGATGAGGATGCTGAGGGTCTTTGTAACCTTGTGGCTGTCTCATATACACCTCTTCTTCAATCACACCATGAAGAAAGGCATTGGACACATCAAGTTGGCGAAGAGACCAAGAATTAATGAGAGCCAAAGACAACACTAACCGAACAGTTGGTTGTTTCACCACTGGACTAAAGGTATCCGCATAATCAATGCCTTCTGTTTGTTGGTTTCCATTAGCTACCAATCTAGCTTTGTATCGAGCTACCGTTCCATTAGAATGACGTTTAACTTTAAAAATCCATTGACATCCAATAACATGACCATGTGGAGGTAAGGAAACTAAAGACCATGTCCCCTGTTGAAGGAGGGCAGAGTACTCCTCATCCATAGCGGTTTTCCAAACATGATGTTTAACAGCTTCAACAAATGTCTTAGGCTCCAATGGTATATTAGTTAGAGCAGTAGATAAAGACAAAGGAATTCTTGGTTTCCTGATTCCATGCTTTGCTCTTGTAATCATGGAATGATCATTGGTAATCAAAGGGACTGTGGTACCAACATCAAGTGGAATATGTACTGCAGGTGAAGAAACAGATGGCTCAATGCTTGAAACAGAAGAAGAAGGAGCTGTACTAGTACACTGAGGTAGTTCTTGAAACAACTCAGGTGAGATTCGTGGACCAAGATGCACTGTAACCGAAGGATACTCAGTAAGTGGAACTTTAAAAGATGAGGGTGAACAATCAGGTAATTTTGGTGGATTAGCCATGAGGGTAGTATAAGGAAAAATGGTCTCATCAAATTTCACATGACGTGAGATGTAAACTTTTTGAGTCAACGGATCAAAACATCTGTAACCTTTGGTGTGAACACAATAGCCCAGAAAGACACAGTGTATGGACTTGAATTCTAATTTATTTGAGGTATAAGGTTTAAGCCAAGGATAGCAAGAACAACCAAAAGGCTTCAGTAAGTGATACTCAGGCATTTTCTTAAAAATGAGTTGATGTGGAATCCGAAAACCAATAGAGGAATGAGGTAATCGATTAATAAGAAATACAACCGTGACTAGAGCCTCAAGCCAAAAGGAAATTGGTAACTTAGCTTGATGAAGCAAAGTGATAGTGGTTTCCATAATATGACGATGAGCACGTTCTGCTCTACCATTCTGTTCAGCAGTATGAGGACATGACGTCTGATGAATAATCCCATCTTGAAGAAAAAAGACCACTCAAATATTTGTTAACAAATTCTCCGCCATTGTCACTCCTTACAGTCTTCACTGTTGTGTTGAACTGATTAAGAACAAAAGACTTAAAGTGGGAAAGATGATCCTTAACCTCAGATTTGTAAAACATGGGAAAAATCCAAATGTATCTAGAATAATCATCCATGACTAAGAGGTAATACTTGTATCCTTTATTAGAACAAATGGGGGAAGGACCCCACACATCTGTGTGTACAAGTTGAAACATTTCTGTAGATTGAGAATCAGACAATCCAAATGGTAACTTGTGGCTTTTCACAACATTACAAGATACACACTGATCAGTAGTCATTCTAACAGAAGGAATAAGCTGCTGTTTCATTAAATGTGTCAGGAGGGTGGCATTAGGATGCCCAAGACGTTGATGCCACAAAGAACTAGAACTACCATGAGTACTAACAAGAGCAGAACCTGAGATTGAGCTAGAGCAGCTCTGAAGGGGATACAACCCCTGCTGACAAACCCCCTGATCCAGAATTCAATTGGTTGATTTGTCCTGAGTAAGAAATCCAGTTGAATCAAATATAAGACGACAATTGTTGTCTTTGGTGAATTGATACACTGAGAGTAAGTTATGACTAATCTGAGGTGTACACATCATGTGAGTTAGGGAGAAAAGATTAGAAGATGTTGCGAACTTGCCTTCTCCAGTATGTGTTATGGGAACAGTGGAACCATTTCCAACCAATATTCCTTGAGATCCTGTATAAGGCTGCTGATGAAGAGAAAGATGAGACAAATTGTTAGTCACATGTCCAGTAGCACCACTATCAAAATACCATGGTTGAGTGGGACAAGAGATTCCTCCAGATGTTCTCTGATCTGTGGACACCACAAGATGTGCTGCCATATGCACTTGATTTACCATTTGTTGATTAGAACCAGCAGTCTGAGTAGTATTCATAGGCAAACCTGGATTACCACCAGGTCCAGGAGTCAAAGAAGCATTATACATAGGGAAGTTAGGCTGCCCAGCAAAAGGAACTGAGAAACCTCTATAACCAGGAACCTGCAACTGTCCAGAAGCCACAAATGATGGAGGTTGATAGGCTAGATTCTGCCTATGATGACAGGCATTAGCTAGGTGATTATCTCGTCCACATATTTGACAAGTAGGCTTGGCATATCCATAAGGTAACTGACCTGGATTTTGTGGACCAGATGGAGTATAACCTGGATGTGTACCAAATCCAGGATTATAACCTCTATAGTTTCTGCGTTTATCCTTAAAATATCCTTTTCCTTGATTGTTATATGGTCCATTAGCAAACTGTGGTTGAAGAGGTGAATTAAAAACAAACACTGTTGGGCAACATTAGGACCTGAGGAATTAAGTATCTGTGAACCAATCACAGGTTCTTTATACGGATTATCTCCATGAAGCTGAGAATTTCCAGAACCTACACTTTGATGCTGTGCAACAAACACTGATGTGTTTTGATCTAAATGCTTATGATGTTCTGCATCTAAGTCTTCAGATTGTAAAAGTGACACTAAATCATCAAACAATATAGGTTCCGTACGTGCTTTAAGTGCTAACTTCAAACTCCTGAATTCATCAGATAAACCATGCATAGTATGAAAAACAAGGTCATCATCTGATACAGGACAACCGGAGCTAGCCAATTTTTGTGCACAATCTTTGATATAATCAATGTACTTCTCCATTGATGAATTCTTTGTTGCATCAAAGAGTTTTCGTTTTAGGACATGAACATGTGATCTTGAGAGTAAACCGAACCTATTCTCCAATAAATTCCATACTTCATATGCATGTTTACAACCAAGGATGTGTTGCAAGATAGACGTAGATACTGATGCAGTGAGGCAAGACAACAGGTGTCCATCAATTACTAACCACTGTAAGAATTCTGGATTTGTGATGCACTCTCCATTCAAGACAATCGTATCATTTGGACATTGCAAAGTACCATTGATATAACCAAAGAAACCATTAGGTCTTGTTGCATTTTGTACTTGTGTTTTCCATAAAATGTAATTACTGGAATCAAGCTTCAGTGTAACTAAGCCATGAAAATTGGAAACTAAGAATACAAGTGATGATGGCACAGTTATGGATCTGTTACCTGCATCAGTCATGTTTTGCGAATCCATTACCTTGCTGAGAAAAATGATCTTAATCTGGACTGTAAATCTTGTTTGAATCCCTTAGAAATCAATCTTGACAACTTGATGAGATGATCTACACAGTTCAGGATCTTTAGACGTTAGTCGAGCGCGCTCTGATACCATAAAGACTTTCATAATCTCAGTAATCTCACAAATTTAGATGATCAAGAAAATGAAAGAACTACTTAAGAAGATACTGGACATCAGAAGAAATGAAGGAGAACGTAAGAGAGAACAGAGGAATGGAAATAAGAAGTGTTTCACGTTATGTGATATCATCAAACAGATGGTGCCTTTTATAGGCAAAGGGTACACTGACTTAAGCCATCTACATAACTTGCTACAACTAACAGAACCGTTGTTACGCATAACAGAAAAGGAACTAACAGATTTAATGCCACAACAGCTAACAACTTGAACAGAAAATCAGCTAACAACTTGAACAGAAAAGGACGAACTATAGACTATTGTTAACACGAAGGTGTCAAATCCTAAAAACTTTAGCACCAATTATAATCATGCAGAATTCGTGACTAATTATATAAACTCCAAGTAATTCGTTGACCTCGCATATATAATTGTATGATTGAACGTCTCGGAGCATCACGTGACTATACTCCAAATTAAAACTACTGAATAGTTTTTTTTTGGCTAAGCAAAAGATATATTAAACACTAAGACGAAAAAATTACAATGATTAAATGAGTTCAAGGAAGACTACCTGAACCCTAAATTGAAGAACAGCATTGGCAAAGTGCCAACGGCCTGAATACGGGCAGCCAAAATGGCTAAAACTCAACAGAAAACAAAAGCACACTCTCAAAACCTTCCTACTACTCTTGATCTTTGCTACTTCGCTCTTTAAGTTTCGAATCCCGTCCATCCTTCTTACAATTTCGTCTGTCGAGTAGTGAGTGATGTTGAGTTTGACCTTCACCCATGTAGACTTTGAATTTAATCAGATCACTCCACTTATTATTTGTGTCTTTTGAACTACGTTATTTCCATAACCAACACAATGGATCATATTAAAGTTTCCTTTTGTACTCCACAGACCATTCGCACTCTCGTATCCAGATTTCACAGTATAAGGGCCAGGACAGCAATAGAAGAGAAGGATCGCCGACGTTAATTAAATTGATTAGGTAAGGCTGGCATCGCAACAATCCTCCGGTAGACTTATTACTAGCCCCCACAAACATCGAAATATCCAATCCCACTATGAAAAGATGAGAGAAGATTTCTTTGTGTTTTTTTCTTTTCAAATTGCCGAAATCGCTCCTTGTTAGGCTAGAAGGCGAAGTGAGGATAGTCCAAAAAATTCCTATGATCACCTACATATTTTGTCCAATGGTTCACGCAAAACAAATTCTTAGGTATGACGGTAAGCGTTAGCAATCATTCAAGCTCGTAAGTGTTAAAAATTCCTGGGTGTGATGGAAAGTGTTACCAATCATTCGCCTACATCTTTTGTCCAATGATTCGCGCAAAAGAAAATCCTATGAAGGTTTATTCTTCTCAATGAACGTCTCTATTTATAGGCTATAAGAGAAATGTTCGTTGATTGATTTATATTTTCTAATAAATTTGTCTCCTACTTATAGAAGGAATTTTAAGTAAATAAAATAATAATAACAATGCAACAAGAATATTATTTATTTATTTATGAATTGACTTTAAAAAAATTAGAGCGGACCTGTATCTTTGCATTAGCTCAATTTCATTACCATTTAACCAATTAAGTTAATCCATCTACTTTTTATCTCGTGGGGACATTCGAGTGAGAATGTCCAACACGCATACTTCTGGTAATAGATTATTTAGTTTCAGCTCAATTTTTAATTTAACTATATTACGTCAAATATAAAAAGTAATAATTTCGATTTGATTCAATTTTCTGAATAAGGTCGTTCTTTTCGCGTATAACCGCGTTTTTTATGGAATAGAAGTCCACTCATATTGTTAGGTATCGATCCAATATTTGAATATGTAGAAATTTACTTGATCTTCACGTCATCTCTTGCTGTTTTTTTTTCCAATTAAATTAATGAAGTGCTGCTAGATAATATATCTGCTAGGGCTAGCAAAGAGGATTGATTTTTCTAGAATTACGTGCAATGGATTGATCTTTCGCAATGAATTTTGGTCTTGTTAACTATCTTTGTAAGAACTTGGGTTGCCAACGATTAGGTAGAACGGATGAGCAGTAAATTCGAACGTTCTGTGGTTAAAATTCGACAATTTAATAGTTGGAACCACTGAAAGCTATGCCCGGTCGTTACCTCCAGGGCCTTGAAAGCTAGTCAACAATTTAGGTGGGAGACTATCCCAAGTTCTATCTCAATTTGGTCCCCAAAACGGCCGGATTTATTAAAAAAAAAAACTATTAGATTTGATCTGCTGCAGCAATTTTATCTGCTCCTTCCTGAACTTCATATTCGCATACCATTTTTCACCTGTTGTATAATTATTATTTTTAATTATCGGTCATATATTATCCATGAAAAGGAGTAAAAAGAAATAGAAGAGTAGTTGAATTTTTGAACTGTCGGATGTACGTGAATTCACATGATCATGCAAGACTTTATGTGCATCTGACGATTTTGGAAATATTTGAACAATGCTAGCACCACAAACAAACATACTCTTTACTTAAATTCAACTTTAGGCCGAATCTCAATGCCTTCGACAATGATGCCACTTTCAGAATTGCAACTTTCACATGTATGTCCTTCGTTGTCCCTCAACCGCATCTCCACTTCACTGCTACCTGCTTGGCCATTGTAAAACTCTCCCAATTCAATCTCCATCCATTCATCCTTTCTTTTCTGCGGAAAACTACAATTTGGTAAGGTCGGTTCAGGACCAGATTGTCGCGGTTTCAAATAACCGATGTTGGTGATCTCATCTTCATCACCATCTCCACCTATTTTCCCCCCAATGAATCTTACAGACGCATTTGTTGGGAGAGAGCCAAACCCATAGTTTCTTCCTATAAATCTAAACACAAGGTATGCTACATAAGTGGTTCTTGGGGACAATAATCGAGCCCCTATTTTGCTTTTAATATCAAACCAAAACACTGCTCAAATTATGGGCACGATCCAGAATCTGCACGTAAAGTACGCACATAAGACAAAATACATGCAAAAAAGGAAATATGTAAGCACTTCTGTGCTCCTCAGATAAGGAATGGGACCTACAATGGTCCCATCTTAATTAATGACCCGAGTCGTTTATTTTGTAGGTTGGAATGTGTAAATCATCTATGCAATCAATAAGTGGCTGGAGTTAAAATTGAAATCGACCAATAAATTTTAATCTTTTATTTATCCCAACACGTATATGATTTATTAAGTTGACTATCGATGTAGGATTAACTAATTATTTCTATAAACAACTTACTCGCTGAGACCTTTACATGAAAAGCTTATGCCGTCACAATGAAAATGTGGTACACCCATTTCTCCTCACGTTAGGATCACATGAGAGTATTCAGTTCCACAAAAGAGGGGTGAGAGTGAGAGAGAGAGAGACAGAGAGGGGACCTTGACTCAGGTAAAGACATCCATTCCCCATATTCCGAACGTGGAGACCTGCATTCAATTGTAAGCACTGGGGGTCCAAGCAAGAAACACTTCTTCCCAGTCGCTTTATCCAAGGCAAAGCTCTGATACAGAAGGTGAGAATATTGAATTAAGAAGAGATGGGTAAACAAAATTACCATATCTGTTGAAGCAGCAAGTGAACAAGTAAGTAAGAACAACCCCAATTCTCCTTTTTTTTTATCAAAAAAGCAAGAGCGGAAGTTTAACAAAAACAATTGTTGTTCACAACTCAGCGTCCCACTATCACCTAAACTTATAAAATAGCATCTATCCACTACATTGAGTTTATTTCCCACCAGCATCTAACCCTTGATGTTGGATACTAATCAACTAGCTCTGATGTGAACTGATGGAATGTGTAGATTGTTACTAAAATATTTAAAGGCCTTAGAGAAGTGTTACGATCCTCGTTTTTTTAATTTCAAGAATGATCAAAACACTAAACATCTGACTATAGCCTATCAATTGAGTACTGAATCCCCAAGAGATCCTTGCGATCAGAATCACCAGAACGCCCAATTATCGACCAAGAACCACGCGTCTTTCATCATTCAACAAGTTGTCATGAGTTAATTAGCAGTTATACAAGAACCAAGCAAAATCAACAGTTTGATGCGATTAAACAATCAACCATATCTGATGCGATTTAGGTTACCAGTTCGTTATCGTCGAGGAGAATGAAATAATCAGCCAGGCGAATGTAGAGCTTTTTCTTAGTGGAGAAACACACGGGGGATACCGACCTCGATACGATTTCCCGATAATCGGACGGCAGAAGTTTATCCCAAACGTAATCGGAATCAGCGACCGACTTGAAACCCTTTGAGATAGCCGACGATCGGCAAACATCCCGTGGGGACATTCGAGTGAGAATTTCTGATAGGCACAATTCCGGTAATGCCGAGAAAAACTCCATCCCAACTCCTCCCCTGTTTTTTCTCTCTCTCCTTCTGACTTCTGAGTCTCACTCCGACTTTTTGTAGTTGGTCGCCTGTACATATGCGAATTAAGCATTGAATCGTATAACCTAGGGTAAATTGCATTAACCTCCCTGGCGTTTCTGATAAATACAGTAACCTTTCTTGAACTTCTGATAAATATACTAATCTCCCCTAGTTTATAAACTTACTAACAAGAATCCGTGCTATGCACGATATGTATTAAAGTATACTCTATTAATACGAATTTAAAATTAAACTTTATTTCAATATTTTTAAATAGTAAAAAGGTATATATTATTCACATCAACAACTAAACACAATAGGCACTTAAACATAACAAATTCTGTCTAAAAATTATGATAATAAATTTAAGTCTCATAATTATGACGTCAATGCTTGTCTTTCTTGTCTTAAAATTCCTATATATATAAGATGAAATGATAAGTAAAATCATCTTTGAGAATATATCAATAAATAATAAATAGATTATATGAGAATATAATAAACAATAAATAATACTTGCAACTTTAAGTATACTGACACCTTCAAATGAATCAAATCCATCGCTACCAACATTTCATAATTTGGTATCTCCTTCATGTATACTCGAGTTCTGCTGGTTAGGAGATGAAGATTGTTGTATACTTTGCCCCTGTACATTTCTTGTATATTTTTTAAAGATTTCATTTTTACTTTCATCGTATCCTAAAAGTATTCCGCCGTATTTCTAAAGTATCGACTACATATTCACAATAAAATAATTTAATTTAATGTTGAATACTTATTTACCACATCAGATATGTATGGAATGTGCGTCAGTATCCAACACATAGACATAATTAGTTTCAAAGTAGTTTTAGAGTATCTGTGCTCAACCAACCAGTTTCGTTAAAAAAAAAAAAAAAATGCTCGATATGATAATTACCATTTATAGCCTTTTCAATTGATTCAGCCTTTGTTCAACTTTTCCGGTTCATCAAAATGGCGTAGTGTGTAATTGCTAGCCCACGTTGTAGCATTTGATGGTCAAGAGGTTAGGCTGATATTGTAACTGGTTTATGTGTGTGTGTTCTTTTTTTTTATTTTGAATAGTGTATGTGAGTAAAAATTTTGTACATGAAAAGTTAAAGATTTCAATTATGGCCGAACACACTAGCGTTCTGACTCAATCGAAAATTTAATTCTTGCAAAACAATAAACTATCAGATGATCTACTGCGTCTATGCGGGATGACACTTCGATGATTAAGTCAATACTTAATTATGAAAAACAATTCTCAATCTAATACTAATAATGACAAGTGAAAGCATGTAATAATAATTTATAGTGTACCTTTCACCCTGTTAGTTTACATTTGTTTATAGAGGATCTCTCTTGGTAATCTGAATGCTAATCTAATTCTTAATTTCTTATTCGAAACAGATTATAAGTAATTAGTGATTGGTTAATAAGATAACTTTTTCTGTTACAATTAGAATTTTCTTCAATTGTTAATTTCTCGTTATAGGTTGATTCGGTCTCGAATTTATCATCTATGTCTGATGACGACTGGTCCCGAGATATTTGAGTTCAGTACAAATTTTGTATTCAATCTTCTTATTACTTTACCATCTTTCTCAAGTCGACAAACATTACTTTCTGCTTGGCAAGATGCTCATTCACAAGAGCACCTCTTTGCCGAGCACAACTCTCGCTTATCAGTTTGGTAAAAGTCCTAATTAAGTTTAATTGAATGTCAACTCCTTTAATTATCTCCTAGCTTTGCCTACTCTCTGTGGTAAATAGAGTAGGCAAAGCTTGTCTTTTTCTATTCCTTATCGACACCCATTGGTCGGACATCTCTTGCTCGGGTGAATGTCCTCTATTCGTTCGCTTTTATTCATACAATCACAATTGCTGAACATTATGGTCATGTTTGGAAACCATTTTATTTTCTATTTTTTGTTTTTATTTTTTGAATTTTCTATTTTTGGAAAAGAAAACATATTTGTGTTGATGTTTTGCTTACGAAAAATAAAAATAACTTTTATTATTTTCAAAAAAAGAAAAAGTAAGGAAAGCGAGAAGTCACTTATTTTCAAAACTAGTTTTCACAATTTTCAAATTTTTATTTAACCTATTTATTGTAAAAAAAATCAATGTAACTTATTCTTTTCTTTTTTTTAACAACTCACTTTTTTTTTTTATTAAAACTCAAAATGTTGATTTTGTTCGACTTGTTTACTTTTTACTTTTTTATTATTTTTATTGGTAATAAGTTTAATAAAATTAGACATTATAAACTTCTTAACTATATATATATATATATATATATATGTATGTATGTATGTGTATATGTGTGTGTGTGTGTGTGTGTGTGTGTGTGTGTATATTGTTTAAGAGAAAAAACATAAATTGAATATTTATTATCAAAGTATTGACGGGGTTAATAATTTTTGTGATTTTTATAAATATATAGGTTAATAAAATGGCATGTTTAGTATAAAATACAGACTAATTGATGACATCACCATTTATAGTTGAGAAATTTGCGAAAGTTAAAGACAAGAAAAAATCTCTTGGATAATTTGTAAAGGAGAAGAGATCAGTGCATATCCAAAAACATCAACGAAGATCTCCGCCTTTATCAAAAATCTCAAGAGAGATCAATATGATTTACCCTATAATCTGTTGATAAGAAAAAAAGTTATTAAAAACTAAAATTATAGCATAAGATTCCGCAATGTGAAATTTACAAATTCATACTTCTGATTCCAGCTTTATTCATGCACGAGTAAGTAAACTTTGTTCAACCTGACTGTGTAGGATGGATTCGAAATCTCACTTTCTTAATGAAATGGTAAATTTTTTTAGCAGTAAATTATAATCATATATAATTGTGATTATACATATATACTTGTGTGATTGAATGTCTTGGACGTCCGACCAACACAATGGATCATATTCAAGTTTTCTTTTGCATTCCACAGATCATTCTGAGTCAAGTATCCAAATTTCACAATACATTGGTCATTCAGACTCAATTGAAACAGTAGCTTATCAAAAATTTTAGACACCGGAACGCAATGTAAGAGAAGGATAGCAGGCGTAAAATCCAAGTCTATCCAACCATCAATCGAACAAACTCCTTCGACTGATGGAAACGGAATTTATAATTACATTATGATTGCAAATAAAAAACGTCATGAAGTAACATACTAAGATGGTATATTTGTTTCAACATAACCACATCAACAAACTGGTTTTACAATGCTGATGAAAAAACAAAATGGTTTAATAACCATGCCCACAAGAGAAGTACCTTAATACATACCCCTCCACAAACAAACACACCATTTTACTTAAGATTCGACTTTAGGCCGAATCTCAATGCCTTCGACAACGATGCCACTTTTCCAATGATAATCATCGACCTCCCTCAACTGCATCTCCACTTCACCGCTATCTCCTAGGCTATTGTAAAACTCTCCCAATTCAATCTCCATCCATTCATCCCTTCTTTCCTGCGGGAGTCGAGCATTTGGTGCGGTCGCCTCAGGACGAAATTGTTGTGGTTTCAAGTAAACAAGGTTGGTGATCTCATCTTCATCATAATCTCCATCTCTTCTTTCCCCAACAAATCTTACAGATGCCTTTGCTGGGTGAGAAGCAAACCCACCGTTTCTTCCTGTAAATCTGAACACAAGGTATGCTACATAAGTGGTTCTCGGGGACAACAATTGAACCTCTATATTGCCTTTAATATCAAACCAACAAACTGCCCGAAGCTTGGCCACCTCCGAGAATCTGCACGTACTAAAGATACGCACATAAGACAAATACACAAAAAAAGAAATAACATCCTCTAGATAAGCACTTTATGTGATCCTCATATGAGAAGAAATGGGACCCACAATGGCCCCATCTTAATGACCTGAGTTGTTCATAGGTAGATTGGAATGTGTACACCATCTATGCAATCAGTAACTGAACGGCCAGAATTTTAGTGGTCGATCTCAATTTTTGACCATCTATTTCTCTCGAGCCAAGTATAGTCCAACTCCTCCGATCACTTAGGCTCATGGAGGGAAATTGGTGTTTAATGAAGAATCCCACGTTTATAGAATATCTGGCAGAACAGGTGGGAATAAACTTCCTAGCCCAGGGAAGGTAAAGAGAGCCATATCGAAGCTGGCCACTGACGTAGAGAACGGGTCTCCCTTTTTTTCGAGTGAAGAAAGGAGTCGGTGCATTTCAACATAAACTTTACTATTCATCTAACTCTGTAAGTAGTCCTACTCAAGGAAAAGAACAGTCCACGCATGAGCAAGTATTAAACTCTAACAGAACACAGGGTTAGGCAAGATCCTTTACCTCCCCTACCCACAAAGTACGAAGTGAGGGAGGTGTGTCAACATGCCGCTTAGAATCCTTCCTTGTCTAGAGAAGTGGGTGTGCAAGCCTTGCTTCCAGTTTGCCAGAAGAAGAAAGGAGGCCTACCAACGAGCCAGCACTCGAAATTACGATATGAACTTCAATGTATTAAGAGCAACAAAAGATTGTAAGGGAGACGTGGACCAAAAAAAGGCTACAAACTATGCCATCAGGAATCGAGTCAAGCACCTGCGGCTCTAGAAGATCGTCATTGTACACGCCTCTATACCGTCGTCACATACAAATAGACGACTATCAATGCATAAACAACTTAAACGCTGAGACATTTAAATGAAAAGCTTATTTCATCACAATGAAACTGTGGTAGACCCAGACCCATTTCTCTTCACTTTAGGATAAAATGAGTATTCAGTTACGCAAAAGAGGAGAGGCAGGGAGGGGGTGGACCTTGACTGAGGTAAAGACATCCATTCCCAATATTCCGGAGAACTTCCCCATATAATTGCAAGTTTCCGGGCTCCAAGCATAAAACACTTCTTCCCAGTTACTTTATCTATGGCAAAGCTCTGGTCAAGAAAGTAAGAATATTGACTTAAGAAGAGATAGGTAAACAAACTGACAATAACTGTTCAAGCAACAAGTGAATAAGTAAAAGAGCCACAATTTATTTGTTGTTATTTTGTTTTTATCAACAAAGCAACCTCAATTGGAATTGGAGCAGAAGTTTAGCAAACACACTGTTGTTCAAAATTCAGTTTCGCACTATCACCTAAACTCTTAAAATAGCATCTCTCCAATATATTGAGTTGATTTCCCACCAGCATCTACCCTTGATGTTGGACACTAATCAACTAGCTCTTTGACGTAACTACAGGAATCTGTACGTTGTACGAATCCTAAAATATTTGAAGGCCTTAGAGAAGTGTTACGATCGTCGTTTTTTAATCAATCACAGGGAAAAAGAAACGATTTACGTGGTTCTCCAAATTCGGATACATGCACAGAAAAAAGATTTTTGCAATCGGAAGAGCTCACAAAGTTTAGAGGTAAAGCTCTCAATACCAATTCTGCCTCTCCCTCTCTGATTTTTCGTCCTCATATTTTCTGCCTCTCCTCTCGGAAGAGTTCAAAAAGTTTAGAGGTAAAGCTCTCAATCTATCCACAGAAGGTGGTTATATAGCCAGATCTGGGAAGGATGGATTAGGGAAGAAGGGTGTTGCCTTTTTATGTGATAAGAATGCATGGTTTGCTGCTGCATTGGTTTGATCTGCTGTTGTTCCTAATTTTGAGTCTATGTGCTCTGCTGTTAATGTTTTCTGCTACCAAGCTGGTTTACCCTACTCTTGCTATTGCTTCTGGTCTGTTTCTGATCTACTGCTTCTGGTCTGCTGCTGATCTATTGATAGTGGTCTGATGCTGCTCTTGCTGGTTATTCCTGCTAGCTGCTGGTTTGCTTAGGTTTGTTGGTCTGCTGATGGTCTACATACTGTATTACATGGTTTGTTCTTGGTTTGTGCTGTTGGTGTTGGTGTTGGTTCAATACACCTATTGGCAGTGATGGTTTGGTTGGGCTTTTGCTGTTGCATGCTTTAGTGTTGGCGTTGTTTCCTTCTTACCTCTTTTCCTTTTCTTTTTTCTTCTGCTCATCAGGTTCCAATTTACATCAAGGCCCCCCAAGTCTGTCAGATATAAATTCTACACCGTTGAGCATTTATGAGTCATTATACGCACTAACTTTTTGTGTATCAGTTATGTTAGCGAACACACATTTTGTAAAAAGCCTCTACTCACATGCAAATGAATAATAGAGCAGCGTATACATGATCTTCCAAGCGGATTTCTAATGGCTACTGAGCTTTAACTTCAAGCCAATTCAAGTTTAACTTTAGCTCCAAGACACAAACTCACGTTTTCAACGCCCTCGTCTCAAGAAGTGATTAATCCAAAAGAATTTTTGTTGCATGGCAAAAAGATAGAATTTTTTAATCTCGAAATCGGATTATAGAGATTAAAAGGATCCATCTCAATTAGGCACTACTACGGTAAGAATCGCATACCTACTGTTTTGAAGCCCCAACTACTTCACCTAACCCAGCAACCCCATCCCTAATCGCCGACCTGTCTCATCTCCATCTCTTCACCCTTCTAAAGCCCTAATTTGAGGGATTTGTTCACCATCGTCCCCCAATTTCCGTTGATGAAACCCTCTTGGCCATATGCCCTCTATATAACAGATAATCGCCCTTTGTGAATTCCTAATCTCTTTTACGTAAGGTGCCCAAACCCATCGAGAAATATTCCTGAAGAACCCCTTCTCTCCCTCCCCCCTCCTCCCCTCTCCCTATACTACCTTCTGCTACAATTTACTGTTTCAGTGGGTATCATTCAACAAGTTGTCATGAGTTAATTAGCAGTTATACAATAATCAAGCAAAATCAACCTTGTAATATCAGTTTGCCAAGTTTGATGCGATTGAACAAGCAAGCATTTGATGCGATTAAACAATCAAGCATACTTGATGCAATTTAGCTTACCAGTTTGCCACCATCGAGGAGAATGTGAGAATCAGCCAGGTGAAAGTAGAGTTGTTTCTTGGTGGAAGGCACAGGGGTTACCGACCTCGATACGATCTCCAGATAGTCGGACGGCAGAAGTTTATGCCAAACGGAGTCGGAATCAGCGATCGACTTGAATCCTTTTGAGATCGCCGACGATCGGCAAACATCCCGTGGGGATGTTAGAGAGAGAATGTCTGATACGCACACTTCGGGTAATGCTGAGAAGAAATCCATCACAACTCCTCCCCTGTTTTCTCTCTCTTTTCTCTCTCTCAAGTCTAAAGTCTCTCTGCGACTTTGTAGTGGGTCGCCCTTGTGTATGGGAACCCATACTTATTACTTAGCAATTAAGTATTGACCGGTGTAGTCAAGGGTTGTTTTTGTCAACTGAATTGAACTTTCTTTATTTTGGCCCAATTTGATCTATAGTTTTTATTTATTTGTTATTTTTATTTTTATTTAATTTTTTTATATTTGTTATTTAAATCTCAATATTTTGTAGTTTATTGGTCCGTCTTGATAAAATGAATCTAATGAGTATAAAATTATATTCAAAAGTTAAAAAAAATAACTAAATACGACGAATAGGTAAAAGAAATTCTGTTTTTTGATTTATTTTTTTCTTTTCTGAATTTTTTTCAAATTTGGCCGATGATTGATAACTTTTCTGAAAGCTCTTGTCGAAATGAACCAATAAATAAAAAAAATTGATGAAAAAAAAAATTACAAAAAAATTTCAATAAATACCACCTCCAAATGGACCTTTTATAAAAGGTAAAATGCACTCACCTCTCCTGAAGTTTCTAACAATTGCAGAGACCTCCCATGTGGTTTGAGAAAATACAACAATCTCCCTTACTTTTGAAACTATTATCCTCTTTTCTCTTGCCGTGAAATTGAAGCCTACGGCATTAATTTTGGTCGTGAAATATCCATTTTACCTTTTGGCTATGTGGGATAAAATGCACTGACCTTCCCTGAAATTTTTAACAATTGCAGAGACCTCCTCTATGGTTTAAAAAAATATACTCACCTTCCCTACTTTTTAAATAAAATAATTTTTTGTACACAAGCGGGTCTTAGTAATGTTTAACCCCAATTTGTTATTATTTTTTCTATCCAATTGTTAGAAAATGATTAAAAATAATGAAAAAAAAATTAAATTTTAACATTTTCTTGGTGTTTACTTTCTAAAAAAGTAGTGAGTCTCATATTTAAAATTTTCCTGTTAGAATTTACATCGCGAAAAAATCTTAAAGAAGCAAAAAAAAATAGAACTAACTCTTTATACTTAATTCGACCTAATTTTTTCTTTGCTTTTTTTTTTTTTTTGCCTTTGCTTATTTTTTTTGTATTTGTCGATTTTGCCTCAAATGTTTGTAAATTATTCGTTCGTCTTAATAAAAAACATCTAAAAAGTATATAATTATGTTTAAAAAGTTCACTAAAGACAAAAAAATAAGTTTAAAAAAAACTCTTTTTTTTTTCAAATTTGATTCATATTCTTTTACTTTTATGAAATTAGTACTCATCGAGACGAATCAATAATTTATAAAAATTTATTGTGCTAACTTTGTCTCAATTTTTATAGATTATTGGTTCGACTTGACGAAATAAATTTAAAAAGTATAAAATTATGTTCAAAAGTTAAAAAATATTAAAGACGAACAAAGTCAAAATGAACGTTGTTTTTAGATTACTTTTGTCTTTTCTGAATTTTTTTCAAATTTAATTCGTATTTTTTTTTGAAACCTTTAGTTGAGACAATTTCAAATTTGATTTCAGTTTATATTTTTGAAATTTTCAGATACTACCTTTATTCTTTGGTGAGATGAGGATATATGCAAAGTACCTTTGTAAAATAAAAAATTACAATACAATCAATTACATTTCGGTACTAGATGATATATCTATAATTGAAAAATGAAATTACATTAATAAATAAATAATTAATTAGTTAATGCATTTCTAAAAAAATAACTCAAAAAATAAATAACACATGTTTAATCTTTAGTTAAGTAAATATGCCAACAAGTAATATGTGCGTTATAGAGAATGTGAGTCTTTTTTATAGTCATGAGCAAAGGTTTTTTGACATTTACGCAAAATATTTTGCTAACATCAAGACAAATTAACTGAAATCTAACAGAAAGTAACGCGGGGGGGGGGGGGGGGGGGGGGGGGGGAAGAGTGAAATATTTTAGTGGATAACTAAGTGAATGCATTTTTCAAACCACAGGGGAAGTCCCTGCAATTGTCAAAACCCTCAGGGGAGGTCAGTACATTTTACCCAACAAACAAATGAGTATAGAAATTCTCCCTTTAGACATTAGAGAGTATTTTTAAAATTTCTAGTCAAAATATATGTTGACATCGTCAAAATCTGTTAAGTTTTAACAGAAGTTACTTGGAGGGGTAAAAAGTCTAATATTTTGTAAAGTAGGGGAATTTTTGCATTTTTTTAAACTTGAGAGGAGATCCCTGCAATTGTAAGTAACTTCAGGGGAGGTCAGTGCATTTTACCCTTTTATAAGTTATTTAAGGGTTTACTTAGAGATTTTTGATAATTACAAATACCTCTAGATAGTTTTTGAAATTACAATTACTTCCCTTATACTATGATTTTTAGCTTTAATTAGACCCAGACGTTAACTTTTTGTTAGGTTATTTTATTAGTGCAGAAAATGTTTTTATTGGAACGATTTTACTCCTAATTTTACCCCATAAATTTTTGCACTTATCTCCCCCCTCATTGTGTATTCTCTAAATTCATAGTTATAGACGTCAATCATAATTTGGTGTACCCTCTACATTCATAGTTATAAATGTCAACTGTAAAAATTATGTAACTTTAGAGTAAAAAATAAAATGCTTTATTTTATAATTTTATGAATTTAAAAATTTCAAATTAAATAAAAAAATTAAGATGTGCAAAAAATTTAAGAGGTTAAGATACTTAATTTCAGATTATTATCTTAAAAGGGTTACTAAGTTAAAATTAAGAGTTTATTTTTTATCTAGTAAATCTTCAAAAAAGCAAATCATTTTTATTCCATTAAATTTTTATCTTAAATCAGTGAATAAAATTAAAATAAGTTTGGTTGTGTTTTTGAAGATTAATTTTTAAAATAATACAGATATATGGGATTTTGTAGTTTTTCGTCTTTAATTAATTTTTAAAACAATAAATGTGCTTTTTATTTTTTTGAATACATCTAGTCTAAATACACTTAAAAAGTTAAAAAAATGACAATTTTATAAAATTAATCACTTAAAACAAAATTGGTTGTTTTGCTTACTTTTCTATAAGATTATTTAAAATAATAATATTACTGAGCATGTAATAAACTAATATGACATTTAAATCCTCTTTACCAACACACTCTAATATCCTAGGTTTGTCCTGTCACCACCAATATCGCAAGATTTTAATTATATCATTTAAGTGAAATTACTTAAGCTAAATTTTATTAAGTAATTATTTTAAGAGTAAAGTTCACCGAAGTGATTTTTTAAGTTTATCAAATTATCACTTTCATCCACTGCTATCCCTGATAGGAAAGGTAACTACCGTTTCAAAAACTGCAGAGAAAGTATCTATAAGAAACCTCAGAGAAGTAAGTAAAATTTACCACAATTTAATGATTTTTCTCTTTTCCTAAACTTATTACAAACATTATTAATTTTAATTGATAAAAGATTAAGTTACTCATCTTTAATCTTCTCATCATTCTTTTTGTGTACATTTAGTCTACACACACATATATACAGAGAGAGAGAAGGGGAGAAAAAGTTTGCGTACAAGATAATTTTAGAATTATAATTTAACATGTTGAAATTAAATTAGGCTTAAATTATATTATGATCAAGTTCGAATAAATAAATATGCATCTTATATTTTGATAATTATTTTTTTTTATAAATATTATATTTACCAATTAATGTATCTTGTTATATTTCCGTAGAATCACGTATACATTTTTTAACTATTTTATTAATAGAACTGTCATGATTTTTAATTGAACTTATCTTATTTTCTTTAACGTTTTATTTTCTTGTTTTCTATTTGAGCTTTAATGCTAAAATTAAATTAAACTGAACTTTGAAAAATTACTCACATATTTTATATTTTAATAATTATTATTTAGTTTTATAAATAATAATATCTTTTTGGGTAAATTAATCAAATGGTCCCTCTACTTTAACCTTAATGTTACTTTAGTCTCTACTCTTTCAAATGACTCGATTTTGATCATACATTTATGCTTTTGTTCCAATCATATCCAATCGTTAATTTTAGGGGTGAAATCGGTTCGGTTCGGTCGGGTTTTCCGGCCACAGCGGACCGAACCGATCGGTTCGGGGAGGATTCCGGTGGAACCGACCCCGACCGAAAAAATAATAAACCGAAGTCGGTTCAGGGCTTTTCGGTCCGGTCAGTTTTTTCGGTATTTTCGGGTTTTCGGTTTTTTTGGGTTGGGCTTGAATTTGGGCTTGTAATAATTTTGGGCCATAAAAAATCAGTAAAAATAAAATTTTAGCCATAAAAATACAGTGTAACCCCTTAGACTTTTGGGGTTAGAACGGTTCAGTCCACAACAATACTAGCTTTCGGTTCGGTCAACACCGGTCCATTCGGTTCGGTTCGGTCCGGTCTGCTACTTGGTTTCGGTTCGGTTCGGTTCGGTCCGGCCGGAATATGAGAAAACCGACCCCGAACCGAAAACCGAATATTTTTTACGAGCAGAACCGAAACCGACAGAACGGAGTACTGGACCGACCGAGGACCGAAAATTCCGGTCGGTTTTTTCGGTTCGTCAGTTTTTTGTTTCACCCCTAGTTAATTTTTGTCAATTTCAGTAACAAAAAGTGAACGGTTGACTCATTTCAAAGGCCAAATAGGTAACTTCATAGCCACCCTTTTCTTCTTCCCTTTCACGCATGACTTTCTCCCACTAACTCATCCCCCTCATCCAAAAAAACGCAGGAAAAAAACAAGAATCCATGATTCTCTCTCTCAATCTCTCTCTCCTCTTCAATCACAGAAGTCTAATTTCTTCGTGACCCATCTGCTTGACTCTATTTCAATGCTCATTTTGTTATTTTGTGCTTTCCGAAATTGCTGACAAAAGAGGGTTTTCTTGATCAGAATATCAATTTTTTTACCTCAAAGTTTGATTCATACTGGTGGTGTTAGTTTTTTCATAATTATTTTGCATGAAATTGAAGTTCAAAAACACAATTTCACTTTTGAAATCCCACAAACAAAAAATATGTGTCCCTAGCTCATACCGTATAGTGATTTGAATGGTACGTAATACCCCTTATGCACTGATAGCTCTTCTTTTTCCTTTTCAAATTTTTATCTGTCCCAAACTGATGTATATTTATGTGAAGAAATGTGACTCTAAGAAGGGAATCGTTCATTCAGAGTCCAGACATTTGGTCTCTTGATCCTAGGACTTGGGAGTGGAAGAAGGTCTTTTTTGAATGTGCTGGTCAAAGTTATCAATCTCGTACCGGCAAGGGTATCGGTTTTGCCACCGGTACGGTACGTACCGGTACCGGTAGGTACCGGAGTACCGTTTCGGATTTGTCGCTAAAAAATAATACAATTTTTTAAACAAATATTCTTTAAAAATATATATTTGACATATGGCCGGAAAAAATGATAAAAATTAATTAGATCTGCTTATATTATACACAAAGGGGATAAGAACGGCCGGAAAAAAAAGGGGATCTGCACAAAGGGGTTAAGAACACCCAAGGGGATTGCACAAATGATAAAAATTAATTAGATCTGCTTATATTATACACAAAGGGGATAAGAAGATTAAGAACGGCCGGAAAAAAAAGGGGATCTGCACAAAGGGGTTAAGAACACCTAAGGGGATTGCACAAAGGGGATCTGCTTATTATACCCAAAGGGGATCTGCTTATTAATTAGATCTGCTCATTTTTTTCATATGGCAAAAAAATGAGGAGCAGAGCGGCCGGAAATCAGAACGGCTGGAAACCATATGGCAAAAAAATCAGAACGGCCGGAAATCAAAAAAATGAAATCAGCACCAAAAATAAGAGCCTCAGTAGCAAAAACAGTAGCAAAAATAAGAGCTTCATGGATCTACTCCATTGAAATCAACATAAAACGCAGAGCAGTGGAGAGGTCGGAAAATCAACAGAAACATACCAACTGCAGGCGGTGAGGAGCAGGCGGAAAATCAACACAAACACAGGCGGTGAGGGAAGAACGGCCGGTGAGGAGCAGGCGGTGAGGAGCAGCCGGAAGAGGGCAGCAGGCGGGGAAGAACGTTTTTTGGTTTAGCCGTTTAGGGCTTTTTACCAAATGACTCATAAAACTAAAAAAGGACTCATAAAATTAAAAAAAAAATAAAAAATCTTACCTCGGCCGAGATCCGAGATACCGGCGGTACCACCGGTACCGGCCGGAACCCGCCGGAACTGGCCGGAACTGCCGGAATCTTGACCGGAGCGGAACGCCTACCTTTCTATCCCGTTTTCGGACCGGTACGGTACGTACCACCCGGTACCGGGCGGTACGGTACGAGATTTATAACTTTGGTGCTGGTGGGAGCTGGGGTGGGGCAAAAATGATATATTATGGAGTATGGAATCCACATCTCGAACTTTTCACTTGAATTTCGATAATTTTTCGTAAATTATAAAAAATGCTTAAACACTAGGTTAGTACCAATCGAGGTTGGGTTTCCGACGGGCACTCCGAAGATCAAGTTAGCTTTTGAAAAAATGAAAGCAATTTGAAAATTAGGGGTGTATGTGCGCATACCTAATTTTGCCTTATGATCCTATATTTATAAGTCATCAAGTGTCTTGATTTTGTAATTGTAATCTTATTGTTTCCTTACAACACAAGAGTTTTCTAAACAGGATACTTGTCATAACCTTATACTTTTCTATTCTGGTAGATCAACCATTCCCAAAAGGGACATGGTCGTTCGTTTGGATGACAGCTCGGTCACTTGGCATGGTGACAGACCATGCTATCAAATCGTCTATCCTACGTTGGAGACTTACTAGGTTGTCGGCAGTTCGACATGGTGATGACCCATGTCGCAAATGCGGACCTCAATCGAGACTCATTATAGACATCGGGATCAATAGATGTTGGGCCTTCAGCTCACGCTCTGGCCCTCATTCCGTCGCGAGTTGCATAAAAAATTTGGCCCACTACAATAGTCCTTCAACTTAGCGTCAACTACGCTAACGATTGGTTGACACAAGTGGCAAAACTGCTAAAGGCTGCAAGGGCGTTGACACGTGTCCATCTCTGATTAATCTATGCAATCAGTTGTAAAATTGAAAACCTCATTTACGACAATGGAAGGAATTGATGCTGAAGGCTGAAGTTGAAAGGTTCTCCAACATGTATAAGTAGTGGCTACTTGTACATCATCCGTGCTTCAATTTTTTTGTACATCATCCGGAGAGAGAGAGATACCGCATCAGTAATTGTCAAGTGTTACAACCTTTGTTCATTTGTCATTGTATTCCATATATGATACAAACACAAGTACATTTTGGCGAGGCAACAATTCTGTCTTAATTAAAAGACAATGTATGACACACAGATCCTAATTGAAATCCAATCAGAGCTTGATATTCGCATTTCTCATATTATATTTTTCAGTTCTGTTATTGTTCTGTAATCATTCAATTTATAATTTGCTAAGTTTTCTTTTGCTAATAAAAAACTGTTAGTATTCTATACTGTTTTCCTACAAATGAAACCCGTGTGTGAATTCTTTAGGCCGACTTGTTTTGTTTATGAGTAATGCTAAGAACATAGACCATCAAGATACATCCACATGACATAGATAGGCTGTGTTCTTGGACTTTTCCTCATTTATGAGGGGTGATGAATGAGGTCGGGAAAGAAGCCAAGTCCAATAAGAGTTTCCTCATTGTCATGTTTCAGTTGGCGATTGGAATATAAAGGGAAAGCTGATTCCTTTCCCACAATAGATGAAGACATTGCCAATTTGCCATGCAAAGTGTTCCTTTGGACCACCGCTCAAATGGTCAAAATATTTCATCTCATGGATTCTCTTCCATTGCACTAGGTGTGCAACTGGTTCGGGACGATCAATTTTTATGTGTATGTTGAATCGAATCGATCAGTTCAGAGAGTAACTTTAAAAGATCGATTCAGATTGGAATATTTGAGGATCAAAGTCGGTTCTGGACGGATAATTTAGGGGTTTCGGGTTGCGCTTAAATATTATTCGGACTTACCATAAGTGGGCTTCAAACAATTGGGCCATGAAAAAAAAAAAACAATTTACTATCCATGTACATGAATCTTACTATTAAATGGGCTCAATCGTCGAAGATTATCTTTCTTGGGTCACAAGCTTCGATCAATAAAAAATAAAGCATAAGAATTAAACTAATTATGTGTGGTTCAGTCGTTCGAGATCTATATACCTCTATTGGTTCGGTTAGGTGGGATTGATTTGTGATGGACCGAGATCAAACCAAATATCAAGGATTCTACTGCGTAGTGCGCATAACAGGGTGTGCATGCGTCAAAACGATGTCGCTTTGATACACAAAAAATTGTCCGAAGAGTATTACCTGAATGCTGTCTGACTGTTCATTTTGACGCACTATACATTCAAGGTCCCAAGTCCCAATTCAAACTCCAAATCTTGAATTGTCGAGAAGTCAATCATTTCCCATTACAAGGAATGATAATTCTAGTGGTGGTTTGTGGATTTAGGTGGTTGTAGGTTGACCCTTGATTTATCACCTAGAAGTGTAGAACTTGAACTTCTCATTTAGATGGCGTAAAAAAAAAATCTCCCATTTAAGAATAAACTTTTTGTTGAAAAAATAGATTTTAACAAAGAGGTCTTGCAAATTTTAAAACAAAATAAAATAGATGACACATATATTTAGGAGAGGATCGATCATGTAATTAATTTCTCAAAATATTAAATTTAACTCCATAGAAGGTAATTTAAACTTGGTAAAATCTACATGAATCCCACATAAAAAAAGATTACAAGAATCCTAGGTTGTATACAAATTCTAACTTTGCTGTTGGGTTTGGGCTTCGAGAGGTATTCAAATTTTGTACGGATAGAAGACGTAAGTAACGTGGATTTTGACCCATTTATCAGACAATCGTGTTTGATGTCGTCGCCAATCTCGCGTCGGGGCTCAGGTTTGGTTGCGTTTGAGTTTTGAAGTTAATTTTTGTGGGATAAACTGTTTCAAGTATTTTGTTTTACTTAAAACCTTGTCCATTTCACGAAGATGGTGTAACTCTTTGTCCATACCTATTTCATTTTCGAGCGGTTGTGATTGTCCGTCGTTGATCGGACTGAATCTGATCAACTATGCCTTTCCGACTTCCCACAGTTACATCCTATGCTATTCGGTTTAGTTCGAACTAGTGCCTTTTATTTTTTCTTTTATAAATTTATAGTCCCTCGTTCATTTCTAAGCTTCTCTAAATTCTGTCAAGATTTTTTCATATTCTTGTGTCGAATTTTTATTCCAAATTTTGTTAGTACAAATACAAATTGGTGAGGGAAAATAACTTTGCTATGGATACTAATCATATATACAAATTATGTGTAAATGATCAGGTGACAATTTTTCACAGGGAGAGAGAGAAAAGACAAGTAAGCGGATGAAAGAGAGAGTGAGAGATTGTCACCTAACTATTTGTACATAATTTGTACGTGTATGTATAGGTTTCATTCAGTTGTTAAGAAAGCTGTATAAGAAAGTGGTTGTCAGGAAAACTAAAGTGAAGTAAAAGAAAAACAAAACTATTTTCTTGTGTATGTTCATTTGCCAAATAAAATCTTATAGGAAAATAAAAATTTATTTATTCATTTGTCAGGAAAAAGAAAACAACGGTAACCTTTTTTTTTTAATTCAATGGTTAGTTGTGAACAAAATTAATTTTGAGATCATATATTTTCAAGATTACTCCTTTTAACTATCATGAAACTCCTTCATAAAAATTAAAATGTCATCATGAAAGTCTAAATTAAGAAATAAAATGAATATATTTTTATTCCACCAAGTTAAACAAATAACAAAATAAACACATATTTTTATTTCACTAACAAAACTAACAAGATATATAATTTGATATATAAATATAATGAAATATATATATATATATTAGATATACTTAGATATGTACATAATATATCAAATATGCTAGATTAACATATGTATAAAAGACTAACGTATATTCAGTTTTTGGGTAATTTCACTTTTTTACCCATTGTATAAAATATAAAACATAAATATAATATATTAAATACGTACCACTATAGTTTTGATATATATTTTACTGTGTCAAAAAAAATAATGTATCATAAACATGGTGTGACCTAAAACACATATATATTGTACCACTTGATGTACTATTGTACTTAACTAAATTAAATATTTTTATTTTTATCCAAAAAAATTTATATTAGTTTATTTTGACAAAAAGAATCTAAAAATATATAATTATGTCTAAAAATTAAAAAAAAGTCACTAGACATGAAAAATGAACTAAAACATATCATGTTTTAGTTATTTTTCGTCTTTTATAAATTTTTTAATTTTTGAACACAATTATACGTCTTTTTAAAATATTTTATCGGGATGAAGTAATAACTCAGAAAAATTGATGCAAAACAAAAAAATTTCAAATAAAGACGAAATAATAATAAGATATTAATTTAATAACTACCACAGTCAAAATAGAAATCATAAGATTTTTGCGCGACGCATAATCTTGTGAATTTGACATGACATGATTTGGAGGAAAATAAATCATAGTAAAAAAATTTGAAATATAAGATCACTATTTTTTTAATAACTGAACACCAAAATAGATGAGAAAAATTAATTTTTCCATCATTTCTCGGCAATTGAACGGGCTGTTTTTCTGAGGGAAAGTAGAGCTATAATCGCCTGTGACCGTCCTGTTCCATAATTTTCAGTACCGAAATACCCAGAAAACCATTTTGCTTCGTCTTCCCTCCGCTCACCTCCCTTTCAGAACCCACCCAACGTTCTCTTCTTTCCGTCATAAACCCTAGAAAGGTGGACTTTATTATTCCATCATATTAGTCCTCTCTCTCTCTCACACACACACACAGAGACAGCTGCCCCACTTTGTCAGAACTCTGTCGTGGCTGTTTCCTTCGTCAACCAATCTTTCTTTGTTTTAACTCTCTCGTTAAAACGGGAGACTAGAAAAGGATAGAAAACCATAAAAAATAAGAAAGAAGATCTTACGCGTCTACAGAGGTATGCTTAACAACGTATTTCCGAATTCCGCTTAACTTGATCGATTCTTTTCTTCGTTTGATTGTGGAATCTGTTGCGATAGAAAATTGAGGAGAACAACATTAGATTGTCTTTGTGTGGGATAGTATATCAAATCGGTCAGTTGTGCTTTAATTGAGCCTTGTGTGAAGGTAGAATATTCCAATCTTTCCTGTCGGTTTTGTGGGTGATCCCAGTTGATTGATTCTATCATTTCCAATCCGTTTTGATTTAATTTGGTTTGTTTATGAGTTTGATCGCTGAGAATCTGTGGGAAGATAGAGAATTGGAGAATATTTACATAGGTTTTTTTTTTCCTTTGAGATAAAATGAATCATATTGGTTATTTAGTAACTAAGCCTTTGGAGGTAGAATATTCAAAACTTCTATCTCGGTTTTGTGTTAAGAATTTTGAGGAACATAAGATCCCAGTTTCTTACATTTTGTTTTGTATTTTCCTGTATTTGCTCAGGAGCCACATGAAAGTTTGTTATGTGGATGTTATATTGTTTCTTGCTAATATTAGGTTTGTTTGGGTTTAGTTTGGTAATTATGGCAAGGAAGATGCTAATTGATGGGGAGCTGGATAAAGTTAACCAGGAGGAAAGACACTATGACTTTGATTTGTTTGTGATTGGGGCGGGCAGTGGTGGTGTTCGTGCATCTAGATTTTCTGCTCAATTCGGAGCTAAGGTATTTCCCCCAAGTTATGTATATTTATGTTTGCGTGTATGTGTATATATCTATCTATCTATCTATCACAGGTCCTCTCTGAATCCAATTTCCTCTACCTGTGTAATTTTCATCTGTGTCTGTTAGGGACTTTTGCAGAAGAAATGAGCCCATTAATGAGCCCTAGGACTTGTAAACCTTACTTTCGTATTCTATAAACCTAGTTCATGATAAAAAGAAAAAGGGTGATCTATCTTTGTCCATCCTAACAACATAAGGTGGCCTCTGTGTCTTCATAACCAATCTAATTTGGTAATACCTCAAAGTTTATAGGAACAGTACCTATTGAAGAGTTTATTTATTTTGTTACTGCACCACTGAAGAGGTTCTGCTTACTGACTGAGAAAAGAAAGGACGGATAAATGCAAAAGAAAACTATCTTGCTGCTATATTTTTGCATGTGGTTGTGATGACTTGTTGAGAAACTTCAAGAAAACTTAATGTTATGTGTACCGTACAAGTGCGGAGTGCCATATGTAATTTGAAAGAGAAATCAATGTTGGTATAATTATTTAAAACCACTGGCTTTATTTTCTTTCATTTGCAAGGGGTTCTGTCTTTCTGTTATTGAACGAAGTGGACAAAGCCTTAGTCTAATTTTAAGACTTTCAGAGTATCATGGTTTATATTCAAGAAAAATAAAGATGAAAATAATATCATTGGTTTTCGTAAGATCTTGCTTGACCTATGGTTTTCCCTATGTTAATTATGTTTTACTTGCCACAACAAAAAGAAAAAGAAAGATATGGACCTATCAAACCGTGTTCTCTTAATAGGAGACAGTTTATCCTCAATAATTTAATCTTTGTTTTGGAGAGAGTGTTTAGTCGTGATTATAGCTTTCCTCAACAACTTTTGCCATTTGGTTTCCTGTGTTGTTTAATCCATGCTTTTGTTCCCCGTTTTGGGGTGCTTTTTGACTAAGTATTTGCTAAATATCCAATTGTTGTTGCAAGGTTGGGATTTGCGAGCTTCCATTTCATCCAATCAGCTCAGAAGTTGTTGGAGGAGTTGGTGGAACGTAAGTTTCACAAAAACGTTAACTTCAATAGTTAATGGTTGCCCTTTGTTATTTTACTTTTTCATGTTGTTTTACCATTGTAAGTAGTACATCTGCCATACGTCACTGAAGTTTCTGCTTTTAATTTTGCCAATGGAAGTGAATTTGGCAACTTTAGTAGTTGGGTGCTTAAATAGACCACCACCAGAGTTTTTGCAGTTTAGTCTTATAGATGCTAAATTAGTATTAGTGTTGATTCGATTTATAAAATGGAAACTGCTTACTGCCTTTGATGTGTTACAGGTGCGTCATTCGTGGTTGTGTCCCTAAGAAGATTTTGGTTTATGGAGCATCTTTTGGGCCAGAACTTGAGGTGAGTTCATAGTATCTAGTTTATACCCGGATGAAATGGTACAAGTCAGTGAATACTTCAGTGAACGTTGACGTTGACTCTTTGGTCAGCTTTTCCACTTTGAAACAGTTCAGTAACCTTTTCTGTAATGAGTGAAATTAATTATTTTTTCCCAAACACTGAAGTTCATCTCATGTTAGATATACAACTTCTTTGTTAGCATGATTAGATGTGATCTGGATTTAATTGTTACCCCAAATCTTGGGGTTTGAGTCCACAGACAGTCACTTCATGCAAATTAAGAGAGGCTAAATCTGTGCCCGGTCTCCTTCCCACAACCCCCGATTGTGTCATCCATGGCATTAAGTCTAGTAGTCTACAGTTGAGAATCCCCAAGGACCAGTTGGCATTAGGGTGGGGTAATCCCAAAGCCGGCTGGATACCTCAGCTATGAAAAAAAAGTCTACAGTTGAGAATTCACACCATTGAAATGTTTCGAAAAGTTGGATATTCAAGTTGTGACTATCCCTAGTTTGGAGATGCTGCCACCCGACACTACCATCAGTTTTGATGGGTGGTGTTCTTTTTGTATGACTGGCGCCGAATAGAAGATTGAGGTTTTGGGATGTATTTACGTTGGACCTTTCCTACCAGCCTAAGAGCGGATGTTCTGATCGCCGTGTATTCTTGTTCCCTGTCTTTCTTATATGCTTCTACATCTTTGCAAGTTACCTCATGAAGGATTGACTGAAATAATTGTCTTTCCCTTTGTTCGACTTCTCTGTTTTTCTTTCGGCTCAGCATAGTGTAATCTTTTGTGGGAATGCAGCCAACAAAATTTACATTTTGTGGTTATCTGGAGTGGTTTGATGTAACAGTTGTTTTGGTTTTGAAGGATGCCAGAAATTATGGGTGGGAATTGAATGAAAAAATCGATTTCAATTGGAAAAAGCTTTTGCATAAGAAGGTTAGTGCTGAATTCTGTGTTTTGCTTTTGTGTACTATTAGTTTTCCCCTTAATTTATGGAATGTTGCAGACAGAAGAGATAATCAGATTAAATGGAATCTACAAGCGTTTACTTTCAAATGCTGCGGTTAAATTGTACGAAGGAGAAGGAAAGATAGTTGGTCCTAATGACGTCGAGGTGACACAACTTGATGGAACTAAAATATGCTATTCGGCAAAACACATACTGATTGCAACTGGCAGTAGGGCTCAACGTCCAGCTATTCCAGGGCAGGTAATTTTCCAATTATATTAGGAATATTTCATCCACATTGCTATGTTCTTAGATTATTCTGTTCTATATTTCCTCCATCTTTATATAACTTGTATTTTTGTTTTGATATGTTTATGGTGCATTATAGGAGTTAGCTATAACCTCTGATGAAGCCTTGAGCTTGGATGAGTTACCTAAGCGTGCAGTCGTACTCGGGGGAGGGTTTGTCTATATCTTTATGGATCTGTTGTATTAATTTCTCTTCGCATGCTTATCTCTGTTAGATGACTTGTTTTTCTTTTCCCTCTTGTTTAGGTACATAGCTGTTGAGTTCGCTTCAATATGGCGTGGGATGGGTTCTACAGTGGATATATTTTTCAGAAAGGAACTTCCATTAAGGTTATACCCTAAGTTCTAATTGCGATTTCGTTTTCCTTTTGGCATTTCTTTTAGTTGTTCCAAAACTTTTGTTCAGTGAATAATTATTTTTTTGCTGGACCCATATCGTGTAATTTATGAATACTTGGCACAGATAGAAGACTACGAGTCTACGAGGACCAAAAGGAGAGAGAAATAAATACTAGGGTTGTAATTTGTAGGTGGATTCGAGGGAATAATCCCCATATGCCATTTTTCCAATTTTGCTTTTGTAAACTAGAGTACGTTGGATGCAGTTTAGGTTGCGGTACTCATGCTTGTTGCGAATTATCTAATTTTCTTCTTTGCTTTTTGGATTTTCACGGTGAAAATCACACTACGACAATAGCAATGACATTTGCTGAAACATAAGAAACTATAATTTTCCTTATTTACTTAGTTGAATTATTTATCTTTGTAGATGTAGTCGAAGAAGCTTAAACCGTGCCTAAAAACTTGGATTGATTGATGTTTGCATGGTTTCTATTACTCCCTCTATCCCTATTTGTTTGTAGTCTTACAAAAGCATGGGGCTTGGCCGCTTGGCCTGCCATTAATAAGGAATGCCCGAGGCGTAGGACTCACAATAAAGGAAGGATTTCTTAATAATCAACTTTTTAAGGTGGACAATCATTACACTGTTAAAGCTTCAACGCTCTAAAATTGCCCTTCAAATTTTCACATTGACATTTTCATTTCAAAAGTGAAGGGATGAAAGGGGAATTGTATAGAATTTGGTGCATTAATTTGTCAAAATAGACACATTTTGGGACACCTAAAATCACAAAGTGGACAAACAAATTGGGATGGAGGGAGTAGTTTTTTTAATAGCCGAGGTATTTGGCCGGCTTTAGAATTACCCCAACCTAATGCCGACTAGTACTTGGGGTCCTGAAGGTAATGACCGGGCAAACCTCTAGTGGCCCCGAGTGATTGGTTCTGGTGGGATTCAACCTCATGACCTTGGGGGGCAAACCCCTTAGTCACCCTCTCTCCTTCCACTGAACCAACCCCTTGAGGTTGGGATGGAGGGGATGATGGAGGGAGTAGATACCATAATGTAGCTGCCTTGGATCTGCTTCATGTGTCCTTTCGCATACTTCCAGGCTACACTTCATTTAGATATATACCGAAGTTAAAGTTTGAAAAGCCAGTGCACTTGTGGAAATTTTGTTGCCCAGACAATTTATATCTTCAACTAAGATTTAGAAAGTTTTGTGCAACTGTAAGCTATTTTGTATAAACTATAGCATCTGATCAAGCAGAATAGTGAAACCCAGTTCTTGTTGCCAACCCCTAGTAGTTAACCCATGTCTTTGTTGAACTGATGATCTCGAGCTAACGTAGAAGACTATTATGGCTTTATTAACTACCGATGTACCCTGTTAAAATGTGATTTAATATCGTCCGTTTACAATGATTTTTGATACCTTTTTGGTCGGTAACTGCGAACTTGAGTAATAGGATAGAAGTAGATCCCTGCCACAGCTCCAGTGACTAGCAATCTTGTCAATTCATTAGTGCTTCCAGTTCATTTTCCATGCTTCTAGTTCTAATTATTATGAAACTTGAAATGGAATTTTCATGGGTTTTCCTCCTTTGTGGCTTTTTTCCAACTTTTTTTGCGTTGTTTTTTTTCTATCATAGAAATTCTTCCTGGGTTGTACATTGGGTCATATATCAATCTGCTGTGAGAGATTACTTTTATTTCCAATCCAAGTATATCAAGCCAAATTAGTTGCTTGTTATTTTCAGAGAACAGCTTTGGCTAGGAATTTCTTGGTCAATACCACTTTCTTCATATTATGTTGTGTCCTTAATGTTGTGCTCTTGAAATACTTGATGCAGAGGTTTCGATGATGAAATGAGAGCAGTGGTTGCAAGAAATCTAGAAGGTAGGGGAATTAATTTGCATCCCAAGACAAATTTGACGCAGGTATTTTCATTTGTGTTGCAATTTTTGTTATTCACATGTTGAAGAGTCTCCATATGTTTCTTTCTGACAACCGGGCTCTAATGAGAATTTTGATTGTTTAGTTGGTTAAAACAGAAGAGGGGATAAAAGTTGTCACAGACCATGGTGAAGAAATAATGGCCGATGTTGTACTCTTTGCCACCGGTAATTCTGAACATTGCTCGTGTTACAGCGTATAGAAATGATTACTTATTGTTGATATACATGTTAACCTACAAAAGACAAGACATTTACTGTATTTGATTCGAATTTTGAGTCTGTCAAAATGGTGCTCCCCATAATTGTAAGGATGTGCTGCTGGCTGGTTGCAGAGTGCAATTTGTTTCTTTCATAGTGCAATTTATTTTGTCGCAATTGTTTATATAATAAAGTTTTCTTTGTTTATAAATACAGGTCGGCTTCCTAACACAAAGAGGTTGAATTTGGAAGCTGTAGGTGTTGAGCTTGACAAGACAGGAGCCATAAAGGTCCCCATCTTTTTCTTCGTCTTATCTTTTACTTTTTTGGTTTTTTGAGATGGCAGATTTCGGTAGTTTGCATGAGGGTCTGAAATGGATACATAGTTTTGAATAGCCGTGCTCATCAGAGGTAGTTAGCTGGAGTCTGTACAGGTTATTTGAGGCCTCATTTCCTATCACTGATCGACGTTGATGTGGAACTTCTGGAAAACGTAGAAATGATTTTTTTTTCCTGTAGTTCTTAGATTAGAGTTATATATCGACATTGATGTGGAACTTCTTGAAAACATAGAAATATTTTTCCCTTTAGTTCTTCGATTAGAGTTGTATATTCCCCCTTCCACCCCCCCCCCCCCACCACACACACACACACAACCAAAACAAACAACAACCAATAGCTTAACCCCTTAGGCTTGCATTATTTGTTGGTGGAGGAGGGTTGTTGCCAGCTGGTAGGTTGGCTAGGATACTTGGTCTTTATACTCTTTTATCCTGTCTCCTCTCTTATTCTATTATCATTTATGCTCTCTGCATGAGTGGCTTCATTTTCTAACAGAAAGCTGTATGTGATTCATGTATGTTGGCTTTGAAGAGATTCAATGACGTTTATAATGTGCAAAGGCACTTGTTACATTATTCTGGTCTAGTATGAAAGCAAATGGTTATTTAGTATGGTTTGTTTTGGGATCACCTGTAGTGTTTGCAAATTTCTTATTCTCCTTCCATTCGTTCATGCTGTGATGAACATACCATCCAAAGTTTAAATGTCATTGAGGTGTCCCATCCTTTTCATTTTCTCTTTCAGGTTGACGAGTATTCTCGCACAAACATCCCAAGCATATGGGCCATTGGCGATGTCACAAATAGAATGAATCTTACTCCTGTGGCTCTTATGGAAGGAACCTATTTTGCAGTGCGTGCTCATTTGTACCTTCAGTAGTTATCAATTTTGAGTTTGCATTTGCTTTCTTATGAACTCGACATTTCAATATTAATGGTTATGTACTTTAGTAATTTCATTTTTTTCAACATGTTCAATCCTTTCTTTTGCCTGCAGAAAACTGCTTTTGGTGGGCAGCCTTCCAAACCTGACTATAGCAATATACCTTGTGCTGTGTTCTGGTACAATTTTTGCTCTTCTAGCATCTGTGTGATGATTCCTTTCTTTCCTCCCTTGTGTAATTTCCTCAGACGTGAGAATCTCACGTCTTTAGAGTTATATATAGTTTTGAAACTGTTCTTGGTGCAATTGTGGTATTTGTATTCATATTCGGAGCATGTAAAGATCTACAATATGACTTTGGCTGGGGTTGAAAGTTACTAAAGATTCTTCCTAGTACATTTTTCTTTTTCTCACTGTTGGATTACTATGCACAGACTACTTGGTACTATTCATCTCAGTCCCCTGGGTTTCACTTTCTTTTGTATCACCCTCAATTTTTTTTTTGCTAGTGACACTTTTTACAAAATATGTAAGGTTGAAACCATTAATCATAAATCATTATGTTTTTAGTATTGTTTCTCATGCATGCCGAAGGTTTTTTTTTCAGTTGTATTATTTAAGTCTTCATGTGAACCAACTTTGTTTATCCTTTTAGTTGGAATTTTTTGTCCTGTTGTTAATTCTTGTCTTCTGTCACTTCACAGCATACCAGCTCTTTCTGTAGTTGGACTCAGTGAGGAACAGGCTATAGAGCAAGCAAAGGGTGATGTTTTGGTTTTCACGTCAACATTCAACCCTATGAAGAACACTGTCTCGGGGTACGTGATCTGATTAGATAGTTATATTAGCTTAAAGGGAAAGAGATTACCTTCTCGGTGAAATCTAATGGTTTGTGACGCTAGGGTCTATTCTTTTGACAATTCCTCTTAGTTTTGCACTGTCTACAAGTCTTTGGCATCTGTGAAAAGAAAACATGATTCAGGCTTCCGCATGAGGTCAACATTCTCCTTTCCATACTTTTGATAAGCCAAAACATGAGATGAAAAGTACAATACTTAAAACATTCTTGTTTTAATGCCCAACTCTCTAGTTACGCTAGGCAGTATCTGAAGGTAGGTGCCTATCATTCAGAATCCTGACATCTATATAATATTAAAGTTGTAAAAACTATTGCAGCTGGATTTACTGATCTAGCATTCCTTGATTGAGAAACACACGAAAGTAAATAGAAGTGCTTCTTATAGCGTGTGTTTTTTATCCTACACGTAGGAAATATAGTATCCTGGCTGGATATTCATGTAAATACAAATTACCATTGCCAATTTTCGATCAATCTATAATCTCATCTCTTTTGATTGGCTTACACTTTGTTTTCTCCTTGCAATTGTCATTTGTAATCATGGCTTTTGTGATCAATCTATAATCTCATCTCTTTTGATTGGCTTACACTTTGTTTTCTCCCTGCAATTGTCATTTGTAATCATGTGTTTTCACAAAAGCCAAGGGCTGTATCATAACTACAGATTGAGATCTTTCATCAAGTTTGTCCGCTATATTAGGGCATTGGACAGTTTTGTTAGCTATAGGGTATTAGGCTCCCAAAATTGGTTCATTTATATCATGCATCTGAATTAGATAATTGATTCCATTTCCGTTATGGAATGGTTGGTTCGATGTACTGTTATCATTCTTGACTAGAATATTCCATTTACGTTATGGAATGTATTCTTGTCTCTGGAATTCCATTTGACACTTCACATTCTGTCTGTAGACGGCAAGAGAAGACGATTATGAAGCTTGTTGTTGATGCTGAGACAGATAAAGTTCTTGGAGCATCCATGTGTGGGCCGGATGCTCCTGAGATTATGCAGGTATTGGTTGTCTCTGTTCACTGTTCCATCAAGTTATTGAACATATAGGTTTCATGCATCATTCCTTAGTTCACATGGAACTTGATGGTTCTATTTCTGTATTTATCTAGATCATCAGTAGAGTATGATAGTGAGGGGAACCTTGAGCACCAAAAGAAATAAATTTCCTCAGGTTTCAGGATTTGTATTTTATTGAAAAAGTTCTCTAGCCCCATATTTGCATACGATTTAGGATCAGCAAAACAAATAGCTTTTATAGTGTCCTTTCGCAGATGATAGAAACAGCGCATGGATTTAGGCTTCCACTTTGACTTTTGATTATAATGATTGAAACTTCCACGTATATTGTCTTGCATGGCCTGTCTGGATCTATGTTATCCGAAGGAAATAATTCACAAAGTTTTCAAGCCTGTCTGGATCTATTGTCTTGCATGGCCTGTCTGGGTCTAGATCTTTTGGAAGAAGTGTACAAAAGCCATAGTGCGCCTAGAGATGTGTTTTAAGTGGACAATTTTGAAAGTACAATGTGTTCCATTATTTGTTCATCACTTGAGCTAAGTAGATCTTGATGGTGTACACTTTCGAAGCTGACCCCTATCATAGAACAATTTAGGGTATGTGAAGTACTTCGATCTCCTTACCAGTCGTCGTACTGGAACGAGTGCGGAGTACTGCGATCTCGTTCCCAACTGTCGTAGCAGAACGATTCACGCTCTAGTAACCTAGCTCTGAATGTTGTTGTCTTGTGGAAAAAATGCCTGAATTTCTCAAGAATTAGGGACAAATTCTGCTTTGGCAGATCCCATTGTATCTCAACTCTCACGTAGGATATTCCTCCAGCACTGCTTGTAGTAGTTGTTATTGTTTTGTACTTTCGCCAATATCCATATACGCAGCATCTGATGCTTTTTGGCATATCCTTTTCAGGGCATTGCTATTGCTCTCAAGTGTGGAGCAACTAAGGCACAGTTCGATAGCACGGTAAGCTGATCTTGACTCTTCCGATCTAGATGGATAAGAAACTTGACGATACCTGCTTATTTCAACCCATTTTCCCCCTACCTTCATATACGTTTAATCTGTCATCTGTTGGAGGTTTACACTGCTCATGCATGAGCTGTAGGCTCGATATTCTTGGTAACAATGTCTAGATTTTGAAGGAAATAAATTGTCCAAGGCGTGAAGAACATAGAAGAGTAATAATACAAATTCTATGTATTCAGCCACACAATTTCGCCAACACGTTTGTTTGTGCTTGTAGATATACGTTTTTGGAAAACATCTAGAAGGAATCGTGTAGCTCACCCAAGTGATTGCAAGACGACTTATTTTAGTTTGATTTCACACACACGTGCATGCACACACTAGTAAATGATTTTGTGTGCTTTCTTGATTCTTAAATACTGACCGTTATGCGTCGACTCTTCACTACCCTTGCTGCTAGTTTAAACACTCGTGAAACTACCCATTGTTAACATGCCTTCGTAATTTTTTTTTCTTTTCGCTGGATGATAGGTGGGCATACACCCTTCTGCCGCGGAGGAGTTTGTGACTATGCGCTCAGTGACGAGGCGTGTTACTAAACCGAAGACAAATCTCTGAAGATGAACACCTCGGAGAGAATTTCTTCTGTTATTGTGATAGGCACCCCGGAGACGAATCACTGAAGATTAACACCTTTGAGAGAGTTTCTTCGGTTAGTGTGATAGGTACTCCTGGAAATTTGTTTCATATGAACTGAACACACACAAAACTGGAGACAAGAATCGTGGAAAGTTCATCTTGTTTTTGAAGTATATGTCTATCTACCATCATGGGTAGGAGTATTTTGAGGCCAATTTGGCCTGACTAGATTACTGAATATCGAATTATTCTGTTATGAAGATTTTTGTGGAAATAAAATAAGATTGGACCAAATTATTGGTTTGAATTTTTAAGCACATTAAATGCAAATGTTGGAATGGAAATGAGAATTTTCTCTCTCGAGTTCAAAATTCAAGAAACGGCGTGCATGATTATTCTGCAATTTCAACATGAAAACAGGCAAGATTTAACAAATATGAGTCACGTCCAATGGGTGATGAAGTTAATAGGAAACTAAATAATTTAGGTCAAATGGGATGGATAATGCTTACGGCCAATTTAACTTGCAATTATGGTTGATTAACTACTTCAGGTGTTTGGGAGTCATGGTTTTATATTTTGTCTTCCATTGTTTTTTTATTTTTGGTGTTTGGTTACAACTTCTAGAATGCATTCTTGTATTCTGTGAAATGAATTAGAGAATGCATAATTTTATAATTACCTTCGGAAGAGATTTTTTAATTTTCTACATATATTTATACACTATTATTCTATAAAATTTGTATATTATTATTTAAGAATTTTTATAAATTCTTATTATATTTAAATACCTATAATTTACAATCTAGAATATAAAATTTAAAAATATATGGTTTTCAAATACTTCCTCAAATAACTTTACTCAATTAGAATAAATGTATCTTAAAAATGAACCAATTCAAATATTTTAAATCTTAATAGTTGGTCAATTTCAAATAGGGATCCTATTTCACTTATTATATCGCTAATTTTTTTGGCTGGGTAAAAAATAATTCATTAATTTTTGAAGATGATTAGAAAGATTAAAAAGACTACTAACTAGACAACATCAGAAAAGGTTACTTGAAACCCAACTAGTTTAGCTCTTGAGGACCCAACAATCATATGCCGCTAGCAACTTTAAAGGAAAAACAAAGATGCCGAGGCACCAACCAGAATTAACACCAGGAGTTTTGGATAGGCTCAAGCTTATACACTGAGAAATACAAACAAGAAGCTAACCAACACAAAAACCAGACCAGTGCATGATCACCAATTGGAGAAGAAAAGATAAATCATAACACTGACCAACCTTCCTTACCACCCATCAACAGCCTATAATTTGCCCTTCATACTGCAGATTATACATCTCCTGTTGAGTCATTGTGAACCTCCCTTGAGTCCCCTTTGTTGAAACTTCCCTGCACTATCAGTATAAAAATATACCATTTGCAACCAGAAACTACAGCCCCCACCAGTTCAATACACTCCTTACTTATCCTTGTCCTGCCCCATCAGTATTTTAGGAAAATTTTCCATCTTTCAGAAAGCCTCAAAACTCCTCTTCACATCCTACACATTGTATGGGGCTAATGGGGAATTTATTCAGAATCCAAAAGCCAACTCTCATTGTTGCCAAATCAACTACCTCTTCCTTGACCAGAGATTGATTTTTGAAGATGACTTCATTCCTAATCTTCCAAATGGACCATATGCATATAATGTTACAAGCCAACATGACTTCTGAAAAAGGTACTAACTTATGCTAGATATATCATATGCTATTTGAAACGAGAATAAAAAGCATAACACGCATATACGTGGAAAACCCCTAAAAGGGTAAAAATCACGGGAAGAAATCAATCACTAAAAATAACCGTTTGTGCGATCACAAAGAAACCTATACTCACAACTATGACTCCTCACAATTGTTCCCAGGTTGATTTGCCGAATCCACGTTCACCGGACCGTGATTGATTTACTTCCGCCTTGAATCTTCAAGTCTTACTTTGATCGAGAACAAGAACTCACCATTCAGTTCTTCAGCCGTCGTCTCCTTCAAAAAACCCTAGATATCCTTCTCGAAATCGGTGTAGAACTCAGAACCCTAATCTGGGTTTTATAGACGAACCGGAACAGTCGCTTGAGCGACCAACATGTCGCTGGAGCGACTTCACTGTCGCTAGAGCGACCAGTGTCGCTTGAGCGACTTTACATGAATGAGAACGAATACAAATTAAATTAATTTCTTCCACTTGCCTAACACAGACACTTTCTAGAAAATTAAAACAACCATTAATGAATTAATACGACGAGTGGCACAGTTGTTTTGGTAGGTAGACCGGAAGTTCCAATTCAATAGTGACGAGTAGTGACGATGAAGCTTACAACTTCTCTAGTTTCCTGAACCTGCAGCATCTCCACATGGTAAACAATTATCTGATGTTTTGTGAGCAAACCCAACAGACATTCCACCATACCATCATAGCAGACCATACTTCCTAAGTAAACTGACAATGAAGAAACAAATGGTGGGAGGTTTCAATACCCGAAGAGCAAAATGGGCATATTTGATCCTCTGCTGTAATAAGTCCTCTTCTGAATAAAAGGTTTTCAAGCAACGTTTGATGCCTTATGTGTTGTGAGCAATGTTATTTATCTCGATCCCGGTACCACCCCGGTCTATTCCGGATTATTCTGAGTTGTTCCGGCTTGTTCCGGGTAATACTGGTCGGTATCGTACATGTCCGTAATATTTTTTTAAAAAATTCAATTAATGATTTTTAGGTAATGAGACATAAATTGAGACTACAACTATCCTATTTTATATTTAGTGATTTATTTTTAAGTTATGAGGTTTTATTTATTTTATATATGTAATACATTTTTTGTTAAAAAATATTATTTAAAAAAATATATATTAATTTTAGTAATAAATTTGAAATAGTACGCTGATACACATCGGTACCGGTATGTACCGTACCAGTAACAAAATCAGTACGTTGGCCAATACGAGATTGATAACTTTGATTGTGAGTTTGAATGAATAAGAATAGTGCATTTTGTTGTATAGAAACTGTCTTCGGAATGTGAACGTTGACGATAAAATCTACTACAAATGCAAGAAAACAAAAAAAACCTTCGAAACGCGTTACGATATCGCTTTCCTAAAGACAATATTTGCCTCCACTGGATGGTGTGCATCGGGTTACAGCAAACCTGCTTTCAAAATACAACGAAAATAAATTTGTGTTCTTTCCGTTTACGATATCTGCATAGTAAAAATAAAGAAGAATCAGAAAATCACCAAGTGTTGTTTCTGCAGAATAACAATACTTGGACTAAATGCTTCCAAATATAAGAATTTTTTGAGAGAGAGAGAGTGCGCAAAATTCAAGTAAATCTAATTATGTTGGAAAAAATTTGTATTTATAGATCGTATAAGAGTACAATTCAAAAATCCTAATTTTTTCATCTATATATGCAATAAAAAAGTTGCAACTTTTTAATTAATACAAGTTACAATTTTTAATTCACAACTCTTAACGTATAGTTGCATTTGAATAGTCACAACTATCCAGTTAGTAAAAGTTACAATTTTTAGTGTAATACTACAATTAAACATAACTATTCAAATAGTCACGCCTTTAACAATTAGACAAATCTCTTATAAGTCACAACTTTTAATGTAACATTACAATTAAATAGTTACAACAATGCAAGTAGTCATGTCTTTAATAAATAGACACATCCTTTAATTTGAATTCTAAAATTAATTTTATAACCTCTAACTTTAATTCACACCCTCTTGGATAGGGTCACACCTAAATGTCCACCAACTTTAATTCACACACTTTGAATAGGGTCACACCCAAATATCTCTCAAGTTCCCAATGCAAGTATTTGAAGAACAAGAAAGGTTTTATAAAAAATACCAAAATATAAATCTATTTATTTTAAAAATTCCTAACACGTTTGAGTATTGTGCGTTGTGATTGCTTTATAACTCCTCTCCCACCGTCAACACTAATGTGTTTTTTCTCAAGCAAAAGAGAAATTTATTAATTTTCGAATAAGAATATGTACAAAGATTAAAAATATTTCGAGGAAGATGACATCATAACAGAGAAAAATCAAATCCTAACTAGTTTAGTACTCGAGCCTCTGACGACCACAAGTCACTCGAAACCCAAGGAGACAACAATGGTTGGCAAGGAACCCATTAGAACGACTGATAGAAACTTGGACAAGCAAAAGAGAAATACTAGTTAGGATTGCTTTATAACTCCTCTCCCACCGACAATACTAATCTGTTTTTTCTCAAGCAAAAGAGAAATTTATTAATTTTCGAATAAGAATATGTACAAACATTAAAAGTATTTGGAGCAAGATGACATCGTAACAGAGAAAAATCAAATCCTAACTAGTTTAGTACTCGAGCCTTTGACAGCCACATGTCACTCGAAACCCAAGAAGACAACAATGGTTGGTGACGGGGGTAAAACGTAATTGAGAAAATACCTTTTACTCCCCAGGCTTATTCCAGAATTCGGCCGAGACCGAATAACATTTCCAGAGGCACGTGCCGATCACGTGTGGTAATGGCCGACACGAGAAGTGCCGATCACGCCCATATTTGGGTAACAGAATCAAGTACGGAGGATGCCGACCTGAGAAAGGCGGACTCAAGTGTTGCCGACCTGAGAAAGGCGGTCAGGATTACGGGCAGCCCGAGAAAGCGACTGATAACCGTATTTCCGAAAAGGAAACAGAATCATAGATGGGGTGGGGTCCTGTGGGATCTTGTCGGATTCAGTTACAGATGTGACCCCCACGTCCCATCAGAGGACACTCCGCCAGAGTGGAGCCCTAAGAGAATTGGGGCATG
The DNA here is from genome assembly GCA_019985065.2 of Arctostaphylos glauca. Lineage (NCBI taxonomy): Eukaryota > Viridiplantae > Streptophyta > Magnoliopsida > Ericales > Ericaceae > Arctostaphylos > Arctostaphylos glauca. The sequence continues at coordinate 25,316,066 of JAHSPW020000010.1, read as the reverse complement.
ACTGGAGGCCCAAAGAGAATTGGGGCCCAAGAAAGTCCAGATGGAGTTAGGGCACCAGGGAAATCTATAAATACACCCTCAGATGACGAATTTGAGGTACGCAAAAATACCCCAGAGTTTTCTTTCGCTGATAGAGAATATCAGCTTACAGTTAACTTTTTCCCTGTGAGATTGTGCCTGACTTAATCATCGGAGTGTTCTCCTGCCACAGCGGCAGAGGACTCTTTGACAGATTATTCTTTTGCAGATCACAGGTACACATACTGAGAGAAGCACCATTTCGGCTGGATAGTGAATCTCTAGCTTTCCGTCCCGATTTTCTAAATCAACCCACTTACAATTGGCGCCGTCTGTGGGAAAGTTAAAGATTCATGGCTGAGATGTCAAGAAAAGACCAGGGGAAGGAACGTGATGTGAAGGGGAGATCAAGGTCCCCCCCTCCAGTTCCGCACAAAACGAAGGGCCCTAGAAGGGAGATTCCGAGGGTCCCTCCACCAAAAATAGTAGGGGAGCAACCTGGAGAACATGTGTTGCTTCCCACCATCCCGCTATCTGCCAATACGTCGGGAGCTCCCGCGCTACCCACGCCGTTGCATCTGGAGCAACGCCCAGATCGTCCGCGAGAAGCGGAACGGTCAAAAAACAGGGATAGATCCCAGACTCAATCCCGGAATGAGGGAGGGAGAGAATCCCGAACTCATGAACGGTCCCGCCGAGACGAAGAACGTGATAATGCCGATCGGATCCGAAGGAGGGATCAAGAAGTAGAAGACATGCGCCGCTACATACGACGCATGGAGAGAGAAAACCAAACTCTCCGTAAACACAGAGATTCAGTCCGCCAGTCGGTATCTAGATACGACGAGCGCTCTGAGACTGGGCCGTCTCGGCAGGGCAGTCGACATGAAGCCAGCAAAAGGCCTCGAGGAGGAGAAAGGCAGGTGGGGGCTTCATCGCACAGAGGCGGACCGCCTCAGGAGCGGCCGCCTCCCGACATGAGGGAATGGCTGAATCAGAGGGCAGAATCAGCCCCAGACGCCCAGCAGAAGTTTCCAAACCAGCCTCTGCCGCCATTGGTTCCACCGACCGACATGAGAGCTTGGCTAAATCAGCAGCTGGGACTCAACCGTCCAGAGGACGACGCAAACCACAAAGAACTACAGCAGCTGGCAGTGTCGCCACTGTCAGTTCAGATAGAAACGGAGGACTTACCCAGAAAGTTTGTCCCTCCGAAATTCACAATTTATAATGGACGAACGGATCCGATGACTCACATCAAAGGATTCGTGAACTCCATGATGATCTATGTGGGCCAAGACAGCCTCTACTGCAAGGTGTTTTCACTGAGTTTGGGAGAGATAGCCCTGAATTGGTTTCAGGCTCTGCCGCCGAGATCAATTACAAGCTGGAGGCAACTGGCGGATCAGTTCCTCAAAAGATTTGTGGCTAACCGAGCACAGAAAAAATACGTGAACACGCTTCTGGCCTTGAGAAAAGGACCAGAAGAGGATCTCAGGCAGTACGCCAGCAAGTACTGGGCCACCTACAATGAGATCGGGGACTGCACAGAGGCCTACGCCGTGGAATCCTTCAGGCTGGGATTATCTTACCGAGATCGGCTCAGAGAGTCTCTCACCATTGATCCCCCAAGCACCATTGCCGACTTGATGAGCAGAGTCGAGAAATACGCCAAGTTTGAAGATGAAATCCGCCGAGACAAAGAGCGGCCAGCAGCAAAGGCGTATCGGAATGCGGTAATGGTGCCCGAAGCCAAGAGGCCTAGAGTTGAGGTGGCCGAAGTGTCACAAGCACCGAAGGAGCGAAAGCCACCGGGAGCTCAGGCGTATAAAGCTATACGCACGGTTTTCAACACCCCGATCTACCGGATGATTTATCCTTTGAAGAACGAGCCTTTTTGGAAGTGGCCAGCTGGGTCGGGAGAGATGGTGAAGCGTGACCCGAGCATAGATTGGTGCAGCTATCACCGGAGAAACGGCCATATGACAGAAAGATGCAAGGCGCTTAAACTGTTCCTAGAGGAACTAGTTGAAGCCGGGCATCTCCGACGTTTCGTGGCCGAACAAAGGCAACAAGTGGTTCAACCGGAGCCGATGGAAGCCGAATCCTCTGAGGAAGAGGTGATGGTAACTGGGACCGTGCACGTCATACACGCTGCAACCCCAGTTCTGGATGAGAGGGAAGTTCGGCTCCAACGCCGCCGAGACGGGCACGAACATCATATACAACATCTCGGGCAGAAGAGGAAAGAGCCCGAGACACAAAAAGAAACAGTCATTTCCTTTTCGGAAAAGGATTTGGAAGGGGTAACACATCCCCATAACGACGCGTTGGTAATTACGCTGCTCCTTGGCACCTTCAACACGGAGAGAATCCTGGTTGACCAAGGCAGCTCAACGGAGATCCTGTACTATGATGCCTTCAAGAAACTCCAGCTGGACAAGGCAGATTTGAAGAAGGCCGACATACCGCTCATCGGTTTCAGTGCAGATGCTGTCTGGCCCTTGGGATCCATTACTATCCCTGTCCGAGCAGGAAAAGTAACATTGGATATGGATTTCCTGGTGGTAGACGTACCGTCTGCTTACAACGCCATCATGGGGAGAACTTGGCTCCACAGGTTGGGGGCAATTCCTTCCACCTACCATCAGATGCTAAAGTTCCCGGGGAAGAAGGGGATTGAATGTGTTCGGGGAAATCAGACAACGGCGAGAAGCTGCTATGTCACATCCATCAAGCACAAACCTAAGGCCGAACATGTGAAGTCCATCGAAGTCCCAGATCGGCCAACGATAGAGGATATCGGGCGCAAGCCGGCCGATCGCGTTGTGGAAGAACTGAAGCAAGTACCGGCTCACGAGACAGATCTAGAGCGGTATTTTTTGATCGGGGCAGAACTATCAGAGCGGGACGAGGAGGCCCTGATCGCATTTCTCAAGGAGCATATAGATGTGTTCGCTTGGACGCCACAGGAGATGCCTGGGGTGAGCCCGGACATCATATGCCATCATCTGAACGTGGATCCTGCCCACAAACCGGTGATGCAAAAAAGAAGAAGACCGGCAATTCAACATGTGGATGCCGTAACAGAGGAAGTAGATCGGCTGCTGGAGGCCGACGCCATCAGGGAGGTGCATTACCCCGAGTGGTTATCCAACACCGTGGTGGTCAAGAAAAAGAATGGCAAGTGGAGGGTTTGCGTGGATTTCACCAGCCTCAACAAAGCCTGCCCCAAAGACAGTTTTCCGCTGCCTAAGATAGATCAGCTGGTGGATGCCACAGCGGGGTATCGGCGAATGAGTTTCCTGGATGCATATCAGGGATATCACCAGATAGCTATGCACGCTCCGGACCAAGAGAAAACGTCCTTCATTACCCCCCGCGGACTCTTCTGTTATAAAGTGATGCCATTCGGCTTAAGAAATGCAGGGGCGACTTATCAGCGTTTGGCAACCCTCATGTTCAAGGAGTTGCTCGGGAAGAGCATGGAGGTCTACATCGATGACATGGTGATCAAAACCCAGGAGGCGGAGTCCCACATAAGCGACCTCGGCAAAACTTTCCAGGTATTGAGAAAATACCAGCTCAAGCTCAACGCATCGAAGTGCGCCTTCGGGGTCAGCTCGGGGAAGTTTTTGGGGCATCTGGTTACACGGAGGGGGATAGAAGCTAATCCCGATCAGATTGTCGCCTTGCAAAATCTACAGAGTCCCCGAACTGTGAAAGAAGTTCAAAAGCTAACCGGGATGGTGGCGGCCCTCAACAGGTTCATCAGCCGATCTTCCGATCGATGTCGGCCATTCTTCCAGCTGTTGAGAAAACAGTCCAAGTATGCATGGGGGGAAGAATGCGAGAAGGCTTTTCAAGAAATGAAGAATTACTTGGCGAACCCCCCGCTAATCATAACTCCCGAGAAGGGAGATGTGTTGACACTTTATCTGGCCGTATCCGAGCATGCGGTCAGTGCGGTTCTATTAAAAAACAAAGATGGTGAGCAGACGCCGGTCTATTATGTGAGCAAGACGCTCCTGGATTCGGAGACAAGATATCTCCCCCTGGAGAAACTGATCCTATCCCTTGTGGTGGCGTCTAGAAAGTTGCAGCACTATTTCCTGGCCCATACGATAGAAGTGCCGACCAAACATCCCATCAGCACTGTCTTGAGAAGAGCGGAACTGTCGGGAAGGGTGGCAACTTGGTCCGTGGAGCTCGGGGAATATGACATCAATTTCCTCCCAAGGACAGCTATAAAAGGACAGGTCCTGGCAGATTTTGTTGCGGAATTCTCCCACGAACCAGAGGAAATTGTCGCTTCAATCTCAGAGGAGGAAATGCCCGAACAGGGGGAAATAGTTCCCGATCAGACGCCTTACTGGAGGTTGTATGTTGACGGGTCATCGTGTTCAAGGGGATCTGGGGTCGGCATCGTGATAGAAGAACCAGATGGGTGTTATTTTGAGCAGTCCTTCCGATTGAATTTTAGTGCCTCCAACAATGTCGCCGAGTATGAGGCATTGATACTCGGACTCAAATGCGCACACAATCTGGGGGCAGAGCATGTGGAAGTCTTCTGTGATTCACAACTGGTTCTCAACCAGCTCAGTGGTGAATATGCCACCCGAGATGAGAGGATGGCTGCCTATGCAGAGAGGGCTAAAGCGGAGTTATCAAAGTTCAAGAAAACGGTGATGACGCACATCAGCTCAAGACAGAACGACCACGCAGACGCCTTGGCATGTTTGGCTTCGGCGATACCCAGAGACAAATTCAGGACTATATACGTGGATTCCATCGAGTACCCGAGCATCGACGTCCCCATTGCCGAGAAGGCTTTGGAAATCGATCTCGGCCCAAGTTGGATGAACCCCATCGTCTCCTACCTCACTGGGGGTACCGTCCCCGAAGACAAAAAAGAAGCCCACAAGCTGCGTATCAAAGCAACACGTTTCTGGCTATCACCGAAGCAGGAACTCTATCGTAAGTCTTACACTGGTCCCTATTTAAAATGCGTACACCCAACTCTGGTTCAGAAATTCCTGTATGAGATTCATGAAGGGATATGTGGGAGTCACGCTGGGGGCAGGTCCATAGCCCATCGTGCTATATCACAGGGATATTGGTGGCCATATATGCAAGAGGACGCAAAGAAATACGTCCAAGTGTGCGAAAAATGCCAAAAATTTGCCCCGATCTCACATCAACCTGCAGCCGATCTGGCACCACTCACCAGTCCATGGCCCTTTGCTCAATGGGGAATGGATATCGTCGGCCCGCTACCCAAAGCAACTGGGGAGAGGAAGTATCTGTTGGTTGCCACAGATTACTTTACCAAGTGGATAGAGGCCGAACCACTGGCTAAAATCACCGAAAAGAACGTCGAGCGATTTGTATGGCAGAACATAATCACCAGGTTCGGCATCCCCTACGCCATCGTCTCAGACAACGGAACCCAGTTCCAAGATAAGTTCAAAGCTTTCTGCTCACAATATCAGATCAAAAACTATTACGCCTCAGTGGCGTACCCACAATGCAATGGGCAGGCCGAAGCTTCAAACAAGACGATATTGGGAGGAATGAAAAAACGACTGGAGAAAGCCAAGGGAAAGTGGGTGGAAGAATTGCCACTCGTTTTATGGGCATACAGGACCACTCCTCGCCGATCTACAGGTGTTACTCCATACTCACTTGCCTATGGCACTGAGGCTGTCATTCCTCTTGAAGTCGGCATCCCGACTCTCCGAACAGAAGTAATGGAGCAAGGTGGCAATGATCAAGCTTTGGCAATAGAGCTCGATTTTGCCGAAGAAAAACGAGATAGGGCCATGATCAGACTTGCCGCCTATCAATCAACTCTGTCAAGAACATACAACAAGAAAGTCCATCAGAGGGAATTCAATCTCGGCGACCTAGTCCTTCGTAAGGTCATGGGAAATACAAAAGATCCAACTGATGGCAAGCTCGGGGCCAATTGGGAGGGTCCATACAGGGTTATTGGCCGACTCGGGAAGGGTGCCTACAAATTGCAGGACCTGGGAGATAAAGAAATACCGAGGACTTGGAATGTCTCCAATCTTAAGAAGTTTTATCAGTAATTTCTTTATTTCAACACTTGTATTTATTTTCGCAGTGAATGAAAGTTCTAGTTTCAATGTTCGAATCAGATATTCAGCGAATTTAGTTTTGTGTTATCCTAGATACTGACGTTCAACACTTGAGAAAAGTTTGAACTTTTGGACATACTTGAGAAGAGTATGTGTTCGCCCGAACAGACTTGAGAAAAGTTTGATCGGCCCCACGCTCGAGAAGAGTATGCGCATCCAGCATGTTTGAGGAAAACATGTTTGGGCCTAAGTACAGGATACGTAGCCGAACATACTTGAGAAAAGTTTGTTCGGCTCAGTACCTGAGGAAAATTCAATACTTGAGAAAAGTTCTGAATTACCAAACAAACTCAATAAAAGTTCATATTTTAAGGGAAGAGTTCGCATTTGCAACAAGACAAGAATTGCCGAGAAGAAGTCCAAGTTGTATTCATTTCATATGGATTACAGGAAGAAAATAGAGGAATGGACATAAAAAGACTTAAAGAAAACAAAAAGAAAATGTGGAAATCCTTCAGACGATCTCCACTTGGTCATCTTGAGCTCGGCCCTCTTCAGCAGCAGGGTCCCCCCCGACAACATCGACTTCATAGTCCTCGACGGTAAGGTCGGCTCCATTGGTCTCGGTCTCGGGGAGAGGCTCTTCTTCGTCGGGAAGATCAGAGGAGTGGGGAATCTCCTTGAAAAGGGGCGAGTCGGCAGCCATGTTGCAAGCCCTCAGCGCGGCTTTCCAACCCAACGCCAGGAACTCCTCCTGCAGCTCGGGGATCTGATTGTTGAGGATGTCCTCAGCGGCTTCTTTCATCCCGAGCTTACGAGCCCTCCTTGCCTCCTCGGCCAGTTCTTCGGCATGCTTTGCCGCGAGATCGGTGACCCTCTTCTTTTCCTCTGCCATCTCTTCGGCATGCTTAGCCTTGACAGCAGTGAGTTCGGCTACAAGATCGGCAGCCTTCTTCCTCTCTTCAGATAGGAAGTACTCCGAGGACTTAGCCTGCTTGGCCATCTCTCGGGCCTCCTTCTTGAAGTTATCAGCCTCGTCCCGGGCAGTGGAGAACTTCAGTTTGAATTCCCTCACTTCGGCCTCAGCCTTATTCAGTTTCTCTGCCCGGTCCTGAGCCTTCTTCATGCCAAGCATGGATTTCTGGATCGCCTGCAGCATTAACATCAGAGTTATAACAAGCACAAAGGAATTTGCAGACTTTATTACCGAGATAAGAAACTTACGAAAATATTGTGCGCGATCGTCAGCCGAAGCACGGCATGATCTTCCTCGTCGGCGTAAGGCTCTATGTCCTTCGGCAGCATCAGGGCCTCGGCCAGAGCCATGGTAGTTCCCAGATCTCGGACCGTGTCAGCGGCCGTGATAGGGGTCGTACCATTTATCAGCAAAGGAGGAGGCCAGGTCCCGGCTTTCTCGGGAACCTTTGATTTGCCCTTCTCCTCGGAGGGACCAGCCTGGTGTGCCTTCACCAGTTTCCGCCTCTTCCGGTCGGCATTGGCGGTTTCGGCATCGGAGGGAGGGAGACTCGGCAGCTTCTCACCCTCGTCTGGCTTCCTCTTAGCCAGGACGATCCCAGAAGGTTTCTTCGCCTGCAGGGGAATCGGCACCTTCTTTGCCTCGGTGGGAGTCGGCACGACCCCAGAAACCTTCTTTTCCGACGCGGCAGCAGTTTTCCTCAGCCTTATCATGTCCTTCAGGCTCGGCATGTCGGGATTTGCAGACATGACTTCGGCTTCCGTATCCTTCTCTTCCTCGGCTCCCAGGGTAATCCGAAGCGGAGACTGCGTCCTTTCAGAAGAAGATGAGGATAAGGATGAGGATGAGGATGAGGATGAGGATGATTCGGCCACAGCAGCAACCGTGACTCGGCTGGGCTCCCGGAGATACGGCAAGGGAACACCTTCGGGGACAGCAACCAAAGACGTCTCTGCCACCACCTCGGCAACGTACTTCTTCTCCTTGATATAACCCTTGTAAGACGGGTTATATCGAAGCAGTACTTCGGCGGCTCTCGGTTCGGCTTGGCCTTCAACGCCTTTGTACTGAAGAACTTTTTTCAGATCTTCTGGATGTGTAGCCTGCGAAGTCCGACCGCGATTGGCGTTTGAAGCTGCAAATGAGTAAACAGACAGTCAGAAGCTATAGATCGGCAATACTGAAGAAATAAAAACAAAGGAGAATGGGTGACAAACGGGGTTTCCCGAATCTGCGGGGAACAGGGAGCCTCTTGTGCTCGGGCTCGTCGGCAGAAAATTCCCAGTTTCCCGAGACGATGAGGAAGTCGTCGTCGTTCCCCCTATTCGAGTCAGGGAGGTTCGTTACTATCTTCTCTCGGCCTCTACGGGACTTCAGATACCATCTATCATCTTTTTTATAGACCATATCGTAGTTATAGTTTATGTCCCAAAGATCTAAGTTCGTTTGGCACAGTTCGTTCAAACGAACTATGCCCATGACTATACGGTACGAGTTTATGGATATCTGCATAGGATTCAGCCGATACCACGACAGAACCCTACGCAGTAAAGGGTGGAGGGGGAACCTAACCCCACCCTCAATGACAGCCATAAGAGGGATGTGGATGGAGTCCTCATCCCGAATCTCAGGATGAGTCTCGGGTTTGTTAATCTCTACATACACATCGTCTGGAATCTGGTACTGCCTACGAAACTCTGCTATCCGCGCCGGAGAGGTGAAGTGTTTCCTAAAAATCCCCATACTCAGAGAATGAGTGAGGAGGAAGCAGGAATGAGAAATGAAGAAAAGAAAAACGACGACACAGGAGGCAGACTTACAGAGTATGGGGGAAGAACAGTAGCAAGAAGAGAAATGAAGAAGACAAAGTTTGGGATTTATAGGGTTCTGTGTGGGTAAATCCGAATCGTCACACGTGATAAACCCCAACCGTCGGATCCATTACTCCTGGACCAATCGGTGCAGCGCGTTTGAGATACTGAAGCGCCATGTCAAAACACGCGCAGAAAAGGCGCGTCGGACTTTAAAGAGGTACAAACCAACGGTCACGTCGCATTTATGGTGGACAGAGCACGCCCCCAAAACGTGCCAGACACGGATGAGAATCCCTTATATCGACACAAAGGTCATCATGAATATGCTTTATAGCGTCGGTTACTCTGCCACGTCGGTTCGAAGTAACCGAAGCTAGGGGGCAAGGGGAACACAGCCGAACAGACTTGAGAAAAGTCTGAGAAGATTCAACGCTTGAGAAAAGTTTGCAATCATGACGAACAGACTTGAGAAAAGTCTGAGAAGATTCAACGCTTGAGAAAAGTTTGCAATCATGCCGAACAGACTTGAGAAAAGTCTGAGAAGATTCAACGCTTGAGAAAAGTTTGCAATCATGCCGAACAGACTTGAGAAAAGTCTGAGAAGATTCAACGCTTGAGAAAAGTTTGCAATCATGCCGAACATGGCTTGAGAAAAGCCAGAGAAAGTTTAACACTTGAGAAAAGTTTGGACCTCAGAACATGCTTGAGAAAGGTATGTGTTTAAAGCCTAGCTACAGGTTAAATAGCCGACATGGCTTGAGAAAAGCCAGAGAAAGTTCAACACTTGAGAAAAGTTTGGACTCCAGAACATGCTTGAGAAAAGTATGTGTTTAAGCCTAACTACAGGTTAAACAGCCGACATGACTTGAGAAAGGTCAGAGCCAATTCGACACTTGAGGAAAGTTAGAACACCCGAACAAACTTAAGAAAAGTTTGAGGAGACTCATCATTTGAAGTCTGAAACTGATTTAGATAATTCACTACTTGAGAAAGGTATGTAAAGCAGATAGAGACAAAAGGAGTCATAACAATTTCATTTAATTCTTGAAGTCGGGTTACATATGAGTTGCAAAAACTCGAGTTACAGAAAAGAAAGACATAAACAAAATCCTAAGGCGCAACATCGGCAGCCTGAACTATAACTACGTCCTCATCGGCAGACTGAGGTTGAGCAGCAGGGACACCAGCAATGGCAATCTGGCCTGCCTCTCCTTCACCAGCTGCAGCCTGGCCCTCTTCTTCGGTTTCGGACGCCATGACCTCCAGTTGGGTAACAGACGGAACCCTGGAGTACATAGAGGAATCAGACGGAACTAGGGCGGCTTCCAGGGCAGCTTTCCAGCATTTCTTGACGAGATCGGCCTGGAGCTCGGGCAACTGGTTCGCCAAGAAGTCGGCTGCAGCATCCATCATGCCCCTGGAGTAAGAAGCCTTCAGCTCGGCTGCATGCCGATTTTGAAGATCGGCTATCTGATCCTCCAGTTGGGAAGACCTCATCTTCTCTGTGTCGAGCTGGGATTGAACATCTCTAAGCTTGAGATCGGCGTCCTTAGCCTTCTGCCGGTAAGAGGCCACTCTCTCTTGAAGTCTGAAGCACAAGGCATTGGCATTCTTCAGCTCCGACTCCATAGTGGCGTACCGAGTCTCCAAATCCTGAAAGCGGCTCAGACACAGCATAGATTTTTGCGCAGCCTGTAACAAGATCGGGAAGTCAGAAGGCAGATATGAAATCGCAAGTAAAGGCAAACCGAAAAACAACCAAGACAAAACACTTACGAAAACTTCGTGGGCCATCACAGAACGCATCAAAGTCGGGAGATCGGTGCCTACGTAAGGCTCGATATCTTTCGGCAACATCAACGCACCCGTCAGGGTTTGCGTGACGGCGAGGTCTTGCGCCGAGTCGGCGACAGTGATGGGATCAATCCCATTCACCAGCAAGGAAGGGCGCCATGGGGCAGCCCCCTCAACAGCTTTTGCCTTCTCGGCCGTCTTGCTCTTCTTCGGCAAGTTCGTTGCAGCTGGAACTTCCTGAGGAGGGTCCCTTGGTTTCCGCTTCAGAATGAGCGGAACATCATCTGAAGCCTCGCCAGATGCTGAGGTCGGTGGCATCCTCTGCGAGCTCGGGCCTACTTGAGGGTTTTTCTTCTTCTGTTCCCGAATCATTTCACGCAGATTCGGAATATTGGGATCTCGTGCCATTTGGTCGGGAATTTGGTCGACTTCCTGGTCGTCTCCTGAGTCCCAGTTGCAAGGCGAATCGAAAGAGCTGTGGGCGGAGTCAAACGAAATCAGAAAGTTCCCGACGTCAGCAACTGTTACCGGTTCCAGTAGCCGAGCTTCGGAAGGCGGAATGTAGTTCTGAATATCGGCACCAACGACGTCGGCGTCCGGGATGGATTTTTTGCTGTATCCCCGGTAGCTCCCAATGTATCCGAGAAGCACTTCGGGTGATCGGGCCCAGCTGCTGCCGAAGGATCCTGTGTATCGGGCGACCTTCCTTATCTCGTCGAGCTTTATCGCCTGTCTGTTTCGGAACTTATTGGCGTTGGTGGCTGCATGATAGGACGGGAAAAACAGTCAGTATCAAAATATGTTCGGCATCAGAAAGAAAAAGATATGGAATTGAAAGACAAGGTCGGGGTACTAACGGATGACTCCAAACCGGGTCGGGATATGGAACTTGGGTTTTTCAGGCTCATCTCGGCCAATCTCCCAGTTGCCAGCAACGATGAGGAAATCATCGTCGTTACCACGGCTGGAGTCCGTCAAATAAGTAACGATTCTCTCCTCATTTGGTCTGTTCTTCAAGTAGTAGGTGTTAGGGCCTTTCCTGACCATGTCATAGCAAAACTGGATCTCCCGAAATCCTACGTTGGTTCGGTTCAGTCTATTTAATTCTACAATACTATGGATAATCCTATATGTGTTGACGGAGATCTGCATCGGGTGGAGCCGGTATCCACAGAGCACTTCACGGAGAAGGCGATTGAGTGGAAACCTAACCCCGCCCTCAAGAACCGCCATCAATGGGACGTGAAGGATGTCAGGGTCGTTCCCATCCCGGGCGGTATCCGGCTTATTAAGTTCGATGGCAACATCGTTGGGGATGTTGTACCGTCGCCGGAAATTTGCCATTTTTTCCGGTGTGTCAACTAAATTCCTAAAAATCCCCATTACAGAAAGCAGAAAGGGATGAAAGGTCAAGAAAAAGAGGGAAAACCTAAGGTTCTGGTTGAAAAGAACTTACTACAGCGGGTGAACTCTCTCTCTGGTGTGAAGACAGTGGAAGATTGCAGAAGAAAAGTGAAAAAATGAGAACAATCGAGCATTTATAGGGAGGGGAGTCAAACAGATAAGACCCTAAGCCTCCCCCAATGAAAACGCTCCAGATACGAGGCACGCGCAGAAGGCACGTGGCTTCGAAAGCCATAAAGCCTGCTGCACGCCTCATCAGACTTTAATGCGATACCAGAGGCTTGCGCGTGACGGTTCAGAAACCATCCGATCGAGAATAACAAAGGACGCCATGAGTGCAGTACATAGCCTCGACTACTTCGCCAAGACGGTTCAAAGCAGCCGAAGCTAGGGGGCAATTGACGGGGGTAAAACGTAATTGAGAAAATACCTTTTACTCCCCAGGCTTATTCCAGAATTCGGCCGAGACCGAATAACATTTCCAGAGGCACGTGCCGATCACGTGTGGTAATGGCCGACACGAGAAGTGCCGATCACGCCCATATTTGGGTAACAGAATCAAGTACGGAGGATGCCGACCTGAGAAAGGCGGACTCAAGTGTTGCCGACCTGAGAAAGGCGGTCAGGATTACGGGCAGCCCGAGAAAGCGACTGATAACCGTATTTCCGAAAAGGAAACAGAATCATAGATGGGGTGGGGTCCTGTGGGATCTTGTCGGATTCAGTTACAGATGTGACCCCCACGTCCCATCAGAGGACACTCCGCCAGAGTGGAGCCCTAAGAGAATTGGGGCATGACTGGAGGCCCAAAGAGAATTGGGGCCCAAGAAAGTCCAGATGGAGTTAGGGCACCAGAGAAATCTATAAATACACCCTCAGATGACGAATTTGAGGTACGCAAAAATACCCCAGAGTTTTCTTTCGCTGATAGAGAATATCAGCTTACAGTTAACTTTTTCCCTGTGAGATTGTGCCTGACTTAATCATCGGAGTGTTCTCCTGCCACAGCGGCAGAGGACTCTTTGACAGATTATTCTTTTGCAGATCACAGGTACACATACTGAGAGAAGCACCATTTCGGCTGGATAGTGAATCTCTAGCTTTCCGTCCCGATTTTCTAAATCAACCCACTTACAGTTGGCAAGGAACCAATTAGAACAAAAATCAAAGTCTGGTTGAAACTTGGACAAGCAAAACTAAAACAACCTTACACCCAAAACAAGAAAACCAGCAACACAGACACCATATGATGCTAAGGAACGCCTAGGAAAACTAAGCTCATCAGAAAACCAAAAGGCCAGCAAAATAGCACAGCAACAACAGCAATAGCAACAAGGCAGCAACATCAACCAGACTGATAAGCAAGGGCATCACACTTAACATGAGCCTGCCTACGAAAAAGCACGGTTGAGGAGGGACCAACCGAAAAAGACAGCAGAAAAACAAAGGAAAACAGAAAATCATCCAACATATGGACTCTCCCTACAATACTAAACCATCCAAATTGCCATCTGAATTAACAAACAGAACATGAGGCCTAGAACCTGAACTATACTATAACCATCTGAATGTAGCAGCAGCAACGAAGCAAGTGCATCGAACAATGGAAATAGCATCAACAAATTTCTCGACAACCAACTTCGTCATACTAGGAATATAGCAACAGCAAACTAGAGGAATAGCACAGTAAGCAAATTCAAAGAACCAGAGGAATAGCAGCAGCAACTGAACATTTCAGACCCAATCCATTAGACCATCAAACTACTCAACAACAAGTCACGGCAGATATCAGATAAAATCCAGCAGAAATGAGGATGTGCATCACCAGCCATGCCCTTTGCACCAATAGCAAACCCTTAGCTCACTCCCAATATCCAAACCTCAGCCATTATCTTTGTCATCACAATTGTAATTACATGGTGTTTGCTAATCTATCTTAGAGGCTTTTCATGCATATCATAGGAGCTCTATGCATAACTTATAGGAAAACTGAATTAGAAAATATGTTTTCTAAATTTTGTTCCTAAAGATGCCTGACATGGATCCTGTAACCTTATTCGATATAGAGTGTCCAAAACCTTGATAGACAACACCAAAACTATGAGGGTCTTAAGCAGCATCAGCAACCAAGGTCAGCTAGCATCTCATGCAGATACTGATACAAACCAAACTTATCAGCATCATGACAGTACTGGACAAATTAACACCCCTTCCTAGCACAGCAACAACTTCACAAGCTACCCTTCGACACTCCTTCACAAGCTATTCCAGTATTTCACTCCTTTTTCAAAAAAAAAAAAAAAAAATATCGACTCCCTAAACGTGGAATCCTAGGTCCGTCCCTACCAGCATTCCAGAGACTTATGAGGATATTGATCTGCAACACAAACTAATTAAACCACACACTTCAAGCATCAAGACACCCACTAGCATTTACTGTGACAATCACAAAAGCTATAGTTGTGGGCAAAATTTTTCTGAATTTTATTAATTAGATTCGCATTATGTTTTTTTAATAAATAATTCGTCTGAATTTTTTTCAACTTTGATCTATATTCTTATAACCTTTTGATTTCTCTCATCGAAACGAATAATTAATCTCAAATTTTTGATAAAAAAAAGTTCAAAAAAAATAACGAAAAAATTAAAAATAATGTTATAAGATAATGAGATTCATTGTTAGATGAAGATTATTAATTTAATTTTTAATATTGGATACTTCTTAAGCATATCCGATATGTATCGGGACATATTGAGCGCATATAGAGAGTTAGGAGAAGTTTTGTGCAATTTGCAATGATAACATGCTACATATACCACCCTTAAAATGAAGGTTCACTCCTTTTTTCATTCTCAAATTCACGTCTAATTTGAACGAATTTTCAAGCACATAATCGTGTTCTCACACACGCTCATCTCTCCACATATCACTATCTTTTGTGGGGCATTGTTTAAATTTCAAAGTGTGAACAAACTACAAATGCTTTGAGTAATTATGCAGTCGTTCAAGTTCCGTACAAATAGATCTAAATATAATACTTATGTTCATAAATCCAAGTACACCTTTCTTGATTATTCAATCTTTACTTAATTAATATTGTATTTATTGAAATCATAATAGTTTTAGATGCTCTTATAAACTTAAATTGTTGATTATATAACATCATAATTAATATTTTACATCAGCCCAAATTAATGATGTTATGTTTGGGGCGAAAAAGTTGAATGCTGCAGAGAAAAGTTGTCGTTACCAATAAAGAAAAAGGATACACAAAGGTGATCAGGATTGACATGCATTATTATTAGTGATAAAGTTTTAGTCATACTTTCCAAAAGCTGACCTGAAAAAGTAAAGCTTATTTGTAAAGATCTCTATGGATTAATTTAGAGTAGTTATTTAGTGGTCTTCGCACAGCGCAACGTGGTGCTCGTTTCAATACTTTTTTAAATTATATATTCATGTGAGATTCATATAATAAGTATTAAACGTTATCTAAGGATAAGCCCTG
This sequence comes from Arctostaphylos glauca, assembly GCA_019985065.2. Classification (NCBI taxonomy): domain Eukaryota; kingdom Viridiplantae; phylum Streptophyta; class Magnoliopsida; order Ericales; family Ericaceae; genus Arctostaphylos; species Arctostaphylos glauca. The sequence continues at coordinate 25,300,450 of JAHSPW020000010.1, read as the reverse complement.
AGTTCCATTTTTTGTTCAGTGTGGTTTGTACCTTGCTAACTTTTGGATGTTCTTTCAGGGTTTCAAGCAGCGTTTGCTACCTTATGTGCTTGTATCCCTTGAATCTTTGTAAACTTTTTCCACATATTAATACATTGTTGCTTTTATCAATAAAAAATACATAACGAGAAGAGGTTTTAGGACACCATGCGATGATCTCCCAAAATCACCCAATAATTTTTCATGGAGTTATCCTAGGCTTGCATGCATTCCATCTTTGCATGGACATGTCCTTCGAAAAGTAACTGTCATGCTTTAACAGTATTGTCATTTTGGTAGGCCTTTATGTAAAGTTTTCCCACCTCTAGAAACCCCTTTTTATAAGAGAGACTTAGTCAAAAGTCTATTTGAATAGAGTTTTAATTCATTGAATCAATCTCAAACTAAATTATAGACGAAAGTTTTTTGGCGCATAAGTTTCAAAAATATTCTTCTAGTAAAAACGCGATAACATTATCTGTTCACCCTTTAGTAAACACACGATAACATTATCTGTTTGTTAGATATCCTTTTGGTAAACACGCGATAATATTATCTATTTATTTGATATAACAATAGTAATTTTATTAGATAAAATTACCTATTAGTGTTTATCAGTTAACATTATTTGTCGTTTTAAACAGATACCTTAACAAATAACTTTATCTGTTTTATTAGATCACTATATCTGTTAGTGTTTATCAGTCAATATTTCTGTGGATTTAAACAGATAACTTAACAAACAACGTTATCTGTTAGTTTTCAACGTAATAATATTATCAAGTAAAATTATATGTTTTATGTTTTCTAATTTGACTAATAAATATATCAAAACTAACATATAATATTATCTGACTCGTCTATTAAAAAATAACTTTATCTTTTAGTTTTAAAACGATAATTTTATTAAATAAAGTTATCTGTTAGTGCTTATCAGTTAACATCATCGATAAATAAATCATACCATCGACAACTCTTTAGTCTTGTGCTTTTAATTCAAAATCTGCCGTAAATTTTGAAGTTTGCTACTAAAAAGGCATCATCTCCAAAGAATATCGCTTTTTTTAAAGCAGCTCACTATTGCGCATGATTCTAAGTCTAGCATATGCTCCTCAGCTGCTCCTACCAAGCACTAAACGCAAAAGAATGCTTAAAGGGGCATATATAATAAGGTAAGTCATAGAAATAGCAGCAGAAAATCAAATCTCTATTGCTTAATTAAACATGGTTTAGTTCCACAAATCAAAAGTAAAAAGCTTCATGGTTTGACATTAATCTGGACCAGACTACGTGGGCATAGAAATAGAGATAGAGAATGTTTGTAATGTAAAAGGTGAAGCAAGTTTTTTCTTAGTTTGTGGCTGCCCTAATTGACTGGGTAATGATCAGTTTGTTCCACATTTGGTCTCTCTCTCTCTCTCTCTCTCTCTCTCTCTCTCTCTCTCTCTACACGTTTACTAAAGGATAATGGTAAGAAAGTAGATGAAGAAAGTAATTAGATTAGTCCTACAGTAACTACACTGTACATTTACAACTTTATTTTGATACTGAATGACGTGGCACTTTATGACATGTGCATTGCTACATGTATGATGTCATCTCAAATTGTATTCAACTGTATAACAAACAGATCGGGTAGACAATATTGTATGCGGAATTGTGTTTACGGGTTTCACGGTAATTAGAGAGTCTCGGCCATTATATATATATACACTTTAAGAGTTTTCAATTATGACTCTAGTGGTAGTCTCTATTCATGTCACATGCAACCTGAAGGTCTTGGGAGTTTAGTATGTCAAAGGCCTCTGATGTTTCTATATAAGTGGATCATTCTCTCACATTTTGATTATCTAATATTCTGTCTATGAATTTCTATTTTATTTTTGAGTTCTTCGTGCGAGGGGAAGGCCAACAGACACAATGAATTACACAGACGGTCGTTAGCTCGATGTTTTTTTGACTGATGAGCCATTTTACTTTGAAAGACAGACGCCGAAGCGATTCTTCAACACTCATTATGAGGTGACTATTCTCTCTCGTACTTGGTTTGCCTCTCTCGCCCATGGTCCCCAGAATGCTCCAAGTTGAGAAATGGTCTGTTTTAAGATGACTGTTAATTTACATGACTCGATTCGATATCATATCTGATTTATGTTTATGATGATTGTATTTCATTCATGTGTTTGTATATTTTATGTTCTGTAATTTTTTGTTTCAATGAAACGGATGTATATTTTTTGAAATATCCGAATATTGTTCGAATGTGTTCATGATAATGTTTTCCTTGCACTTAATTATAGTCAAAAGTGAAGAAGTCGTTAAAATTCTTTTCACTAGAAGAAACAAATGAATCTTCTTCAAATGTGATCAAATGACGTGGCTATATCAAGCGGGGTTTTCCTTCAAGATTTTGTTGGATTTGTTCTTCTTTTTCTTTTCTTTTCTTTTCTTTTCAGACATTATAAGATTTTCGCGATTACATGTGCCAATCTATTTAGGATGTATAATATTGTTTTGATGTTATCCTTTTCTTCTCAGTGTACCCTTAGTTGAGTTCTATCGACAATTTTCTTCTTTTACCGAGAAAAAAAAATGATTTAAATTAACAGGGTGAAGCCTGTGGTAGAGAGCATGGATCCGAAAGGACAATCCATCTGGCTTATGAGAATACCATCTCCTTTTTTTGATAACTCAGAGTTTCTAAGCCAGAACGGACTGGCTCCATAAGAGTTAATACCATCTGAGACGTTTCGAACTTTAGACCTTACAAGGAGGAAGTAATTCCTCTCATGCCTTGATTAATTACTAGACTAAAAAATACTCAAATCCCAACTAAATTAGCACCCGAATAACCGACAATTATATGCCCGTTAAATACTCCATCCATAGATGAGCTATCGTGATCACAAATGGCCCATACCAAGCCTTTTTGTCTAGAGAAAAATCCTTTTCTTCAGCCTATCAAATTGGAAAACTGATATGGGCAAAGGAAAAAAAATAAGAAACAGACAAAGGTGATTAATAATAATTGTACTAGCTTTTATATGAACGGTTACGTAAACTGCTTGATTTTCCATGAACCCATTTGTTTTAATATATTTTGTCAAAACATTTCTTTGTCACTCAAATCACATTCAGCACTCATCGAGCCGTGATATGCGCTTGTAATTATTTATGACAAATATTTTCTTTTTTTCTTTTCCTGTCTGGATAAAAATTCAGACAGAAAAACAGAAATTAATCAAAGCTTAATCGCACATAATTTTTCAAATAGCAATAAATTGAACAATTCTATGGTTACTAGTCCTCCTATGCAGGGGCGGATGCAATGAGGGACTACGGGGTCACGTGACCCTCCTTATTAAAATCGTGTTTTTTACTTTGATTAATTTCTTTAGTAATTACTAAAGGAAAAAATTTCTTAATCGTCTTTTTTTGTTTGCCGTTTTGTATTTTTAATTAAAGCACCTCTTGTGTGCTGTGTGCATATATAAGGTTAAAAAAATTATTTTAAAATTTCAAGTTCGTGGTTAATCTTAAAATATTTTTTAAAATAAACGATAAATTTTAAAAAAAAAATTCGAAAATAAAATCTAGAAATTACGAACAAAAGGGGTTTATGTGCTATGTGCACATATACTTTGATCTAAATTTAAGATTAAGCTAAATACGCTCTCACTATATTGCAGTGTTACTTTTGAATTTTTTTTAAAGTTTATTCTAAATAAATGATCCCTCTGAATGGAATTCCTAGATCCATCGCTGCTTGTATGTGTGAGAGAGAGATTATTCGATAATTAGCAATTTATTTTTCTCCCATGGGTAGGTGACCCCACTCCATTGCCTATAGTGTTGCCCTAGTATGAGTTGACCTAGATATACAATTATTAAAAAGGGTAGCATTCATAATTCAGATCACAAACACTATATGTATAATTCGTAACTTGAACCACTAAAATTCGTAAATGGGCATATGCTACGGTTTCAAGATTTGTTTCAATAAGGTTAGTCTGATAGTTAAGGTTTGGAACGTAAAAATTTTAAGAAAAAATTCTTCAAATAGATTCGAGCATTACTTGGAATTCCAAATTGAAAGTATAGTCTATAAACGTAATGAACATGAATGAAAAAATTACAAACAGTAAATATAGAAAAATTAACCGAACGAAGTGTGTTTTATGCTGTCTTCTTAAGACAAAATCATTGCCTCACTACGTGAGTATTGGAGAATCACTTCGACGTCTATCTCCCAGACCAAAACGACTTCTACGAATGGAGTAACACCTAATTACGTCCGCCTGTTGAATCTTCCTATGCCTATCTCGATCTCTCTCACTTGAAAGAACAAAATATGGGAGTTCTTTTGTAGACAAAATTTAGTGTATCCAAAAACCAAGAACGATATTGGTGTAAATAGAACCATGAGGAACCTTTGAGTGGCTAAAATCGAAAATCCTTTGAATTGCACACTATAAATGAAGGATAATTTAGTCATAATTGGAGACTCATGAGTTGCGTAACAGACGAGACTCTCTGATTGCCGTGAGACCCTTCGGTGCCCGATTCATTAACAACCCTTGAATTTCTAACTGCGATTCAGTCCATCCTATCATTTCAGGTTTGAAATCTCATGGGTGCTATTAATTCTTATAAAATCAATCAATACAGAACTTTCTTCTGATTTTAATTTATAAGCTCTAACTAATGAACACTGAGATTGATTTTTCATAAAAATTAGTTACAGTACGTCTAAATTGACTCGAATAGTACTATAAGTTATAGAAAAACAAAGATGTGGTTCAATTCATACATCTTTTTTAAGGTAGATAAAGTTTGAGAAACAAGAGGAATCTCATATCTTTCACTCTCTATCAGCCTCTCTCACTCATTTGAAGCCTTTTTCTATGTCCATACACACATCATGAAATGAGTGCAGGTTGGTTTTCCACGTTATTATCCTTCTTTTTTAAATAATTAAGGAGTACTTTTTGTAGACACGTCAATTTTTGCAACATTTTCATGAACTAGGATACTTTCAGCCCCAATTCGGCACAGCTTCTATTTCCACACACATTTTATCTTACTACTCTCCTAAAATAGGATTTGGAGGAGCTAGCTATAATGCAGTTCCATGTAATGCACGTATAGTGCGGACAAAATGATATAGTTTGATCTATTTTGTTCTTGAAACTATATCGTTTTGACTTATCATATGAATTGTTATCAAAATACATGAGATCAAAACGATCAGTTTTGAGGGTAAAATTATCAAAATTACATCATTTTGGCTGCATACAGATGCACTATAGGGGACTGGACTATAACCTCCTGGAATTCCCTAAAACACGGTATTTTTTGTATGAATAAAATTGCTAAGAGGAACGAAATTCCTTTCTTATCTTAGTACACCCCTAAATTTGTCGATAAGCCACACGGTCGATTGTTTGACCATGAACAATTAACCAAATCGAATGATTAATTCCCACTTAATTGATTTAAAATGATGAAGAACTGATCGTTGTTGTTCCACTACTGAAGGTAGAACAACAGGCTTTGGTGTGACTTAGATGTGTATGGATGAAAAAAGTTGGAGTAAGAGAAAGAGGGAGAGGGAGATCAGACATAGATGGGAATCTGTAATGGAATAGGGATGAGAAGGTGGTTCGAGTTTCATTTGTAGGGAAAGCTAGAGGAGAATGGTAAAGAGGAGTTGAGTAAGAGAGAAAGAACTGAGAATGGAGAAGAGCGCGAATAGGAGAGACAATGCGATTTGGAGGAGAGTGGTGTGAGGTTGGGTTATGGGTTAGTCTAGAGGGTGAAATGGAGGTAGTTTTGGAATAGAGAGGTAGATGGAGAAGATGTGAAGATGTCCCACATTTTTTTTTTTTTTGGTGAGGTGTGTATCTAGAAGGTATGTGTGCTTAGATGAAAAGAGGGTGCAAATAGGAGCTCTCCAAATTAAAAAATTGAGAAACTCTAGGGGTGAAATTACCTATATAACCTTTACGTACCATGCAATATTTGTGGGGACCAATGTACCCAATCATGCAGACAAGACATGGATTTTTTCAAAATCAGTGATGCAGTGATAGGCAAGGACATGCTTAGCTTTTTCTGTATTTTTGTAATTATTTCCTCATGATAAAGGATGGTTTAATTACACTGACATCCCCTGAGGTTTCTTACAAGTACGTTGATCCCCTTGAATTTTCTAAATTACTTTGACCTCTTTTTTTTTTTTAAACTACTGTGGAGTTACCTCTCCTACCGTTAAAATCAGTCACACGTCCTTAGTTAAGCTATTGAAATTTTACATTCGATATTTTTTTAACAAAATAAATTGTAACATAATTTCTATCATTATTCAAAATACCCTATATTGGATTTTTGAGATTTTTCTGAAACAAAAATTCAGATAGAGTTTTTAAGATTTGTACGAGCTTTGATTTTAGAAAAATCTCAAAATTGGATGTAGACTTTTTCAGATGTTGTATAAATTATGTTCCAGTTTGTTTTGTCAAAAAAATTCTGAATTTAAAATTTTAATAACTTAACTAGTGATGTTTTTAACAAGAGAAAATAATTGCATAATAATTTGAAAAATAAGAAAAATCAAAGTAGTTTTAAAAACCTCACTAGGTTATTGTATTTATTAAAAATCTCAGGAGAAATCAGTGTAATTTAGCCTAAAGGAAAGGATTTTCCAAGTCAAAGAAAGGAGATTTTTTTGAGCAAAATGCCAAGCAACAAAAAAACCACCCACCCATTAGCTAGTCTTCTCACTCCTTCCTTTCTACAATCACTTGCTTTATCTTTACAGATTCTTTCTTTTGCCAAATGACCAATTTAGCCTTAGTTGGATTTTTCTGAATCAGGGTTTCCTAGTGAAAATCTGTCTTGGAGCAAGTAAGGGCCAAAAGTTATTAAATTTGATCAGGTGAGAAGTCAAGGTCATAAAGATAGGGTAATCTTGGCTGAAAATATGGGACTGAAAATTGTGGGGTTCTTGCCTACAAGAAATTTGAATCAGATGTATCATTTTCACCATGCATTGGTGTGTAAGCTATCAAGATTCATCCCCAAGAAGGGATATAAAATGAAAAGAAAATAAAAATTGAGTCGGAATTTGATATAAACGTGGTATGATCAATTAATTCAGTTACGCGTAAAAATTGCTTGAATTGGCCCTATCATCTTTTATTTAGGAGGTGTCATGTTTGTTACTTTAATTTATGTTGGATGTGGACAAGCAAAAAAGCATTGCTCTAAGTAGAACGCGTAACATAAAATACGATTGTACTGAATAAACTGTGTATTTCGTGTCAAATGCAGTAGTGTGTTATATATTTTTATAAAGTCATTAAAATGAGTTTTATTTTTAGATTCATCACTCATGAAATAACTTGCTACATTGATTTTTTAATTTGGTGCTCTTGTTACATGGTATAATGACAAAATGTGAAACCCAAAAAGTAAGAGCATTTTGTTTAAGATATTTTTTAACATAAAATGAGAAAAAAAATATCAAAACCATCAAGTCAATCCAAATACTAAGACATGAATTTAATTCAACAACATGAATATGAGTAATTATTTAGTGCTCCTACACCACCATTACGTAATGTCTCAACCTCTTTTACGATCAAATATTTACTTACGACTCATACACTTACTCATGAGTTCCATATAAATTTGTAGTTCTAATGGGAGTTGAAGTATTACTTGGCGGTACCCGGAAGCAGGCAGTAAGACTAGGGGCACTATAACCCTTCGGGGTTGGTTAAGTGGAAGGGAAGAAGGTGATTAAGGGACTTGTCCTCCAAAGGTCCCGAGATCGAATTCCACCAGAAACAATCACTAGGGGTCACTGGAGGTTTGTCCGGTCGTTAACTTCATATTCTGATGACTAGTCAACATTACGTTGGGAATGATTCCAAAGTTGGCTGGATACCTCAGCTATCAAAAAAAAGACTACGGGCACTACAGTGTCATGAACAGGCAAAAATAAAAATCTTAAGGTTTGGTATTATGGTCAAAATTTGAGATTTAAAGATTTGCTCTCTCCTAAGATTTTAGATTCGAAACCTTCCAATTGATATCAACTCTTGTAAGGCCAGTCTACACAAGATTTTACTTTGACTTTAATTGAAATTTTGACAAGTGAGCAATGAGATTGGTCTCCCCAGAAATTAGTCAATATACGTATAAACTGGCCCGAACACTCTGAGTTATAAAATAAATATCGGGAAATGGGGTCACAGGGTGTTCATAAATACCTCCTTTGCTAGCTAGTTATAAAACTATATATACATTCACAGCTACAAATGTGGTCTTGAAATTTAAAGCTCTCTCTCTCTCTATCCAAGATTACCAGAGAAGTTCATCTTCTTCCTTTTTGGTGGCTCAACTGGTTCATGGATATTGATCTCCAGTGGACAACTGGGGGGTGTGGTTTCTTTCTTCCAATATTACTATGGCAATTACAGTTTTTGAAAGCTCCTCAAAAAAATCAAAAACACTTCTGCTACTTCTTGTTGGGCTACTCTTGGTTTCCCCTCTCCTCGCTCGCCCTCTCGGTCTCTCGACGACTCCTTCCGTGGCTTCCTCCTCGTCATCTCTCCGCCCTCGAGTTCTTCTAGATTCCCCCACAACTCAAAAATCCACCATGAAAATGGGGGATTCGACGCGACAAAGTACGAAATCTTTTTCTTCCACCACAAATCGACAGTTTGAGGCAGTCGCTCACGAAGTCCCTAGTGGTCCAAATCCCGACTCCAATAGGTGAGCAGATAATACTTGTCATCGCCCCATAACGGATGCTATAATCGGAGGATTTGTTAGAAGCATATCTTCTCCTCCTCCATCTTCTCTTAATGTATAGTATTATTTTCTATTTCCATGTTTCCAATTATATGCTACCTCGAGGGATAATAAATGTTTGGGTATTGGTTGATTGATATTATAAAAAAAAAAAATCTTTGAATAAAGTTTACTATCTCTATAATTACATCTTTGTACCACATATTATTATCTGCCTTGTGTACATTTCGATTAAAAATAATGCTTTCGTGCATAATTTGTGAGCATTTTTCGTACTTAAATTTGCGTGAAAATATTCAAAAAAAGACTATAGACAGAAGTTACAGCATAGAACGGAGTAAGTCATTTCTTGTGAGACAATTAGACATAAAAATAATTTGACACAACTCTACTAACGGGTCTAGATCGGGATCTTCATAAGATCGAATATGTGTATATATGTCAATATATCGATATAGGTATATAATAGGTTTGCACGAGACCAAGTGTAAATTTTCTAGTAGATCATCCATATAAAATCATGAATTAATGTCTATTTTATTTAAGCTTTGCTGATTATTATTTTTTTCCATTAACAACCTTTATCTGATGACTTTCATGGTTTCTGAATTGAGAAAGTCTAAGGACCCAAAAATATTTTCAAGAAATGTTTTAAAATTCAAAATAAATGAAATAGATTAACTTGAGTATGTAAACTTTTAAAATCAAAATGAATCTTAATTTTTTATTTTAAATTTGATAATATTTTAAAAAAAATTCTAGCACTCTCTTTCTAAATTTTGAGAAATGAGTGAGTAGGGATGAAAAAGGAGTCTGACCGACAACAGGGCAGTGGTGTCAGGTCTCTTTAGGAAAATGGGGACAGCTTTAGCCTTCCTTTTTTTTTGAAAAGTTTATTGATCTTACTGGCCACATGGATTTTTGCAATTGTCTTGCACAACATCCTGATTCCAAAAAAAAAAAAAAAAAATTGGACAGGAGGACTTGTTGTACATAGCGGAGCGTGTTGTGCATCATAACGATCTCATTTTAGAGTACAAAATATTATTTCGGAAAGACTCATACCGGTATGAGTCTTTATTTTTTATGTCAAAACGATATTGTTTTACTACATAATACATTTACTGTGCAGTAAGTTCCTCCATTTTAGTAAAGTTACTTAATTATCATTATCTTTGTTGATGCTTTAACCATTATTGGATAGAGCATTATAGGTTTTTGTTATTAAAAGCATATGAATTAATAATAATACAGATAAGATAATTAAGTCTATAGCTCAAAACGATGAAAGAAAATAATAATACAAAATTGTAGCGATACAGACAATCTTCAGCAACCGGTCTAGAGATGAAGGAGACAAACTCTCCGTTACTCCACTAAGATTTTTTTGGCTATTGAATACTTGCGAGAGAGAGAGAGAGAGAGAGAGAGAGAGAGAGGTTTGTATAACTCTAGGATTTTCTTTAACACGATGAACTAATGTAGCCTCTGAGATGTAAACACGTTGTCGAAAGTCAAATACATGCGTACTCTGTCTTTCTCTATTCTTTATTTGTATGATTTTTGTGATCTATAGTTACCAAGACTCCAGGGATTTGGGGATTGAGCGAACTGATTAGCTCACTAATTCTAAATAATATCCTTGAATAATTTCTTCATTAATCTTGGCATCCACAAATTTTATACTCCTGAAAACCCATTTCCATAAACTCTAGGAGTTGTCAAGGGAAAGGAAAATGATAAGGAAAACCTTAATTTTGTGCTAGGTATTTCACTTTATTTTTTTTTTTTCCTTCACAAACTTTTACATAAATTTACGATCCAAATACAACCAAAATGACCGATTCAAATCCAAATGAAGAAATTAATAATCATGCTAGGTATCTTAATTTTGCCTAGACGTTTTTCTCATCGCAATGGGCACATCATAGTTCTTTCACTATCCAAATAAATTTGTGCTCTTATCAAATTAATAAATATGTGCTCATCATTAAAAAAAAAAACAACTAAAGTCGTGGTTTGGTCACTTGTGTTCACTAGAGAGCTGATGGGACATTGCAATGATCAATAAATAGTCTCATAATGAACAAGAAAATAAATAATATTCAAAGAAAAACTCTTGTAAATGAGACTAATAATAATCCTTGACTTCAACAAGGAAAAAGAAAACTTGTAGCCATTGACGGATCTGTTATAGTGCTACTTGTATATCATCATGTCGAGATTCTCTTTCGAAAATGAAATCAACACCAACGAAGAAATTCCCTTCTAAAGGCATGCGTGATCTTATATATGATATCACCAGACGTATCTTGATAGTTTTATTTTTCTCAACTGCACTAGCGAATAAAGAAAAAAGATCAATGTTTTAAGCAACGATTAAATCTTTGCTCCAACTATTAATCTCTAGAGCTTTTTCCAAGTTATATTTGTTGCTTTTTTGTTAGATTTTTTATTTTTTATTTTTGAAAACAAAGTGTTTTTCATATATGAGGGTGTTTGGGCTCTTCCCAAATAATTGTGGAATTTATACATAATCCTTCATCATGCATATATCCTATGTGACACCTCAGTCAGGCTGTGTTGCCAGCTATAAGGCCGGTGTCCGGGAGATAAAGTCTCAGTGGGACGTCTGGATGGGTGGTCAAGGGTCCCACATTATTTGGTGGATGTAAGTTCGGTGGTATTTATAAGATTATGAACATTTCTTGTACAAGATTTTTTAAAAAGCCTTGAGGGTGTCAAAACACATTGGAACTCCACAGTTAAGCGTGCTCGTCCTGCAACAATCCAATGATGAGTGACTTACTGGAAAGTTCATGGAATTTGGGCAACCAAAACGGACAATATTGTACAAAGCGGGAGCGGATCTTTACGTCCTATGATTACACCACCGAAGCCCTTTGGTTATATTTCAATGAAGATCAAGACATAACATTACTTTTTCATAAGACCTAGTCAATGCAGAAACCCATTTGGTTCAGAGTTTGATTCTTAATTGGGTTACGATTTATACATCATTCCTCTAAGCATTAATTAATATTATCTAAATGAAGTGCTAATGTATTGAACAACGACTTTCCTGCTGCATACATTCATAGATCAGAAATATTGGGTACCCAACATTTTGGATGTGAAGACTTGGGTGAAATGGACTTTAGCTCAAATTATCACACCTACGTGCGCGTCGCCGTCGTGCCGGGTTCAGGTCATTTAGATGATTGAAATATTATTTTGAGAAGGAGACCATTTATTCCTGTCGTTCGAAATTTGATTCTTTCATGTGAAATAATTAAGTGATGTTTACTTGTGAATTTAATTAAGATATCTGAATATGACTCGTAGATGAACAGAGCGTAAAAGGAGGAACACTAGTCATTGTTTTTTTAACAACTCGTAGTGGGCAAACCAGTATATACACATCTTAATTTTAGAATATATAAGACTTTTGATGTTAGTTCATACAGAACTTTATCATAATTTTAATTGAATTTTTCTTAGTAGACAATGTGATTAATCTATTAAAGATTAGTTTAATTTTCACAATTATTCTTGAAATTCACGAGACGAAGTCATGGAGCTAATTGTCTTCCTCTCGATCCTCACCAATTTCCTTGTTCTTTATATCTCCCTCCTGGGCCTTTGGCCCTTAAAACTGGGCTAGATTAACCTGGCTTTTCGACATTAAAAACACTGGGCCTTAGATCTAATTAGCAACTGAGTTGACTGGCTTTAGTTCAGATGACAACTGAAACACAGGCAAAGTAAACAATCATCCTTTAGTTCAGGCTGAATGAATCATTCTTATTCCTAAATTTGATTGTGCAAAGGAATTAATTTGACTAATGAAAATGAAAAACATAAAAGCAATGACGCAATACAATAAACACAACGCAACAAATCAGAACATAAAATCGAAAAGTAAAAAGAAGAAAACAACCAAATGGGATCGGCTATATGATTCTATTTTCTTCAATAAATTATAATAGCATCGTGTTGTTTTTTGACATTCAAAAAATAGCATAATAAATTGATAAATAACAAAAAATCATGACAAATTAAACTCACGGAACCACAGTAGAAAATCATTTTAGGTACAAAAGGGACAAGAGGAACTCAAGAAAATGCAAACTCAGCCAATATTATATGAGCAACAAGTGTCCCCGCATTGCAAAGAAATTTTGCACCTCTCTATAAGATATGATTCAGTATCAAAATCAGCTAAAGAAAAGTGAAGAGGCGACGACTCTCGCAGCCCAGTAGACGGGAAAGCCTCTTTCGGCATCAAGTGCATTGGACGCCCCACAATCAGAATCAAAGTGGATGGGTCAAGGGGATCCACAATGGAACCAAAGTGGATTTGCAACCAATCTATAAATATATTTCATGTACCACGCTAGATTAGATATCATATTCAAGGAATATGATCACTTTCAAGATGGCATAGTGGTGAAATAATAAGACACGCAAGACTCAAAATCTCGTGCTAAAGAGCGTATATCTCTAAGTATCAACCTTAAGGAGAAATGTAGAAAATTAAACTTGATTAACTTGCAAAAAAGGGAGCCGAGACAAGGAGACTCTTTTGGCTTTGATACCACTATTGGTGAAAAACTCACATTACGAACACTTTTGCCAGAGCCGATATCACAAGACAATTCCAGCCAAGCCAGTCACAGAGGAACACATAAATAAATATACATAGAAACTCAAAAGGAAAAGTCTAGAAACACAAATGTTTCGGATAATTGGACACAAATATGTCTAAAACTATTGGATATGCGTGGGTTCATAAATTATTGAGGGACCTACATTCATCCAACAATTCCGGACACATCTATATTCGGATGTGTTGGAACATCTTTATTCCTAGCATTACTCAACTCAAAAACTTGAAATTTGCAAACAAGATAGGAAAGTGCTGGCTAGAGTGTAGAGAATAAGAGCTTCTACAAAAAAAGAGCAACAAATATCTCCATCCACAACATGCATTTATCTGGAAACTGAATTCAGTTGAAAACATATCCAAATCAGGTCCAGATAATGGACTGGGGACACATAGGTTTACCAAGAATGGCAATACATCTTTAGGAAGAAAAAGCTAAATCCAAAGAAAGCAAAACACAACACTGCTCCACGCACAATACACCATACATATTCCTGCATTGAAAGCTTGGCAAATCCATAACAGCGAGGTATCAAAAAACAGCAGCACACGATTTTTGATACAAGTCCATATCATATGAAAACTTCAGCGAAGATAATTATACAGGAACACATATTCTACTGAAGGAAACTCAAATACTCAGAATAACCAAATGAAATAGGAAAATTGTAAGCGATTTAGTCTATAAGCACGTGCAGATAGAAAGAGGCATGCCTTCATTCGGGTTTCCACGAAGACAGAGGAGGAGTCTCTGAGTTTATCCAAGTTGTCTGCATAAACACATGTCTGTCGCCCTTAACTGCATCACTGGAAGCATAGGATTCCAGTTCAGCCATTTCTTCACGAGTTAACTTTATGGATAACGCGCCAATGTTCTGGTTGAAGTTCTCGATCTTGGTGGTACCAGGGATGGGAACCACGTCGTTCCCTTGGTGGTGGACCCACGCCAATGCCAGCTGCGACGGGGTGCAGCCCTTCCTTTGTGCCATTGCATTCACCTTCTCAAATATCTTCTTGTTATGCTCGACGTTTTCGGCTTTGAACCTTGGCATATTCTGCAAAATGCAATACAATTTTCAGCATACCACCATAAAAGGATATAGAAGGACCTAAGTGTCATTAGTCATGCTTTGACATATTCTCCTCATAGTTGGATTAAGGCAACGACGGTCGGTAGCAGGGAATATAAAGATCAACTAGAAAACGCGACTTGGATGAGTCTTTTGCATATCCAGAGAATCAGTCCAGTACTCATTCAACTGGTAGAAGAGTATAGAAGCAAGTAAGTCTCATTTTCCCATTTTGGTTTCATTTTAAAATGACAAATTGTTTACTGCTTTTCAATATTGGTTGTTTCATAGTTCTACACACGGATTCTATGGGAGCCTAAGAACCCAGGAGGAGGTTCTGAGATTGAGAGCTTGCATCCAAAAGGTTTTTCACATAGTTTAGATAAAGATTCACTGAGAGGGAAGTTAGTGGCTGGTCGCTAAGGAAGAGGGTTGAAAGTTGAAACACATATGTAGGCACCATTTGTTTGTCAGGATTAAACTGCCAGTTTGAAACTTTGGACTATAAATCTAATGGGGACAGACAACCCATTTGGTTGGAACTTTTGCAGTTACAATCACATATCTATCGGATATGATATCTCACAAAACATGGGATACACAAACTTTCAGCAAAGTTAGTGATGCTAAAAAAGGAATTATATAGTGTCTAGTTTGGCACCTATGATCCCCAATTGGAACTTTTAACAGATAAAAGCTCCAGATAACTCAAGTATGACAACAAGCTTGCAGTGAACTTGAAAACCAATTGCAGTTGAAATCTCAGACTATGTGTTTGCCTGTTTGGTCATCATAATATTCAAAATTTAGGAAGCAACCCAAGTGGATAAACTGCTGACAAACAAAGTGATCCATCAGGGTGACGAATATGATTGCAATTCCATAATATTCAGCTTACCAACGTGATTAACTTTTACACATCTTCAGTCTAATGATTTTGCTGAGTAGAAGTAACAAGTACATGCACATACCTTTCGGAAATCACCCTCTCCCAAGTTCGCAACCAAATTGGCACCTCCTGATAAAAATCCACGTCCTAAAGGACTGTATGTAACAATCCCAATGCCAAGTTCCCTGGATTTGACAATAAAAGTTGCACGAAGAATGAATTCTGAACTTCAGGAAACACATTACCCTCCAATCAGATTTGATTAGCACAAATAACACCTCACCTGCAAGTGGGAACAATATCCGCCTCAATATCTCTAGACCACAAGGACCACTCCATCTGAACAGCTGTTATTGGATGCACAGCATGTGCCCTTCTGATTGTTGAAGCAGAGGCTTCAGACAGGCCAATGTACTTTATTTTACCCTCTTCAACCAACTCCTTGAGCGCTCCAACCTTTGCAAAGTAACACACGAAAAAGGGTTAGATAAACTCAATACTAAAATAATGAAATTTTCAAAACAATACAAGGGGAAAAAGATGTATGCAAAAGATAGTCATTCAACTCTAGTGATGTGTAATTGGATAATGTAATAAGTTGGTAATCTAATTACATAAATTGCAATTAGACAATCTCTATTCGTTCTTGGATTTGTTTCCTCATTAAAGCAATTCCAAGTAATGTAATAAGGGGACCGTGGAATATTAGGAGACAATGTAGTCCAAATCCAATCAGTATGAAGAGTGAGAAAGCCTTCAGGCCCATGACTCCTATTCCCCTGTATGGAGCCAGTGTCACAGTACAACCGGCATTTGTCAAAGCCTCCGCACCCTTTCAGAAGGACGGACCTTAGGAAAGAAGAGTCCGTTCCCATCCTACCTTAAGTCAAAATCAAGCATGGCCAAGTAGACAAAATCACGTGGGAACAGTGTATCATTGCTCTGTCATTTTTACTTCCAATCGTTCAATGCTGTGCAATGGGGCGTGGTAGTTATAGTCAAGAACTAAAATTGTGCAATGGGGCGTGGTAGTTATAGTCAAGAACTAAAATCAACCAATGGCCCCATTTGCTTAATGTCTGACCTATAGAGTGAAAATCATGTTACAATTACACCATGATTACAGGTTTCCTTCATCTAGGTAATTCAGAGCGATTAAGGGGCCATGAATTAGCCGAGCAAAAAAAAAAAAAAAGGGCCATGAAGTATTTTGAAAATAGTTGGTCCAATCCCATCCTACCTTAACCAATAATCAAACATCATCAAGTCCACTAATCATTTAGGAACACAAGTATATCACTTTTGACCCATAATCAACTGACCGGGAAGAGCAGGATATGGTGGTGCTATTCAAGATCAAACATAAACCAAAACAAATATTTGCTTAATGTTTGACATAGAAGCATTTAAAAAGCCCAAAATGAAAAGCAACACCATGAGTGACAAAGATTAAGGAGAACAATCGAGATGACAACTAATCCTTCCTATTTCAACTAGGTACTAACAGTTACTCAAACTTTTTGTTCTTACTGAAAACCACATCAATGTACATAACCAGTCACTACTATAAACATAGGTACATATATGTACAACATCTATTTGCATATATGTGTAGAGAGAGAGGTGAAAAGAGGTTGAACCGTGACTTCGATTGGAGTAGTAGTATCAATCCGATGCTGGTAAAAGAGATCAATATAATCGACATCAAGACGTTTCAAGCTTCTCTCGCAGGCCTCCCTCACATACTCCGGCTCTCCACGCGTTTTGGGGGCACCATTCTTGTTGCTGATCCCGAATTTTGTAGCCAATTGCACTTTCTCTCTCCACCCACCCTTCAGTGCCTATAACATCAATTCAATTGAATCAGTTCATCAATCCAAACGAGTGAGTGTTTAGATACCAGTAATCTTGAGTGAAAATCAAATTCCAATAATCAGATACACAGTGATCTAATTTCCAATAAAAGAGGTACTCTATAGCCTATTCAAATGTGCCGATGAATCAAAAATCTCATCCATATGTATATTCAAAATAAAGTTGATGAGTCCAACGTTTTTCTAAGTGGATTAAGCTAGAATTCTAAGATTACCACGCTCGAAAGCTGTGATCATATTCCTACTTGATTTGGAAATGTTAAACTCTGGGTTGAATAGTTAATCTACAATTACTTTCGTACGCCAGTTCCTTGACTTCGTTCAAGAATTGGAATCAGAGATCCCTTTCTCAATAAAATTCTCACTCGTCCTCAATAGAAACCCAATTCAACAAATTCGATCCGTTACACCGACGAAATTACAAGAACAAAAAAAGCAAAACAAATGTTGGTTCAGCGGTAAACTGGGTTACCTTGCCGATGAGCAGTTCGTTGTCGCCGTAGACGTCGGAGGTGTCAAGAAAGGTGACGCCGGAGGAGATGACGTGGTGGATGAGCTTGATCATGTCTTCTTCGGGCTTCGGGGGGCCATATAAGGCGGACATGCCCATACACCCAAGTCCTTGTGCTGATACATCCAGACCTTGTGAACCCAACTTGGTTCTCCTCACTGCTGCCATTTCTACTTCAATCTCCCTTCAAATCAGAACTCAATCTCTCTCGAAATCTCGACTCTCTCTCTCTCTCTCTCTCTCTGTATCTTATCTCCCCAGAGAGTTCTTCAGTTCCCTCTTTTATAGGAAGTGCTGAAGTGCAGGAATCGAGCACGTTTCAGAGCAGGGAATATGATGCTAACGTCATCGATGACGTTAACTTGCATTCCACAGAGGCCCCCCCCTCTTCTCTCCTTCCTCTCTTCTAGATTTGTGAATTGATTTTTAAGCTCTTCTTTTGTTTAAATGCACTTCATTTTTTATTTTTAGTTTTGTAAATAATACAAGAATACCCTTTTAGAGGTGTCAAGAATCATTTTACCATTTTACATGGATAAAATATAAAAGAATTGTATTTGAATGAAAGAAAAATGTTAAAATTAATTGTACAATTTTTGTTTATGAATGCAAACAAAAAATATAATATATATGCCAAAATTCGCAAGCCACATTGCTAAAATAAATTGAAATGTTGTGTGTACGATTGTATGTTCTATGTGTGTCTATCCTGGCTTAGTGTTCAAGTCAATACGTGTATAAAAATAGTACATGAAATACGCACAACCTTCTAAATCCTAACGCAATATTTTCTTTTTCTCTTAAACTTCAAGTACTGACTTAAACATCGCAGTATTTTTTGGCTAAATTACGATAGATAAACACTGACCATTGGTTGTAATTGTAGATCTAAGTTAACAGAGTTCGGAGCATACAGGCTAATTGGTTCCACATTAGTAAACCTTATTTTCAATTTCTTATAAAGACATTTAACCTTTTAAATTTCTTTTAAGGAAAAAAATAAAAATTTGACCAAACTTGAAAAACACTCAAAAAGGATAATAGTTATTTAAAATTTATAGTTTTTTAATACTTTTTGTCTTTAATGATTTTTTCAAAAAAATTATCATAAATACTAACTTTTTTAGCTTTCTCATCAAGATGAATATAAATTAAAAAAAAAATAAAGACAGTGACTAACAAAAGTTTAAAACATAAAATAAATTTAACAATAATTTAGTCAGGGGACACCTAATTGTTTTCGTTTTTTATCAGAAGGGGGACATAACTCGTGGGTCAACTTTGGTTTGAGGTACTATTTTTTTAACGACTATATCCAACTCAAAACCTGTACAATATTCCAAGATAAAATAATAATAATATAGTGACACGTAGCAATTTGCAACAGTTTTTAATATTCTTTTTGTCGGATGGTGGAAGAGGCCTGTTACACCACCTGCGTTTAACGGATATATGACAGATATAATGATATCTAGACCAATCCATTTAGACCAATTGTGTACCAATGTACTGGACCATTGGATCAGATCTGATCCAATGGTTAGGATTAATTCGGTTTAAGTTAAAAAAAAAAAAAACAAAAAATTGGTCCTGATGTGAAAGTGATGTGAAAGTGGTCAGTGGTCTCTCTCTCTCTTACCTCCAGTACGCATTTTCACCAGACCAATCCATTTTCATACTTTCATCTCTCTCTCCCCCCTTTTCCTCTTTTCCTCCCCCTTTTCCTGACCAGTGGCCGGAAAGCCATTTGAGAACCCAAGTTTCCGTCGCCGGTTTTCGTCTTAGATCTGTACGCGCCCGCTGCTCGCCGCCACCGCCCGCTGCTCGCCGCCGCCGCCACCGCCCGCTGCTCGCCGCCCCACCGCCCGCTGCTCATCTCAAAACCCACGCTGAACAGGTATTCTTCTGCCAAAACAGATCTTGTTTTTGTGATTGGTGAATGAGAAGATCGAAAAACTTGGGTTTTCTTCAAGACATTAATCGATTTGTTTTTGGAAGATAACAAATCTTGAAAATCACAGTTGCTGATATTTGTTTTTGTGTCTTTTTTTTTCCTGATATCCAACATTAGACCTTAATGGGACCTTAAACGATACCATATGAGCTATAGATTGTTTATCTTTTTTGGTTCTTCTGCGTTTTCTGGTGCAGAGTAATTAGGATTTGAAGATGTTTTCTGGTGCAATATCAGCTGAGTTTTCTTCAATTAGGATTTGAAGATGTTATGAGTTAATTGACTTAATTCTTAATTAGGATCTGAAATAAACTAATTCATAATTAGTTGCTGACTTAATTTAAGTGAAATTAACTAATTCATAATGCGCACAAAAATGCTACAAGTACAACAAAATTGCACAACATTTGGCACAACATGCCAAAACTACGTCGTTTCATTAACGGAAAAAACAGTGAGGTTTTGTTTGTTTGTTTTATCCTTAATGAAACGACGTAGTTTTGGCATGTTGTGCCAAATGTTGTGCAATTTTGTTGTGCTTGTAGCATTGTTGTAATGCGCACTAATTAATTGACTTAATTAGGAAATTAACATCTTCATTTCCTAATTATGAAACCCATTTTTTACACCCATTCAATTTAATTCAAGATGTTATGAGTTTTGTGAATTTCTGTTTTTATGAGTCCTGATAGTCTGTTTTTATGAGTTTTGTGAAAAATCAATTTGTTTATGTTAAGAATTAGGATTTGAATTTCAATTTACAGGTTTGGTCTTATGGATTGTCCGACTGAAATGGAGCTCGGCAATTCTTCGAATGTTGTTGAAAAGCCTTATATAGGAATGGTTTTTGCTAGTATAGATGATGCAAGAAATTATTACACACAATATGGCCGACAAGAGGGTTTTTGTATTCGTGTTAGGAATTCATCGAAATCGAGAGGGCGAGAGACGGAGGTTAGTACGACAAAATTTGTTTGCACACGCGAAGGGAAGATTGTTAACATAGGGGATAAAGAAAGTGGTAACAGTAGAGTGAGAAGAACTTCAAGTATAAAGTGTGGGTGTTTGGCGACGATGAACATTGTACGTAGCACGGATAATTCTTCAGAATGGATAGTGTCAAAATTTGATGATAATCACAATCACAAGCAAGTTACACCCTCTAAGAGGATGAAAATGAAATCAAACAGAACCATGCCTGATGCAGTGAAAGACTTGACACAAGCCTTCCATAGAGAAAACTTGATGGTTGCAAAATTACCGGATGTCATGGGTGGCGACGCTATCGGTTTTGATAAGAAATATTGCTATAATCACTTGAGGAATGTGAGACATAGGAATCTAGAAGGCGGTGATGCACAAACAGTTCTTAATTACTTTAGGAGAAAACAGTCTGAGAATCCACAATTCTTTTACGCAGTACAGGTAGACGAAAATGGGAGGGCAGTTAATTTTTTTTGGGTGGATCATCGGGCCCGCATGGCATATGATTATTTTGGTGATGTGGTGACGTTTGAAAGGGGGGGGGGGGGGTTGGGTTCTCAAATGGCTTTCCGGCCACTGGTCAGGAAAAGGGGGAGGAAAAGAGGAAAAGGGGGGAGAGAGAGATGAAAGTATGAAAATGGATTGGTCTGGTGAAAATGCGTACTGGAGGTAAGAGAGAGAGAGACCACTGACCACTTTCACATCACTTTCACATCAGGACCAATTTTTTGTTTTTTTTTTTTTTAACTTAAACCGAATTAATCCTAACCATTGGATCAGATCTGATCCAATGGTCCAGCACATTGGTACACAATTGGTCTAAATGGATTGGTCTAGGGAGCTTGACCCATATATATATATATATATATATATATATATATATATATATATATATATATAAAATAAAATAAGAGATTTATTACATGTGAGTAAATAGTTATAAATATTTTGTTCGAGTATTTTTTTAAAAAAGAAATATATTGGTAAATATAGGTAGGTGAATTTTAATTTTTAATTCTCAAGTCTCGTAATTAATAATGACTTATGTTTAAATAGAATAGGGATATAAAAAGGTTTAAAATATGGATAGAGGAATGGTGAAATAATTTTATCTCGCTTCATACGGATAAAATAGTACTTTGAATATTACATTCAAGGTTGAAAGAAGTAAACGAACTCCAAAAATAATAGTCCAAACAGCCATATCGGTAATAAACAACGAATCATTCTTTGATTGCTACTGAACACGCTATGTCCTGTTTAAGGGGATGAGCAAGGACGAAGTTAGTATAGGTCAAGTGGGGTTACTTGACCCCACTCAAGTTTTTAAAATTATTATATGGATCAGTGCAGATTTAAAAATTAATTAGTAAATCTGACCCCATTAAAAATTTAATATTGCCTCAATTATTTAATTTTATCTAAGATATAAAAATTGCCCCAGTATTTCACATACAATGTATAAAAATTGCCCCATCATTTGACCTATGTATAAAAATTGCTCCAAGCATTTGACCTAAGTATAAAAACTGTCCCAAATAATCCATCTATTATATAAATTTGTACCAAGTATTTCCTATAAAAAAAATTAAGTACTCTTACTATGCAGATTATGTAAAAAAATTATATCTTAAATAATAATTAAATAATAATAATAGTTTACGTATCTATGATTAAAAAGACATCTTAATTCTTTTCTTAATGAATCACTCTTTCTCTATATTTTTTAAATAGAAAAACATATTTTATATTAAATTAATATGAAGATAAGATTTTCTATATATCTCTTAATAGGAAAAAAATTATTATGTAATTTTAATGAAAATTTTGACCCCACTAACTAAAATTTTTGAATCCGCCGCTAAAGATGGGAAAGAGAGTGAAGTATAAACCACCATCGTATGGAGGAGAAGTCGCCACATAAATATTACCTTACACTTAGCAAGGTTTGAACCCTAGATCTCTTAAACAATAGAGCCTAAGAAATGCGATCTAAATTAGAGCTCATGGCCAACAACTTTATATTCGACCAAGGACAATTTTCTTTATTTTATTTGAACATGGGCTTCTCATGGTCCATTTGGACTGATTGAATTATTGGATTATTCACTGTTTAGTTTTTTGTCCTTATTTGAAATTTTTTTTTAATTTTTTGTTTTTCATCAATTTTTTGATGATTGTTGGTTCGTCTCGACAAGAGATTTCAGAAAAGTATAAAATTATGTTAAAAAATTAAAAAAAGTTCAGAAAAGACAAAAAATAAGTCAAAAATAGCGTTCGTGTTGGCTTATTTTCGTCTTTAGTATTTTTTTTAACTTTTGGACATAATTTTATACTTTTTAGATTTCTTTCGTCGATACGAACCAATAATCCACGAAAAAATGACATAAAAATAACAAATACAAAAAAAAATTGAACAAAAACAAAAAATAAGTCAGATAATCTAGCCTGGGTTAATTTTGGCCAAATGGAGCCTCAAAGTTGCTTGAGATATTAAAGGATGTAGTGCTTCTCAATAGATTTTATTGAAATTTTATCGTTGTGATTCTATTCATTTTGTTTGTAGAATTTACTCAATAGATTGTTGACACCATAAAAAATTTGGTCTGTTGAAATTGTAATACGTGGATAAAGGAACACAATATAAAGTTAAGCAAAGTATTTAATCAAAAGTAAGAGGAATGGTCCAATACATGGCATTAGTGCTTCTAGATGTACTCCCCCATATTTGTTGATTATATATATTCATAGTGATTGTGTGATTATAAACATGTACAATTTGTGATATATATACAGAGTCCATGCAAATAGGGTTTGCTGTAACGCCCCAAAAATTGGTAGCGTTAACTAAATCTTTTAATTTTATTTCATTTGTCAATCGGTTATTAAAAGACAACTTCTTTATTGTAATTGCAAAATTAAGTAAATACCAAGTCTGAAAATAAAAAGACTAAAATACCCTTATGGGTTTACATCATAAGTCTAGAGAATTCGTGAAATAGGACATTCTATGGGTACGGTAGCCAAGTGATGGTCTCCCCATCGATTGTCCCCGGCTCTATCTGCTCCATTGCAACCTCCACCTGTTCTCCTCCATCTGGCATGAAAGGCCAGGGGCCGAGAAGTGGCACCAATGAGTTTTGACACTCAGTAGAAAAGTTTACCCAAAAATCGAACCCAAAGATACATTCACATATAGCATGATATATGACATAATAGCAGAACTCATAAAATGAAGCATGCTCGACAGAATTAAATAACCAATGCGTACATGTCAAAATCATAAAAGATAGCTAAATATTTTAAGTTCATTCATATTTCTTTTAACCTGGACGACGCCCGGTGGAAATCAAACCCATGTACAACATGACACGACGGTCAATGGGAATTTAACCCACCTCGGGAAACGAACCCGGAATACAAAAATAGAGGGGAATCGAACCACCAACTATCTCGGGAATCTAACCCGGAACAAAAGTGAAGGGGAATCGAACCACCAATCACCTCGGGAATCTAACCCGGAACATGAATCACCTTGGGAATCTAACCCAATACAAAGTGAAGGGGAATCAAACCACCAGTCACCTCGGGACTTTAACCCGGAATAATCTCGGGAATCTAACTCGGCACAAGAGTGAGAAGGGGAATCTAACCACCAACCACCTCGGGACTTTAACCCGGAACAACTCGGGAATCTAACCCGAAATGTCACAATGGCACGACGGCCTACCAATTCTATTTCATTATTATTTGTTTCCATCACACTTGTCAACATGCCTCTCAAGTTGTTTCCAAAAGTAGAGCAATTCACATTTTGCTAAGTGGGTCAAATATAACATAGCAGTGTGTTAATTTACCATATGTCATTCCCAACAACTCCCAAATACACCAAGTCTACATATCGCTGAATAATTGACCGTTATATTATTATTTTCGCATGTTGTCTCTAATCTTTTTATATCACACGTTTTGTTAACAATTATAGGGGTGAACCACGCATTTCACAATTAACGGTTAAAAACAGGACATCTAGCATCACGGCAATGACATATAGGATTTTCCAATAATAACAAGTCAATAACATTGCAACATTATGATAGCGGTACAACACTAACTCCAAGCACAAATAGTGAGATGTTACAAAGCAAACTCTAGTTCTATTCCTAACGCATTTTTTTTTTAATTGAATAACTCAAGCTCAACTATTACAAGTTATGTGTCAAAATTTGCCACTAAGCAATGCTCCCCAAATGTTTACTGATGAAAACCCAAATGCTTGATCTATTAGGTATGTTTGGTCTTAGATTAGCAGAAATAAGACAAGACAAGTGTAACTCAATCTGAGGACTTTTCTTTGTCCTAAACCCATCAGTGATAGAATTTACAATGAAACATGCGAAATATTGAATCTAAAAGATTGACTAAGATTAAAACATAAATTGTTAGAAACGAAAAAAAGAAAAAAAATGCAAACCAAGATATGTCAATATTCCAGATTCATACAAACTAAGTAGTTTTGGATTTATTAAGGAAGTGGTGGGCCATTCTTAGGATTTGCAAAATAAAACTATCCTATACTTCGGATGGGTGATATGGAAAAAAATATAAATAAATAAATAAATAAACGAATTGTTTGATTCATTAGCTTTGCACGGCTAATTGGACCCATTCAAATTATGATCATCAAGGATTCGAGGAATACATTACTGGGTTTGCAAGAACAGCGATAAAACCGAAAATAATCTCATACAAATTCTACCAAATTTACGTAATTAAAGGTTGTTCGTACGATTTTTTTTTAACTAAAAATACATAATCTAAGGGTTGGAAGGTAAACGATTCTACCTCAGTTGCAGAAGAAATCGAAGAGAATAATGGAGATCGATGGAAACCCAAAGCCAAAAATGTGAACCAGTGATCTTCTAACTCCAAAAAAAAAAAACAATTCCTTCTCAAAACTTTATGTGGTTCTCACAACCACAATGTCAGAATGCACGTGAAGAACCAAAAAGGGAATAAATGGATCTCTTGTTTTTATAATTCTACAGGTATTATAACCCCACTTATGGCTATTTATGAATTAAACTTTAAAACCCAAAAAAAAATAACTGGTCCTCCAAAACCCAAAGGTTTCATACGTCCAGAATGTGAAAAGATAGGAAGGAAAATTATCCTATGGTTCTCACCACTAAGCTCAACTCAATCTCAACCGTCCAACTCTCAAGTAAACCTTGACCGTTTAAATTAAGCGCAATTTACATAATCCAAACATAAATTAAAGAAAACAAATATATTATTTTTATTTTTATATAAATCCGGGTTATTACATTTGCAATTGCAACAATTGTCTACCTACTGGACTTGGGGCTCTGTCGTGCATTGCGCATAGTAGAGTGTTTATGCATGCAAAACGATATCGTTTTTGCACAAAACATACTGACTGGATAATTAGACACTGACCGAATAATTTTTTAACAGTATTTTATGCACCAAAATAACGTCGTTTTGACACACAGTATATTTTGTTGTGCGCAATGCACAGTAAACTTCCCTATTCCATCGGAGAAGGCTTATTACTAGTTAAGGTTGTGAGTTTTTTTTAATATAACCCAAGAGGTTGGCCAGGTGGTAAGAGTTTAGGACTTAGAGGTATTGTAACGCCCCACGTTTTTGTGGTACGTTATAATAAAATACATTTAATAAAGCAGCGGAATAAAATTTTCTATTTAAAAACAAAGGGCCCAATTCTCAAATATTATTAATTGCCGGCAAAACAACCGACTAAAATTTAGCTCATTAAATAGTTTTGAAAATAAATAATTCGAGTAACAAATTATCATTAATTAAAAACAACTAAAGGGACATCCTAGGTCAACCCATTGGACTGTTATTGGTACAGCCATGGTTCTGGTACATTCATCTCGTCCTCCTCTGTCTCTTGAACTTCCAATTTATGCTCCACCTCAACCTGTTCCTCAAAACCTGGTGTGAAATACCAGGGGCCAAGAAGTAGCTCCAAATGAGTGATTAACACTCAGTAGGAAAATTTAACCTTACCCCTAATTTACAAATAAACATACATGATAATAATTCTATACAGCATGCAAATAACAATAAACAAACGTAAAATATGCAATATCGTGCATAAAATGAATATGCAATGTCGTGCATAAAGCTTTCCGCATTGAGTATCTTTAGTTATTATTATCTCCACCGGGGTCTCGCAATCCCCCATATCAAAAGTACAACCTCAGGGTCTCGCAATCCCCTTCATCGGTATCGAAGCATCGGAGTCTCGCAATCCTCCTTAGCCAAATTACAAAACCTCAGGCCTCGCAATTTCCTTCATCGGTATCGCAGCATCGAGATCTCGCAATCCCTCTCTGCCAAATTTACAACCTCAGGGCCTCGCAATTCCCTTCATCGGTATCGAAGCATCGGAGTCTCGCAATCCTCCTTAGCCAAATTACAACCTCAGGGCCTCGCAATTTCCTTCATCGGTATCGCAGCATCGAGGTCTCGCAATCCCTCTCCGCCAAATTTACAACCTCAGGGCCTCGCAATTCCCTTCATCGGTATCAAAACATCGGGGTCGCAATCCCCCATAATCCACCACAACTCCAAAATATTATGATTATCACTCATTATCGCAACAATGAGATCATCTAACCCTGCCGTTCAATTAATCTTCCAATTTCCATGCATGCGTGCATGCACAATGATCATCTGTCATGCTCAACATGCAACAATAAAATATCATCATGCAATTTTAGTTAAACATGCATCGAGCATAAATTAAAATCATGCGATATCATCAACATCGATCAAATCTAAGTCACATACAACGTTCGTGGGCCCTAGCAAACAAATCGATCTCAACAAATAATAGTTCTTTAATTTATCAACTAAATTAAATTGAATCACGAATCATCATGTATAATAAATTCTCAACTTGATTAATTCATGCAATCGAATACACATAAACACTCCAACAATTAATTACTAATTATTCGATTCATATTCCCTACACAATCTTCTAACACAAATTAACCAAATCTACTCATAAATCACATATATATGTAGGGCTCGGTCCGAAATTTCTACCTCGATCCGACGAATAAAGCACTACCGAAAAATTCACAAATCACCCGCCGCACTGAGATCCGATTATCGCAACACTATCAAATTCATAATCAAAATCATACTTTAAATATAATATTTTCAAAAAAAAATAGTATAATATTAATACTAAATACTACTATAATAGAATAAGTAAATAATAACTAATACTAGAAATTAAAATAAAAACAAAGAAGAAAGAAGAAATAGGGGCCTGCCGAAAAATAACGAAAGAGAGAGAAGACAGAATGAGAGAGAGACGAGAGAACAGAGAGAGAGAGAGGAGAGAGAAAACCAAGGCTACAGAGAAGAGAGAGAAAGAGAGAGAGAGAAAACAAAGAACAGAGGGAGACGAGAGAGAGTATGAGAGAGAAACGGAGAGAGAAGAGAAAGAAAAAGAAGAGAAAAATAAAAGAAGAAAGAGAGAGGTGCGCACGCATACACGAACGCGAGATTTCAAGAAAGTAACTTACAAATATTCAAGATGCACACAAAAACTCTGAAACGGTGAAAGTGAATATCTTATGAATCAAGAGCTATATAAATAGACAAAGGGGGATGAATCTGAATCTAATTAGGATTCAAATTAGTAAAGATAGAGTTTGAGTAAGATTTGAATACTAGAGATAGGGTTTGAATGAGATTCAAATATTATAATAATTATCGGTTAGGATAATAATTTTTAGAAATACTTAATAATCATAAAAATATAATATTTAATACATAAAAAAGTAAATCAGATAACTATCCCTAAAGATTCAACGAAACTGGACAGAACGAAAATAAAGAGATATACACAAGTAAAAATTCAAAATAATCAATGAGAAAAAAATAATTTATTAATCTAAATAAAATATAAATAATGTATATATAAAAAAATAAATCTCAAAAATCCGGGTCGTTACAGGTATGCTCTCCCTTAAATTTCATGTTTGAAACCTTTTAGATGCTATAAACACTTATAGAGTTAGTTGGTACACAGTTAAAAGTCCTAACTTTAAATTGGACCCCTGCATGTGGATGATGAGATTGATCCCACGAGAAGTACTAGTCGGTATTAGATTGGAATAATCTCACAATCCGCCGGATATCTCAATTATGAAAAAAATATATTTGAGTCAGTTTTTATGCACATCCAATAATGTTTTGAGACCAATTCTACTTTCAACGAGAAGTGAATACGATCAACAATAAAAAATTGAGCTATTGGGGTAGCAAATTAGGCAGAATTGAAACCATTTGGGTTCCAAATTGGACATACATTTTGTGTGTAAAGACCTCTGAACTATGCATTCTAATGCTCTGCACATTACTTTGGTCCTGATTAGTATCTTCGCCAATCAGGTAGTGAAAAATTATCTAGGTATTAAAACTCATTTAACATATGTTCTTATATAGAGAAAATAAGCTAGAGGAGAGGATGGAAAGAAAAAATGAAGGGACAAAATAATAAAAAAAGAGAGAGCTGAGAGAGCACGAGAGAGGAGAAGTAAATAAGCATACAAGTGGTGAAACCGGTCCGGTTTTGATCGAAGAATTCAAACCAAATTGGTAATTTCAGTTTGGATTGTTGTAAACCGAAATCAAATCGAACTAGATATATATATATTTCAGTTTGGCTTGGTTTTTCTAGTTTCGATTTGATGGAACTTGAGCCGAAATTAAAAAAAATTAAAAATTAAAAAGTCCATATCAAATGGTTCAAGTCCAGATTAATATTTATTTTTAAATTAATTTTTAATTTGATTAGGTCAAATTGTAAAACTTTGACTTTTCCAACCCGAGACTCACCCCTCGGTGGTTCGATGAACACATCATTTTCTTGCCACCTTTATGAGATTCACAAAGGAAGTACAAACACGCCTGAGAATTTGAAATACAGCCGTAAAATGCAAAAAAAAAAAAAAAAGGGTTGTGGTTATGCTCTTAATTTTTAATTGGCCCAATTTGACTTGCATTATATTTTGTATTACTTTTATAATGTTTATTTATATTTTTTCAAGTAATCAAGTTATTTTTTCTAATTCAGGAAAAAAAAAAGTGTGCACTCATCTTTCTCTACAAAAGATATCATAACAAGAACACTACAAAATTCATGACAGTAAATTGTAACAAATAACAGGAAAGCATCTCCACCAAATTACAAAATATTATTTATATATATATATATATATTCCGATCCTTTGAATTACATTTGGCCCTCTATTTTCTTTAAAAAACAAATCTCAATTTCTCCCAACATCAAATTCTGGTTCCGCCCATGGTTAAGGAACAACTCTCTTTTTTTTTTTTAGAGGAAAAAAAGGGCCGAGAAGAGAAAGTCCGAGAGAGAAAGATAATTTAGATTATTTTCTAACATTACAAAATGCATTCATTTTCTAACTAACAAATCCCTCATACATAATTTAGATTAGTTTTTATAATGATTGTCATATAACACATCCTCTCTTTTTTTTTGGGGGGGAACACTTTCGGCTTACATTCACACACCTCCATTAATCCTTAAAATATCGATGCATCACTCGCTAAAAAGAAGGAGATCGAGATAATTTTTCTTACTAAAAACAATTCGCTGCTCATGGGAAAAAACAACTTTGGTAGTGGAAAATACTCACAATAATTGTGTTTCATTACGTTATTGAAATACAAACATAGGTAAAGTGCACATCGTACATTCGTATGCATATATCGACGATGGTTCTAATTATGAAATGGAAAATAGTGTCATGAGTTAAGTTCCAGTAATGGCCGCCACCAGCACCAAAGCAATCTCCACCGCCAAAACCAGCGCCAACCCTAGTCCACCTCCTCCAACAAAACCGTCGCCGCCACCAAACACCTCCAGAGCAATCTCCACCATTAAAACCAGCGCAATCTCCAGTCCACCACCTTCACCAAAACCGTCGCGGCCACCAACCAGCACCAAAGCCATCTCCACCATCAAAACCAGAGCCACCTCCAGTCCACCACCGCCACCAGCACCCCCACTCCCACCTGCACCAAACCCTGCACCAGCTCCAAACCCTCCTCCCGCACCTGCCCAGCCACCTAATCCACCTCCACCTCCCCAACCAAACCCGCTGCCACCGCCTGCTCCCCATCCCAGGCCTCCACCAGCCCCACCTCCTCCACCAAGCCCACCGCCACCGCCACCTCCAAGACCTCCTCCACCACCTCCGCCTAGACCACCACCAGCTCCACCTCCCCCACCAAACGCGCAGCCACCGCCTGCTCCCACTCCCAGGCCACCACCAGCAACTTCTTCTAAGCCTTCACCACCTCCTCCACCAATGCCACCTCCTCCGCCGGCTCCACCCACCGCACCAAGCCCTCCGCCGCCGCCTAGACCACCACCAGCTCCACCTCCCCAACCAAACGCGCCGCCACCGCCTGCTCCCGCTCCCAGGCCACCACCAGCACCTTCTCCTAAGCCTTCACCACCTCCTCCACCAATGCAACCTCCTCCGCCGGCTCCACCCCCCGCACCAAGCCCTCCGCCGCCCCCAAAACCACCACCAGCTCCACCTCCCCAACCAAACGCGCCGCCAGCGCCTGCTCCCGCTCCCAGGCCACCACCAGCACCTTCTCCTAAGCCTTCACCACGTCCTCCACCAACGCCACCTCCTCCGCCGGCTCCACCCCCCACACCCAGCCCTCCTCCGCTGCCCCCACCAAACGCGCCGCCACCGCCTGCTCCCTCTTCCAGGCCTCCACCTGCCCCACCTCCTTCGCGGCCTCCACGACAACCACCGCCGCATCCACCAGCGCCGCCGCCACCGCCCGCACCTGCTCCTAAGCCTTCACCACCTTCTCCACCAAGGCCATCTCCTCCGCCTCTACCGTATAAGGCAGACAGGCCCATAGACTCAAGTCCTTGTGCTGATACCTTGTGTACCCAACTTCTTTATGCCCACCAAAGTCCCTCTTTTAATCCATATTTATAGGCACGATTTTGCTATCAGTCATGACGTCATGAATTCGATCCCTTTCGGGATTCCCTTGACCCACTCATTTACTTTGCCATTTTCTCAACTTGATGGGACCCACCAATATGACTGCTAACTATTTTTTCTGGTTCTGGGGAAAATGCTACTCTTACACCCACAATTGCATATATCGGAAGAAGAATGCTACAGGCACACACACCCAACCACACCCCCAACCACACCCTCCAACCCACCCACTCACCCTCTCACACGTGGAGACCCCCCCCCCCCCCCCCACCCAGAAAACGAAAACAACTTTCTCTCTCTCTCTCTCAAATATTCATTTTTTAATTCTTATTCTTATTTTTAGTTTATTTATTTATTAATTATTTTGCATTTATTATTTTGCATTAATTTTTTTTATAAATTATTAGTTCGTCTTGATGAAAAAAATCAAATAAGTAAATTTTTTTGTTTAAAGATAAATTTTTTTACTAGAGACAAAAAAAACTAAACGTGATTTGTTTTGACTTTTTTTATGAATTTTATAAAAATTTTAATATAATTTTTTACTTTTTTAAAACGACTCGTCTAGAAGAATTAATAATTAATAAAAGATTAATAAGTCAGACAAAAAATAAGTTCAATTAAGCAAAAATAACATATCACGTATTATATTCATGGTGAATTCTTTATACAATTTTTTTTTGTCATTCAATGTAAATTCCGTATTTCGAATCTAAGCCAATCAAAGAAACTAGAAAGTCTTATTCTGAATCTAATGAAATCAACACTTCTCTATGTATGCCTATGGAGGAGAATTCACCATAATTGAATACCTCAATGGATCGACTTGTTCACAATATGACTAAATATATATGGAAACAAAATTCAAGAGTGCAACTACCAAGACAAAATACAAAGGTAGGCCAAGCCCTATCCTCCTCTCATTTTAGGCTTCACCTACAAATAAGTTCAATTAAGCAAAAAAAACATGTCACGTGTTATATTCATACTTTTTGTTTGTAAAAAGACTAATTAAATTTGGAGAATCACATATACATGCAAGAAATAAGTCTTTTTACAAACTAAAAATATGAATATAACATGAAATAAGTCTTTTTACAAACGAAATGAATGAATATAACACGTGATATGTTATTTTTTGCCTAATTAAACTTATTTTTTGTCTGACTTATTAATCTTTTATTAATTATTAAAAAAGTAAAAAATTATATTAAAAAATTTTAAAAAATCATAAAAAAAGTTAAAACAAATCACATTTAGTCTTTTTTTTGTCTCTAGTAAAAAAATTTACCTGTAAACAAAAAAATTTACTTGTTTGATTTTTTTCGTCAAGATGAACTAATAATTTATAAAAAAAATTAATGCAAAATAATTAATAAATAAATAAACTAAAAAATAAGAATAAGAATTAAAAAATGAATATTTGAGAGAGAGAGAGAGAGAGAAAAAGTTGTTTTCGTTTTCTGGGTGTGGGGGGCCCGCGGGGGGGGTCCACGTGTGAGAGAGTGAGTGGGTGGGTTGGATGGTGTGGTTGGGGGTGTGGTTGGGTGTGTGTGCCTGTAGCATTCTTCATATCGGAAATGCTACACACACACATATTGACACCCCAAATGACACCCCACCACTCTCTCTCTGACACGTACCCCCAACAACTCTCCTCTCTCTCCTCCCTACCCACCCGTCCCTTCTCTCTCACTCAACCTTCCCTCCCTCTCTCTCTCTCTCACTCAAGTCACAATCATGTTTATTTTTCAAATTTTTTGTATTTATTCAATTTTTTTACCTTTAGTCAGTTTTTTAATTTATTTGTAGACATTGTTTTATTTTTTAAAATATCTCATCAAAATAAATTAATAATCAGACAATATTATTAATTCAAGATGAAATATTTTAAAAGAATAAAAAATTCTATCTAAAAATTAAAAAAATTATAAAAGATAAAAAATAAATCGAAACAAACCTTGTTTATGTTTATTTTTTTATCGTAATTTTTTTAACTTTTAGATAAAAAAATTATATTTTTTAAATTTTTGGTGAAAAGTATTTAAAAACATAACTTTTGGTCCAAAAATTAAAAAAGGGTTTACTACATGCAAAAAAAATTCCTAAATAAGGTAT
The DNA here is from genome assembly GCA_019985065.2 of Arctostaphylos glauca. Taxonomy (NCBI): domain Eukaryota; kingdom Viridiplantae; phylum Streptophyta; class Magnoliopsida; order Ericales; family Ericaceae; genus Arctostaphylos; species Arctostaphylos glauca. Next base: position 25,266,474 of record JAHSPW020000010.1, on the reverse strand, counting down.
ATTTTGACTTATATTGTTTGATTATTGATTTGTTTCAACAAGATATTTAAAAAAATAAAAAATTATGTTCAAAACTAATTTTTTTTTGTAAATAACAAAAAATAAGCCAAAATGAATCTTGTTAATTTTTTATTTATTTAATTGCTTTTTGTATATATTTAACAAAACATAAGTTAACAGGATTCATTTTGACTTATTTTTTGTTATTTACAAAAAAAAATTAGTTTTGAACATAATTTTTTATTTTTTTAAATATCTTGTTGAAACAAATCAATAATCAAACAATATAAGTCGAAATAGACCTTATTTAGGAATTTTTTTTTTGCATGTAGTGAACCCTTTTTTAATTTTTCTGATTATTAATTTATCTCATTTGGACGAATTAATAATATTGTCTGATTATTAATTTATTTTGATGAGATATTTTAAAAAATAAAACAATGTCTACAAATAAATTAAAAAACTGACTAAAGGTAAAAAAATTGAATAAATACAAAAAATTTGAAAAATAAACATGATTGTGACTTGAGTGAGAGAGAGAGGGAGGGAGGGAAGGTTGAGTGAGAGAGAAGGGACGGGTGGGTAGGGAGGAGAGAGAGGAGAGTTGTTGGGGGTACGTGTCAGAGAGAGAGTGGTGGGGTGTCATTTGGGGTGTCAATATGTGTGTGTAGCATTTCCGATAGAAGAATGCTACAGGCACACACAACCAACCACACCCCCAACCACACCCTCCAACCCACCCACTCACACTCTCACACGTGGACCCCCCCGCCCCCCGAGAAAACAAAACCAACTCTCTCTCTCTCTCTCTCTCTCTCAAATATTTATTTTTTTAATTCTTATTCTTATTTTTAGTTTATTTATTTATTAATTATTTTGCACTTATTAAATTGCATTAATTTTTTTTTATAAATTATTAGTTCGTCTTGACGAAAAAAATCAAACAAGTAAATTTTTTTGTTTAAAGGTAAATTTTTTTACTAGAGACAAAAAAAGACTAAAGGGGATTTGTTTTGACTTTTTTTTATGAATTTTTAAAATTTTTTGATATAATTTTTTAATTTTTTAAAACAACTCGTCTAGAAGAATTAATAATTAATAAAAAATTAATAAGTCAGACAAAAAATAAGTTCAATTAAGCAAAAAATAACATGTCACGTGTTATATTCATGCTGAATTCTTTATACAATTTTTTTTGTCATTCAATGTAAATGCCGTATTTCGAATCTAAGCCAATCAAAGAAACTTGAAAGTCTTATTCTGAATCTAATGTAATCAACACTTCTCTATGTATGCCTATGGAGGAAAATTCACTATAATTGAATACCTCAATGGATCGACCTCTTCACAATATGACTAAATATATATGGAAACAAAATTCAAGAGTGCAACTACCAAGACAAAATACAAAGGTAGGTCAAGCCCTATCCTCCTCTCATTTTAGGCTTCACCTGCAAATAAGTTCAATTAGGCAAAAACTAACATGTCACGTGTTATATTCATACTTTTCGTTTGTAAAAAGACTAATTAAATTTGGAGAATCACACATACATGCAAGAAATAAGTTTTTTTACAAACTAAAAATATGAATATAACATGAAATAAGTCTTTTTACAAACGAAAAGCATGAATATAACATGTGAGATGTTATTTTGTCTTTTTTTGTCTTTAGTAAAAAAAAAATTCATAAAAAAAGTCAAAACAAATCACGTTTAGTCTTTTTTTGTCTCTAGTAAAAAAATTTACCTTTAAACAAAAAAATTTACTTGTTTGATTTTTTTCGTCAAGACGAACTAATAATTTATAAAAAAAATTAATGCAATTTAATAAGTGCAAAATAATTAATAAATAAATAAACTAAAAATAAGAATAAGAATTAAAAAAATAAATATTTGAGAGAGAGAGAGAGAGAGAGAGTTGGTTTTGTTTTCTCGGGAGGCGGGCGGTCCACGTGTGAGAATGTGAGTGGGTGGGTTGGAGGGTGTGGTTGGGGGTGTGGTTGGTTGTGTGTGCCTGTAGCATTCTTCTTGCATATAACCCTACATCGCCAGAAATTCCTTCATTAGCAACAATTGCATATAACCCTACATCGCCAGAAATTCCTTCATTCTCCGCCTTAGTTGCCAGGGCCGTCACTCATTTACTTTGCCATTTTCTCAACTTGATGGGACCCACCAATATGACTGCTAACTATTTTTTCTGGGCAACAATTGCATCTAACCCGTCATAGGTCTAGCGAACATTGCCAGAAATTCCTTCATTCTCCGCCTTTGCGGCAACTGGCAGGGCCGTCACTCTTTTTTCTCCTCCCTCTCCCCTCCTCTCTCTCAACACACACGTACATTATCAAGTGATTCTTTTGAAAAAAAATTATCTTTATTTATTTATTTTAATTTAATTAACTTTACATTCAAATACTTAGAATTTTAAATCATTTAAAAATATTCACATTCATCAATTTGGAGTCTCAGGGTCTTCTTTTTGCTCAAATTGATTGCTCACTACTTTTTCTCTCTCTCTCACATTAGGATGTGATTTTTTTGAAATGTTTTATTTTCATTTATTATTTTAATTTTATTAGCTTCGCCTTCAAATACTTAAGATTATTAAATTGTGTTAAATCATTAGAAAATATTTATATTCATTACATATCCTAATGCGCCCAATTTTTTTTTTAAAAATATGACCTACACCGCTCATCGAACCTCTTTCGGTTATGCTTTATGAATTTTATTCTTGAAAAAATACTAAAATTTACTATTGATATACAAAATTATTTCAAAATTAGCCATTTGCTCCATTTGACATTTTTTTCATTTTTTCTTTATTTAATTATTTTAATTTTGTTAGTTTTGCGTCAAATACTTAAATTTATTAATTTGTCTCTTAAATTATCCAAAAATATTCACGTTTATCACAAGTTTGAGTGCGTCCAACTTTGAGAAAAAATAAATTGACCGATACCGTTTATTCGAACCCCTTTTAGTTGTGTTTTTTAAATTTTATTCTCAAGAAATACTAAAAATTTATCATTGATTTAAGAAATTATTTCGGAATTAACCGTGAGCTTGGAATTTTTTGATAACGGGTTGTTGAATTATGGTAAAGTATTTGTTAATTTATATATATATATATATATATATATATATATATATATATATATATATTTGTTAATTTATAAAACAAAGTTAAAAATCTTTTAAATCACCCAAAACTATTCACGTTCTTCGTATATCCTAATGCGCCTAACTTTAAAGAAAAGAAAAGTGACCGACGCGACTCATTCGAATTCCTTTCTATCGTGTTTTCTGAATTTTATTTTTAAAAAAATACTAAAAATTTACTCTTGACTTAAAAAATTATTTCGGGATTAACTTTGAGCTCAGAATATTTTGATAAATACAAATATCTTACTATAATTATAAAATATTCAGAACTCACCATAAGGTATTTGATAAAAATTAAATAAAATTTTTTTTGTTATATGATTGATTTATAAAAATTATTTTTTATGGGGTTAATTTTGAAATAATTTTTTAAGTAAATAATAATTTTTTAGTATTTTTTCGAGAATAAAATTAAAAAAATACAACTGAAAAACGTTCAAATTAGCGGTATCGGTCAATTTATTTTTTTAAAATTGGGCGCATTAGTATATGTGATGAATGTGAATATTTTTGGATAATTTAAGAGACAAATCAATAAATTTAAGTATTTGACACAAAATTAACAAAATTAAAAAAATTAAAAAAAGAAAAAATATTAAAAAATAACTTGCTAACCTTTTAAGACAGAGAGAGAATAAAGGGTGAGAGATCAAATGGAGCATACTATTAATTTTGAAATTATTTTTTACAAATTTAGTATTTTTTTGAAAATAAAATTCGTAAAATATAACCGAAAAGGATTCAAATGAGCATTGTCGGTCACATTTTTCTCAAAAATGGGGCACATTAGGACATATACGATGAATGTGAATATTTTTTAATAATTTAAGAAAATTAATAATTTTAAGTATTTGAATGTAAAACTAATAAATTTAAAATAAATAAATAAAGATATTTTGTTCATAAGAATGTTGATAATGTGTATGTCTATGTGTGTGTGTGTGAGAAAGAGAGAGAGAGGGGGGAGAAGAAATGGTGGACAGTCAAATTAGCAAAGGGACAAAGGAAATGAATGGGGCCCATCACTTTTGACAAGAAATTCAGGACATAAGTCATGCCTAGTAGCAAATCAATGTTCTGAATACCGGATCGGTTTCGGTACCGGTTTTTCTACTGGTACGGTACGTACAGGTACCGGTCATGTACCGGGTACCGTACCGGATTTATCGCAACTATCAATATATATATAAATTATAGAGAGAAAGCCAAAAAAAATTAATTTTTTCCGCAATTCTTAAAAAAAATTAAAAAAAAAAATCCGGTACCGGCCGGTATTCGGCCGATACGGCCGGTATTCGCCGGTACGGCCGGTATCCGGCCGGTACCGGCCGGTATTGAGAACGGTACGGTACTAGAGGTACTTGGTACCGTTTTTTTGCCAAAACGGTACGTACCGGCCGGTACCGGCCGGTACGGTACGGTATCGATAACATTGGTAGCAAATTTGAAAGAAAAGGTGGGGACAGCCTTTTAACAATGGGGAAAGTCTGTGTACATAAATTTGTGTACACAAATTCGGACAAAGATGTGTTGGACGTCGGATGCAAGTGGCGTCCTTGAACTATTAAAGACTCCACTTGTATCCGAAAGATCCAGACATATCTCTGAATCTGTGTACACAATCTGTGTACTTAGAATTGTTCTTTAACAATATTCAAAAAACTGGTGGTACGGATCTGTACCGATCGCCTATCCGCCAGTACTGTCCCTTTCTCTCTTAAGAAAATGCTAGGGGTACAGACCTGATGGTATACCGATTGCCTATGTGGTAGTACTCTCCCTTCCTCTCTCAATTCGGTAGTGGGACCCACTAGACTTGTCCTCTCTCTCACATGTCCTCTCTCTTCTCTCTCTCTCCCCCCCTTTTCTCAACCCAACTTTGAAAAGTTATTGAAATTTTATTTCTGTTAGAAAAGAAATTTGAAGATATTTTACAATTTTGTTATTTTTTCCTCAATTTTGTACTGATTATTGGTTCGTCTTGACTATCTGACTTGATTATTGGATTATTATTTCATCCTTATGAAATTGTTTTTGTAATTTTTTGTCTTTCGTCAATTTTTTATGAATTATTGGTTCGTTTTAACGAGAAATTTCAGAAAAATTATACATAATAGACTAAATTTGAAAAAATTCAAAAAATACAAGAATAATCCAAAAATTAAATTTTTTTGTATTTATTCATCGTTTATAATGACTTTTTTTTAGTTTTTTATCATAATTTTATACTTTTTATATTCGTTTCATCGAAATGGACCAACTAAATTTTAAAAAAATAAAGAAAAATTAAATAATCTAAATATTCTGTTTGTTTTCAACAAAATCAAACTAATACAAACCAATTTGGTACGTTTACCAACCAAAAATTATTTTAATATTTTCCATATATAGTTTTTAGGGATTGGAAAAAAAAACCCTATCAAGACTGGCTAAAAGAACCGACTAAAATTTTCGATTTTCAACCGGTCCATGTATCAAATAATTATCAAAAAGATTTGAACATCTAAAAAATATTTGCATTGGAGTGTATGGTAGCATAACTTTTGTTACTTAAAATGTTTTCTGATTTTTGAGATATGTAAAAGAAGGACTGAGAGATCTCTATTTAATCTTTATTTATTTGAATATTTATGCTTTGTATCTTTTATTTTTTGTATAATTTATAATATTTTGTATAAGAATATATAATATTAATTTTTAATTCATAATTATTATACCTAAGTTTTCATGAAATTTGTTTTGAGAGCTATGTTAAGGATAGCAATAGAGAGGATCTGAAATGAAATTGGATGTTTTGATATTTTTTATGTATCTTTTTTAGTGGTGTAAAAAAGCGACCAATCTATTTCGGCTGAAAAAATTGATTGAAATTTTTAATTTTCGGTCGGTACATGTACCAAATTGGTCGATATTAGTTAAATTTTGTTGGAAAAAAACATAATATTTAGATTATTTAATTTTTCTTACTTTTTTAAAATTTAGTTCATATTTTTTTATTTTTTTAAAATCACTCGTCAAATAATCTGTACAGAATTGAAGACAAATAAAAAGATTATGAAATATCTTCAAATGTCTCTTTTTGGAGAAAAATAAAAATTTAACATGTTTGAAAGTTAATTTTGCAAGGGTGAATTTGATATTCTTGTGCGTGAGAAGAGGGGGAGAGGGATTTTGCTAGAGATACCGACCCCAGGACCGATCTGGTACAGATCTGAGCTGGCAAGGGATAAAATCAATTTTTTTAAATTTTGAACTTTTCGGTCCCTCTTTTCTCTCTTGTCCTCTCTTCTTCACATCCCAATCCAACCCAAGCAGCAAGAAGACCTTACGCTACCAACATTGGTCGGTCCGGCACCGGCCAGAACTCTATCTCCGACCACCGCCACAACAGATACCGACGGCTGTCGTCGACGCCGACGATGACATCGCCACTCTTAAAAAAAGTGTGCATTATTTTTTGTATGTTTATTTATATTTTTTCAAGTAATCAAGTTATTTTTTTCTAATTCAGGAAAAAAAAAAGTGTGCACTTGTCTTTCTCTACAAAAGATATCATAACAAGAACACTACAAAAATTCATGACAGTAAATTGTAACAAATAACACGAAAGCATCTCCATCAAATTACCAAAAAAAAATTATATTCTGACCCTTTACGTTACATTCAGCCTTCTTTTTTTTGAAAAAATAAATCTCAATTTCTCCCAACATCAAATCCTAGTTCTGCCCATGGTTAAAGAACAACTCTTTTATTAAAAAAAAAAGGGCCGACATGAGAGAGTCTGTGAGAGGAAGATAATTTAGATTATTTTCTAACATTACAAAATGCATACATTTTCTAACTAACAAATCCCTCACACATAATTTAGATTAGTTTTTATAGTCATTGTCATATAACACACCTTTTTGGTGTTCGGGCTACATTCACGTACCTCGATTATTTTTTAAAATATGTATGAAGATATCACTTACTAAAAAGGAGGCTTAAGTTACATTCATGCATTCCTATGTATTCATGAAAATGGAAAATAGACATGCTAGAATCTCATAATTGCATCCCCGAAATGTTTTTGAATAATGAGGGTCAAGCATTCAAGAGGGGTGTTGCAAATATTGTATGTGTGAAAAAGAAATAGATGTTGATACTTCATCATTCTAGAATATTTCTAGGATCTCATTCTGGATCCTAGTATTGCATGAGTTAATAAGTTTCAATAATGGCCGCCACTAGCACCAAAGCAATCTCCACCACCAAAACTAGCGCCACCGTCAATCCAGCATCTCCACCAAAACCGTCGCCACCACCCCCCAGCACCAAAGCCATTTCCACCAGCAAAACTAGCGTCGCCCCCAGTCCACCACCTCCACCAAAACCGTGTTGAAAAAATAGTTTGGGAACACATAATTTTAGCTAAGTTTGAACTAAAATAAAAGTGAATTCCACATATTTTTATGTGTAAATCTAAGTGGCAATGTATGTGAATTATAGAGCTTAAGATTGTATATTTGATTGGGCAAAATCATTTATATGTGAATTAAAAATTGAATTTAAAGTAGACTTCATAGATTGGTAATTTTTGGTGAAAATAATATTAATAGTCTCACATAGGAAAAATGTGAAACTTTCAAGTAGCCTATATAGCTTAACAGTGGTTAAGGATTTGGGTCCCAAGGGGCACCACACTTTTATGGATGGGAAAGGAATTAGGTAGCATGGGCTTTGGCCCAAACTACCGCACGCGCGTGCGCTGCCGTTCGTTCGTTTGGGCTGGGTTCGAGTTCGGGTCATTTAGATAATATTCTTTTTGTTGAAAATTTATTTAATTAAATTAATTTTCTTTTAGAATTTTATTTATTTAGATCCGGTTAATCCGTTGGTCCGTTTTTGACCTGCGTGGCCCAATAGAATTTGACCGTTGGTCTTAGGCCGGTTCTTGACCGTTTAAATGCCCAACGGCTGTGTCCTTTGGGCCGAACCAATACAACTTAACCGAATCGGTTTACCCAACCAAACCAGTGCACCTATTACCTGTTTTAGGCCGAACCAGTGCAACTCTTAGACAGAGTTGCACCTTTTTACAGCCTATAAATAAAGGCCAATCCAGTTCAATTTTCGTACTCAATTTTTGAGACCTCTTATCTTGCATTCACAGCATTTTGCCCGCATTATATTTCTGTTCTTTGAGAGCGAGTCCAGTGCACATTATGATTCGACAGACTAGTAGTTTGCAATGCTGCTGTTACTAGTGTTGATCGTTGCATCCTGAGAGACAGACGCCAATTCATCTCGTAGCACCGTAGAGAGGGCGTATTTTGTCTTAAGGAGATTGTGTCAAACATAAATCTCGATCAGTAAGTATTCGTGTTCTACCGACTCGTTCCACAAATTGCTTGATCACTGGAATTCGTTTCGAAAACAAATAAGTTTTTGCCATATTATTTTATTTCTGTTTTTTTATCTTTCTTATACATAACAAATTATTAATAGCCTAGATAACCAACCGCGCCGCCATCAACTAGCACCAAAGACATCTCCACCATCAAAACCAGTGCCACCCCCAGTCCACCACCTCCACCATAACCATCGCCGCCACCAGCACCCCCACTCCCACCTACGCCAAACCCTGCACTAGCTCCAAACCCACCTCCCACACATGCGCTGCCACCTAATCCACCTCCCCCTCCCCCTCCCCAACCAAACCCGTTGCCATCCGCCTGCTTCCCATCCCAAGCCTCCCACCAACCCTACCTCCTCCGCCGGCTTCACCGCTGGTACCAAGCCCACCGCCACAACCAAGACCTCCTCTGCCACCTCCGCTTAGACCACCACCAGCTCCACCTCCCCCACCAAACGCGCCGCCATCACCTGATCCTGCTCCCAAGCCTCCACCAACACCTTTTCCTAAGCCTTCACCACCTCCTCCACCAAACTCGCCGCCATCTCCTGCTCCCCCTCCCAGGCCTCCACCAGCCCCACCTCCTCCATCGCCTCCACGACCAACACCACCACATCCACTAGCTCTAAGGCCTCCGCCACTTTCTTCTTCTCCCCCACCCATGCCTCCACCCACACCTGCTCCTAAGCCTGCACCACCTTCTCCACCAAGGCCACCTCTTCCGCTGGCTCTGTCGCCTCTACTGTAGAAGGCAGACATGACCATACACTCAAGTCCTTGTGTTGATACCTTGTGAACCCAACTTCTTTATGCTCACTGAAATCCCTCTTTGAATCTATATTTATAGGAAATGGTTAAGTCGTTGCTTTCTGTTGAAGCAACGTCAATAGATGAACTTGTGAAGTGTTTGGTAATATAAGTGATTATTTAATTGTGAGTGAGCAATTGACCATAATGCGCTTATGTTGTGGCTCCTTATTTGCATATTTAACAATTTCTCCTTATGTATTTTGAAATATAGTCAAATAATTTGTATATTTATAAATTAAATTAATTTTAAATACAATAATCACAAAAATGTGTAAAATATATTTACTGTCTTTTACTACATTGCTATTACCACGACATACAAAATTATATAAGAGTGGTATCTATAAATTATTAAAAATTTCAAGGATAAAGTAATAAAAAAATTCAAAATCCAAAATTAGAATCTCAAAAATTGGTCCAGCATTAGAATTCCAAAATCAATATTTTAAATACCTTAAAAAATAAGAATGAAAATCCTAAAATTCTAAAAATACCTGCAGAATCACTCTCAAAATAATAAGTCTACGTACACACTCTTTAGTTTACAGTCGCTCACACCCTACTTATATATTTGAGATTTTGATTTATTTTTTTAGTTTTGATTTTCTTTTAAGAGTTAAATGCGTGGAGTTTATATGCTATGTATGTAGAGTGTGAGCGAGTGTAAGTCAAAAAGTGTGTATGTAATTACTCCTCTCAAAATACCCACTAAGACTAGGGATACTCGTACTTAGAACCTTGATATACCCCAACCTGGGATTCACCACTGCACTAACCCCTCAACGCATCGTTTTCTTGACACCTTTATGAGATTCACAAAGGAAGTACAAAACATGCCTGAAAATACAGCCGTAAAATGGAAAACGAAATGGAGTGCAGTTATGCACTTTTTAATTTCGTAATTGGCCCAATTTGGCTTGCATTATTTTTTGTATTACTTTTGTACGTTTATTTAAATTTTTTCAAGTAATTAAGTTATTTTTTCTAAGTCGCGGAAAAAAGCATGTAGCTATCTTTCTCTACAAAAGATATCATAACCAAAGTTATTAATACCGTACCGTACCGGCCGGTACCGGCCGGTACGTACCGTTTTGGCAAAAAAACGGTACCAAGTACCTCTAGTACCGTACCGTTCTCAATACCGGCCGGTACCGGCCGGATACCGGCCGTACCGGTCGGATACCGGCCGTATCGGCCGGATACCGGCCCGGTATCCGGCCGGTACCGGATTTGTTTTTTTTTTTTTTTAAAATTGCGAAAAAAATTAATTTTTTTTGGCTTTCTCTCTATAATTTATATATATATTGATAGTTGCGATAAATCCGATACGGTATCCGGTACATGACCGGTACCGGTACGTACCGTATCAGTAGGAAAACCGGTACGCAAACCGATCCGGTATTCAGAACATTGATCATAACAAGAACACTACAAAAATTCATAACAGTAAATTGTAACAAATACCATGCACCACAACTGAAATTAAGCATCTCCATCAAATTATTAAAAAATATATATATATTTTGACCCTTTAAATTACATTCAACCCTCTTTCTTCTCCAAAAAAATAAAGTTTTGATCCCTCCAAACGTCAAATCTTTATTCAGGATCGAATTCTTCTTTAACTTTTTGGAGGAAAAAAACCAGGAGAGGAGAAAGTGAGATAGGAAGATAATTTAGATTATTTTCTAACATTACAAAGTGCATTCATTTTATAACTAAGAAATCCCTCACACATAATTTAGATTAGTTTTTAAAATCATTGTCATATAACACATCTTTTTTTTTTTTTTTGGATTCACACACCTCGATTAATTCTTAAAATATCGATGCATCGCTAAAAAGGAGGAGACGAAAAAACAATTCGCTGCTCATGGGAAAATAAAAAAATACCTTGGCAGTGGAAAATACTCACAATAATTGTGTCTTATTGAAATACAAATATAGGTAAAGTGCACATCGTACATTCGTATGTATACATGCATCCATCATGGCGCTAATTATGAAATCGAAAATAGTGCTATGAGTTAAGTTCCAGTAATGGCAGCCACCAGCACCAAAGCAATCTCCACCGCCAAAAACAGCGCCACCCCCACTCCACCACCCCCACCAAAACCGTCGTAGCCACCAACCAGCACCAAAACCGTCGCCGCCGCCAAAACCAGCGCCACCCCCAGTCCACCACCTCCACCAAAACGGTCGCCGCCTCCAGCAGCACCTCCACTCCCACCTGCACCAAGCTCTGTACAAGCTCCAAACCCTCCTCCCGCACCTGCCCCGCCACCTGATCCACCTCCACCTCCCCAACCAAACCCGCTGCCACCGCCTGCTCCCCCTCCCAGGCCTCCACCAGTCCCACCTCCTCCACCAAGGCCACCTCCTCCGCCGGCTCCACCACCAAGACCACCAGATCCACCCCCCGCACCAAGTCCTCCGCCACCACCTCCGACTAGACCACCACCAGCTCCACCTCCCCCACCAAACGCGCCGCCACCGCCTGCCCCCGCTCCCAGGCCGCCACCAGCACCTCCTCCGCCGACACCGCCCCCCGCACCAAGCCCTCCGCCACCTCCCCCGCCATACGCGCCGCTACGGCCTCCACTACCGCCTGCTCCCCCTCCCAGGCCGCCACCAGCACCTCCTCCACCAATGCCCCCTCCTCCGCCGGCACCACCCCCCGCACCAAGCCCTCCGCCGCCGCCAAGACCTGCTCCACCACCTCCGCCTAGACCACCTCCTAATGCGCTTCCACCTCCACCGCCTGCTCCCCCTCCCAGGCCTACACCAGCACCTGTTCCTGCAGCAGCCCGACCTCCTCCGCCGGCTCCAACACCACCGCTGACGCCGCCGCCTGCTCCCTCACCCATGCCTCCACCTGCACCTGCTCCTAAGCCTTCAAGTCCTTGTGCTGATACCATGTGAACCCAACTTCTTTATGCCACCCAGACCCCTCTATTGATCTATATTTATAGGAACTGGTTGCTATTAGGAAATTTGCTATTAGTAAAGAACAGCGCATCAAATTTCCCAGGGATCACGTGGCTGAGGCTGAGTTCACCTTCTGCCCTTTGCCCTTTGCGCTTGACCCTTTGACCCTTCACCCCTCTTCTCGCTCTATCTCAAAAGGTTCACCTTTTGCCTTTTGCCCTTGGCCCTTTGACCCTTCACCCCCTCTTCTCACTCTATCTCAACAGGTTCACCTTTTGCCTTTTGCCCTTGGCCCTTTGACCCTTCACCCCCTCTTCTCACTCTATCTCAACAGGATAACAGCGGCTGAGTTCACCTTTTGCGAGCAACTGATTTTTTTTAAATGTTTTTCTATTTTTATTTATTTATTTTAATTTTGTTAGTTTTACGTCAAATACTTAGAATGATTGATTTATCTCTTAACATACAAAAATATTCACATTCATCACTTATTCCAATACACCTAACTTTAGAGAAAAAAATTGACCGGCACTGCTCATTTCAACCAATTTTGGTTGTGCTTTTCGAATTTCATTCTCAAAAAAATACTAGGAATTTACCGGTCTTTTAGTATAAACTTTAAATTCATATTATTCCGGCACGGCAACGACAAAATATAATGCTAGAGATAGTATATTGATTGGGAACATTAGAAAAAATAAATAAAAGAACGCAAATATAAGAATAAGTTAACTAACACATCACGTCATATTTTATGGAATTCTCCGAAGATAAAGTAAGAAAGCTAAAAAAAAAAAAATTAGAACGGTAACAACTCTAAAAAACATATGAAACGAAAAAAATGAACCTTGTACACAAGATAAATTACTGTGAACTACAAGTTTTGAATTATGTAAATAAAAAAGGATAGAATTTCACATCTAAGCATGAGATATTAACTGACAATAAGATAAATACCATTTTCTCTGTCTATATTTCATAAAATTCATGTGCATTGCATACATTTTGGAGTTTATCGGTAATGACATCTCCAAACATGGTATTGGCATTCTCTTTTCTCTTTGCTTTCTAAAAGTATGCTAATATCAAGCTAATGCAGTTGCATTGCTTGTTCTACAGGTGCAAAATATGCAGGAGAACAGGTTTTCCAAGTGTGCTGTGTAATTCCAAGCGTTTTTTTTAATAAAAAAAAGCCAAGTATTTTGCTGAATGGTTGCATTAGTTCTCAATTCAATCTAAACCTGGATGGTGATCTTTGATTGGAGAATGTTGAAGCTCAAGGATTGTCAGACTGTTTAGTTCAGAGTTTAGCACATTTCCTTCATTTTACACGTGTTAATTAGTTAGAATTTGTGTTTGTCAGATAGGTGGTTTAGGCAGCAATTTCAGTTGAAAGTAAGAGAGTACTTAAGGTGTTTTCGTCTAGGTGTTTTGGTTGTATTGAATAAAAAGGGAAAATTACAATTGTTCTTCTAAAAAGAATGGTTTCTTCTTATGTATTTTTGGTTGATTGTTTTGTAATTTTTGATTCAATGTTCTGATTGAATGGTTAGTTTATGCTACTTCCTTATGATATCAAAGTCTCTCATGACCAACGTTGATGTTTTGAGATCCACATATCATTGCTTTCTTTGATTTGTGCAATAAAATTGAAGAAGTAAGACAATTATCTCATCTTCTTGTGAAGTGGAGGTGGACTGGATTAACTCCCACAAAAGATATCATTACAAAAAACACTTCAAAAAATCATGGCAATAAAATGTAACAAATAACATAAAAGCATCTCCATCAATCTATTCAAGTCCTTCTTTAGTGTCAAGTTTTAACTCATTTTTATATGCATGATGCATATTTTGTTGATCCATTAGTATCTTTGACATACCTAGGTAGTGAAAAATTAGGTTGGAAATAATTTCAAAACTAACCGGATACCTCGGCTATAAAAAAAAAGACTAGGTAATGAAAAATTATCTAGATATTGAAACTCTTTTTATCTTTCCACATCTTATATAGAGAAAATAAGAGAGGAGAGGAATATGGAAAAAAAAAGTGAAGAAACATCTCCTTTTTTATGAAAAAAAAAACGATACAAATGGTGAAATTAGGCCCATTTAACCGAAAAACTCAGACTAAACCAATAATTTCGTTTTGGATTGTAGTAAACCAAAACGGTTTGGTTGGATTCAACTTTTCTAGTTTCGATTTGATATCAGTCTTGTTTCGATTTGATTGGATTTGGACCCAAAATTAAACTTCCAAAAATTTAAAAGGCTTCTTGTCAATCAAACCCAGATTGATTTTTACTTTAAAATCGATTTTCAATTTGATTAGGCCTAAACTCAAATTATAAAAACTTCTAAAACATTAAAGCACAGTTCAATTGATATACAAAATTTTAAACTATAGTAAAATTAAAATTAAAGCTCAATTAAAATGAAAGTCAAAAGAAAAATAATTTGAGATTTAAAAAAAAAACATGTACCAACCTAAATTTTTTATTTTATAGGATTTAATATAGGAACCAGTTCACTCTTTTTTAGTTTGTTTTTCTAGCTGAATAAAATTAAAAATTGAACTCATTTTTTTTAAAATGCCAAACTAAACCTATTAGATTAAAAAATCGGACCAAATTATCATTTCGATTCAATTTTTCAATTTAGACTTTAAAATCTACTGCAGAGTACTCATTCATTTTTTAACTAATAATAAATCCCTCACACATTTAGATTTCACTTTTTTATAATTTTTCTCAAATAAGTACAATTTTTATTAATAACTCAAAATGTTCTGAATCGGTTCATACTAAAAAGAAAACTTAACTAAAATCGAAATAAACATACGAATTAGAACATCCTTAATACACATCTTTTAAAACAAACCTTAGCAATGGAAAATAATAACAATAAAGTGTTTCATTACGTTGATTGAAATAACAAAATAAACTTACTGCACACCAAACATTCCTATTTATCCATGAAAATAGGCACTTCTGGAGTGGGAAATATTATTAGAGTTGAACAGTGCCACTAATGGCCGCCGCCGCCACCACCAAAGCCGCCGCCGCCACCAAAGCCAGCGCCACCTACTCCGCCACCTCCACCTACACCGCCACCTCCACCAAAACCGCCGCCGCCACCAGCACCCCCACCAAACCCACCGCCACCGCCTGCTCCCCCTCCCAGGCCTCCACCAGCCCCACCTCCTCCACCAACGCCACCTCCTCCGCCGGCTCCACCACCAAGACCACCGCCTCCACCGCCCGCACCAACCCCACCGCCGCCGCCAAGACCCCCCCCACTTCCTCCGCCCAGACCACCGCCAGATCCACCTCCTAATCCACCACCTGATCCGCCTCCTAGTCCTCCATGATGACCTAGACCACCACCTCCTAGACCGCCACCAGCTCCACCTCCTGCACCACCACCTATTCCGCCTCCTAGTCCTCCATGTTGACCTATCCCACCTCCTAGACCGCCACCTTTACCACCTCCTAGGCCTCCCCCATGACCTAACCCACCACCTGCACCACCACCTAAACCTCCACCCTTACCAAGACCTCCTCCTGCGCCGCCTCCTAGTCCACCACCACCACCACCTAAACCTCCACCAGCGCCACCACCTAAACCTCCGCCCTTACCAAGACCTCCTCCTGCACCGCCTCCTAGTCCACCACCACCACCTAAACCGCCACCAGTACCACCTCCTCCGCCTAAACCTCCACCAGCCCCACCTCCTCCGCCAGCACCACCACCTAATCCACTGCCACCCCCGAGACCACCTCCACTGCCTAAACCACCACCACCACCACCACCTACACCTCCCCCACCGCCTAAACCACCACCACCTCCTCCTCCTACACCACCCCCACCACCTAGACCTCCTCCACTTCCTAAACCTCCACCAGCACCACCTCCTGCACCACCGCCGAGACCACCACCACCAATGCCACCTCCTGCACCACCGCCGAGACCACCACCACCACCTAATCCGCCTCCTACACCACCACCAAGGCCACCACCTCCACCAAATCCATGCCGAAACCCCTTTCCAATAAGTGGGCCAAGTAAGTGTTTATCATCTTTCACTTCACTGTGATCTGCTTCAACTCCACCACCAACCACTACTAACACCAGCAGCACAATGGCCGCGGCACAGCGAGTACCACCACTCATCCTAGCTTTGACAAACACAAACTAAGATCAACTCTCTCTCTCTCTCTCTCTCTCTCTCTCTCTAAAAGAAAGAAGACTACTGTCTTCAGCTCAGCAAAGTCGAGTGAGCAACTGAGAGGAGGAATGAAGGTTGCAAAAAGTATGCATGATATATATATATATATACAAGGAACCACTTCCTTTATGCATGTACCAAAACAAAAAATAGTAGGCAATAAATAATAAAATAGGAAGTATTAATTATGGCCCAATTTGGCCTATAGTTTTTATTTATTTGTTATTTTTGTTTTTATTTTTTTTTTTTCATTTGTTGTTTAAATCTCAATGTTTTGTAGTTTATTGGTCCGTTTTGATGAAAGGAATCTAATTAGTATAAGATTATTTCCAAAAGTTAAAAAAAAGTCACTAAAGACAACGAATAAGTACAAAAAACTCTGTTTTTTAATTTATTTTTGTCTTTTCTGAACTTTTTTCAAATTTAGCCGATGATTGATAACTTTTCTGAAAGCTCTTGTCGAGAGGAACCAATAAATCAAAAAAAATTGATGAAAAACAAAAAATTGCAAAAAAATTTCAAATAAGGACGAAAAAAATTTCAATAAATACCACAGTCCAAATGGACCCTATATACCAGAGCAATATTACAAGAGCGCCTTTTTTCCTCCTGGTTATAGGAAAAAAAAATACTCCATGCATGCAAGATGTTTTTTGATAAATTTGTAACTTTTCATAATCAAAATAAAATACCATTAAAATGTTCTTAAAATAACTTAGGAAGATGGCATGCTAATAGAATTGTCATGCTAAAGGGTTGTCCAGACTATCTTACGTGCATCTTATCTCGTTCCTTTCTCAATTAGGTCAAAGTCAGACCATCCATGCTAAATTGAAGAAGTTTAAAAATATATTAACATTCTTACGACCTGCTGAAAAAAAATTACACTTTTATTAAGAATAGTATTAAAGACATACTAAGAGAGTATAGTCTACATAACATTCTATTTTTAAAAGAAAAATGCATTTAATTCCAATTTATTTACCTTTGATATCTTTTTCAAGTATACTATTCAAACTCTTTTCCAATAGAAATTCTAACCCTAACAATTGTACAACCTCAATCTCCTCCTTTCCCTTTTTCATAAATCGCACGAATATTTTATGGAGCATTATTTAATTATCTATATTCACTATTACACTACACAACAGTATGAGACCCTCAAAATATATTTTCACAAAAATGACTAAGATTGCTTTGATTTAATAGCTGATATTCACTACAAAAAAATTACAAAACAGTCTTAACTACTTCCTCTGTCCCGGTTTGTTTGTCCACTTTTTAATTTTTACATGTCCCAAAGTATTTGTTCAGTTTTAAAATTGACTTGTAAAAATTATCTTAATACCCTCCTTCTTTTTAAAAATCCATAGATTGAAAAATGTGTCATCTCATTTAATGTTAAAAAGTTAAGGGTATTATGGAAAAGTTAAAACTTGAAAGAGCAATTATTATATTCCCTTAATAAGTTAAAATTTCAAGAATGGACAAACAAATTAGGACGGAGGGAGTATTATTTATTGGTCATTCAAGTTTCAAAAAGTATATAAATACTCTCTATCTGTCTCTCTCCCTCTCTCTTCCCCAGTTGAACACTCTATTTTTCTAAGCATATTAATTTCTATGATATTTACTTTTCAATTTTCCGAAAAATATTCGTGGTGCGGGCGAATCTATATTACAGTACACAACGTGGGGCTTTCTAAACACATTATTTTATTCCAATGGCTAAGGTTTAACACTATGTAACATGTTAATAGCTTAAATAATAGTTGAATTAAAATCTTCATATGAATTTAATGTTGTTTATAGTGTCATAGGCACGGTATATCTAGTAGCAATACAACACATGACTTAGGAGTCATATTGTGCAATGTGTACAATAAAACATAATACACGTCAAAACAATATTATTTTAATGTCTCAAAAATTGTTATTCCCCAAATAATTTTTGAAGCGTAAAAATGACATTATTTTACTGGAAAGGACATACACTGTACACTTTGCCTGATACTTTCTACCACTTTGATGGCAATAAATGAGTGTTGGTATCTGATTGGACAAGTAATTTATTTTTTCCCAACTGCCACGTTCCAAAGACAGCTCATATTTTGCAACAAAATTATTTGGGAAATTTGACTCTGAGGGTCACTTTGTGATCAATTAATTTTCCCTTGCGAGAAAAAGGGTATAGCACTTGATCATGTCTATCTGATGATGTGGGTTTGTGGTCTACTTGCCAGGCCGAGGACTGGTTGAGACCTCTGGGTCTCTAGAGCTGTGCCTTACATTTAATTTGCTGTCACTTTTATTGGCCCTTTCTGATTTCATATTTATTGGACCAACCAACCAAACATTGTCCTCCCAAATAGTAATTAAGAGACTGTTTAATTCCTGGTTTCGTTTTGCTGGATTGGGGGCTTTCCTCCCTCACAGCACATTGTGTTGTGGTTAAAACTGTTGGAAAATTCAAAGTATACAAGGGTTGTTATAAATGATTGAGGATTTTGCGACAATCGAAGGTCTTGTCTATTTATTAGTTCAAGAGTTTCCTTAATGCTCTATTCAAGTTTACTATTGAAAGGTCTTGAGAGTTGTAGAATACGGAAAGTTCTTCCATATCAATTTATTTAAATCTTCACTTCTCACATGTTTTGAAACACAACACTACCAGAAATTTTGTCTACATTTTTCCTATCCTTTTGTCGTGTTTTCGTAAAAGAAAGGGAGATAAACGCAGCAAAGTTCGACAAGCATTCGTTAGGCAAGTGTTCCTTCGACTGAGGAGTCATTTTACCCTGAAAAACAGAGGTCGAAGCGATTCCTCAGCACTCATAGTGAGACGGTAATTTTGTTTTAAGGATATTGTGTAAAATACAGGACTCGGTTCAGTTTGTTTAAATTTTGATTTATTTACAACTTATAAATTTTTGTTCCGATTTATATTGTTCATTTACTGTAATTTCTATTTCGATGATTAATAGAAACAGATGTATTTTTTTATAAAGTTCCAAGTAATATTCAAACCTATCGCATACGTTTTTTCCTACAAAAACGATACCTCTTTATTCACTAAAATTAGAGTTCCAAATAATTTTCATTCGGCCGTTTTATTGGACTTTGATTTTGACCACTAAAATGGTGCCGTTCCACAGATACAGCACAACTTGCTATGAAGGAGGCTTCTTTCATTCGGCCATTTTAAAAATAAGAAGTTAGGACTGAAAGATATTAAATTCTGAAATAATTCAGGGCTAATTTGGTCTACCTAGATCATTTGAATTATTAAATTATTGAATTATATATGCCTTTTTACCAAAAAAAAAAAAGTTTTATTTGTTTAAACTAAATTACTATTGTGAATTTTTAGCCACATTAAATACAAATATTAAAATTGAAATGACAACATTTTATCTCTCGAATCGAAAACCAACTAAACACCAATTTTAACAAGAAAACAAAGCAAGATCTGATAAATATGGATCAGGTTCAATAAGTGTTGTAGTTGATGGAGAACCAAATAATTTAGGCTAAATGAGGTAAATTATTGTCTCTCTAATAATTTAATAATTTGAAAATAACTACAAGTCAAATTGGTCTTAAAAGATAGTTTTTTAGTTTTCTTTCTTTTTTAAATCTTTCTTGAATTTTTCAACTTGGATCTAAACTTTTTTACATTTCTGATTTTCTTGTTCAAATAACTATTGTATTATAAAAACTTTCAAAAAAATACAAAAAAAAAAAAAAATCCCTAACGGCAAAAATAAATCACGCTTAAGAAAAATTAAAATATAGTCAAAATCACATCTAAAATTCGATGAACGTCATTAAAGGAGTATTTGGGAGCCTCTTTTTTATATTTTTCCATTCTTATTTTTGGATTTTTACTGTTTGGGAGCTACATTCTCAAAATAAGTTCTGCAGAACTCAATATCCATTTTGACTTTAGAAGCAAAAACTCAAAAGAAGGTCTAGAGCTCTTTTTTTGTATTTTTATTCTTATTTTTTATTCTACTACTTTTGCAAAATTCATTCTGCTTATTTTTTTCAAATTCAAAATTCATTTTTGCCATAATCCAAAAAGTCAAAAAAAATAAAAATAAAAAGCTAAAAAATTAACTCCCAAACACCTCCTAATTCTCTCTCTCTCTCCTGATGAGACTGGCGGGTGGGGAACTTGGGGCTCGTGCAGTTTGTGACGTGACCTCTAAATCTGTAATGTTTTGTGCTTCCATTGGACACAACCGTCAATCACAATTTTTTTTATAACAGTTGGTCGACTATTTTGACTGGTTGGTGAGAGAGAGCAAGGTAACTGGTGGTGGTGGACGAGTACCGAGAGACACAGAGGTGAACCGATTTGATTTGGTCTAATTTGGTCTAAAAATTCGGACTACATCAATTGTTTTGGTTTGGACAAAAAACAAATTAAAATTGAACTGGTCTATTAATTTTCTCCGGTTCGACTTGGCCGGTTAATTTGGTTCGATTTTCAAGTTGTTTCGACAGTCTATATTTTTAAAAAAATGTATTAAGAAAAAGAAAAAAAAGAAATTCATTTGTGATGGACCAAGTATTTTAATAGATTTCATAAACTTTTTAATAGATTTTTTAGGTACTATGAATAAGTCTAATTGTAATGGCTCCATTTTAATTTTTAATTTTTTTGTAAAGATTTTTTTAAGTAAATAAAGAGTGGGAGCTACTCCTAGCCCTAGGATTAACTTATACTGAACAGGTCCGGTTTGTTTTAGTCCGATGCCTATGGGTCAAAAATTGAATCTCGAACCGAAAATTTAAAAAAAAACTCGAACCGAACCGATTTGAATCAAAAATTGGATCGAACCGTCAATCTGATCTGCTTTTCGTTTATGGTTACACCCCTATTGAGACCATACTTAGATCGAGTTGGCATCGGATTTGATCATTAACTGGATGAGATCCATCAATCAAACCCAATGTGCCAAACCAAAAATCCGACGTTCACATAATCTTGTGCAACCAGCCTGTTTTGCGTTGCACGTCGTGTGGATTAGGCCAAAGCAATATCCGATATGAGTGACCCGTCAATATATAACTACGTCCATCTTCCACATGTCCTCCAAGTAATTCTGTCCTGGTACGTAGTGTATAACCTAGCATCTTGTGCATCATGAATGACGTCAATATTAGCGGCAATTACTTCTGAAGTCATCAAGAACGTGCTTCGCAAATGCTAGATTGAAGCCCAAATTAGATCTGCCCATATAACGTAGCTCATGGGTTAAAAGCCCTATATGCTTTTAGAATGGATTGAGTTCAGCAAAACCTTTCTTATTTATATACTGACTTAAGTATTAATTAGAGTGCGATTTATATTAACAAGAGGACACTAACAAGTTTTTAGAAGAGATTTTCAAAAACCTTTTGAATCAAGTAACGAGTCAAATGACAATTGAATAAAACACTCGACAAAGAATTATGAATTTACTTCTTTGTAGATTTTAGGGTTTGTGGTTCAACTGATAATTTATATTATCCTGCCAATCAGCAGGCCCATGAAACATAACTTCGTACTAAGACGTTTTTTTGTTTATCTGTTTCCCACAATCCCCAATTTTGGCACTATTCCCCCACATATTTCTTAAAAGGAAAAATCATAACGAGTTGAATATTCTTTTTCAATTCTTATCAAGTTTGCCTTAAAGAATGTAGAAAATAAAAAATTATGTTCAAACAATACACTGAAAACGAAAAAAGTTTGGAAAAAACAAATTTTTGCAATTTTCAGGTATTCAGCACCGTGGACTGTTTTAAATTTTGGTCCATATTTTTATACTTTTCAATTCTTTTTGTTCAAATGAATAAAAAAACACACAAAACAATTGACAAAAAGTTGTAAAAAATGCATTTGCAAATAACATTCGCAAGCAATAAAACATGGTCACTTCGAGAAGAGCAGATAGCTAGAATTCAATATGAGCCATTTGCTCTACCTTTTCTGAAGAATAAATACAAATAGAATCTCGTCCATTAAAGGGCAGAGAATCCTTCAGTGCCTCTTTGTGCAATTGCTCAGCTAAGCTCAATACGATATCGGAAGTGTTTGTATTGATTGGCAAAAGATTTGAATATTTTTCTACACATAGTCCACCTACTCTATCCCCTGTATACGGCTGCAAACAAACCAAGTTGTTTGCGAGCTCAACTCGGCTCTACTCGATAAGAGCTCGGTTTCCTTCAGCTCGTTTAGTTAATAAGCTGAGCTCGAGCTCGAATTTACGCTCGTTTTGTAAACGAGCCGAGCTTGAGTCTCAAAAGCTCGGCTCGGCTCGACTCGTAAAAACTTAGCTCGTTTTAGAGGTTCGACTCGTTTAAAGAAGCTCATTAAGTAAATTAGCTTAGTTCAGTTTAGCTCGGCTCCGCTCGGCTCATTTACAAATAAGCCAAACTTGAATTTTTTGCTCGTTTAGTTAACAGGAAGAGCTCGAGCTCGAATTTACGCTCATTTCGTAAATGAGCCGAGCTTGAGTCTCAAAAGCTCGGCTCGGCTCGGCTCGGCTCGGCTCGTAAAAACTCAGCTCGTTTTAGAGGTTCGACTCGTTTAAAGAGGCTCATTAAGTAAATTAGCTTAGTTTAGTTCAGCTCGGCTCCGCTCGGCTTATTTACAAATAAGCCAAACTTGAATTTTTTGCTCGTTTAGTTAATAGGCAGAGCTCGAGCGCTCCAAAACTCAGCTCGAATCGACTTGTTTGCAGCCCTACCCCTGTATGATCAGTGTGTGCAAGTATTTCTGACCAACCACGTCAATTTGAACCCTGATTTCTCTCTTTAATTTATAGGTCTTGCCATATGAAATTAACCAAGTTGGTTATGGCCCACTCACTTTAGTTGTTCTATCTCTAAGGCAAGCCATTCAAACAAGAAAAAACAAATAGTTTTTTTTTATATATATATAAGTGTTCGGGCAACTTATGCATATTTCGACTAATCTCTAGGGAACCAATCTCACCGTCTACTTACAGAAATCTCAATTAAATTCAGAACAAAACTTTGTATAAACTAACTATATAAGAGTTTATCTCGATTTTAAAGATTAGGTCATTTTCTCGTAACAATAACTTCTTCTTGTTTTTCATTTTTAGTCCTGATCAGGAACCCAATCAGAAAGAGCAGCCCAATTTAATGGATGAATTATGTGCTGTTAATTGGGCCTAAAAAAAGGCCTTCAATGTAGTTTCCACTAAAAAGGCCCATTTCCATTTCGGATGAATTATTTTTTGTATTCAATTTTCACTTTAAGAGATATCAGAACTCTTTGTTGGGGGGAGGGGCTAGGGATGGGTTAGAAAATATTCAAAATTCAAAATGAATACATTTACTTGAGTGTGTGGGCTTCTAAATCCTAATAAATCATAACTCTTGATTTTAAATTCGTAGATATTTTTAGAGAAAATTTTCTGGGACTGTAGCACTACTCTTTTCTAAATTATATGTTCTAATTGAGTAAATCAATGCTTTATAAAAGCTTTGATTATGGTTCATTTGGCCTATGGTACCATTAGATTATTGAATTATGTTATTTTAAGTATAATTTAATTTAATCAAACTGGTTTGGACTAAATTATTTTATATTTTTTACCGCATTTAATGTAGGAATTTATTTGATTCTAGAGGAATAATAACGAAAATGCACATGAGCGCCACTCCATTAGGAGTAAATCTATACTAATAGAAAGGGGCTATCCCTTTTGGCATGAATAAAAAATTGAAACCGTGTCATAAAAGTAATTTCCATTATTATCCTTAAAAAAGTTTTAAAACAAATCACTCATTTTAACTACCACAAGAAAATAAGTAAATAGATATTTTAGTAACTACCTATCTTTATCACTACACTGCATGATTTAGTAACTACCTATTTTTTGCTTTAATAATCGATTTGTACATGCATCGCGTGTGTTCCGCCGCTAGTGTCTTATTAATCGGGACGCTTTAGTCTTCTTCCTTTCACCTAAGTTATGGCCACGTGGCCTGCAAAGTGTCAAAAACTGGTTGCTTTTGGATAAAGAATTTAGCCAAAATGGTAGGGTGATTGGGGCTTCAAATAAGCCACTAAGCAAAAAAATTACCATAGCTATATAAGGCAATATATATAACTCAAAATACCCAACCCATATTCGGCTGGTGCTCCCAGCTGTCCGTTAGGGGGCGCGCTATAAAACTCTATGGGCACTTCATTATCAGGTAGTGCAGGCAATTATACTCTTAAGCTTTCAAATTAGTTTTGTTCTCTTTACAAAATCTAATTTAAGTATTAGAGTATTCGGCGGATGCCTAACCTCGATCGGCACTAACATAAATTTGAATATTTTACATCATAACGAAAGATATTTGAAGGATCAACAAGAAATCGTACGATGAGATTCAAGACTCCACAAGATGTATATATATTATTTCTGTTTATTCGCATAAAATTGTGGAATTATCCTCCAATCTGAAAAAAAATAAAAAGGGTTTCTTAATAAATTAGCAAATAAATGGACGGTTTATAATTTTACAAAGAAAAAATAATAATAAAGATGTTACTCTTTACAAACAAAAAGAGTATTAAAATAATTTCCCACATTTTATAGCCCAAAACACAATTTCCAAGGCAGCACGATGAGCAAGTTGGAATGAGTGAAAGCTTTGGACCTTATATAACTTGCTCACGTGTGGGTTTTATCCCACGTTTGTTTTTTACCTAGAAAAGATGTAGCACTCCCAATGCTCAAAAGAAATATGCTTTGGAGGCATATATATTATTGGATAGATACGAATATTTTCAAAAAAAAAATTTGAATGTATTAAATAGTTTTCAATGTATTTTATATTTAAATTTGTATCCGTTGTTTGTTGGCCGCTTTAGACTATTTAGATAGTGTGGAGCCTAACTCGAGTTGTATTTTTTTTGGATTGATTGGACTTTTCTAAATTTCTTGTTTGGGTTGTAAACGAACGAATCATTTAAAGCTAACCAACTGCGAGTAATTGGTAGATGCTCAATCCTTAAGTTAGTTATTGAAAGAGGATGAAACCAACCAAAACGCTTGTGAGTGAGTTTTTTGGCGTACTTGAGAAAGGAGATTGTGTCTTTTATAGGACATAGTTGGGATGCACGTATCAGGACGCTGGAGAATGTCGTATCGTTAGTTGCTCAATTCAGTGTGGACACCATGTGCATCATGTTAAGCATGCCTCAGCGTCTAGCAATGGTATGTTCCCCATGATCTAAGGATAACCACCCATGTTGGGCGTCACGTCACGTTTTGCTGGACCCATGTCGGACACTATGTTTTATGGCGGAGTGGTCGAGCGTATGTCTTTGTTTAACTCCTAAATTCCAAAAGCACCGACTGTAGCAATTGACTCGTCCACACATAGTTCGGACACCCAGAAGTGGCTCTATGGCATGTCGTGCAAACTGGGTCGAGAATATAAGAACAACGTAAGCTGAAGTCCTTTGGGGTACGGTCTACTACAGGTAAGGTAGAGAAAATAATTTTAAAAAATTTAAAACATGAAATGTGGGTAGGTGAATGATTCTGTGGCCCTTGGCAACTCGCATGGTTTTTCGTTTAAACGGTAACAAATTCATAATTTAGTTTATCTATTAATAGCGTCTCTAGCAAGTTCTCTATTTGAGGCCTCTCAGGTAAAATATCTACTCAAACATACTTTTTGCAAGTCGAATAAGCTACTAAAATAACTAGTCATTTTATTTTATTTTTATTTTGACTAGCTACATCTAGCCAGTTATTTGAGGCTAGGCAAATTTTATTAACCAATTACAAAGTGCCACATGGTCAACTATCTCATCAAACACGTCTTGAATTGTCTTTTTATGTAATTTGACTAGACAAAATATATAGTAGTATTAGGAACCGGGGGCCCTGCTGTGCGCAGTGCACATCAGGGTGTGCTACGCGTCAAAATGGCGTCGTTTTGGCGCACAAAATACTGTCTGAACAGTAAAAAAATGACCGAACAATTTTTGGGCAGTATTTTACGCGCCAAAATGACGTCGTTTTGACGTGCAGCACACCCTACTATGCACTGCGCATAACAGGGCCCCATTTCCGTAGTATTGGAGCACATACATAAGAGCAAGCCTACCGAACTCTCTATATGGATAATTTTAGGTATTTTACTTAGCCAACTCTCAAAAGTGAAGCTCCAACAAACAAAAAGAGTATTAATCTCACAGTCTTTTTCATTAATTTTCTTAATTTTTATTTGTCTTGATGAAAGAAATTTGAAAAAAAAAATGTGAAAAAAAGACTTCAAAAGTCACTAAAGATGGTAAAAGTTCATAAAATATTACTTCTAAATATTAAATAATACCAAAGTTATTTAATCTAAATAATTTATTCCAAATTCATTAAAAAAAAACCTACCAATAATCTTGAAAACACGTCTAACACGCAACGGGAACCGGAGAGGATTCTCCACAATCTAGAAACCAATTGTATAAGCATTTGAATTAATCTACACTGACTTTGAGGAGTTGAATGGAAGAAAAAGAGTTAAATAAACTTTCAACTTCTTCCTATTAACCCCTTGGGTTGGTTCATCCAGAGAGGGGTGATTAAGCAGCTTGTTCTTCTAATATTACAAGGTCAAAATTTATTAGAATCAACTTCTTAGGGCACTGATAGTTTGCCCGATTGTTAATTTTAATGTCTCGAAAACTAATCAATATTAGATTGGAGGTTATTACACAGTCGAACAGATATCTCGGCTATTAAAAAAAACTTCTTCCTATTAATACCAAAGTTATTAATTTTGTACCAGTAGGCGTACTATTTTGGTTACCGGTACGGTAGGTACTGATATCGATGCGTACTAGCAAATTATTTCAAATTTATCGCTATAATTAATATATATTTTTTAAATAAAAAATCATATTAGACATAAAACGTAAAGCTCCACAACTTAAAAATAAATCACCAAATATAAAAAAAGATGTTTTTGGTCATAATTTATATGTAGTTACTCAAAAAATCATCAATTAAAAATTAAAAAGAAAAATTGTGGGCCGGTACCAACCGAAATAGGTTGGTACAATGATCGAAACGATACAAGAGTGAAAAAGTATTGTTACGATGCCGATATGAAACATAATGACCGATAGAGTACGAGACAAATAACATTAATCATTACTATCTGTTTTTTCTTATTTATTTTGAAGAATACTATTATAGTTTTTTTTTTTCCAGATCTCCATATTTATCTTGTACACTAACAGAAATGGATTATCATTTGTTGGTGGGGACTTCAAAATAAAACTCCGTCACATTTTCAATTTTAAAAATAATTCTTAAAAGCTTTTTTTCATCCTAATAACATAGGGATATTTATGTAAAAAATTGCTCCCTAGAATTGCTCAAAAAAATTGTTTGAAAAAAAAAAAAAATCTTGCGTGATAACTGCAAAAATTATGAACTATGTTTTTACACGCGTTGTATTTGCACACTCATCACATATGCGAGGACACTAATATCTATAATTGGTGTTATTGGTTTCCTAAACTTGACGTTTTATTCGGTCTCGAGTCTCTCGACATTGTAATCGGGATTAGCGCAATATTCAAGTAAACACGTACCCTAGTCACGTGCGGCTGCCCCAACATCTTCGATGTGCTCACAAAATTGTGAAAAAGTAAAAGTAAACTCATCTGCATTATTATAATTATATATGTCCACCTCATTTCTATGGACTATGATACCCATCAAAATTTAAAAAAATATATGATAAATATAGTTAAAAATGGGATTTTTCTATAAGAGTTATTATAGAAAAAAATTATTTGAATATTATTTGAAAAGGAAAATAGGATAACATTTTTATGATTAATAATATATTATTTTTTATATTTCGGAGTGTTCGGTCTAACTTATATGAATAAACTAAAAGAACATAAACGAGCTTTAAGTTCAATAGTCTTTCGTACGACGTTTTGAATTTGAGCTGATGTATCAACGTCACTAACTTTTATGACTATTTAACGGTATTTTAACCCAATAATCTACCAGTACTATTATAAATAATTAACAAATAAAAAAACAGAATTTTTTTACTTCTCATTAGTTTGTCCATTTATCATTATCACTTACTGGGTCAATAGCATACCTACATGATGAGTAAGATCATTCATGTACCTTGTTGATGTCTACAATATGATTTAGATTGTTCACTTGTATGATCAAGTTAGCAAACTACAATAAAACATTATTTAATCAATAATAGATAAAAAAATAACTAAATTGTATGAATTTTTTAAAAAAAGTGAACGAAATGGTTCCAAGAATAACGGAAAACAAGTGTGTAATTCCCAAGTTCTTGCACATATAACTTGCGGACCCAGGGGCCCTGCTGTGCACAGTCCACAGCAGGGTGTGTTGTGCGCTGAAACGGCGTCGTTTTGGTGCGCAAAACACTACCCGAACAGTAAAAAACTGACCGAACAATTTTCGGTCAGTGTTTTATGCGCCAAAACGACGCCGTTTTGGCGCGCAGCACCCTGCTGTGCAGCAGGGCCCCAATTTCCATAACTTGCTCAATGAACCGAATTCTTACCACCACCATTAATAGCTCACCACAACGGTCTTAATTATAGTATCATGTTAAATTTTATTTTTTTTTCGAACAGTCAAGACGTATAATTTATTCATAAAATTCACGCAAATTTAATAAAATGTCAAAAAATGACTCAAAAAATAATAGTAATAATATACAAGAATTAAAATAAGTATGATTTTAATTGAACTCTCATTGCAATGGTAACTTTTCGATACGAAGGGATAGCACACTGAAGGGGTGACAAGTACTTTGGTGGTAATGGGTGATGGGTAAGTGAAAGAATTTGAGTTTATTGATGATGAGTTCGGATTAACTTAACAATCAGTCGCTCAACACATGAACGCTTAGATTTAGACAGTCGGTAATAAATTTCAAATTGTTAGTTAGTCTCCAATCACCCAAATCACGTGTCACTCGATAAAAAAGAACCAATATTCACGAGAGCCGCTCGGTAAAATTCTGCAAATATAGTATGAGGGCACTCTAAATTCAGGAAACTCACGTTAGAAGAAGGGTAAACTTGTTAAACCAAAAGTCATGGCTCCAGCAAAATAGAATAAGGATCAAAAAGCAATTGAACCCTCGTTGAAACATTCCATGAGGAAAATGTTCACCTTGACGGAAATCCTTTGGACCCGGATGTTAGGGTTTTGAAAGTTCAAAATCTTGGCCAAAACTAACGGCCAAAAAGTGGCAAGTCAGTTGAACAAACACCAAGCTTGGATGTTACAAGTCTTGCAAGGCAATTGACATAGGCATAGGTAAACCCTCGGGCAGAAGATGTTCAAGATCTCATTGATGTAATAAGACATACTGTCACCAGCCTTGAAAGGAATGGAGACAATGCATGCTAAATAGCCTAATGGAAGGCCAACATTTGAAACTATAAAGGCGTATCAATAACAAGTGTATACAAAGTCTTTGTGAAACTATTTTGACTGACGCAAATAGGATCACATTGGGACCCTGGCTTGTTTTTGGACCAGAAAGAGGGGATTTACAAAATAGCCAAATTGCATGCATATCCCACCGTAGGCATTATACCCAATCAAGGCCAGAGATGGCCAAGTGCCATGACAAATGCCCATTGTTCATCAACGACTGAATCCTGTTCATGACCCAATCATAATAAATGGGGCACAAATGATGAAACTTATGCAAGAGGTACACGGCTCAAGCCTTAGAAAGATCAAAAACCCCATGTTTGGGAAGCCTTTTCCTCCTTGCATGTATGACCTCATGCCCTCAAAGGGATCACAAATCCCAGACTTATTACGATTTACTAGGGATGAGAATCAATCCACAATACAACACATTAAATGTTTCACATTGCAATTAGGGGAACTATGAAATGAGTACATGTAGAAATTGAGATTGTTTCCACATTCCCTTACCCAAGCTGCGCTTTCATGGTTTGTTAACCTGCTTGCCAATTCAATACACACATGGCAGGATATGAAATATTAGTTCTATGCTCAGTTCTTTAGGATTGAGCCTGAAGTTCATGTAGTAGATTTATCCAAGTTAAAACAAAAACCAACCGAAACAATAAAACAATTCATCTCTCGTTTCATACAGACCAGGAATAGATGTCGTTTCTATGTTCCCAAAGGGAAAATTGTGAAATTGGTAAGGGATGACCTAGAGTATAAACTAAAGGGTAACTTATGGATTGTACATTTTTTAAATAACGATATCGAACAAGCTTTGTACATTCTTCATTATTCTCCAAGGTGTCAACCTAAGCACGTACCTAGCTTTTTGATAGCCCCTTTAGGCTTTAAACACGTTGTACCGAGGTGCTTCTCCTGTAGGATTTTCTTGCATGCGGTCACGCATGTGTCGCAAATGCACGGGTCAATTTGAACCCCAAATGTAGCAGCTTCGACACGATTCGGTGCAAGAATGAAGATCCACAACCCCAAATTCATAGTCTTCTTGCTCCCATGATAAGCTAGGTTTTGTTTTAGAAGCCCAAATGACGGTTACAACTTACAAGCACAAGCAAAAGACTTAATTTGGCACACATGTATTTATAGTGATAATTGGAATACCAAAAACTAAATGTCCTAACCTATATTGTAGAGTTGTAGTTTTAAAAACTACACTTCATTTGTAACTTGAAAAGTCCTCTAAGCACCTACTGAAGTCTTCAAATATTCTACATCCCGTGACCTATTAAGCACCTATTGAGTTTCATCTTACTTTAATAGTGATGGACTACACCACAATTTTTGGCTATGGACAGGCGGAGGACACACACAATACCCAGAAACTGGTTTGTCCATTAAATTTTAACATACTTTTAATGTAGTACACATGAAGGACACGAAAGGGGGACATGCGTTAACATAATTTTAATTTTTAACGTGTTTTTAAGGGGGGCACATGAGGGACACAACGAGGACATGCAAGAGACCTGTTGTATCCCCATTAATGTCCCGTCGTATCCCCATTAATCTAATGGACATGAAATGTGGGCGTGTCCCTGCATGGATACAACGAATATATGACAAGGCACATGGAGACATGCGAAGACACGTCGTATCGGATACACATGATACCCACCACGAAACGTGTCTATTAAATTTTAGCATACTTTTAAGGGAGTACACATGAGGGACACGAAAGGGTCATAACGTATCCCCATGACCTTCCCACTGTGCACTAACAGGTATTAATAAAATTTTAAAATACTCACTAGGTATAATGGATTCCGATTCAATTGTACATACTGTTAATTTCTTTACTTGAATTGTGTTTGGTATTCATGTTTCATGCTATTGTTAAAGTTGTAACTTTGAAAACCCACTCCGACATGCATTGCACTTCATTTTTTTGTTTTTTAAGATTTGTGATTGTCAAGACACTTTCATGCTTTTCTCTGACTATAATTTCATGTCTAATTAGAACTTCTATCTTTTCACAAGTTAGATGACAAGTTTGAAGGATATGATTCATTATTTTGTTTATTCATACGACTTTAATTGTCTTCTCAGGATGAGAATTTTTTCTTTGTGATTGTGCCTTTCATGTAATCAGTAGCAACAAATAATATTTTTTATCTTTCATTTTATAGTTATTTTTTTTTGTCGATTTTCTTTCTACAAGGTTTTTGCCATGTCAAGTGTTTTTAGGTTGACACCCATTAGTAATTATGTAAAGAGGGGGAGAGAGAAAACACTGTGCAAATACAGGACTTGGAATTCTTTCTGTACAACGCACAACACGACATGTTTCACGTCAAAAACGGTATAGTTTTTGATACCCAAAATATTAATCGAATAATTTTTGAAAATATTTTTTTATTAAAATAATATCAGTTTGAACTTTTCACCTGGCCTGTCTTGTTCGTTTTGAGTGTTTCTGAAACAATTTTTAGAAACAAAATTCTGAGACGTTGTTCGGTTATAAGTGTCTCAGAAACTTGTCTGGGAGAAAAATGTTTCAGAGACACTTTTTATAGAGAGAAAAAGTTATCTGGGAAAATATTTGAGAAACTTGTTCCAAAAACTTTCTCCCAAACACCTAACCAAACATAGCCTGGCGCGTGAGTCAACACCCCTCGTTGTTGCTAGTGGGCATTGCGCAAGTTCTAGAAAGTTGCTAAAATAATGCAAAAAAAATTATATTTTAGTATGTATAAATATAGTCCATATATGGTACGGACTATATATGTAAATAAAAATAAGCAAAAATAAAAAGAGGAACTTTCCACGTGGCCACTAAAAGAAGGTATCCAATGACTTGGCTGATTCTTGCAACAGTAGTAATGGTAAATTAGCTTTAAAAGTCGGCTACTACTCGTATCGCGATACGATATGTATAAACCAACACAGTTTTTCTATTCATTAAATTAAAAAAAAAATCAGATTTTTAAAGACAAAATTTGTCCTTTGCTTAATATATATATTTTTGTAATGTTCAATATATATTAGAGTTTTTATTTGTAATTTATTTAATCGTTCAATAATAATATTGATAGGTTAATGAATGTTGCTCTTTTTTTTTTTTTCCAAAGAATTACAGAGACAAACAAATATTGTGTAAAGTATTCTAATGAGATTGAAATTTAGAAAATAAAATATTTATCATTCGTTAATGTTATTTTTTATTGAAAATAAAATTACCGTTCGGAGTAATACAATTACGTCAAAACATAATTTAATGTAAGTCAAAGCATAAATCTGTTATGGATACGAATTATGCGAGCAATCTGACGGGATTCTGAACGTTTTGACCGTATTTATATTCAAGAAAATAACCAAAAGAAAAAAAACGTAAAAGAGATCAATTTAAGAACACGGGTAAAATGGTTAGAAAACAAATAATAACAAAGCTAATTCAATCCAAAATGATGACAATTTTTTGGGATTAATAATAAAGTTTTTAGATTTTTTAGGGTAAGATTGATATTTTAAAAATAAATTTTTATCAGGCATCAACATTACTTGTTTGTTTGAAGTAAAATTACCATTAGGAGTAATGCAATTACTTCAAATTATAGTTTAATCTAAGTTAAAGTATAAATCCATTTTATATATGAAACACGATGAGTCTGGCATGATTCTAAACGTTATGATCGTATTTATATTCATGGAACAACCGGAGGAAAAAACGTATAGAGTTTAATTTTAGGAAACTTATTAAATGCTTAGAAATAAAATAATAACCAACTAATTCAATCCAAAAATAATGATGTTTTTTTTAAGGCCAATAATAGAATTTTAGATTTTATTTTTATTAGTTACCATATTTGATCACATCTTTTAATAATAAACACGTCAATGTGTCTCGAAAAAATAATTAATCATGCAAGATTTTAAAACGTATCCGTGGCACCCCATTGATAATGAGTGGGCCCATTTAACTGGATTATTTGTAAGCATGTTTTGTCTCTATTCAATTTTTTTCGCATTTGTTGTTTTGGCCTCAGGTTTTTGTGGACTATCGATCCGTCTTGATGAGAAAAATCTAAAAAGTATAAAATTATGTCTAAAATCGTAAAAAAAGTCACTAAAGATAACTAATAAGCACAAAAAGACAACCTTGTTTTTGGATTATTTTTATCTTTTCTGATTTTTTTTAAAATTTGGTTCATTATTTATACATTTTTTGAAACCTCTCGTCGAGACGAACTAATAATTCACAAAAAGTTGCTGGAAAACAATAAATTACAAAAAGTTACATGAGGACGAAAAAATCAAATAATAAAATAAGGCCAAACTCAACCTATAATGCGGTATTGCATAGCTATCTTTTTTTTTTTTTTTAAATTACTTAAGAATGATGTTTCTTTTAAGGTCAATAATCAAGATTTTGATTTTATTTTTATTAGTTACCAAATTTGATCACGTATTATGAAAATAAACACGTCAACGTATCTCGAAAAAGCAGTTAATTATGCAAGATTTAAAAACGTATCAGTGGTACCGCATTGATAACGAGTGAGACCAAAATTTTGAAAAAAAAAGAGATGAGATTTCGTCATACGAAAAATATTTTATTTAATTGAAAACTGATATCATTTTGTATTTCAAAACAAAGTATGCCACATTTTTTGATTTCTTTGATAACTTAATCTTATTGTTATAATAGTCATTGCGGGCATATACTTACATTTATTTACCGCAAGAATCTTATAATTTTAGTTAATTACGATTTAACCTATAAAATAAGACTCGACGTGTATCGAATGCTTCTCTCCATTTATCTATGCTCACTTAAAATGAATTTAATAATTATTTATATATAAAATTTAATAATTATTTTTATAAGATTTAATTTATATTTTTCTTTCATGTGGTGGTAGTTTATGTGATCACTAGACGAGAGATATTTTTGAAATAGATTTTATATTCTTGGTTATTAAAATTGGATAATTTATAATCATTTTAAAGTTTATTGTTACCGCTTTAACAAGAAAAATTGTAAAAATTGCATCGATGAAGGTAAGCAAGAGAAAAAATGCTATGTGCATAAATTTTCGTCTACAAATTCAAATTATTCGATATATGTAAAAAAAATTAAATTCGAATTTGTGTATAAAAGCCTTCATCATAAAATTTGATTTCACAAAGTTAATTTAAAAATATGGGGGAAATAAAAAATTGACTCGAAATCATGGAAATTTTTTTAAGGAAAATACCGCGACAAATTGGGAAGTACAGCTCCGGAGACGCCAACCCTACTTGCCTCCTCTCTCTCTCTCTCTCTCTCTCTCTCTCTCTCTAACCAATAACTGCAAACCGCCCCCCTTCCCTCTTCCTTTCTAACAAACAGCAGAAACCCACAACAAAACCCAGGCTCCCTTTTCCACCTGTTTATTTACCTCTCTCTGATCTAATATTTCATTTCTCTCCACCTGTTTTCTCTCTGTCTCTCTCTCTCAGCGAGAGCTTAGAGAAGAAGCTGGTAGATGGGTAAGTACATGAGGAAGGCAAAGACAGCAGAGGATGTGGCGTTAATGGAGATCGCCCAGTCCTCTCTCGGCGTTCGTACCCGAGCCAGAACCCTAGCTTTGCAAGGACTCCAGAAATCGGCTGCGGCGGAGTCCAACTACGGCGGCGGGTCGTATCTACAGCTGAGGAGCCGAAGACTCGAAAAGCCCCCGATTGATTCTTCGAAGAGACAGAAACAAAGCCCTAAACAAACTTGCGTGTCAAAATCAAACCCGAATTCGGGAACAAGCTCCGGATTGAAGGTGGGCTCCTTGAATAAAGAAGGGGGGAATTTGGTTACAGAGAAGTTGGCGGCTAAATTGGAAGAAGATCAAGAACACAACAATGCTGATTTGGGTGGTGTTGAGGCCTCTTGTGGAGAAAATGTGTTGGAATTTGAAGGTAGAGAGAGGTGGGTCTTCCTTCTATTGATTTGTTTTTTTCTCTCTTTTTTTTTCTTTTTTTTTCTCCTGTTTCTCATAAAAGGTTTTTCTTGGCCCTGTTTGTTTGCTAAGAAAAGGTGAAAAGGGTCAGAATCGAAGTTTCAATCTATGCTTTGAAGAAAATTTGGGGTTTAGGCTTGTTCTTTGTTTTACCCCTTCTTTAAACTAATTTATTGGGTTCTTTTTCGAGAGGTTTTTTTTATGCATCAATTTTCCTAACAGATTTCTCAGGCTTGGAGGAATATTTTGTTGGTTAGAGAAAGTAGTTTTTTTCCTCTTGCAGAGTAAAAAGGTTTTCTTTCCCCCTTTTGTTTGCTGAGAAAACATATGTTTTGGAGTTTTGGTGTTGGCTAACAAGGTTTCTTCCTTCTTTAAACTTCAAATTCTAGTTTGGGTCTGGGAACTTGTTTTGTATATCTGTTTGTTTGGAGGAAATTAAAAAATAAAAATTGACATGCATAATTTTCCTTACATATTTCTCTGACTCTGGAGAAAATTTGTGGTGGTCTGAAGAGAGGGGGGTTTATACTTTTGACAAATCGGTTTCAGGCCTCCCCTTTGGTTTTGTCCTGAATTTGCGGGCTTTTTCCCTGCTCTGTTTGGTCTCTGTGAAAATGCAGGAAAAGGGAAACCAATCTTGGGTTTCTCATGTTTTTGGGTTTGTATGTTGATGTAGGTACTATTTGTGGGTTTTTTTGATGTAAGGGACTCCTATATCGTCAATTAGGTCACCCTTCTGCAAATGTTTGGTGGCTCAGAAAATGCAGGAGAGAGATAAATTTGCTTAGCTATTCTATTTCTGGGCCAGTGACGTGAATATGCTTATTTAATTTTTTTCCTTTTCATTGCCCTCTTTAGCCTGAATTTATGTCCTCTGTTTGTGTTTCTTGAAAAACAAAGGAGCAAATCTATTTTTTTTATCTTGTATTTCCTTTTTTTTCCCTTTTCTAAATGATGTATTATATATTAATTAAATAAAATTTGAAGAGTGGTTTGGAGAGTTAAATATCAAAATTATGAAAGTTAGGAATCAAATGCCAGATAGGTCACCAAATTGTGCATTTGGTGTAAAAACTTGATTAGTAGATTAAATTGCTTAATACTTGTGTATTTATTTTTATGATTTTAAAATTATTTTCACCTTCTGGTGTGAATTATACCAGAATTTTCGTCGATTTGTTCTGCAGTTTTCTCTTCTTGTATTTTATTTTTCCATTGATGACTTCAGTAGTAGTGTTTTTTTTTTTTTTTTGGGTAGTTCTAAGAAACTTCATAATATTGCACCATTTCCTCACCAACCTGGACTTCTATTAGCTATGCATTGTCATTTACTACCTAAGAGGATTAATTAGGTATTAAAGTTTTTTGTCATTGACAATATAGCTTCCCACAATACGCATTTTCACAGTTTGAGCTATTTATGAACTATTTATAACTGTTTATTACTCATGGTTTCTGATATGAGAAAGTCTACAAACACAGACTTCCATGCATAGATCCAGACACATTTGTGTCTTCACGTGGGGTCTACAAAATAATGAAGGGCTTCACTTGTATCGTACAACTTCAGACACATTTGAGTCCGGGTCTGTGTGCACGAGAGCTGTGTTTGTAAATTTGCTCTCCTTATATATACCTCAATTTTTAATGAGCATTTTTTCCAACATACAATTAGCTATTGTTTAGTCGGCATTGAAATTTATTCGTCTCAGGAGCATGATGTTAGGAAATAGAACCTTGTTCGTGCTATCTGTTATATGTATATGTGTAAACAAACTTCCAGCCTTTTTTGTGGAATCTTGTGATTGAATCATTATGTGGGAAAGGCTTTCATCTCTTTAACAGAATGTTCAATGCATTTGGTGTATTGTGTCTTAAATTGCAAAACTTCCAAATGATTTGTAGGGCCCCATCCCTCCTTTTATCTTGTTTGTGGGGTTCTCTTGGATATAATTGGAGCAGTGGATCAGAGATGAAAAAATGAAAAATCAACTGCTTTGATGCCATAGCTATAAACTGTAAAAGTGAAAAAGCTTTCACCTTTACGTACTGGCAACACACACACACACACGGATATAAATGCATATAGTATATATTGTTGCATGGCTTGTGACTTTGTTGGGTTGTAAGAGGAAATGCATCTTATCTGTGACAGGGGCACCAGGGAGAGCACACCATGCAGTTTGATAAGAGATCCAGAGAGCATCAGAACCCCTGGTTCTACCAATAGGCCTACCTGCTCAACTGAGGCCAACAGGGGAGGGCAGAATTCCATGCCAAGGCACATGCCAACGGCCCAAGAAGTGGATGATTTCTTCTCCGTTGCAGAAAAACAGCACCAAAGGCAATTTATCGACAAGTAATTTTTCGTATTTTCTCTTTATTGTATCCTTCTATGGTGCATGGATTTGTGTACGTCTAAGGTGCGTTTCCAAGGGTCTGGCCTTTGTAAACTCAATTTTCTTTTGGATATTGGGATATATGTCTAACAGTTAAATAAAGGTACGGGACAGTCCTGAACATTTATTCGTATCGTATATCGTATTGGTGGTAGTATGTCCTAAGTTATTTATAAGTAATTGAAATCAAATGGGATCAGAGAAAATGTACGAAATTTCTATCTTTTACTCTTGTGAAAAGGTATAAATGTTTCTTTTCTAGCTAACGGCAATCAGGTTTCTAAATTGGCTAGAGGTGTCAGGCACATATCCGATACTCGTATCCATTTTATATCCCTTGGACACAGGTATTGTTTAGTAAATAGGAGAATTAATTTAACAATGGTTTCCTTGTTGATCTCACTTGTCTTTTTATGTCTTCCAAATGGATTTCTTTTCAGGTACAACTTTGATCCTGTGAATGAGAAGCCGCTCCCCGGACGTTTCGAATGGGCGGAGCTGAATCCTTAAGTGGTTCGGATTCTTGGTTGCTGGAATCGTGTTAGTTTCTGTGGTGATGGATGGTATTTAGTATTTCCCATCACTTTTCTTTACTTGTAAAGAAAGTAGGGCTGTCTTAAGTGGTAGACTAATGATCTGTAAAATAACAAAGCTTGTGAGTAAAACACAACAAATAGAACATGGGTTCTTTGTCTAACAGATCATATGGCCAGAGGGGTAGTGAAAAAGGGTTCTAGGGTTAGGGTTCAATGAATTAGGTCAGGTCAGTATTGGGTGGTACAGAAATTTACTTAGGATTTTTATTTTTGTTTACTTTTGTGTCCTGTGTTTTCCTCCCCTTTGGATGTCTATACTTGTACTGATGGAACTCTTTTGGAATAAACATGAACCATTTCCCCCCACTTGTTTTTGTCTTTGTCCCCTCTCATCTCATTCTCATCTTCTTTATAGGATTCTCAGTTTTATCATTTTCCTGTTCATCTTCATTTATTTAAGGCCATCTAGCTTGTTTGCTGCAGGCCCCCCTCCATGCATTCATTTGCGTGGGATCCAATACTAAGATTATGAACCCCGCATAAATGTATGGTAATAAAAGGACTTGAGGCATCACATGGCGATGCCCAAAGACATTGAAAAATTACTTCTTGTCAGGGCTTGTTTGGTTACATTTGTTTATGCGGTTATTGCTTAAATAGCGGAAAGCAAAAATAAGAATATTTTTGGCCTTAAGGGAAGTCAAACTCCCATGAACCAAGTCATTAGATCATTTTCAATGGTGTTTTAAGTTATTTTCTACCATAACTAGTCACAATCGTTGGATCAGTAAACTACTTCATGTAGATTTGAACAAAAAAGATTAACAATGCATAAATGTTGACTTAACAATAAACAGTTTTGTCATTTCTCGTGTCTAATTTGACTTAAGGGCTCTAGGCTATCCTGGGGGAAACTTCAGAGGGAACCAGCTACTTTACGGTTCTATTAGTCTTTCGTCCCTATACCCGAGTCAAATGAATGATTTGCGCTAGTAAACGTTCCCTAAGCACATGCTTTGGCATGAGGCATGAGAAGTTGTTAGCCGAATACGTAAAACCGTGAGGAGGTGTCAATGCATTGGAAGAGGCTTCTTAGCTGAGAAATGACGAAACCATTCGTTAGCTTAAGAAATGACCACATTTTTTTAGACATCTTGTTAAATAGACTTTAACTTGTAAAGTAATTTACTATTAGAGATGGTCTTATCACTTTTTACCAGGTGAGTTAAACCCAAGGTTCATAGTACCTTCTAGTAGAATTAAATTTCCCTGCAATTGAGATGGTATTGCCCCTACAATGTGAGATGAGAGTGTTACAGTTGGTTGACCCACCATTTAAGCATCTTATGAGAATGGTTGGTGATGTCATGGTGGTGGTGGTGGTGGGGTTTGCTTTGTGGGTAGATATATAGAAGAATCTTGGCTACACCATTTATCTTGTCTGGTTTGACACTATTTTTAATATTTATGGAACTACCTTTCTGAATAGGACAACTGCAAGCTTGTCAGGTATGGGAAAATATTGCTTGAATTGGTGAAGATAAGAGAATGGGTTTGGACAGATTGAAGATTTCAAGAAGATCTGTACTTGGTTTGCCCTATGCATGCTGGATTTGAAATGAGGAAATTGTGTGGGAATTTCAGGCTTGTTGGTTTGAAACTGCTGTGAAAGTTGAAAGAATTTGGGTTCAAGTTTTGAAGGTGAATGTGTTTGAAAACTTTGGTGTAACAGAGCTAGCATCACACTAGAAAGAAAAGGTGCACTTACTGTTGCTAGAAGTCTAGTCTCTCTCGGGTTTAGTTTCGATTTCAAATAACTTACAACATAGGCTGGAAGAGAGATCTACATTCAAAAAATCTTATTTTTCTGTCTTGTCTTAAGAACCTGACTCAAAGAGAAAAGAAGACGGGTTCTCCTTTTACTTTAACTTCGACTATTGCTACTTCTTCGAGCTGATCGTGAAATCTCGAATTTTTATCACATAGAGACTGTCCCAACTCCCCTTTAGCTCCCCTTTAGCTTGTTGAGGAATTGCATAAAAATTTGTAGGTAAACAAGTTTATCATTCTTGCCTTTTATTTTGGGATTGATTCTTTGAACCATAAAGATGAAGATGACTAGTAGTTGTCGTTTATATCTGGTTAAGATTTCTACGATTTGATGATTAATTCTAGATAATGAAAATTTGTAGTTTTAGTAGTCCTATTTATAGTTTTTTTGTCGTTATTACTAAACAGTACTCATCATTTTTTGTCGTTATATTATTACAACGGAACTTATCTACTGGTTGTCTTTTTCTTTAACGGAAACGATTCTCTCTAACTTAATGCATAAGATTTTGAGCCAATGCTTCATAAGTTGTCACGTCATTGTGTTTAAATACTATAAATAAATGAATTATAATGGTATAAAGATTTGATGACTTTCAATGTTATTGCAAAAATTATTTTCACGAGTATCAAAACAGTAAAAATGTGTGTGTTTTCCTGCTCGCTTTTACTTTTCATTGGAAAGTAAAGAGAAATAGAGTTTAAGTATCATAATGTCGGAGTGAGAATCTTACTGTGCACACTGCACGGCAGGCCCCAAGTCCATAATGTGAAAGGGAAGTAGTTTTAGTATAATGCATAGAAATTAGGGAGTGAGGGGCCAATAAATGATGATGGTTAGGGATGTGGTGGGTCTAAATTAAGTTGGTTTTAGAGGAAATTGAGGAATCTTAAGGTTCCAATGACTTGATAAAAAGAAAAAAAAGGGGGGAAAAAAGAGTAACAATGACCCTTTTTCTACATTCAAACATGGCTCATTGATTGATTTGTTACCATTAAGAGACTATGAAAAATTTATTGTCCCCCACATTGAGATATTATTACCTTTTGACTGTCATACATTACTATGTGAAAAAACTGTTTGACCAAGTGAAAGGGAATATTGAATTTGTGGTTTACTTGTCTCACAACCACAAACATTATTATATAATTTCTGTACCTCTAATTGTGATCATATACATTTATGACCATAATATCATTGTGGTAGTATTATCACTATGGTGCAAGTCGTTTATTTTCAGAATGCAAGTCACTCTGTTTTAGATTACAAATCAAATATTGTGATAAGGGTATTATGGTCATAAATGTGTATGATTACCATATTTTAGGAATTATTTTTGTAAAGACCAGGATTGTAGTAATTTCGAAACTGTGTACTATAATAGTGGTAATTTTGTTTAGTCCATGCCACTTTTTGGTAATTTTTCCTTATTATTATTTTTTATATCTCACAGTATTTAGGCCAACTTACGCATATTTTGATCAATTTTTGGACCAATCCTATAGTCTATTAGTGGAGAGCCCACTTAAAGCCAGTATTTTGCACTGTATGGATTGACTCTATAAGAGTCGATAACACACGAGAGGTTTCAAACTTGAGACTAAAAAGGGAGCACATCTCTAAATCAGCCTTGACCACTAGGAGGTTTCGAACCTGAGTTAATATTGCATTAGTAAAGATGACTTCATAAGGGGTACCTACTCTTTTTTTTATTATTATTATAGCTGAGGAATCCAGTTGATTTTAGGATTATTCCAATCTAATACCGATTAGTTTTCGGGACTTTGAAGTTAACGACCAGACAAACCTCTAGTAACCTTTAGGCCTCGTTCAGTTGTCGAGAAAGTTGTTCTCAGGAAAAGTAAAGTGAAGAAAATTCATTTTCTTGTGTATGTTCATTTGACAAAAGATTCTTGCAGGAAAATAAAAATTTACTTGTTCATTTGTTAAGAAAAAAAATAATTTTTTTTTCTGAATTCAACGACATTATGTTGTGAACAAAATTAATTTTTGAGAAAATAGTAACTACATTATTTTATAAAAAGTTGTTATTTCAACAACCATGAAACTCTTTTATATAAATCAAAATATCATCATGCAAATTTAAAATCAGAAAAAAATAAACATGTACTTTCATTCAATCAAATTAAATAAATAATAAG
This sequence comes from Arctostaphylos glauca, assembly GCA_019985065.2. NCBI lineage: Eukaryota > Viridiplantae > Streptophyta > Magnoliopsida > Ericales > Ericaceae > Arctostaphylos > Arctostaphylos glauca. The sequence goes on along the minus strand of JAHSPW020000010.1, from coordinate 25,223,533 downwards.
ATAAATATATACTTTTATTCCACTAGCAAAAAAATTATATATTTGAATAAAAACATCAAAAGAGAAAAATGGCATCTATTTGAATAAAAAAATCCAAATCAAGCATATTTGTATTTGAATAAAAAATTCAAATTAAAATGTACCTCCTCTTGTTTTACCTCCTCTTGATGATACCTAAGTGATAACAAGGAACAAATTTGCAAATCTTAGACAATATTAGTCACTGTATTACATCAAAAATATATAATCTTACTGTATTATACCTCATAATATTGAGCATTTTATGAAATGTAATAGGGTACGATTATATATTTTGATGTTTTTAAACCTATATCAACTATACATTCAATGAATGTTTAATTAAGATAATAAAAATTAATGTAGCAACCCCAGTTGTGCTATAATATATAAAAAATCCACACAATATGCATATAATATATAAAACATACTTCTATAGTGCTATATGTGTGTGTGTGTATGTATATTTATAAGAATATAAATACTAAAAATTATATTAAATATATTGGCTCCTAGTTAACATTTTTTCGCAACACATAATCTTGTGAATTTGGCCGGATGTAATTTAGGGGAAAGTAAATCTCAATGGGAAAATTTTAGATGTGGATCCCATAACTTTCTTGGTTTACCGAACGCCAAAAAAGTTGCAGGAAAGTTAACTTTTCTATTTTTCCCCATCATTTCTTGGCAATTGAACGGGGCCTTAGTAGTTAGTTCTGGTGAGATTCAACCTCGTGACCTTGAGGGAGGAGGGGAAGCCACTTAGTCACCTCCTTTTATTGAAGGAACTCTTTAGACACTATGGTACTCCATATATATTTGTTTTTTGTGTTTTTTGCTGGGGTTTGTGTTAGAGTGAACATTTGGTTTGGACGTGTATGGATTAGTCATAAATGTGAACAGTCCTGAAACACAGAGACTTGTCTCTTTGGGTTGCTTTCCTGAGACCTACCGTTGGAGGAACACATCCAAGCAACATGACATGCAACAACTTAAATGTGATTTTGACAACCAAATGTGTCATCTTCCTAGTTGGTAGTGGTCCTAAGAAATCTAAACCTGTATTGATAATAACACCAATCTGGGTTTTGTGTTGCTTTTGCAGAGCTTCAATGGGAATAGTAGTCTTGAAAGAGAAAGATGAAGGGTAAAAAACAAATGGAAAAGGGTCCGTTTTATGCAGTGTACATATGGTTTGAATATTTTCATGGATTTTTCAGATGACCATGTGACTGAGAAGTACTTGATGCAAGGAGACATTAAAGATTGGACACACGAGAATGGGATATGTATGTTGTGACCTAAATTAGTGTTGGGATTTGGAATAGTCATGTGAATGAATTTGCGACATTGGAGAGTCTTAAAAAGTAACCGGAAAGACTCTCTTGTTCAAGGCAATTATTGATGGTTATAGGTCAAAATTTTCTGCAGTTTGGCTGCTCTAAAAAGTTGGGCAATATTCAAGTCTTTGTGGCAACATTTGAAGAGTTGCTCCATGTTCTACGCAAAAAAAAGAAATTTGTCTTCACTAGCATATTTTATTTTTGTGTTCTTGAGAGAGAGAGAGAGAGAGAGAGAGAGATAAAAAGATGCAAGTCCGGTCTGGCAAAACAATAAGTAGTTGGTGTTCTATCCACTGAGTTAACTATTTTAACCTGAGGAGTAGATGCCGGAATAATTTCAAAGGTGGGGTAGCGAATCTATTTAAAGGGGGTTGTGAATTCATATGTTTTGATTTGAAATCTCAAGTAGCGTAACGTGCCCCTCCTCGACTTGATGTGAATGGTAACTTGGCGCACCACGCAGAACTAGTGATCGTAGTCCCATATCATACATTGGATTCATGAACCATATCCTCTTCATAGAGAAATGAGTGTAAAACTGCCTACCTATTATGTTATGTCTTTGAAATTATATTATAAAGAAGAGTCTTGTATACTAAGTACCACCTTCTTATATTTACACAGAAACTCACAAAAAGTATTCGCATAACATATATTCAAACAACATCGCAAAACAAAAGGCGTCTAGGGTACATACTACAACATTTTCTTGCTGAACAATTACATACATTCATATAAAAGAAGCAAAGACTTGTGAACTGTAACCATATTTGGGAGGCAAACCAGAGTTAAAAAGCATAGATTCCAGAGTATAGCCTGCATATACCCAGAAACTTATTCAAATGAGATACATGTATATATCACCATGGTTTCTCAGGTATACATATGGTTGCCAATTACAGCCACAACTGAGACGACGGCAAGGGGGACGATGACTCGAAGGAGGTTGGTGATGAAGTCCAGTGACTTTTCCTCTTCATTGCGATGTTGGTTTTGAGCTAGTGTATGTGTAATTTTGGAAGGCATGGTAGATGATTGATGAATCTCTCCGACATAGAATTCATCAAGCATTAGTCTTGCGGCACTCCCATGCCCTGCATCCTCAAACTCTTCACTTGCATCCTTCCCTAACAAACACACCAATTAAACTCAGGCATAAAAATAATGGGCTTGTTTGGTATAGTCTTGTTGTCAGTTTCATTTTCTGAAAAACACAAAAACTTATTTGGCATATTGTCTTTTGAAAATTTATTGTGTAATGACCCGCTTTCCCTTTGTACAATATTGTCCGATTTGATAGTCCGAACCCCATAAACTTCCTAATAAGTTATCCAATCTTGCATTGATGAAGGACTACGAAGTTTCATTGAATTTTAGCGTTTTTACTGCTTTAAAAGGCCTTGTCTTGATATTCATTTACTGGGGGTTATGCCAACCAACAAAGAGCTGGCTTACAGGGCTTACTCATCAAGGGTTGAAGGGGGGTTCATGTTAAGATTCTGCTTGTGAGTGTAATGGTATAAGCCAACAATGTAGGGTCGTGATTTATCATATATCACTGGACCTTTGCATCCATCAAATAATATGAAATTTTTGACCATCCATCCGAACATCCACCAAGACTTCCTCCTGGACTTTCGGCCTCACAGAATGTCACATGTTGTCTATTCCAAAAACTTCAGTTTTCGAACTTTCAGAAGATTCGCAGGATGAAATCATACGGTGCGACTTCTAGAAGCTGTTTTTGTGACAAAAAGTTGAACATAAACTACTCGAATGCCGGAAAAATGCTAATTAACCATCAGATTTTGGAAATTTGGAAATGTGTTTTCACCCAGAAATGGGTAAATAACTATGTCTCTTGGAACCATCCATTGATTTTTGTTTCCGCAACATGAGAAACGGAAGGAAACTTCCAACTAGACTTTGATTTTACGAGAATGATTGACAAAAGTTATGAAGATTTTCTATACCAGCAGCCCCCAACAGAACTTCTTCTCCACCAGGATGATCCGTTAAGAAATTTGTCACGTCGTACGCCTATTTTGACAAATCAAAATCGAATTAAATAGATACCCGAAGCAAGAATTTCGAAAGCAAGAAAGCTCAAACTGTAAATCTGTTCTGGATTTAGAAGCTTTATTAACCCAAGTTATAGCCATGACATGTAATCCTGTTATTCATGCTCTTTCCATTTGTCACGATTTGGGGGCAAGATCCAATGAACTGGTTAGGTCCTTCTTGTCACGCTTAAGGAGGGTTGCCACTCGCTAATCGCTCACTCGCATCTTATTTTGCCCTAAATAAGTGAAAAAAAAGAGCCGAACTTGTCGATTCAAAACCATTCGTGAGGTTTTCTGGTTTTGGATTGCTGAATTTTTTGATAAGGGTTTTATGGGGTCATGATAAAGCAAAACAAAGTTTAAGGTTTAGCGTTTCCTTCGTGTTTAACTATCGGAATTTGATGCAAAATACAGCGTCCGGAGTGGTAAAATATACAAATCAATGAACAAAAAAACGACAACACAAGTCGCCAAATAAATTAAATTTTCATGAAATATAATATTTCTTATAAGTGCACGCCACACAAAGTTTGTAAAAATGTATCGGTCCCATTACTTTTGTGGTCCTATTATGTGTGACAGATTGATTGTGAAACAAATGACAAAACTAAGAGGGATTAAACTGTATTATACAACAAGTGTGGAGCCCTTGGCAAATCTAGTTTTTAATTTCTGGGATTTTCAATCAAAGATCCTGGGCCATCCCTTTGTTGATTTTGTGAGATCATGGGTTTGGACCACCCCCAATAATAAGTGCCTAAAGCTGGACCATCTACTAGACATAAGGATGGCAACGGGGCGGTTATTAACATAATCATATTCCATCCACAAATATTATATCTTACCCGAAATAGGTCCGATACCAAACGAGGGGAGAAAAAATATTCCACAACCAAACCATTCGGTTCAGGGAATATCCGAACTGAACTGAACCGTAACCAAAACCAAAAAAATTAATAAACAACAAAATATGTACAAAAATAACATCTCATTAGATGAACGATCGCCGATCGCAGCTGGAGAATAAAGAATTAGGTCTTTCAACTTCCAAGTCCTAATTGCTTAAATCTCATTGCGCCGCTTATATTTAGGTTTAGGGTTAAGCATTACATATATATATATATATATATACACACACACATACTCTTTATATATATATAAAAGTATAAAATGACGTTTTAATTTTGATTGGGTTCGGAGAACAGTTCGGTTCGGGGACCGGTTCGGTAATTGGTTTAAACCATAACCTAACCAAACCTAAATGAATATTCATCCGTTTTTACCATACCCATACCTACGGGGAAAAAACGATTATGGTTCAAAAAAATTAAACGGTTTGATTCGGATAACCATCAATTCGATCTAATGGCAAATGTGCCATCCCTAACTAGACATCAAAGTTCCAAACAACATTAGAACTATTTGGTTGACAAAGGATAAAGGATAAAGTACACTAATCTCCCCTAAGGTTTTTGATAAATACACTGACCTCCAATATAATTTCAAAAATTACTCGGATTTTCTTTGTTTTCAAAAGTATTTTATGCAGTTACTTCCCCTTTCAGAAAAAACAATAAAAAAGCCATTACTCGAGTTATTGAAATTTCAAGTCTACTTTTTCTTTTTTTGGGTAAAACAAACTATAACATGATTGGTTTCATGTGCGCTTATGTTGAATTGTTGAGACTTATGATTTATCTGGAACTGAAACTCTAATAGAGTTTTTGGAATTTGTTTGAGCTTCAATTTAAAAAAAAAAAAACAACAAAAATTGAACACAGGTTATTGGGAACATGGTTAGAATTATGATGCAATTCGTTTTGACCAAAAAAGTAATTTGAACTTGAAGTTTCAATAGTTTTTGACTAACGATGGTTGACTAATTTAAACAATAAAGAAAGTAGCTACAAAACTCTGAGACGTTGTTTGGTTATAAGTGTCTCAGAAACTTGTCTGGGAAAAAAATGTTTCAGATACACTTTTTATAGAGAGAAAAAGTTATCTGGGAAAAAAATAAAAATATTTGAGAAACTTGTTCTAGAAACTTGTTTAGAAAAAAATCTCCTAAACACCTTAACCAAACATAGCCTCAAACTATGGTCATAGATTCTCTCTCTCTCACACACACACGCACAAAGAGAGAGAGCGAGAAAGAGAGAGAGAGAGAGTTCTGCAAAACAAGTTTATGAGCATATATTCAGTACCTTAGAATTGACAATGACCCAACAGTCTTTGACATTGTTGTGAGATGAGACTTCTGCAATACTGAACACCTTGTTATGATCATCAGCCCCCATTACTTTTTCTTTCACTTTCTTCGCTGCAGAAACTACGACATATGAACAAAGGACATGGTTTTTATATTTAAAGGAGAAATAAAATTGAAGAAAAATAATTGGTGGTGACTTTTGGCTTTTGGTGGGACCATGGAAAGGCACTGAATCAATGCCTTGATATAGACTGGATGAAAGGGTCTCATAAGTGGATATGTGCTTGTTCTGTGTTGTACACATGTATTGCGCATAGCATGGCATGCAGTGCAATAAAATAATGTCGTTTTGACGTTCAAAAAATCGTCTGAACGGTTGGACATTGTTGGTGCATTTTTCGTGTAGTTTTTTGGATGACTAATGTGCATTGTGCACAACAAGCTCTCTTATTCTCCCTTAAGTGCATAATTGATGAGATAATTACGTGTACAGAGAGAAGCGTATAACTTGAAACAAAATTTGTATAACTTAGACCAAAATAATTGTAATTAACACCAAATAGTTTCATAAGTAACTAATATGATGCGTAATACGTACTTTGATGCATAACGTATACATATATTTGTAATTATATCAAAATAATACGTAATAAATATCATAAAAAGACATAAAGTTGAACTAAAAAAGTACGTAACAAATTAAACTATAAAAAAATGTGTACTAATGAACCATAAAATTTGTAACTAACCATATATACAATTTGTTCTTTTGTTGTAAATATGTGTAAATTAGCTTTTTTGAGGTACAAACGTATTCGTAACTAATTGGAATAAGGCCCTATTTGGGCAAACTAGATTATGGAGATTGTCTAGATTATTAGGAAAATAATTTAGCCTCATTTGGCCTAAATTATTCACCCAAACAATCTGGATTAATCTAGCTCCAAACACAACATAATCAACATATCCACAAATAATTTAGTCCAAACACTTTGAGCTAGATTATTCTGTCCGGCACCCAACATAATCCAACAATCCAATAATCCCATAATCTAGTTACGCCAAATGAATCCTAATTCATCTTGTTTGAGTATGAATTGTACACACTTATACGTAACCATACCAAAAGAATACATAACAAATAGCATAAAAAAATAGTAACAAATGAATCAAAAAATTGTAAGAAATCAAACCATAAAAGATGCACAATAGTTGAAAAATAAAATTCGTACCTGATCATAAAATTTGTAGCTTAACCATAAATATGCATAATTATACTTCTCTTTTCTGTCGTACAAACCTACTAGTAATAACACCAAAATAATACGTAACATAAACACCAAATATAATACTAACTATTTGGCCTGGATTAATTCAGGCTAGATTATCCGGCTTTTTTTTTTGTCTTTATTCAAATTTTTTTTGTATTTGTTATTTTTATGTTATTTTTTCGTGGATTATTGGTTCGTATCGATGAAAGGAATCTAAAAAGTATAAAATTATATCCAAAAGTTAAAAAAAGTCACTAAAAACGAAAAATAAGCCAACACGGACGCTGTTTTTGGCTTATTTTTTATCTTTTCTGAACTTTTTTCAAATTTAGCCGATGATTGAGAACTTTTCTGAAAGCTCTTGTCGAGACGAACCAACAATCATCAAAAAAATGATGAAAAACAAAAAATTAAAGAAAAATTTCAAATAAGGACAAAAAACTAAACAGTGAATAATCCAATAATTCAGTCAGGCCAAATGGATAATATGAATTACACTTGCCGACACAGAGAGTTAAATTGTGAGGAAATCCGCGTGAACATAGCCTAATTAATGTATATAAATATTTTATTGTGGAGAAACATATATGCATTCACAAACCACAATTCACAACTATATATTTTTTCTATGGGTATCATGGGCCTAAAGTTTCATTAATATGGGCTGGGCTTGAGCTGAAAAAACACAACACAACTTCATTGGGCTTGTTAGGCCCCTATTTTACAAGTGCTTGTGGTAGGTATTGAACTGGGGTTTGATTCGTGATTTTCTCAATTTATGTGCCTTAAAGTGAATAAACTAAAGTTGAGCTGAAGTTTGCCAACTCCACAAGAAAAGACTCACAATACAAACAGAACACTCCTCTCTCTCTCTCTCAGAGGTCGCTCGTCTTCCCGATTTCCTAGGGTTTCTTTTCCCTGAAAACCTAGCCCTAGTTCTGCATTTTCGGAGATCAATACTGGAACGGAAACCTAATCTCTAATTCTTTCTACTCTTCAAATCTTGCTGTAGTGGGACGAAGACCATGGCGGCAGCAGCGGCGACGATGGTGAGCTCGGCGGGAGGGTTATTGGCGATGCTGAACGAGAGCCACCCCTTGCTGAAGCTTCACGCTTTGTCTAATCTGAACGCATTTGTTGACCACTTCTGGCCCGAGATCTCTACTAGCGTTCCCATCATGTAATCCCTCCAATTCCCTCTCGTTTTTTTGGCTCCTCTCTTTGTTTCACTTTTGTTCGTGAATTGGGATTTTTCTTTAAAATTTGTGTTTTTTTGGGGGGTTTGTATGAAATGGATCGAATTGGGCAGGCTATCTTGCTGAAAATGGAACTGTAAAAGTTTCTATTTTTAAGTTCATAATTCTCTCTCTCTTTCTCTCTCTTGTCGCCGATTTCTGTTCTTCTAACATATGTATACTTTGGTATTACGAAGAACTATGCAGAACCTAGGGTTCTATGATTAGGGAAAATGTCTGGGTTACAGACATTGTGCTTTGGCCCATTGATTTGTCCACAGACTTCATATTATAGCATAGGATTGTGTTACTAATCCAAGGAGACCACATATTCTGCATTTGTTTCAAACTATGATGGTCGGGATACGATTTCCGTTGGATAGGAAACCCACAAATACATGATATAGATCATAGAATACCAGGGGTTGTGGATTAGTATCCACTTCATTATTTTAGTTCGGTGGGGCTACTCATCCTATGGATTATGCATCCCTGACTATTAGCCTACTCAAACAAACGGGGCCATGGTTCCTCATTTTAGAAAGTATTGTTTGGTATAAGCTGTTCTTCGGCTCATGAGTACTTGTGCAGTTGCTTGGTTGTCAAGCCCGTCTTAGAAGTCCCAACTGGGTATTGTGAATTTGTCAACTATGCTATCAATTATAGTAAAGTCTTTTTAAGGGTTAGTTGTCTACGCCTGATCCTCTAGAGGAACCCCTAGCTTCTTTGTTAGCTTGAGTTATGTAGATGATGAATTCTATCTCCTATGTGCAAGGGGTGAGTGGTAGCTTGAGGTGTCATAGGTCCAAAGAGGAAGCCCTATCTTACAGAAGTGACTGGCCTGGTCATTTTTCCGTTCTTGCTCTACCTCTCAGTAATCGAGACGTCCATGGGTTGCGCCCTAGGGCAGCATGATGACACTGGAAGAGAAGAGCGGGCAATTTCTTACTTGAGTAAAAAATTCATCCACTTTTTTTGCGAATCAAGATTCTCTTCTTTGGATAAGACTTGCCTTGCCCCTTCATCGAGTAAATTGGGCAACTCATAAGGACTAACAGATTGAGTGGGACATTGCTATCAGTTAGTCGAAAGTGGGATCAGATATGTTTCGAGTAAATTGCTGCTTCTTATTTTGCATATGGTTAGGTTGTTGGTTTTATAGCATGGATCTGTCTAAATGTCAACTGCATTGTAGAATCACAAAATTCTAGCTCTTTTCTTGTGTGTTATGTTCAGTCTTCTATTGTTTACGCAAAACTGTTGAATTTTGTACCAAGGATTGTGGACCTTGTGGTATGTATATAGTCATTTATTATTACTGCAAACACCCACTGATTGTTTTGATGTTTTTATCCCTTTTAAATGCTTCAAAAGGAAATAGACTTATCCCCGCCAGTTAGTATGTTCCCTTTGTCGCTTGTAGTAGCATTTTTAGTGGGTGTACAGTTCAAGACATTTGGCATTTTAAGATGTACATGGTCATGTGTTTTCCATAGCTTTTTGGACTGAAATTGCAGGCCGTTGGAACTCTGGTTATGGGATTTCAATCATTTCATTGAGTAAGAGGGAAGTATATTTCAAGGTATAGATTGAAACAAAATTATACTGTTGAAGAATATTTAATATGCGCAGAGGTGCCTTTGCTGGGAATTGGGTTGCAGTGGACTTGTGAGTAGGTGTAACTTGGTTGTCTATTTGGTAGAGGGAGAGAATCTTGATACAAACCCTTCCTTTTCTAGAAGCCTCATAGTGGAGCTAGAGAGTATGATTTAGTTGATTAGTTCTTCCAAAAGTCCACATTTGTAAAAGAAATAAAGTGCTGGCAGGTAGTTGTTCTGTCATTGATGGTTGGATGTGTTAGCATTGCACACTCCGTGGTTCCTATCACTTTTCTACTTATGGCGGTAGACTATGGATCTTTTGGGGTGGTCCTGTTTATAGGTGGAATTTTCCTGCCACAGAGGCAGGTTCGATGTTGTCTATGGTTATGGGTTTTTGAGGTGGACCTTTTAGTACTTAGTAGGGATTGTGATATGCATGCTTTTGTTCAGGAGATGGGGTATTTAATTGATCAAGTTGATTAGCCTTTCTTAAAGTGCTTCGCTTGACCTTCGTACTTTTGCTATTTTTTGTTCATGTGGCATGCTCCATGTTGTAGGGTGTGGCTTTGGGATGGTGGGTTGGAAAAGGTGAAAGGAGCTTGAAGAGTAGTTTCTATTCAATGTATGAAGAGCATATATTATTTGTTAATGTGAATATCTGGTGGTAAAAAATAAGTATGCAGTTTGTCCAAAATGCTTGTTTGCAAACAATATGTTGATTGAATAATCTTCATAAAATTGATTCGGTACTGTCGGAGTTTTTGACTTCTTTTCTTTCGTCCCCTGGAGTTGGTTTATCTGAAGACTCCTATTAAATTGTTGAGAATCTGCAAAAATCTTATGCTATGTTTAATGAATGTGGTTATGGGTCTCCGTATCTGTGGGTGCGTATATATGTTTTCTATGGTGTTAGCTGTAACTATTTTGTTCTTAGACTACTGGCATGAAGTATTTATTGCGCCTTTCCATCTCAGCGTATGGCAATTCTTTTGTTGTCTTCTTAAGTATGGACTCTTGGGTTTGTGAATGGCTTTGTTCTGGGCTAGGTGTGGTTGTTATCCTCTTTATGAGGTTGTTTTTGTTGTTTGTCCTTTTTATAAGGTAGTCAGCTTCTAAGACTCATTCCTGTGTGCTATTAGAGGTTGTGTCTGTGTTTCGGTGCACTGTTTATTTTGTCAGTAACAAAAGCTCACTTTCCGGTTAAAACATAGCTGTGATAGTTATAGGTTGCGAGTTGACTCATTGTTTCTTGTTTGTGTTTATTTTTTATGCAGAGAGAGCTTGTATGAAGATGAGGAATTTGACCAACGACAACTTGCTGCATTACTTGTTTCGAAGGTCATTACCTGCTTTATTTTTTGTGCCTTTTTCTTTTGTTTGGCTAGTGTATCTCCTTTTTTGTGGTTACTTTTTTATTGGAAGAGCAGATGAAGTGAAAAAAAACAGGAACAGCTATTCAACATAATAGCTGAAGGTAGCTATGTAAGATATAATTGCCTTCAAACTTTTGAGTAATCCATGGAGAGATGGTGATATAACATCCTTTTGAAATTGGTACTAGCATACTTTTTTTGGTTTTTTCAATATATTAGTTTGATTTTCTACTTCATTTGTCGTGGTAGTGGTAATGTTGAGGGTAATTACTGTGCGAGCTCTAGTATGTAAGCTTATGAAAAATATTGATGCGCTACATATTGCTGTCAGAGATCCAAGATAAGGCTTACACTGTAAAAAGGTGGCCTACTGTCTTCTGCTTGGTTCAGCACAACCACATACGCCTCTCTCTCTCTCTCTCTCTTTCTCCATAAGCTGCACGGACTCCTTTCTTTCTGCTACCTTTCGATAACTCGTGTGAACTAGAGTTGAATCTTGAGGCCAGCCGCCAGCTTATATGTATTACTCTATTAGCTCTTATGTTCTTAACACATTTTCTTTTGATTCTTTTGACAGGTTTTTTATTACTTGGGTGAACTTAATGACTCCTTGTCATATGCTCTTGGAGCTGGTCCTCTTTTTGATGTTTCTGAGGAGTCAGATTATGTTCATACCCTTCTTGGTAAGAATTTCCTCCTTGCATTCATTCTTTTCCAACATGAAAGGTTCTATATTTGCATTGAGGTTTAATGATCTGTTTATTACTCCTCATTGATTGCGCCTCTAATTGGTTGTGTAAAGGGTGTATATGACTGTCTAAACCTCATCATTATGGTTTGAACTCATCTTTGCATGGTTAATATTAACTTGTGATGTGGAAGGCATAACATTTGTTGTTATTGTTGACGGTCATGTTCTTTCTTATCTCAGCTAAAGCTATTGATGAATATGCCAGTCTCAAGTCGAAGGCTGCAGAGTCAGATGATGAAGCTGCTGCCAAAATGGACCCTCGATTGGAGGCAATTGTGGAGAGAATGTTGGACAAGTATGTAAATTTCTTCTTCTCTTTGATGTAGTGGTAGATTTCTCCTATTATCTTACCTTTGCTCCATGTAGGTGTATCCTGGACGGAAGGTATCAACAAGCAATTGGAATGGCCATTGAATGCCGAAGATTGGATAAGCTTGAGGAAGCAATTACGAAGAGTGACAATGTGCATTCAACCTTATCATATTGCATGAATGTCTCTCATGCTTATGTTAACCTTAGAGAATATCGCTGGGAGGTATGAACAAAATCATTATTGTCGACTTTAGGTTTTTAAACCGCAGTAGCTAGCAAGGAAGACAAATTGAAAGTTAGAATGAAAGAGAAATCAGACAAGTACCAAGGGCTTTCGGTAGTTCTTCCATTTCGAAATTTGCTCGCAACATGTACTTGCTCTCAAAACAGAAACAAATCCTTTCAAGTCTACGTACTTTGGATTTATCAGACTCTCTGGAGACATCTGACATGGGGTTACAATTTTCTTATGTCACTTAGCTTTTAGGTGTTGCCTATTGGCATCATGTTTTTTCCTGAATATTTTTACAGTACTTCTGTGAGACACGTGTATACATTATGTTTGCCACTCTGTGCGTGAAATTAATTCATATTTTTTATTAATCTTGAAAACCGGATAAAAATACACAATTTATTCACTTCTTAAGCAGTGCCACTGTGCCAGAAATCATTGTTAATTGCACGACTGTAAACCTCCAAGTTCATCACACACTGGCAAGGTGATTGATGCTGTATACTTACTGGTTTCTGCCGTTTGATTTAATTTTTGATCTAGATGCTTGGTTTAGCTTTCCTTGTTGGTATCTTTTATTCTTCATGTCCTTTCAACATAGGTGCTATATTCTCTTGTAGTTCTTTCTGTTGCTACTAATAACTTGATAATTATTGCCAGTTGCTTTATGAATATGAACAAAGTACAAATTTTGAATGAACGAGATAACCTCTTCATAAACTGATCCTAACCCTCCGCTATCATATACAGGTGCTTCAACTTCTTGTTAAAGTCTACCAGAAGTTGCCATCTCCCGATTATTTAAGCATCTGTCAGTGCCTCATGTTGCTGGGTGAAACAGAGGATGTTGCCAGCATCTTGGAAAAGCTTCTACGATCCGAAAATAAGGATGATGCTCTTCTCGCATTTCAAATAGCTTTTGATCTTGTAGAGAATGAGCACCAAGCTTTTCTACTGAGAGTGAAAAATCTGCTTTCCGGTCCGAAGTCTCGGCCATCTGAACCTCCACAGCAAGGGTCTGCTGCATCAGAGTCTGGTCAAGATGGAAATGCTACGGCATCTGAGGATGTTCAAATGGCAGATGGTACTCAAGCTGTTAACCAACTGGTGCAAGAAGCAGATCCAAATGAAGTGACTTATGCTGAGAGGTTGACAAAAATCAAAGGAATTTTGTCGGGAGAGACATCAATACAGTTGACTCTGCAATTTCTGTACAGTCATAACAAGTAAGGAACATTATTCATGGCTCTCTTTTATGCTTTGCTCAACCTCCTTTTGTACGAGTTCCTTTTAGTGAAGAAAATGCTGACTACTGCCCAGTGGGCAGTGTTTACTGGTCAGAAAGTTTGTCCGCGTATGTCAACAGTGTAAAATTATATTGAGATCTTTCAAATGAGTATTCAAGTTTTACTTTCTTCTTCTTTTGGCTTTGCTTGTCCTTTTAACCACCACCCAGCAGGTGGTTTTTATTCAGGTATTTTATTTTAGTGATAAAATTTTCTTACCCTTTTTGTGATTTTGCATATAGGTCTGATCTTCTTATTCTTAAGACCATAAAGCAGTCTGTGGAGATGAGAAATAGTGTCTGTCACAGTGCAACAATATATGCCAATGCAATCATGCATGCTGGAACAACTGTTGATACATTTCTCCGGGAGAATCTAGTAAATCAACTATTACTTTCGTTCTATTATTAACATTTATTGAATAAGACTGCAGAATTTATTTACCAGGCCCTCATTGATTGTAAAAACTTGTAGGATTGGCTGAGCAGAGCTACTAATTGGGCCAAGTTCAGTGCAACAGCAGGATTAGGCGTTATTCACAGAGGCCATCTACAACAGGGCAGATCACTAATGGCCCCCTACTTGCCACAGAGTGGGGCTGGTGGTGGTGGTAGTCCATACTCGGAAGGTGGTGCTCTTTATGCCCTAGGCTTGATTCATGCAAACCATGGCGAGGGTATCAAACAATTCCTGCGGGATAGTCTCCGCAGTACCAATGTTGAGGTGCATGTTTTTTGCAATCCTGTGTTTTGTTGCTTACTTGCTTCGTGCGTCATTAAGTTTATTATAATTTCCGTTGATGATATATGCAATAAAGTTGGCCTTCTAACAGCTCTAAGCTTTTAGATGAGTTGGTGGTTGGCAATCTATTATTGTATAAAAGCATCTGGTGGATCCTGTTATCAAACCTGAATTCCTACTTGATAAGTAAGATACTTGCAAGTGTTTGGCTTGCTTATGGAGGGGAGTCTAGCAACACGTAAGAGGGTGTCTTGAGGGTATAAAAAAAAAATTTTAAGTTGTCCCCCTCTCTAACAGCTTAAGCTTCAAGTTGCCCCCCTCTAGTTGCCTAAGCTTTTATATTAGCTCTTGGTTCACAGTTAAATAATTTCCATTTGGAAATGTTCTATTGTTACAGGTTATTCAGCATGGTGCATGCTTAGGTCTTGGCTTGGCAGCTCTAGGAACTGCTGATGAAGAAGTCTATGATGACATTAAAAATGTGCTCTATACTGACAGTGCTGTGGCTGGAGAAGCTGCTGGTATTAGTATGGGCTTACTGATGGTTGGGACTGCTAGTGAGAAGGCAGCCGAAATGCTTACTTATGCACATGAAACGCAACATGAGAAAATCATCAGGTAAAATATGACTTCCATGTTATGCTGAGATTTAATTACGATCTTACTCTGTCTTGGGTGGACTTTTTTCAATGCATATTGTGCTCTTGTCGAGCACTCGGATAAGGGTATGAGATCCATGTCTGACATGCTTACTCACTTTTGTACTTGAATTTACGATGAACGAGGGGTAGAGCTTAAGGCACCTCGTATACACAATTTACCCTAGAAAATATAGGATATTTATTAAAGACGCGAGATATTTTGTTGTCTCTGTGTCGCATGGATGGATATTGATGAATCCAGTACTTCAGATAACCATGTATCGTAGGTTTTCCTTGTGATTTATTTGCCCATTTCCTTGTTGCAGGGGTTTGGCATTGGGGATAGCCCTCACAGTTTTTGGAAGAGAAGAAGGAGCAGATACACTAATTGAGCAGATGACTCGTGATCAAGATCCCATTATACGCTACGGTGGCATGTATGCGCTGGCATTAGCATATAGTGGAACAGCAAACAATAAGGCAATCCGTCAGCTGCTGCATTTTGCGGTATCAGATGTGAACAATGATGTCAGGCGGACCGCTGTCCTAGCACTTGGGTTTGTCCTGTACTCTGATCCGGAACAGGTTGGTGCTTTTTCTTAATGCCTTTGCTTGTTTGAAACACTTGCTTATCTGATATTCCTGTTATGCTTTTTGTGGTTCGGTTCTCAATATTGAGTTTAACAGTTTGATCTATCAACGATATGTATGTAGTGATTTTATTTGTCTGTGCGTGAACTCTATTGCACCTATTATTTGGGATTGTTGGGATACATGGAGTCCATATCCGGTACCAATTGTCTATGGTTTGTCGTCGTATCTTTGTGTATTTATGCACTTGTGTTTGTGACTGCAAACATTCTTGTCAAATCGCACAATGAATCTTGAATCATAAGATCACTTATTGGGTCTAATGTATGGTCCTATTTATGAGTATGCATACAAAGATACTTTTGCTGTTATGAGAAAAAAATAGCATTTATAACTACACTGTTTCTGTTGAAAATATGATGCGATAAAATCAATAACTGATCAGTTCTTTTTTTCCCCCTTGATAGAGGTGAAAACAACGGTATTTTATCCATTTTGCAGACAAAAATATAAACAAAGTAAATCATTGTGAATCGTACTGAATCGCAGGAATCAAAGTGATTTGCAAATTGAATTGCAAGATTCCCTTAATTCTCAGTTCAACAAGATTTGATTCGAATTGGTTGGAACTCGTGTCGAATCGTGAATCGGACAATTCTAACAACAACAACTGCAAATACAAATTTTGTTTGGCTCGTTTTGTAAATTTACCTAATTCATACTTGGGTTATCTGCTACCCTTGAACTTGATTCACTGCCTATGGTCGCAGACTCCTCGTATTGTCTCCCTGCTGTCAGAGTCTTACAACCCACATGTTCGGTATGGAGCAGCACTAGCAGTTGGCATTTCCTGTGCTGGCACTGGTTTGAGTGAGGCCATATCTCTGCTAGAGCCTCTGACATCTGATGTAGTTGATTTTGTTCGTCAAGGTGCTTTAATAGCCATGGCTATGGTGATGGTTCAAATCAGCGAAGCTAGTGATTCTCGTGTTGGAGCATTTAGGTACTATATTCTTTTGCTAAGATACTCATCACATTTTGTTTGTCCATCATTACCGAAGTTGTCTAAACACAATGATTTAAAACAAAGAAAAGATAAAGGATCCCAGAACAAGGAAACACCCTTTCCATTGTCTCAATAACTGGACCATAAAAAAATCCAATCCAAATTGATTCTAAACGAGACGAACAAAAAGGAAAGGGGTTTAAAGACCACTCAATAAATGAAATGCCTAAGCTAAAGATTTGCTGTTGAGCTATTTAAGAGTTACTAATTTGAGTAATGAATACAAATGGGTTTTTTCATTTTCAGGAAAGTCACATTTTGTTTCCAAAACTATCTCAAATACACAACTAGCACTAGTATATATGAAACTAGGAAGCAAAGGGCCAAGGTTGGACATATAGTTCCCAAAAATATCTCAAATACAGAACTAGCACTAATATATATGAAACTAGGGAACAAAGGGGCAAGGTTGGAAATAATTCCTGTAACTTTGGAATACAATGGATTTAATGCATGTCACCTTAAAAAGATGGGAATTCTTAAGGACAGTGAAATGGGAGGGAGGGAGTTATTACATATGTTCCTTTTGTCTCTTTCTTCAGCTTAGTCTCTTATTCATTGTTATTACAGGCGACAGTTGGAGAAAATCATTTTGGATAAGCATGAAGACACCATGAGCAAGATGGGAGCGATTTTGGCCTCTGGAATACTCGACGCTGGTGGAAGAAATGTAACTATCAAGCTGCTTTCCAAAACAAAACATGACAAAATCACTGCAGTTGTTGGTCTAGCTGTTTTCAGCCAGTTTTGGTATTGGTATCCCCTCATCTACTTCATTAGCTTGTCATTCTCACCCGCAGCCTTTATTGGGCTAAACTACGACTTGAAAATTCCAAGATTCGAGTTCTTGTCACATGCAAAACCATCACTATTTGAGTACCCTCGCCCTACTACTGTGCCTACTGCTACCTCGGCCGTGAAACTTCCGACTGCTGTTTTATCAATATCTGCAAAAGCCAAGGCCAGGGCTACTAAAAAGGAGGCGGATCAGAAAGCTATCGCTGAGAAGTCATCCGGGCCAGAGTCTTCTGCTGGCTCAAATGCTGGAAAAGGGAAATCCACAAGTGATAAGGATGGGGACTCTATGCAGGTATGTCTGTCTTCTCTTCCTACTTTGTGCCGCAAAGATTTCTAACACATATCCCGGATTACTCTCTCTCTCTCTCTCTCTCTCTCTCTCTCTCTCTCTCTCAGACTCATTATATTCAAAACTTGTTTAAGGTAGACGTAGGGAAAAAAGTATTCCCAGTTAGAACACATTAATGGGTGTCTGGGAGGGATACATTGGGTACAAACCTAACCTTTGGCATTAAACGCACAACATTGAGGTTTATAGGCTGAGTTTCTCTGTAGGTTTGATTAGACATATGCAGGTTTTTGTTTACTGACAAGAAGCTCTGAGAGTACAAATATGCTAACATTAGGGCTTTGGTAGCGAAGGTAAATTGTACAATATAAATGAGTACGCTCAAACTAAATTGCCATATTTGGGGGTTTGGGAATGGTATACTGGTTATGCGCCCAACTTTGAACCCTTGGTATTAAACGTGCAAAGTAGTTGCTGCCTCTTCAAACCCACAGTGTTTACATCAGGTCTTTAGCTTTTGAACCAGTGCTGTGTATTCCTCTCTGTGTCTTTAGTTTTTAATTTGCCAAAGCTACCCCTTGTGATTGCAAATGCTTTGGAAATTGGAGATGAAAGGGCCACTGTTGATAATAAATATCTTTGTATTTGAATATAAGTCCCATAAAAGCATGTTTCCTTGAAAATTTAGAACCACCATAAGTGACCAACAGAGATACAGAGGGAGCAGTTTTGAGATGCAGAACGTCAGAATCTAGTTAGTTTTCATGCCATTTTGCACTCTGCTGATATTTCACTCCTCCGGTTCTACTACTCACCTCTTGTTTCCTCTCTCTCTCTCCACAGGTTGATAGTCCAGCACCGGAGAAAAAGGCAGAGCCTGAACCAGCTTTTGAAATCTTGACCAACCCCGCCCGGGTGGTTCCTTCTCAGGAGAAGTTCATCAAGTTTCTAGAAGATAGCAGATATGTTCCGATAAAATTAGCACCTTCGGGGTTTGTTCTTGTGAAAGACCTACGTCCCACCGAACCTGAAGTGTTGTCTCTCACCGATGCACCTTCATCAACCGGCTCAGCCACCAGTGGATCAACGGCTGGACAACAGGGCTCAGCATCTGCAGCAGCCATGGCTGTTGACGAGGAGCCTCAGCCACCTCAGCCGTTCGAGTACACGTCGTGATTTCATCTTCAATCAAATACTCTCTTTTCGCTGAGTTTGGGTTTCAAGGCATCGAACTGGACAAACTGCGCTGCTTTCTTGTAGAGAAGGAAAGAAAGCTGGTGGTGACATTTGTGCCTGCATCTCTGATGCTGCTATTGCGAAAAATCTGTTGGTCTTCACTGTTTTCCTCACTTGTGTTTCTCGTTGATTTAGACGTTGCGTTTAGAGACAGAGATGACAGGGAAAGACGGAAATTGGAATTGCATATGATTCGAGGACTGTTATGCTTAGTTTCATATTTTTCCTGGTGTTGAACTGGGTAAAGCACGCTCGGTGCGACTGTATGTTGTTTCCTGTTGATTTCCATTGGAAAACATGAACTTGCTCGATCAATCTTTACTTCAATTTAAAAAAGCTTGCAGTCAATCAAACAATCTGTACATGTTACTCTTTTGAGATCATTTTTCACTTCTATCTTTTGAACTTATGTTGGTGTTCTTCCAGGTGGAGCCTAGAATTTTATTTTATTTTTTTTATAATCAAAGTATCCGGTTGATTTGGAACCAAACTGGAGTCTAGAAACTTACAGTGGCCAGGAGTTTGTTTACCTTCGGTGATGGATCTTTGAAACTATATGATTAATTGAATGATTGTTACCTTCCTTAGTTTCCAGGTATCGAGGTTCGAGTGTTCTTATGACTTAGGTTCAGAAATTTAGTTGTCAATTTCAAAGAATACTCGAATCTTAGTAAACCATATCAGTCATATCAATTTGGTAGTTTCAAAGATCCGTCACAAAAGGTAAACTCAAGGCCATTTTAACGTACATTTAAAGCTTGCATTGGAATACTAATTAGATCAAGGAAAATGCCTAGACCCCTTCGGCTATGTTTGGTTAGGTGTTTGGGAGATTTTCTCCTAAACAAGTTTCTGGAACAAGTTTCTCAAATATTTTCTCAAACATTTTTCCAGACAATTTTTTCTCTCTATAAAAAGTTTCTGAAACACTTTTTTCCCAGACAAGTTTCTGAGACACTTATAACCAAACGTCTCAGAGTTTTGTTTCTAAAAATTGTTTCAGAAACACTCAAAACGAACATAAGGGATTTGATGTTCACATTTTTTTTTCTATTTGTACTTTCTTTTTTTTTCCTATTATACAAAATTACTGAATTACTAAAATAAAAATTATTTAATAAAAGTGTATTTCAGTAACTTTCTATAAAGAAAAAAAATAGTGTAAATGAAAAAAAAAGGGTGTGAATATTATTTTCCTAGTTTAATTGGGTCATTTCTTTTAAATTTGATTTTCCAAAAGGAATATGATGTAATTACTTCTCTTATTGACATAGTGCAATGAAATATTAGACATCAAAATCTGCAAATCCATACACATCCCAGTGATTAAATTATGTAATTTTTTGGTGTTATGTGTTCAGTTAGTAGAAAATCTCACTCTCTAATTCTCTCATAACATTTTCGGCAAAAAATACAAAATTTTGTAAAAATCTTGATTTTATATTAATTTTTTACATAATTAAACTCTTGATTTTTAAGCTTTTCATAAGTTTCTTTTACTAGATGAACACGTGAAAAAATATAATTATACATATGTATTTTATCTTACTTCACTAAATTTTTTTAAGAATAATTTTTCTTCACTAATTTCTTAGTAAATGAACAGAGTCAAAAAAATTTAAAAAAATTTCAACTTAAACAAATTCGTTTATGCTTGTTTGTTGTATCATCTTTTTTGTGACATTTTCTTATTAATTTTCCTTTTGTAATTATTTATATAGAATAATCATTAACAGACAGAACTCTTTGGAGGAAAAGGATTCATGTAGCCGACCCAATTGATTTGGGACATAAGGCTCAGTTTGATTTGGTTTGGTTTTAGAATAATCATTAACACTTTCGGAGTATCACGTGTTCTATTTATGTGTATCGATAGCCTATAACATTAATTTATTGACGCGTTGAGAAATAAAAGTGAGAAATAAATAATATGTGTTATAAATGATAGAATATTGATCGAGTTTTATCATAAATAAAAATAAAAGTTTGATGGAGAATAAATACATTTATTATTTTTTATTATCTAAATTAGGGTTAATGCAAAGGAATTCCTGAGCCGTGCTATAACAAAGAAAGACCTCTGTAAAACCCTAGCCTCTCCGTTTCATTTCCCACAGAACCCATCCCGTGCCGCAAAGAGTTTCTCAAGCATGGTTTCGGGATCTGGTATCTGCGCACGGAGAGTGGTGGTGGATGCCCGCCACCACATGCTAGGGAGGCTGGCGTCGATACTGGCCAAGGAGCTGCTCAACGGCCAGAAAGTTGTTGTGGTGAGGTGCGAGGAGATTTGCCTCTCCGGCGGACTCGTCCGTCAGAAGATGAAGTACCTCCGATTCCTCCGCAAGAGGATGAATACCAAGCCTTCCCATGGCCCCATCCACTTCCGCGCTCCTGCCAAGATCCTTTGGCGCACCATTCGTGGGTATGCCGCTTCTCTCACTCGATGCGAACTTGGTCTTATAGAAAAGAACAGGGGGAAATGTTCCATGAAGTTAGCTAGTTGGGAATTTATTTGCGTTTGTTGTGCGCGCGCGCGTGTGTAAATATCTAATTGATATGATTCCCAAAAATCTATTGTCGTCAAGTCAGAATCAAACCAATTGAAAGGATCTTCTGGTGCACCGTTTTGCTAGCTATACGTGAACTTCAAAACTCTGTGCACATTCTATGAATTTTCTTCTTGTTGGCTTTCAGGTGATACCCATGTTTTTTTTCCCTATGGAATTTGTACTGGCATTGTTGACTTGAGAAACTGCCTGCATTAGCTTCCTTATATGGAAGAGCAACAAATAGAGTTTGTAGGCTTAGTTTTGGGCATTTTGTAATTGATTTTTGGTACAAGAGAAGCAATTTGGACCTGCATTTTTGGTTATCCTTGAGGAAAACTTCAGCTTTGATTTGACTTCATTATAATTGTTTTGTAGTATGATTCCTCATAAGACTAAGCGCGGTGCTGCTGCACTTGCTCGTTTGAAGGCTTATGAGGGTATTCCACCTCCATATGACAAGATAAAGAGAATGGTCATCCCGGATGCTCTCAAGTGAGTTTGCAGTTCGATAGTTATGGTTTGGTTTGTCTGTGTTTGTTTTTGGTGTATCAATCTTGTTACTTTTGGTTCTTTAATGTCAGGGTTCTGAGGCTTCAAGCTGGACATAAGTACTGCTTGTTGGGCAGGCTTTCTTCTGAGGTTGGATGGAACCATTATGACACTATCAGGGTGAGATTTTGTTACTCATTTGTGTGTGCAGGTCCATGTTTCTTAGCTGATTTACTGCCCGTTTTCAGCTTAGATGCATTTGACTTTCTTGCAGGGCTTTGCATATATTTTTAGTTTTCTCTCAGGAGTGACAACTATGTGAATCAAGAAATAGAGCAAGTAGATTATTGTGTGTGTTTATAATTATGGATGGTTGTGTGCAGACAAGGCAAGTGACCCATCATCGTCTGCAGTATTGTCGATGTGCATTTACTTGCATTTGTCGTAGGTTTGATGATGCTTAATATGAGCAATTGGACACTGACCATTTGAAGCAATACACCCTAGATTGTCTGGGTGTTGGCCATTATGTAGATGTTTTTGCATATATATACTGGTGTTCGGAATGGGTTCATCTATTTTGCCTTGTGTCATTTCTTTTTGGCATATGTTGATTTTGTTTATTTTGATTCTGTTGGGGCTTGGTAAGTTCATTAGGAATTTATAGAGGTTTCATTTGACTATATACGCTAGTTGTTGAAAGTTTTTGCTGTTAAGAGTTCTGATTTTGTGGTATTGTTGATTCCCAACTGAACAAACACTGCCTTAGTCCCCACTGCATGCACTTTTCTAAATGAAGCCGGTAATTTGTGCTCAGTTATTATCAATTTGTCATTTAGGAGTAAAGATTAATGTTTTTTGTTTTTTTTTTTTTGAGTTGCATGCAAATATCACTATTGCTTTACTTTTGTTGATATAACTTCGCATGACTTTATGTTTGTGAATGACCTTGACTACCGTGGAATGTTGGAGTTGGCCGTACTGATATGAAAAATCTGCATTGTGACAATTGCCTTCACATGGATATGTCCTCCTCCTGTGTTGACTCCAGGAACTTGAGGAGAAGAGGAAGGAAAAATCGCAGGTGACGTACGAGAGGAAGAAGCAGCTTGCAAAACTAAGGCTCAAAGCTGAAAAGACTGCTGAGGAGAAGCTTGGTTCCCAACTAGACATCATTGCTCCAATCAAGTATTGAACTAGGGATACAAGTGTCTGAAGTAACAACTTGTTGGTATAATATATTTTTCCAGTTAAACCCGGTTTTCATTTCGATTTTGTTTACTTCCGAGTGTTTCAGATATTCTTTTCTTGTGGCAGTGGTTTGGTAGACATCATGTTTTACTTCTTTTCTTTATTTCCGGGCTCTTTTTTCCACAGACGGTTGAACAGATTCGTGTTGTTTTCACTGTCAGATAACTGGTATGTGAAGTTTCTCTTTGTTTTTCTACCCTCCTTTGTGCGTGCGCGCGCATGTGTGAAGCATTTGCAGCTTGCATACTGACGGACATTGTTGTGATATGTATGCATCGATTTGCTTCGATGATCTGGCTGGACGAGGGTTCCCATAGTGTGTCAATGCATTACGAGAGTGAGTGCGCATCAATAAGTTCTATCGAAAAATTTTGTCGTCGTGATGCAAATTGTTCAATTCGAAGAATTAGTTGAATGTTATTTATATATTAAAAATCGTAATTGAAAAATTATAACCACATGATTTAGATATATTTTCTTAATCGCACTGATCATTTATGTTTTTGTTATAACGATAGTCCGATCAAGTGATTGTCAAAGATTTGAGTTCTAGTGTGAGCTTTTTTAAAAAATATTTTAAATAATTAAAATTTAATTAAGAGCACAAGCGTAAAATGAGAATTGAGAGATGAAAATTTACTACTACTATTGTAATTGTGTTTTGGAAAACATCAAGATGGAGTTCAAAATGGAGAGAAAATTTTCTTAACTGCTTTATGAGGTGACCAAACTCGAATAGCATGTGCTTAGGGCTGGAAAAAAAAAAAGGGGATCTTCACGAGCAACTCGGTTTCGGTTTGATTCGGCTCGGCTTGTTTAATTATGGAGCTGAGCCTGAATAGATTTTTTAACTCGTTTAGTAACATGAAACGAGTTGAGCTTGAGTTATTCATAGCTCGGCTCGTTTATATAGACTCGCTTAATACTCAAAATTGAGCTCGAGTTCTCATATACTATTTGAGCTTGAGCTTGAACTCGAATTAAACTCGAGCAATGTTCAAACACTCTAAAATTTGGCTCAACTATGCTCGTTTCATTTGTTGGAAGAATGGTTTTTCTTTTCAAAAATTTTGGTATTTTGTCTCGAAAATTAAGTGTGACCCATTATTAATTTAGGGGTCCAAGTGAGTTTGTGTACTCTTAAATAGGTGTTTAAGCCACGAGAAGAATGAATAAAATTCATTAAGAATGGAGTATGAAGGTAATGTGCGCTTTGACCTAAATTACCACATGCATGTGCACGCTGTCGGGTCGGACTATGGGCTCAGGTTTGGGTTGTTGGTCTTGGCCCTAAAGCTTAGGCTTATGTAGGCTTGGGCCTTACTGGTCAACGAGTTCGAAGCCCAAAAGTGAGAGGGTCCAAGATTCTTTATATTGTCAGCACGTGATTTTTATGGCTGATAGTTTTGGAACTAGAAGGTCTAACATAATATAGACGTAAACCAAAAATTGAGTTCAATATTGAATTTTGAATTCGTGTGAATTTATCAGTATGTGGCTAAAGGGTCCTTGAAAATGACTATAAATTGGCTTCCATCGTTATTGTTCTAGACACAACAATTTCGTACCTGAGCAGTATCTAGAAAATTCATTGATTTCGTTATTTTTGTTTTGTTCCTATGAGAGTAACGCCCTAAATTTTAGATGCGTTAATAAAAGAATAACCAATAATTCATTTGTTGGATTTCATTTCAAACAGTCAAAAGTACAAGTTTCCATTAGAAGGTACTGAATATGAAAGTAGAGTCTTATGCAAAAGTTGATCACAATCCATAATAAGGTTTTCAAAAGGGATAGGTAACTATGGCTTGATGAAGTCCTTGTACCCGATATTGCTGTCGGCCGAATATTTCAAGTCTTAGTATTTAGCTTGAAATGTCAGGGACAAAATATAGCACCATGCGATGAGGGCTCAATAATCTATCCTACCCTCAGTACCATTAGATGTATATGACAGATATATATGAGAAATAAATTATGTCAATAATATTGTCAATGCATTAACAAATGTTTCCAAGTGTCTATGTTCAATTGTAAATTCTAACAGATTGTTCGACAAATCACGACTTCCAAATGATATCCACCAGTCCATATCTTTCAAGTCAAAATCAATCTAGATGTGCTTATTTTTACGTCATTTATGATTATATTAAAAATATGATGTTCTCGTCTGATATGAGTTTGATCCCTATGCTGACCGTGCTCCCAATCATCAACGTTTTTAACTGTTGATATCCATCATGTTCTCAATTATTATGTTCCCGGTCATTTATGCCCGTCACCAAGATACATCTTAAAACTCCGTTACGACTAGATTTTATTGAAAGGAACACAATACGACTTACAAACATAACTCGGTTAATGACATAACTTGGCTCAATACATGACACGACTAATAACGCAACTCAATTAAAGATGCAACTCGGTTAATGACTCATTATTCAGCTAAATGTCATAACAACTCAAAAATTTCAAACGCGGGGTCGCACAAGCGTTGCCCGTAATATGTGATAATGGCTATGTCAATATCTCAAACCCGGATCGTCACAAGCATTGCCTGTAATACGCAACAATTGTCATGTTAATATCTCAAATCTCGACCGTCACAACCGTTGCCTATAATACGTGATAATTGTCACATCATAGTAGGTGTCTTCCAAAAAAGGTATTGATTGGGTCAATTACTATGACACCGAATCAAGAGCATGTCATAAGCCATGACCGGGAGGCTGAGAACGTTACTCAGCAACCGTAATAATTGCACATCAAAGGACTTCATTTGAGCGTGCACACGTTACTGAACAAGGAACGTATCAGAGCCCATCATAGCCATGACCAAAGCGCCGACATCGTTGATCAGCACACATGCCACGCAGAGTCATTATATGGGTGAAGGGATGGACGTTGGGTAGGTAGGGATTGTTGTTGCTTTCATAGTGCTTGCTTCTATCTATGTATAGTGCTCTCCATATTTGAAATCATAATGTCGACGTGGATTCATGTCACCCCCTTTGGTGGGGTCCTCCCAAAATCCCACTATAGGATAAATAGAGATAATATATTCTTTTTTTCTATAGAGAATAGCAGTGGAGTGCCGTGATAGATAGGGTCATGACTTGCATACTTGGCTATTTATCGGTCTTAACCGCTTATTTTATTTTAATAAGAAGGAGCTTTGCTTGCTCTGTGTTTTTGTTCTTCGAAGCAGGGCTCTTTTGTCGTTTTCTAACCCTAAAACAAGAAAGAGTTTTGCTTGCTTCGTGTTTTTGTTCTTAGGAGAAGGGCTCTTCTGTTGTTTTTGACTTTTGTTTTAGGGTTAGAATCTCATGCTCTCGGCTCCTTTGGGCGTTGCCTCATGTTTGCGCTTGCTTGAATGCCAATATGTCACTAGAATAAGCGGTTGACTGTTGCGCTACAAAACTCACCGGAAGATAATCAACTAGGTGTGTCAGTCCCTAGGTCTATGTTCTTGTGCATCAACGTTCGAGTGTCTCAAGGGATCCTAAGTCCGGGATAAGCCTATCGTACTTCAATAGTTCCTTAAACCAAAAAATCACGATAAGGATATCTACAATATAGTCCATCATAATGAATCCATCAACTATTCATGCATAAATATGATCATGCGGTCAATGACAATTAACCATCTAACATGTAAGTCGATAACATAATGCATGTTGCACTGTTAAATGTGATAGTACATAATTCGAGGTTAATGGGTGATTAGCCTTGGGGCCAATGTGTAAATAACATAAGTTAGGCGTAAAAGTATAATTAATAGTGACCTCGGGGTCAATGTAAAATAAGTAGGGGGTCTAGCTGTAACTAGCAATGAGTAAGGATCGGTGTGTTAATAAACATAACTTAGGAATAATTATGTAACTATCATAAATTAGGGTAATTGTATAATTAATATAATTCGAGAGTCAAAGGTAAATCTGTAATTATCACTCAGAAAATTACTTGGTGCTGCTGGGCTATTAATAACCGCAGATTTGAGGGACATTTTATGCTTTAATTGATTTCTTATCTGTGTTGGAACAATATCCCTAAAAAAATAATTGGTTTTTGGATGACATATTTTTGGAAATTAAAAATAAAATAAACAATAGTATCGGCATGTCTTATGAATTCCAATTATTTTCTTCTTCTTTTCATTTTTTTTATTTTGAAGGAATAACAAGAAAGTCATTATAATAAAACATACTGCGTGCAGCTATGAAAATCACAAATCTAACTTATTGCATGCGAATCTCCGATGAGACCTTAGCCTTAGAGCAAGACTATAGTTTTCGAAAAAAAATTCGAAATTTAAATTCAATAGATGAGATTCACTTAGATTTAAAAGCACAATACACTCAAGTGAATCTCATCCATCAAATTAAAATTCGGGAAATTTTTCGGGGACCAAAAAATTTCTCTTTGCGTTATCATTGTTTGTGTGTGCATTTATCTAGTTTCTTGTAATTATTATTTTTTACAAAAAGTAGTATCGACATATTTATAGCTATAAAATCTTTTACTTTATTACTTTCGAAATAAATAACAGGATATTTATGCTAACAAAAAGAGATGTACAAGAAACTGACTATATATATAGTTTAGGGTTTTGCCAAACACATTTATTCTACAAACAAAAAATCTTCAAAAAAGTCAGAGAGCAATGACATATCATCGTAAAACAATCCAGCTCCAAGACCGTTTTATTGTCCACGTACATGAAAACAATTTTGAGTACGAAGAAATTCACACACCTCAAAGAGACAATCTTAAAATAAGTCGGGAAGACCGTCAGCGCTGTTCTACAACACCATATTATGTTACATACAATGAGATATGTTGAACTAGTGAGATCTTTCGAGGAAAAGAGACAAGGTAATTTTGTGCTTCTTTGTTGAGCCTCTACGATCGAAATCATTATGGTATCCAAAAACCCTATTTTTCACAATTTTTATTCAGGAAAATACTCACAAATTTTGGTGTGCGGTCCATAAATTTCACTTTAAAAATACTTTTCTTGATAGTTTTCCAAGATGTAAATAATGTTATGAGCAATGATACGTGCAGAGACTCCGAACACAGATATTTTTGAAGTCGTCCAATGCAAGTGGGTCTCATGAAACTCATGCTGTCATTTTGTATAGCCAAAGTGGCTCTATTACTGAATTAATTCCGTATGTATTCACTAATGTATGATCAAATAATTCATTAATGTTGTTTACTATGTTACCTTAGTAATTGGGAGAATTAAGATAACATGCTAATGAGGTCCACCTCTTAAATGATTTTTAACATCTATTTGTGAATCACATTTGGATCCTACTAATATTACAATCAATGACTACACTTTTTTTTTGATTGCCCAGGTCCGATTTCATGGACCACCGCAGTATAAGTTGATTTACTGAATAACCTCTGAACTACTGAAAAAGTTCAATCGAAAAAGAGGTATGCGAAGGTCTTTTCTATTTCTCAATGAGTCAAGCCTTTGCAAATCCACCTCGACAGTAATCTATGACTAGGCTTGTACACATTTGCTTACTTACGTTGTCCCCGAGGCTTCAAACCAAGTCTCTGCGAGAGTAGAGACATGCGGGTTAGTCATAACTGTTGTAGTATGATGAAAATTTCTCCCATATTGCTATTAATGTTTTCATGTTGCACGATCTTTTAACATTACATGCACCACCAAATTCCTAATCATTTGGTTACTGTAGTTCGACTTCTACCAAAAATAAAGTCTTTTAGGCCACCTTTCGGCAAGCGAAAATTTGTACAAATTTGGTTGTGGTAGAAATGATCGACGATTGTACTTATCGCATAAGTTTCCTTTTCTAATTTGGTTGTGGTAGGAATGTTAATGTAGCTTTTGGAATTCCAAATACCAAACACTCTGAACGTAATTGATGGGAAGATGTGAAGCCATTTTCATGAACACAGAATGTGGACTAATTGCAAAATCCCCATAATTTCCGCATCAAATTTTACCAAATTAATTTGATTTCATTTCCCCAAAATTTCATTTTCCAGCACATTATTTCCTTATAAAAACAATCAATATCTTCCCCCTATGGTAAAACTTTTTAATGGGTTGATATAAAAAGGAAAAAAACTAAATAAGGAGAAAAAAAAATTTATTTTATTTTTTATTGGGATTTTCAAAATCAAGAAATAAATTCTATAAATGCAATAAATACTTACAAAAAATACTATACCATGCATATATAGACCCTCTGATTTCTCCTTTTTTTCCGTTCAAACACTAAAATCTCACACTATATATTTCCATTGGATTGCCTTTTTCCATCACTTTCAGCACACTTGAGGGAATTTTATTTTTATTTTTTTGAAAAATTTCTGGGGTAGAAATTAGCTTTTTTCTGTGCTTTTGGAGGTACTAAAAATGTTGGTCCGAGGTTGGTATATGTGTGCATTTTTGTCTCTCTCGGTCGGGTTCGGGTTCGGGTTCGCGAGTAATCGACTTCATCACAGAATTTACACCGAAAGGGCCACTTACTCGACAATCTCTGTTGATCAATCTGGGCATGGAAATTTCACAACCATTCAGTCTGCTATTGATTCAATTCCTTCAAATAATAAGAATTGGATTTGTGTTTATATCAAGGGTGGTAATTACAGGTACTTTTTTCATCGACTTTGTAGTTTTTTTTTATTGTATTTATATACGCTGCTTTACTCTGAAAGGAAAATGAGCTTACGAACAAACGAATTAATAAATTCAACAAGATGATTTCTCTCTCTCTCTCTCTCTCACACACACACACACACACAAGTTGAAGATATGATTAGATATCCATAAAATAGGAGGGTAAAAGAATGATTTTGAGAAGTTGAAGGGGGCCATGGGCAAATGACAATGGGACATGTTTGGGTGAGTTTAAGTCTTATAAGACATAATTAATTTTTGAGTGATTCTAATTCTAGCTCTATTTTACCTTCTTGTCCTTTCTTTTGTTATATTAATTTAGTGGGTTTGGGATGTACCTGCTCGTGTTTTTTTCTTATCGGGAAACAGGTCGTTAGTTTAAGGCTGGCTTCGCTATCTTCTCGAAGCTAACCTTTTTCCAATACCCACTCGTGTTTTTTCTTAGAGCAACTATCTTTAGTATGTGATGACCTAAAATGACTATGTATTGATTACCTCTATTTTTGTGGTCCCTTCTAGTGACACACGATTCCTACTTTTGTGACAACTTCTAGTACTGAGAGGGTATGACTATGTATTTAGCAAATAACTAATAATTTCTTCTGATAAGAGAAATCAAAATAGCATCAAAGTACTAAGCGACGCTTATAAAACCTCAGATAAGACAATTCTAAAGACACCAAAAATAGTGTAAAAGGTGTCTTCTTCAATTTTTTTTTTTGTTGAGTTTTAATGAATTTTTTAGTATGATTGGTCATACATTGTTAGTTTGTGTTTATTTTTGTGAATGCAGAGAGCAGGTTAATATCCCAATGGACAAGCCATATATCTACCTTAAAGGGGATGGAAAGAGAAAGACCAATGTTTTTTGGGATGGTCATGGTTCCATTACCACAAGCCCTGCTTTCAGCTCTCAAGCTGACAATATTGTTGTAAAAAGCATCTCTTTTAGGGTAAAACAAACCCTATTCCCTCTTTCAAAAACCTAAAATATTTAGTAGTAATGCACATTGTGTTTCTGACCAATAAAGATATACGATCGAAGTCGATTTTGTCTTTAATATACAGCAGACACTAAGTTTGACAAATAAACTTTGTCCGCCTAGCTTCTTACCCCATTACCTTTTCCAAAAACCTAGAATATTTAGTAGCAATGCACGTTGTGTTCCCAACCAATAAAGATATACGTCGATTTTGTTTTCTATACACAACAGACACTAGGTTCGATAGATTGGCTTTGCTCGCCTGGCCTCTTACCCTATTACCTCCTCCAAAAACCTAGAATTTTTTTTAGCAACATTATTTTGCAAGTGAATTTCCCGACCACTAAAGATGTATGAATGAAGTTGATTTTGTTTTTAATATACAACAGACACTACATTTGACATAATGACTCTACCCACCTAGCCTCTTACCCTGATTACCTCTTTCAAAATCCTAAGTTATTATTAAGTAGTAGTACACGTGGTGTTTTCAACCAATAAAGATGTATGAACGAAGTCAATTTTGCCTTTTACAGACACTAAATTTGACAATTTGACTCTGCTCATCCACTCATTTCATAATTGTTGTTGTTATTACAATCCTTATAGTTTCTAGCACCTTCATGAATCTTAAACTCAACAAATCATACTAGGTAGGTGATTATGGTTTGTGTAACTAATTGTTGTTATTGATGAATTGGAAACAGAATAGCTACAACAATCCTCCGTCGAATGCCAACCCCATTAGACCGGCGGTGGCTGCGATGATCTCCGGCGACAAATCGGCGTTTTACCGGTGTGGTTTCTTTGGGTTGCAAGACACTTTGTGGGATGTCCGAGGCAGGCATTATTTCAAGCTCTGCTCCATACAAGGAGCTGTTGATTTCATCTTTGGTGCTGGTCAATCCATTTATGAGGTACATATAGATATACGGATTGCGGGCTGTAATGCAACCCTCTCCCGTGCGGGTATACATAATACGTATAAAATAATGTAATCTTATCCATTTTGTCTTTATTTGCAGAGATGTACAATATCAGTGATAGCAGGAGCATTAGACGGTTTAGCCGGCTTCATAACAGCACAGGCCCGGTCCAGCCAGACCGAGACAAATGGGTTTGTGTTCAAGAACTGCAATGTCATTGGATCCGGACAGACCTACTTGGGCCGGCCATGGAGACAGTATGCCAGAGTCGTCTTTTACAATTCTTCTCTCTCCAACGTTGTTCGCCCCGAGGGATGGAATGCTTGGGGCAATATGTTTGGCAAAGAGTAAGTTTTCGTAATCAAAAAAATATTTAATATATATATTTTAAATGTAATCAATTTGTTTAAAAATTTTGGTTTTATTTTTTTATTAAATATGATTAGTTGTGTATTTACATATGATTAATCAGGTACATGCTAACCTTCGCCGAGCATGACTGTTTCGGAACTGGAGCAAGCACGGTGAACCGGGTGAAATGGGAAGCGAGGTTGGACCGGAAAATGCTGACGTGGCTAACTAGCATGAGTTTCGTTGATCATGAAGGGTGGATCGCAAGCCAACCTTTCAACATGTTAACCACTTGATGATATCTTACTCTTGAAAAATTATTGGGTGTTCTTCGAGCATCATCGTAACGTGAGATGCAGTACGAATTGTATACGGTTCGTACAGATTCATGGTGAGAGAAGGATTGTTAAGGAATTTCGAGAAGGTGCTCCAAGACCCACGAATAGTTTATTATTGTTTAGTAGGTAAATTCATTACAATTCAATAGATGATTAATAATAGCTTTTCAATCAAGCTTCTCCACCGAAAGAGAATAGAGAAAGACCCGTACGTGCTTGCTCCGGGTGATGACACTATATTTACTAACTTTATATCTTTTTATTTTTTGAGATTTCTTGGTAATGGAATTAAAGTTGCATATGAGGCCATGATATCTCTTAATATATTGAATCATATTGTTTCCTTTTTGTGAAATAAATTTATCATTGTATTTGTGACCATTTTTCTTGATTGTTTTTATATTTGTGTTAAATTGTTTGGATTAATCAATCGCATTGATCGGAAGGAATCTAAAAAGTAAAAAAATACGGCCAAAAGTTTCAAAAAAATTCACTAAAAATAAAAAAAGTTTAAAAATGTTAGTTTTCACTTTTTTATCTTTAATGTCGTTTTATCTTGACTTTATTCAATTTCGCTTCATAATTTTATATGTTTTTAATTCATCGAGACGAATAACAAAATGCAAAAAAACGATGAAAAAGCATTAAAAAATTATGAGATATCAAATAATACCAACCGTCTTAGTAGAAGATAACTTAGTCCAAACTCAGCATAATTAGATCAAAATGTTTGAGATAATAGGTCGAGTGAGAAATCATACCTTCAAGTGGAGGGAAATTCAATTTCTTTCTCATGATCTCTCAAACCTCTAAAACTCTTTGATCCGATTGAACACCATTTGTATGTTTCTTAATACTCATACATCTGGCATGAATGGACAAATTGTTCATCAAACCTGCAAAATTTGAATAACAAGATATGTATTAGCATACAAAACAGTGCTCGAAAGCTATCCAAAGAATCATAAAAGACGATTTCTCACATCTTACGTATTTAACTACACACATGCAAGTGTGTGACACCTACCTCTAGTTTTGAAGAAAATCAAGAAGTGATATCCCATACAAACCCCAAAAAAAAAAAAAAAAATCTTTTAGGTACATCTTCAGAATCAGTTGATGGATTCTTGTTAGATTATTCCCTTTCATATCATGTGTATGTTTTTTTTTTATAATCAAAGTATTTGATCGGCTTGGGACCAAATTGAACTAAAGTTTGAGGTAGTTTCTACCGAAATTACTGACTAGGTCTCGAAGTCTTAGGTGAAAACGACATGGCAAATCTTCCAGTGGCCCCAAATATTAAATTGTCAAATTTCGACCGTAGAATATTTGAGTTTACATCTCATTCTCTCTGCCACATGTATTATATATATATATATATATATATATATATATTTTTCACTACCCCAAAATCAAATCCACTCATAATTTTTTGACTTTCCCTCCAAAAACTCCAATCTTTGTCTCATAGATTTGGGGATTACAAAAAGGCTTAAGAGTATTGATTTTCGTTGTTTGGATCTAGCGTCCTTTAACACGTCTCTTATTGACATGAGAGTGGGTACTCTATGAATTAAAAATGTGATAAGATCTCAAAATTTGATATAAGAAATAGAGAAATTAGTAAATAATATAGATGATGGGTAAACCAAGGAAATATACCATTCCTTTAATGTTGCATAATGTTTTAAGTTTTTTAATTAATAACCTAGGTATTCGGCCGGAGTACTGAAATTAACAACCGGAAAAACCTTTTGCGACCCATTGTAATTGGTTCTGGTGAGATTTGATCTCATGACTTTAGGAGAAAAATACCTTTGTAACCCTCTCTTTGAACAATTAATGTTTGCTTCTCTATGTCACGCAGGTAAATTGATAATCCATTTTCAGCACTTAAAACAAAATAGGTTAAGTAAAAAGATATTAAATCGGTTTGTTAATAAAACTTTGAAAAACTTAATATATTAAATCTTCAGCAAAAATAAAAAGTAAACAATTAAGTAGCTATTCCTACTTAATTAAAGAAACTGAATAACTCAAAATAGTTTTTTTTTTTAATTTGTTTACCACATTGCTGACTATCACCACTAATCATCACTGTTGTCTGTCACTAACCACCACACTAATCACTACCGCCACCCCTACCACCATTGTCACTCGCCACCACCATTAACCACCGCATTATTGACCACCGTCGTCACTCACCTACCACCCACTATCACTACTAACCACCATTGTCATCCGTTGCTGCCACACTGCCAACTACTGGCATTAATCACCACCACACTAACCACAACTGCCACCATCACTAACCACCATCGCCACCCGCCACTGCCACTGCCACTGCCACTGCCACTAAATACCACCGTCACCTGCTACCACCACTAACCAACACCGCCATTAATTGCCACTACCACACTACCAACCACTCTTACCCGCCACCACCACAATACCGACCATGCATCACTAATCACAATTGTCGCTAACTACTATTGTCGCTAACCCCCACTACCACTAACCGCCATTACCATCCGTCACCATTGTACCAACCACTGCTCTATCGCTTCCAACCACCACCACGCCTACAACATCAAGTGAGGCTTGGTGTGTCGTAAGGCCTATTGTAGCATAAGTTGAAAAATCACAAACTTTAAATTTCAACTTCTGCTGGTGCAGACCAAACAATTTGATTAATTCAATGTTGAATTTCAGTACATAACAAATAAATTTTATGCTTAAAAAATTCAATATTCATTTTTCGATGCTTAATTTTCAGTTTTAAGTTGCTAGCTTTTAGTTTTATCAAATACTAACACCTTAAACTTATTCTTATTATATAAGCGATTAAAAATCATTGGAACGAGACTCGTTAAAAACCACGAGACTCGATAATAGAGATTTTATTTTTTTATAGTCGAGGTATTCGGTCAACTTTGAGATTATCTTCAATCTAATGCCGATTAGTTATCAGGACTCTGAAGTTAAAGACCCGACAAACCTCCAGTAGCATTGACAGATTAATTTTGATAAAATTCGACCTCGTAATCTTAGGAGACAAATTCCTTAACCACCATATCTTCTTCTATGGAACCAACCCCAAGGACATGATAACAATAGAGATGCCTACATTTTCTTTTGCTTCTCCTTTCTACTTAAAAGAACCAAAATTTAGTGAATGTTAACCCCAAGGACTTGACAACAATTTCATGTACTTACAGTTCGGGTAGGTTCATTCTATCTGAGACTCCCCAACAGAGTTGCAAAATGTAAGTACATGAAATTGTTGGGTTACCCAAATTGTAAGTTTGGGCCAGAAATAACCCGATATAGAAGATCCAAATATATCTCGTCCGAATGACTCAAAGAGAAGAGTGCTCCGACGGAGGAGGTGAAGAAGTTGAGGAGAGAGATTTGAGAGAGAATAGGTAGCCCCCCATGTATATACAATCTAAGATGATGGAATCTATCTATATGTGCAGTCTTCATATCGGACTTATAGGTTGAGATAACATGGAGAAAAATAGCCTGTGTGGAAAAATGACGAGAATAATTATTAGAAAACATCTCTAGTGACTCTTTTTTTTAATCTCGTGAGAGCCCCTTGTTTCTCTCTCTAACCTCTAATGAGCAAGGATGAAGGTGTTGTATAGACATGGACACATGTGTGGCTTATACACATGCAAGACAACCAATAAAAAGAGGACACATGTCCAATGGAGGTTCCAATGAGGGGACGGACACGTGTCCTACAAAGCCCTCTAATTCTCTTCCCGAAATAAATCTCAGCTTAGAGTAACTCCAACAGCACTAGCTACTTTAGCTAGTAAAAAGGACAAAAAAAGTACAATCTTCAATTTGGCTATCTACTTTTTTACTCATGTATTTCAACACCGCTTTCTATTTTAGCTATTTAGTTAAATTAACTTAACCGACAAATCAAAATTTACTAGAAAAATGGAAACAAAGCAATTGGAATTCCATAAAGATTGAGTTTGTTCACATTGAGCACCTCTTGATTTCCTTCATCCTTTGTACGCTAAAGATGAAAACAAGGCTAGCTTTTTAGAAAAATTGATAACTCCAGATTTGCTTAAATCTATAGCAGAAGACCCAGAATCCCATACGGACAAACAAATCAAAGTACAAATGAATGAATTCGCTGGATTCCAAACACACCTTAGAAGCGGCGATAGATTTGAATCACAACGAGTCTAGATCTGAAACCAAGCCGCTGTCGCCGCCGTCGTCTCCGATTCAGTTGATGCAAGGCGGGAGAGAGAGAGGAATCTGAGAGAGGAAGAGATTTGATGAATGAGAAGAGGGAAGCAAACAGATGAGGCTGTATTGGCGCGAAAGAGAGAAAAGAGAGGGAAAATGGTACATAGCGAGCAAGAAAGGCTCACTACAAATAGCCAGTCAAAAGGTAGATAGGTAGAATAACCAGCTGTTTGAAGAGCTTGTTGGAGTGTGCAAAATCAGATTAGGTAGCCAAAATAACCAGCAGGCCTCATTTAGAGAGCCTGTTGGAGTTGCTCTTAGCTAAAGGTTTTATGACTGCGAAGGTGCCCAAACCCCACGCCATCCAACCCTAACTAGCACTCCCTTGGCCCACCAAACCACAACCCCCACGAAGTCTCCTGGGTCACGCGCGTAGCTAATCGCTACACATAATTTAAAAGCCGACTGAATACTTTGATTATTAAAAAAGTACAAGAAAACCATCCACTTAATTATATCTATCATATCTCCTTCTTATAAAAATACTCAAACAAAATTTTATAACTGTTCATATCTCTGTAATAAATTTCCTCTATAATATGGAAAAGTCTTGAACACAAATTATTTGGATACATTTGAACACAGATGTGTCAGGAATTGTTAGATGCATCGATTCCAAACACATTATGACCAAATGTGTTAAGATCCCCATGTGCATTCAACTATTTTAAATATATTTGTGGTCGAATGTGTCTTCATTTTTTCCTAGCATCACTCCTATGATATGCATTGTATTTCTTGATTTCTTCTAAATTTTTTCAAAAAGGCTAGGAACACATCAAAAAAGCACATCACTTTTAACACATCACCCCAAAACGACGTCGTTTTGGGGTGAGAGAAAAAAAATCAAACGAAGTCAGTTTGGTAAAGATCAGTCGATCACTCCAGCTCAAAATCAGTTTTGAGTTCCCCCCAAAATCTTTCCCTCCAGCTCAGATATCAGCCGGAGGCCCCATCCCCATCCCAAAATTAGGCCGACAACCACCGCCGCCGCCGCCGACCCCTGCACCAAGGTCTCTCTCTCTTTCCCCGTCTATCTGCTACATTTTTTACAGGAACCTGCACCATTTTTTTTTTTTACAGGATTAACATTTGTTTCTTTTAGATTGGTGAATAAGTTAGATGCATTTGTTTCTATAGATGGGACTTAAAAAGAATGTTTACGTATTTATGTGGGGGCGACAAATGTGATTTATACTATTCTTTTTCTTCTAATATTTGATATGACATTCGAACATTACTGGAATAAGTTGCCTTCAACAGTCTAAGAGTGTAGCCTTTTCCTTTTTTGTCTTGGATGTATGCAACACGTCTCACTTATAATAGCTAGTCTTAAAAAATTTGAAGCAAATGTAGTTTTTGTTGAAAGCAGTTTCTTGTTGTCTTTTGATTCATGCCATTTTCGACCTTAAGTGATGATTGCAGAAATGTTTCCCCTTTGTCTAAGTTCTCTAAGTAAGAAATGGGATATGTAATGCTTCCCCTTTGTCTTTTGATTCATGGCACCTCGTTATTTTGAACAAGTAAAAAATAAACATAATTGCGATAACATACCGCAGTTTAGATCAGAGATGAAATTGGGAAGACTTCATAAAGAATTCTAAATCAAAATTGTGGTCCAAGTTAGTCACCTATTCATTCGGCATTGTAACTACAAAAACAACACGCATTAGATAACATACTGCAGTTTTTCATTTGTGATTTTCTTATCAAGAGCCAGGAGGGTACAAAAAAATACCTCTGTAAAGCAACGTGAGGTGGACATCAGCCACCATGTTGCACTACCAAAATGCAAACAAAGGGATTGAGAAACATAAACAAATTTACAAAAGTAAAACAGATTCCTCATCAGTGATATGATTTAGCTTGATCCACTATTTAGGGAGCCAAAACATGCAGGAGCAGGACTGAGCTATAACAACTAGAAGAGTGATTATTCCATAAGAAGTATCCAAATAGCAGGAGCATCTATTTCTTGAAATTGAGTGATAGCCTATTTTACTTAACGTTGGTTGCAACACTAGTTTTGTATGGCATCATTTTGGTTTGTGAAGTAGTTGAATCACTTTATATTAAATACGTGGTATTAAATTTTTTTTTGTTTTTGTTTCTAAACCAGTAGATGACGTCATTAGATTCTGTTCCGTCAGCAATGCCTCGAAACATAGAGTGTGGAGAAGAAGAAGAGGTGTGGAGTGCTCCTTCAAACAAAGAGTGCGATGAGATAGTCACTATATTGCAGGACAGGAATGAGGCCACAGAAAATTATAAAGATATAGTTGAAGAACCAAAAGAGGGAATGACATTCGACACACTGGAAGAAGCTTATTTGTATTATTCAAAATATGCTAAAGAAAGAGGGTTTGCCGTGGCGAAAAGAACATCTAGGAAGGGAAGAGATGGAAATTTGAAGAATGTAACAATTTCATGCAGTCGCGCGGGAAAGGCAAGGGTAAAAACAATCAACCCGGTCAAAGGACGGCCACAATCAAAAATTAATTGTCCAGCTCATATTATTGTGTGTATGCACTCAGATAAAAAGTGGAGGTTAAATCGGGTTGCTTTGGAGCATAATCATGAACAGAGCCCGGGAAAAGCACGGTATTTCAAGAGCAATAGGGTGCTAGATGAACATGTGAAAAGAAAGCTTGAATTGAATGATAAAGCTGGGATCAGAATGCATAAGACTTATGACTCACTTCAGATTGAGGCTGGGGGACCCGATAAGCTTCCATATCTTGAGAAGGATTGTCGAAATTATGTGGAAAAACTTCGACGTTTACGACTTGTGGAAGGAGATGCTGAAGCGATGCATCGTTATTTCATGAGGATGAAAGCCGACAATTCCGACTTTTTTTTTGCAATGGATTTGAATGAAAAGGGTCGCTTAAGGAATGTATTCTGGGCAGATGCAAGGAGTAGGGCAGCTTGTAAGGAGTTTGGTGATGTTGTGACATTTGACACAACGTACCTATTAAACAAGTACGATATGCCATTTGCTCCATTTGTAGGCGTAAACCATCATGGTCAGTCAATTTTATTGGGATGTGGACTCATCTCTCACGAAGACAGATGACATGCATGTGGGGTTGTGCTCCGAAAGCAATAATTACTGATCAATGTATAGCTATGAAGAATGCTATTGAAATTGTATTCCCCAACACCCGACACCGATGGTGCATATGGCATATTATGAAAAAAGTGCCAGAAAAGTTGAGTGCCTATAATGCCTACGAAAAAATTAGTTGGTGTATTCGTAATGCAGTTTATGATTCATTGACAATAGAACAATTTGAAGATGCTTGGGGTGCATTCATCAAAAAGTACGAGCTTCAAAGTAATACATGGTTAAAAGGGTTGTATTTTGAGAGGAAACGATGGGTGCCTGCTTATGTGAAAGATGTATTCTGGGCAGGAATGTCCTCTACACAAAGAAGCGAGAGCATGAACGCATATTTTGATGGTTACGTTCATTCAAAAACGACCTTGAAACAATTCGTAGAGCAATATGAAAATGCATTGGCGAATAAGGTGGAGAGTGAAAAATAAGAAGATGTCAAAAGTTGGAATACTTACATCCCGTTAATAACGGGAAGTGAGTTGGAGAAACAATTTCAAACCCTTTACACGAATAAGAAGTTTGTAGAGTTTCATACACAATTTATCGCGAAACTTGAGTGTTTGTGTTCGATTACAAAAGAAGGTGATGTTGTGTCCGAATATGGGGTAAAACAATGGGTCACATTTGGAGAAGGAACAGAGAAAACGAGGAAGCAAGTTTCATTTAGTGTCAATTTTAATAGTGAAACGAATGAAGCAAATTGTAATTGTCGGTTGTTTGAGTATAGAGGAATGGTGTGTACACATCAAATGATGGTGTGGCATGAAAGGGGAATTGAAAGAGTGCCGGACAAGTATGTGTTGAGAAGATGGTGCAAAAATGTGAAAAGGGCCCACACTAAAATTCGGATTAGTTACGATAAGTCGTCAACGTCAATTGAAGCGCGTCGGCATGAGAATATGTGCAATCTGTTTAATGAGATTGCCGATTTAGCAGAAGATTCTCAAGAGAAGTATGATGTGGTGATGACACGGTTGCGCGAGCTAAAACGAGAGTTGATGGAAGCTTCCGTTTGTGAAAGCAATGTGGTTTCCAATACTCGTAATGATTCTTTTTCACTTGGAGATGGGGTTCTACCTTCCCAACAGAGCGCGAACTTACTTGACCCTGAAGGTGTTCGACGAAAAGGGAGACCGCCGTGGAAAAGAAAGCAAGGTGTTATGGAAAAAATTGTGAAGAAAAAAATAAAAATAAAAAAGAAGACATTGCCGGGAAAAAATGTCAAGGTATAAGTTCTTTTTGAGTTGTTGCTTGTTATTTCATATGGACATATATACTTTATTGATCTTGTTTTCTGCTTGGCTTTGATGGCCTAACCTACAAATATATATACTTTATCGATGAATATTTAATACTTAGATTGTTTGTTAATTTTAGGAGGTTGAGAACATTGCAGTTGGCCATGGTTTCGGGGCACAAGAGAGTATTGTAAATGTAAATGTAAGAAATTCTACTGTTAAAGTTATTAATCAATCATTTTTTCTTATTAAAGTTATTAATCATTCATTTTTCTTGTTGTTGGGCAGACTCAGGCAACCTACATGGGGCAGCAAATGTGGCCAAACATAATGCCATTTCATTACATGTCTCCAAATATGGCACAAAGCGGAAGCGTATTCCCATTTTCTCCGACTTTATACCCACCCGGAGTAAACTTGAACTCATTTTCGCCTACTTCATTTAATGGTCAAGTTTGGAGAGAAGAACAATCCAATGTTTTTAGTGGTCAAGTTTGGAGAGGAGGATCGCAACCAACGTTACTGGAAACTCAAGGGTAAAGAGACGGAGGACCAAGTTTTATGGAGATGATGAATGCAACGGATACTAATGAAGAGTAGTTTAATTAGAAATTGTAGTTGAACCTATATATATCTAGTTTGTTTAAATTTAGAGAACTGTTTTATGGATCCTTTGTGACTATGGATCCTTTTAAGTTTAGTGAACTGCTTGCTAATGTATTGAAAAGCTTCTTATTTGGACCCTTTATGTTAATTTATTAATGATGAGTTTGAAAATTTATGCTCATTTATGCACATTTATTTGACTTTGGAAATTTTGAAAAAAATTTGGCATGGTTTCCTTACTTTATGTTCTAACCCGACGCCTTGCGTCTCAAACTTACAACAACAACAACGACAATCTAACAAAACTAACAAAACTAACATCAACGAAATGTATAATACGGCATCACATGCCGACTTTTCTTCTTCATTTATAAATTTTTGCAATAGATATACATTCACAGGCGGATACAAACTCTCATTCACAAGATTTACATGATTTACATTCCCAAGATTCACTATTACATTCTCTCATTCACTCATTTACTATTACATTCACATTTGCAAGATTTTCTTCTTTATTTGGTGCTCCCTCCTGAGTTGGATTTGTTGGTAAGTGACCTTTGTATGGACATTTGCAGAGTAGACATGGCTTTTGTATGGATATTTGCAGCCTAGACATTGGTGCAGAGCTTGAAGTAAACAGGAAAGAACCCTCCCGACTCCAGCTTAATGCAGCAGCCAATGATTTTCTTCTTCATTTGGTGTTCCCTTCTGAGTTGGATTTACTGGTAAGTGGTGTTCCCTTCTGAGTTGAATTTCAAGCAATCGTAACTAACAAAAGTTGCTCAGTGAGACTAAATTCTCGGTCCTATTCCCACGTAAAAGAACAGTTTGAACTCGCAGAACTTAGCCCGCCAAATTCCATCATCCAAAAACACACAAGAATCCAAAGACCTGAAGATAAGGGAGAAAGCTGCCTCACGCGATGTAAATCTTAGAATGCTGAGAAACGTGAGGAACCAGTTCCTGCCATGGTGAAAAGCAAGAAGTCAGTCTATTTTGGTCTCCATTAGCATAACTTCAACCATTGACAGGTTTGAGCAATGCTAAACCGAGTTTTAAAATTTTCATGCAGAGTGATGAGGCATTTGGGACCCTTTTACTCAGACTAAAAGGCCCACCATTATGCCTTGTAACTGGAATAATGCCACTAGCAAATCATTCTGCAAAAGCAAATATGTAAGCAACTTAATCATACAAAAGCAAATAAATCTCCTAAGTGATCAATACCAAAAGCAATGTGAGCATACGTGAAACGCGAATGAGTACATGAGCACAACTTGCATGCAATACAAGTGCACGATTTAGATACAGCATGGCCACCAGATTTTTGCCCATGTCCTCGTTGTTACCATGCAAAACTAACCTGATAATAAAGAAGAATAGAGGCATAGCTATGCATCTCAAAGTTCAAAAACAACAAACACTCATAAAGATGGGAAAAATACCAATTTCATAGCACAACTGAAGCACAACTGAGGCTCCCAGGTAGTTCAACATATACCAATTTCATAGCAGGTCCCCATTGAGAAAGATGGGAAAAATACAGAACCAGCATATACATATACCAATTTCATAGCAACTTCAAGTTTCTTCTAAGAATCATGCATGATTTAGAAATGATAATCCTTCATTTACTCAACCAAGTACCAACTGATACCATTCAAATACAGATTGGTATCAGAACCATTACATCAGATCAGAATTAGAATTGGAAAAATACAGATTGGTATCAGAATTGGCAAAAATACACACACCAGAAACACAGATTGCAAAAACACACACACCAGAAAGGCATTTGATCCACATAAACCAAATTGGTATCAGAATTGGCAACAGAAATGGCATCAAAACAAATTGAAGGCGTATTGAAAGCTAAATCAGATTCACTATATTGTCTAAATCAGAAATGACATTTGATACAATATTGTCTAAATCAAATTCACTATCAAAAACCTACAGAAATTGCATTATTATGAACCCAGAAATGGTGTAATAGATTTTACCTAAAATTTTCGAATTAGGGTTCCTGAAATTGGAACCCCATTTTTTCAATTAGGGGTTGGCTCGGCGTGGTCGGCGGTTTCCATGGTGGAGGCATCTTCTACAACGGCGTCGGTGGTGGTGGTGCTCGGTCACCAGGCGGGTTAATGGTGGTATTCGTCTCCGTGGCCTGATTTGGGGGGAAAGGTGAACACACAAGATCTGGGGGAGTTTTCGACAGCATGTTCGGCGGTGGTTGTGGCCGGTGGTGTAGGCGTATTTTCCGTTGGCTTCTTCATCTTCGGTGGTTGTGGCCGATGGTGGAGGCGTCTTCTTCGTTGGTTTCTTCGTCGGCGGTGGAGGTTGTGG
The DNA here is from genome assembly GCA_019985065.2 of Arctostaphylos glauca. NCBI lineage: Eukaryota > Viridiplantae > Streptophyta > Magnoliopsida > Ericales > Ericaceae > Arctostaphylos > Arctostaphylos glauca. Next base: position 25,179,325 of record JAHSPW020000010.1, on the reverse strand, counting down.
TCATGGAAGTTGGGAGGGAAGACTCGACTGATCTGAATATGGGAGAAACAGACTTCGTTTGATTTTTTTTCTCTCATCCCAAAACGACATCGTTTTGGGGTGATGTGTTAAAAGTGATGTGTTTTTTTGATGTGTTCCTAGCATTTTTGAAATTTTTTACTCCAAACAAACCCCTGCAGTGAAAAAAACATAAAGAAAACAAAACCTGACAGCAGACAGCACATTGACCCCTTTGATTGGTCATAGAAAGAGGGAGACACTAACCTCTGACTGGAGAGAGAAACAAAGAAAGAGAGAAAGACAATGAAGACAGAGACATCACAACACCTCTCGCTCTCTCTCGCTCTCTCTCTCTCTCTCATAGGAGTAGTCTATGGGGGCCTTTTTCTCCTCTCCCCTACTAAACACCACTGGTAATTCATTCCACTCTCTCTGACATTTTCGGGGCTCCGAGCTCTGATAGCAGGTAAAACCCATTTGTCCTTCTTCCACGGGTTGCTTCCTGCTTCAAGTATTTTGATTGTTAAAAGTGTTTTTAGGGCTGGGTGGTGATTTTTTGGGGAAAATGTACTCGGCGATTCATACGATCCCGTTGGAGAGCGAGGTGTTATGGACCTCGGATCCGAAGCCTCGACTCCGGTGGACTGCGGAGCTCCATGACAGATTTGTCGAGGCTGTCACTCAGCTCGGCGGACCTGACAGTGAGTTGAAATTCGCCTTCTCTCTCTCTCTCTCTCTCCCCCCTCTTGGTTCTCTTGTTCAAAATGTGAGTTCCATTCGTTCTGTTATTGCGTAATTTTTGTACTTCCGTTAATTAGGCGAGCATGAGCTTGAGCTTTATGAAACTTGAGCTTGGCTGAAGCTCGAGTCAAACATATATAGGAGGGCCGAGCTCGGGCTCTCTAAGCATTTAATAAATAATATTATGCAAATATTATACAAATAGAAATTTATAATTTTTTTTTTTTGTGTTCAATATACTCTAGCATAGCTTTGGCTAACTCGAGCCTAAAATGAGCCTAAAATTCTAGCTAGAGCTCGCATATTGACTTAACGATACGAGATCGAATGAGCCTTTACTGAGCGAGTATCGAGTTGCTCGCCAACACCTTAGTTAATTTACATTTCTATGTGTGAATGAGCATATTTGTGGTTAGGAATTAGGATGAGAATTTGGATAAAGTTGCCTTCAATATGGCAAACTGTTCATGAAGTGCAAAGTCTGATAGGAAGGTACATCAAATAGCCTTAGATTCTTACAAGTAAATTCTAAGATTACTGTGAAATTATAAAGGTTCCCTGAATCATAGAAGTTATAGGAGCATGCAACCCCAAGGGTTGAAGATTATAAAGTTTGTCCCTTTTGGCCATGTTTGATAATGGGTGTTAAGGGGAGGGGTTTGGACAATGAATCCCATGGGTCTATTATACAGCCATTTGGTTGCAATTTTTGAGGGGGGATTGTATTTTTTTTGATAACCAAGGTATCCGGTCAGCTTGGTGTATGCCTCCTTCGGGCCCTGAAGTTAACGACTGGGCAAATCTCCTGTGGCCCCAAAGTTTGTGGTTTCCAAGGTTCGACTTCAGGATGTTTGGGTTTACAGTTCATCTCAATCTCCACTTGGACAAACCCTTAGGGTTGGGGGGTGGGGGTGATGAGGATTGTTAGTCCGCCTGGATTCTGAATCCCCAAAATGGAGGGATGAGCAAAGGCATGGGGGAGGTGAGTTTCATAGTCCAATCCGCCCAGATTAAGTTCCATTCACATGTTATCACATTAATCTCCTCACTCAATGAAACAAACATGGTTATAACAATTCCCACCTCCAACCAAACAACTAAATTCACTGTTAGTCCCTCATTACCAATCCTAATCTCAATCCCCCTTCAACCCATAACACGTATCAAACAAGGCCTTAAGTTTGAAATCCTAGATCCATCCCTTGTTACAATGTATTAAGGGTACCCGGTATTTTTCCACACAACATTTTCTGCATTCTTTTTAATCATAGAAACAGCTGCACGACTGTGAATGTGATTACGTGATCCACGTTGCTTGAAGCCTGTAAACTGGGAGTTCTTGTGTGATTGTGTTTTCGATTTATTTATTTACTTGTATTTCCCCATCTAGTAGGGTTCCACAAATTCCTAAAAGAAGGTTAGCTGATCATGTAACACTATCGACGTGTTCCTGTTTATTTTTCCTTTGTGTACGTGCCAAATTTAGCAGTCATCCTTATCATGGTCATTAAGACTCTATGATTGTGGATCATCTTGGTTGGACGTGTACCCCATAATGCATCCTTTGATGCACCATCCCTCTATAACTATTACTGACAATGCCTTTTATCAAGTTTTCACAGCACTTGTTTGGAAATTGATGGTGCCATCAGCTGCTGTTACTTACGTCTTTTGTTAGCACAATTTTATAACATGTATAAGAAAACATTGTGCTAATGTTTGGAGTTGTCCTACATTGGTTCAAATGATTGTCATGGTGTTGTAATACCATGTTATGAATCCATTTTGGGTTTCTAGTGTGTACTTCACCAATGAGAAGAGATAGCTACAAGGACAAAACCTAGTTTCCGAACCATTCATTTCATTTATGTTTGGAGTGTATGGTCTAGTTCTGGATAAATCGAAGTGACCATGGCACTTTCTCATTGCATGGTATGGTCTAGATCTGGACAAATTGAAGTGACCATGGCACTTTCTCATTGCATGGAGAGTATATTCTGCCATTTAGGCCTTGTTTGGTAACACTTCCTGTTTTCTGTTTTCTATTTTTGTTTCCTAATTTTTGTTTTTATTTTTAAAAAAACAAAAATAAAAAACTTGTTTGTGTTAACCTGTTTTTAGTTTGTTATATATATAAGTATATATAAGTCTTATAATAATATATATATTATATTATATATAAGTATATATTATATAATGTATAATATATTATATATATAAGTATATATATGCATATATAATATATATAAGTATATGTTATAATATATCTAAGTATACATATATTTATATAAGTATATATGTATGTATATATAAGTGTATATACTTATACTTATATATATTATACATATATATTTATAGACATATATGTATACATATACATATACACAGAGTTCATTTTTGAAAATAATGAAAACTGTTTTTGAAATAAATGAAAGCTCACTTTTCATACTTTCACTTTTTTTGAAAATAATGAAAACTGTTTTCAATTTTTTGGAAGTAAAACATCAACACAAACATGTTTTTTTCTCAAAAAACAGAAAATTTAGAAAATAAAAACAGAAAACAGAAAACAGAATGGTTACCAAACATGGCCTTAGTGTACCATTTATGCATTTTTGGGTCCACAATAGCATTTTTTTTGTCCAAATCTGAGTTGAAGCCTTTTCTGTGATGTTCACAGCCGCTTGCTTGAAAAAAAACAAAACAAAAAGAGAGAGATTAATAGCACAAGATGTAGCAAGGAGGTGAAAAAGCTAACCTACCCTTCCGTTCGCTGAATCTGATCTTTTGGCCTAGCTGAAACTCGATGGCAGAAAGTACGTTCCTCACATAACGTTTTGTTCTGATGAGGAGGCCAAGACTGAGAGTCTCATTTTAAGCTGATTTTGGGCAAGTGATTCTTGCAAAAAGAATCAAAGTAACAAGACAGATAATATATTTTTTAGTGCATTTTTGACATACCTCTATATTGCTAGAATGGCTTGGCTTTGGGTTCTTTGTCAAGGTAACATTTGGAACTTCACAGCCTTTAAATAGCACGTCAGTGGCTGCGTAATATTTTTTTGTTGCAAGATTGATTCAGAATGCCAACATGAATGGCTGACATCCCGCAAGTCTCTTTGTTGCGTTGCTTCACGTAAAGGAAACAAATAGAAAAAGAAGGCAGGCATAGTGTTTTGGTGAAAGGGTTTCTTTTGAGAACGTAAAGTTCTAGACTGCATAGGCTCCACAAGGGGGCACAACCTATGTACAACAGGGTTACACAAAAGGAGTATCATAAAACTTAGCTACAGAACATCAGATAGCTTACCTTCTAATAGAAATTAACGCGACAGACTTTAGTTTTGGAAATTCGGCCCCTGTTCAGATTTTGCTCCTCCAAACATCCTTCGTTCCATTTCTACCTTCCCTATCACTGCTGTTAGATGGGTTTGATACTTTATTGTTGCTGCTCCTTTCCCTCTTCCGGTAATCTTCATGACCCCTGCCTTCATTCTCCCCAGATACTACAAACATGGACCGAGGACAGGCTTCATCTCTTTGTCTGATGTGTTGCTTCATCCCTCAACTCCTACCCTTACCATTTGATGGAGCCCAACCTTGAACCAGCCTTCTTCACAAAGCTAAAAGACTGGAGCAACATTGGTTTTGTAAACCTGGACCCCTCCATTATTCTCTTAAGAGCCCAAACCTGGTCTATCCCGCCCCATCCCTATAATGTGGCCCAGCTGACTTCCTTAATATTTGAAGACAACTCCCTTCTAGTGTGGATTTGTTGTGGTGCCATGAAATACCTTCATGTCTTATTGTGTCTGTAAGAGCATCATTTGTTGGGACACGTGTGAAGTGTTAAGGAAATCAAACTCAAAACTGATTGGCAAGATGACGCCAAGGCTCATATACTAATTATGGAGGTTATACTCCACCATTGTAGACAAGCTCTATGCTCCTACTCACGTGACCGACCAACATGGAGAGGTAAACAAGGATCTGCAACTTAGGAATCACTATAAAACAAAAGTGCACTTATATTGAAAACAACTGGAAATCAATCAATAGTGTCTTTCCCAAAAGCCTTCAGAAACCTGGCCCTGATACCATGTTAATGTATGGAACTCAAAACCAAAGTTGGAATGAGTGAAAAGGTTGCCAAGCCTCTTATACTAATTTTGGAGGTTATACTTGACTGATGCAGCACAAGCTCTAAACATGTAGGATAGTGGCATATTGGGCAACAAAGAAAAGAGGTCGCTCTTAATATACATAGGATGGACCACCAGTTGCAATGATTTGTTCTTATTTCAATTTTTTGTGAATTGCAGAAGCAACACCTAAGACAATTTTGAGAACAATGGGGGTAAAAGGCCTTACCCTTTATCACTTGAAGTCACATCTTCAGGTTTGTTTTCCCATACTATGTTTTTTCTTTTCATGTGGAATCTTGACATATGCCAAATTGACCTCCTTTCCCTGAACCTGCCTATTCACATGCACAAAGGGCAAGAAGAGGAAAAAAATGGAAAAGCAAACGAATGATTGTCTTTGAGCTTTCTTTGAACATTTTGAATACCAATTTCTGTCGTTCTTGTAATTGAAAAATGGAATGAAAACATCACTTACTATTTGGTATTCATGTTTGTTGATTGCTTTTATGTCTTCCTTCCTGCATTCACAAGACTGCTTTTGATGTCTCTTGTAGAAATATCGGTTGGGGAAGCAGTCATTCAAGGAGTTACCTGACAGCTCTAAAGATGGTATCAAACTTGATCTCAGTATAATGATTGGGAGTTTGCTCATCATGCTATGGATAAAGCATATTAAATTATCCCATTTTTTTATAAGCAAAAAGTGCCTATCTAGTACACGTATGTTGAATTTAAATGCAGCCTTCAAATCCAGCTAAACGAGGTCAGTTATAACTACTTGAGTTTTTTTAAATGGAAAAGAAAAAAACTAACTGTTGCTTTGTTTGGTTGCAATTTTCAGGATCAGTTTTGCAGTACCCTTTCTAGCAACTCTTTTAGAAATAAAAATATTTCTTGTTCAATTTGGCCACAGAAACATTCTGTAAGTTAGAAAACATCTTTCAAAGTTTCTTAAAAAATTTACTTGATTCCCAAAAACAATTTCAAAAACTGTCAAGCTACATAGTTTCAAATAATTTCCTACAAAACTGATCTAAAAAATGCCATCTGCAACTAAACAAAGTGGTGCTTGGTTTCGAGGACAGGGTGTGGGGGATGAAAATGATGGTTGTTTCAACTGATGAGTTCCTGTAGTTGAAATTCTTATATATCCCTCCTAAGTACTAACAGAGGTGCTACAACCACACCCATTTCCACAAACTCGTTTACACACACACACACATGCATGGTGGGTGTGATTTTAGACTTTTTGCCCTCATAAGGTATCACTGGGGTTGCAGCTTCTTGCATCGCAGAGAGTCAGGATACCGGTTCATCAATATCCTCATCGTCAAAAATAGCTCACGAGCTTAACGAGTATGTTACATATATAATTGTTCTTTGTTTTGAATTACTGTTGTAAATACAAGACAAGGTTATAATTTTCTTCTTGTATCTACAAAAACTTCTCTAATCTCATTTTGCTGCTTTTTGTCACTTGATAAGTGGCTACCAGGTGACCGAGGCATTGCGAGTACAGATGGAAGTCCAACAAAGATTGCATGAGCAGTTGGAGGTTAGTTTCTTTGCTTACTACGAGTAATTGGAATGCCTTCGGCAAACTAAATTAAAACCACAGCTGTCTTAATCTTCAAAACCAATGTTGGGTTGTTTCGACACCTATTATAAGTATCCAAGACTGACCTTTTCATGCATTCCCAAATTCTTCTTATGGTTTCCATCATGTTTAGCTACACTTCTGAAAATTTTCAGAAACGTTTCCAAAGTTTTTACAAAATGCTTCTTGATCCTAGTGTGTTTTATCTTTGAACCAGGTGCAGCGTCGTTTACAACTTCGAATTGAAGCACAAGGAAAGTACCTGCAGTCTATCCTTGATAGAGCTTGTAGAGCTCTCAATGACTGTGCTACTGCCACCGTTGGGCTTGAAGCAACTGGCGAAGAGCTATCAGAATTGGCTATCAAGGTTTCCAATGACTTTAATCAGATGGTTCCAGTTGAAATCCTGAAAATGTCTTCTCTCTCCGAACTTGCTGCATCGATCTCTAGAAAACAAGAATGCTTCCAATGATTTGACAGAGCTTGTTGTTTTCCTGTTTCATCTAGGTGAGTTTGTACATTCTCAAAGCAGATTGTCTTAGATTTAGATTATGGATATCTTAGATTCATTGCCTCTAGTTTGCTGGAATTGTTGACACAAATGATTTGAAGGAATTCTCGCTATGTCAAGAGTCACGAACTGAATTCCATGTAGTGGGATCTTTCATTCACGTTCCTTTTTCTGTCAAGAACATTATATAGAACTCTTTGACCCTCGAATTTGGAGTATCCTACTTTCATGCAATTCACAAGGTTCAACAAGCAATTGATATTTCGATAAAATACTCTTCGTAGTAAAGGGTGTGGTTTCGTATGACGAAGTTGTCAAAAGCATTAAATGTTACTAAAAGAATCAATAAATACATGGGGATCAATGTGACTCACTGTAATGCCAGCTTCCTAATGATTCAAAACGTCTGCACCATTAGTTGAGGGTGTGATTGATTTCAGTAGTATTCATGTGTAACTAAGTTCTCAATTAGAAACTAGAAACCGTGCATTTGGATTACTTTAACGGAGTGTTTATTAGCGGTATAAATTTTAGAGAATATAGCATTTTGCGAATAAAATATAGAAAGAGAGATGGTACAAATAGGATGAATGGTGCATGATTTGTTGACGGTATTACATAGAATGGGAGATAAAACAACCTTGTGGTGTTTGGTAGCAAGGACAAAGCTAGAAATTTCACTACGTAGGGGCAAATATGTTTTCGAGACGCAAAATTTTTTTTTCTAAAATATTTAGCAAGGGCGAGTCTATATACTTCATAGAATTTTTTTTTTCTCTATATAATAATAGAGGATTTTTTTTCTTACAGGGATGACCGTCCCTACTGACTCCTCTTTGGCTCCATCCTTATTTGATAGTTACAGCACCTTTTCATAAGAACGTGAGAAAAGAAAGGAAATAATTATGGTTTCTCTTAATGATGATTAGAAAAGAAAAGAATGTGGTCTCTCACTATCTCATTTGGATCAACAAAATGAGAGAGAGAATCATTTCTTTCATTTTCTTACGTATCTTGTTTGGTTAGCCTACATATGAGAAAAGAAATGAAAGTATTTTACTTATTTTACTAAAATACCCTTTGCAGTTAATGATATTGTAGAAGAAATTAAGGATAAAGTTGGTAATATGAAAAATTAAACTCATTTTGTGTTTCTTTTCTCATGAAATCTCATCAAAACTAGTGAGAATCAAAATGGAGATTTGGAGGGGTTCTCTGTTCTCACCATTTTGTATTTTCTCTCATCATTTCTCACCTTCTAATTAATCCAAACATGAGAGAGATTATTTATTCTCTCAATTTTTTTTCTTTTCTTATCAAATCCATCAATCCAAAGGAGCTGTTAGTATTGTTAACAGTATTACATAGAAGAAGAGACATAACAACCTTGTATTGACGTTAGGAAATGGGAGATATAACAACCTTGTGGTGTTTGGTATTTGGTACGAGTGATTAAGATTAGGTAAATAATATATTTTAAAGGAAAATGATTTTCACACTCTTTTTTTATTCTTATTATAAAAATTATTAAAATGTCATTCTATTCAAACACAAGAGAAGAATAAAAAGTATTTAATAAAAGATATTTCAATAACTTTGCATAATAAGGACAAAAAAAAGAGTGCAAATAGACAGGGGTGTGTGAAAATCAAATATAATTTACAAAAGTGGTCTTTATGCTATAAGTTCTCAATGGACTATTTCTATATCATTAATTCATCAAAATAAGTCTTAACTGTTAAAGTTCATTGTATCAAATTAGACAAAAATACCCTTAATATTCACCAAAGTAAGTTTTTTGTGTTTCTATTCAATTTTTTTTTGCATTTGTTATTTTTATAGTAATTTTTTTGTGAATATTGGTCCATTTTGACAACATAAATTAAAGAAATTCAACTAAAGACGAAAAATAAGTCAAATAAACGTTGGTTTGATTTTTTTTTTTTTGTCTTTTCTAAAAAAATAGTTTTTGAACTTAATTTTATATTTTTTTAAAAAATCTCTTGTCGAAAGGAATAAATAACTATTAAAAAAATTGACCAAATAAAAAATTGTAAAAAAAATTCAAATAAGAACAAAAAATTAATCAAACAATAGTTTAGTAATTACCATTGTTCGTGATGGGACCGCGACCTTTGTAGTTGTAATTCAATGAGCTGTTAAGGTTTAGTCTTTACATTAGGAGGGCAGGGTGTAACGGATAAAATTTTAACAAATAAATTTATTTGTCATATTTTTAACATGTAAATTTATTTTTTGTAATTTGAACCAAAGTAATCAATCTTGTCTCGTACTAAGCGGTACGTCCCATACTGCAGCCAAACTGGAGCATGTGGTCTGCTGTTCCGTTCTGGCAAAAATATCGGAGATTTCATTCGATAGGATACCAGATCTCAGCTGATATGGTGTTTTTATCTTTTAGTTTTGGTTCTGGCTATGTAATTTGGGCACACGTTTGGAGTTTTTCGTGGACTGCCCAAGCAAAACGAAGACGTTTGGTACTCCTATCTCTCTCTCTCCAAGCGCTTACGAATCTAGGTATTTTCAGTGCCTGCCAAATGAATCTGGGAGTTTTTAAACCTTGATGAATCATTTTGTGATGAAGGATTTTTTGATGAATCAGTATGAATCTGATTGTTGATGAACAACTTAGTCTTCGATTGTTGACGAACCTTGAGGGATTGTTGATGAATTAGTTTTCAATATGAACCTTGAAGGATGGTTAATGAATCAATTTCCGATTGATAATGAATCAGTATGAATTCTATTGTTTGCTGGGGGTTCGACTCCCATAGTCCTTGGGTGGATCCGTCATTGTCCTCGTGGTTCATAATTTTTTTTTTTTTTAAAGTTTAAAAGTATGCTAAGGTTTATCACGTAGCATTATGACACTCATATACTATTTTTGTTCTGTCAAACTCTAAGCAAAATGATGTAATTTTGAATGATTATTCGTAAAATTACATTATTTTGACTTAATCTACAAGATGGTGAAGACAAAACAAATTAAACCATTTCGTTTTTATCTGCATCAGACAACCACTACACTCCCAATCCAGGGTAGAGAGATCTGGATCAAGGGCAAGAGCACGGAATAATTTTTCTTGTTTTGACATTCTCCGCAGTTTCGTTGTTCTTACGTTTCTCCCAGAGCGCATGGACAACGAGAAAACCCAATAACACGATTTCCCCGCGACGGAAAATGCGCGTGGATCTGATAAGGACATTACAACGGTGTATGAACGACTCCGTATCATACTCGAAGGTATCCAAAGATTCCAAACGAAAAAGCCAACTGTTCCATGTGAGCAAATCAACAGACAACGAAGCTCGTCCATTTCTTGCGTCTATTTGGTGTAGTACGTATCTAAATATGCACATTTATATAGATACACATACATATATCTATCAACATCATATATATGTATATATGCAACTTTCTCTGAGCTACTTTCAGAGAATTTGTTTAGCAAGAAGTTTCAGAAGGAGAAAAGGAAGGTTCCCACAGCATCTCAATCCCTGTTTTTTCGATTGGTAACTTTCTCTCTCTTTCTCATCTGTTTTGGTACTAATTTTTTGTTTTTGTCTCTCTACTTTTTCTGGGTTTCCAACTATTATCTTCCTTTTGGTCTGCAAAGTTGAGAAGAAAATGAATTCTTTAAGAAAAAAAAACTTTTGTGAGTCAAGATTGCAGGTCGTCTGTTGAATTTATAAATTTTGATTCCTGGGTTTTTTTTTAGGTAGCTCAAGAGCAAAACTGCCAAGGCTTGATTCAGATTGTTTCTTTTGTCTTGTCCCTGTACCAAACAAGGGGATTTGGTGGTTGTTAATTTGGCGCTGGATCTTAAAAACATTAGGGATTTTGCATAAGTCAAATGGCATTATTAAGTGGGTTAGTTGGTGCTTTTCTTGATCTTGCCAGTGCTTATCTACTACTCTGTGCATCAATTCTTGAGTTTTTTGCATCAAAATTTTTGGAAACGGAAGGCGAGGCGTCATGTAGCTCTGATGCTGGTCACTTTAATGGTGAGCGTTTATTGTGATCTTGATTTACTTCATTGATTTCTTCTTCTTTTTTTTCTGATTTTTACACATTTGCTGTTAGCATATTTTCTATTCTTACTATAAAAAACAGTCTGAAAAAAAGTGAAAAGCTTACAAGTGCATTAATGTTTCATATGTCTACTAATAAATCTGAATATGTGTTCTCAAAATCAACATAAGTTGACCGAAAGTAGTTTAGCTAAATAGAGAAATCCAAAAAATGGTGGTGTTATGTGTGCATTCTAACTTCCATTGAGGGGTCCTCATATATACTATATATATTGAAACCCACAATTTTAACTGTCGGCTCTCAGTATTCAATACAGAAAATTAAAAATATCTTTTCTGGCGAAATTATGTCTTGGATTAGTTTCTGAAAATATGGGGCAAGCCTGGGAAAGGCATGGAAAGGGATTTAAACCAAAATGGGATTTGAAACTCCGTACTAGAATGCTTCATTTTTGTTTTAGCAAAAACTGGATTGTTAACTTCTGCTTGGGGTTTCAAGAAAAAATTTGGAGGTCTTTGCTTAATACGGCACAAAACAGTCCTTATCAAGAAGGGGGAGGCTATCTTCTTTCCAACATACCTGGTTATGGAACAGTAGATGGGTTGGCTTGTGAACTGTAAAGCTTTGACATTGATGATCAGGTGAGGAAGATGAACCAGAACTTTGGACCTTAATAACAGTTAAAATTGGAACCTTGAAGCCAAGATTTGGTAGGAGATTGGGAAGCCCTGTAGTTGACTGAGATTAAGCATCTTTGTGTGTGCTTGTAAGATGACTAATGCTTGTATAATGTGTGACCTTCGAGTCGTAGAATGTGCTCTACTGGTATAGCCATGGCCGACTTTGATGTCATCCTAGGCATGGACTGGTTGTCCACTCACCGCGCTATTATCGATTGTCACCAGAAGACAATGACGGCCTACTCCTTAGATGGAACTTGTTTCAAATTTAAGGGGGATAGACAAGAGTTTTTATCAGTATCAAAGACCCGATCACAATGGCATGACAACCTAACCGGATGGTTAGCTAGTCTGACATTAGGAGAAGAAGATCGAATGGAATTGGGATTACCACGCGTAGTTTGTGAGTACGCTGATGTATTTCCCGATGAGCTACCTGGACTACCGCCGACTCGAGAATTGGATTTCACCATTGAGCTTCTACCTGGAACAACACCAATATCCATGGCACCATTCAGAATGGCACCAGCCGAATTGAAGGAATTGAAGATTCAGCTTCAAGAGCTTCTAGAGAAAGGATTCATTCGACCGAGCACTTCACCGTGGGGAGCTCCAGCAGTGTTCGTGAAGAAGAAAGAAGGCACACTTCGACTCTGTATTGACTATAGACAACCCAATCGAGTCACAAGGAAGAATCGATATCCACTACCTCGAATCGATGACCTGTTTGATCAACTTAGAGGAGCAACTTGTTTCTCAAAGATTGATTTACGATCCGGGTATCATCAGTTGCGAGTTAGGGATTCTGACATTCAGAAGACAGCTTTCCGAACAAGGTATGGCCACTATGAGTTTCTAGTGATGCCTTTCGGACTTACCAACGCACCAGCAGTATTCATGTGCCTCATGAATAAGATCTTTACTCAGTACTTGGACCAGTTCGTGGTAGTATTCATCGACGACATATTGATCTACTCAGTAACGGAAGAGCTACATGAGCAACACTTAAGGACCACACTTCAGATTCTACGAGATAATCGGCTTTACGCCAAAGCTAGCAAGTGTGACTTTTGGATGAAAGAAGTCAAATTCCTAGGACACGTTGTGTCAAAGAAAGGAATCTCCGTCGACGACAGCAAGATCGAGGCCATCAAGGATTGGAAGAAGCCTACTTCAGTTTTCGAGATTCGTAGCTTTTTGGGACTAGCCGGTTATTATAGACGATTCATCGTGGACTTTTCGGCTTTAGCCAAACCAATGACTCGGCTAACTCAGAAGGGAATCAAGTTCGATTGGAGCGATGCGTGTGAGAAGTCTTTTCAAGAGTTGAAGAATAGATTGACCAATGCCCCTATTCTTATCGTTCCACGACGAGATATTGGGTATATCGTCTACTGTGACGCATCAAAGGATGGATTAGGCTGTGTGCTTATGCAAGAAGGACAGGTCATAGCCTACGGATCACGCCAGCTGAAGATACGCGAGCAAAACTACCCGACTCATGACTTAGAGCTTGTCGCGGTGGTACACGCGCTTAAGATTTGGCGTCATTACCTTTACGGTGAGAAGTTTGAAGTTTTCACGGATCACAAGAGTCTCAAGTACATATTCACTCAGAAGGATCTGAATATGAGACAACGACGTTGGATGGAGTATCTAGAGGATTATGATTTCACCTTGTCCTATCACCCGGGAAAGGCTAATGTCGTAGCAGATGCACTTAGTCGCAAGTCTTGAGGACACGTTGCCAGTTTGGCAGTCAGAGAGTGGAAACTAATGAACCAGATACAGGAGTACGGACTCCAGCAGAATGAACAGCAAGGAGAAGCTTATCTGTGTGCAGTGATAGTTACGCCGGCACTTCATGAAGAAATTCTGAAGGTACAGACCCTTGATTCGGAGTCAGATCTCGTCAAGAGCCGACTAGCTAAAGGAGAATCATCAGCAGGATGGACTATTGGAGCAGACAGAGGATTGAGATATCTTGGACGTCTTTTCGTGCCAGACTTCGGTACGCTCAGAGAATCAGTATTGAAAGAGTTCCACAAGTCAAACTTTGCTGTCCACCCTGGAGGGAATAAGATGTACAAGGACTTGAGGCGAACTTATTGGTGGAGCGGAATGAAAAGAGACGTGGCCAAGTACATAGCCACTTGTCTCACATGTTAGCAAGTCAAGGCAGGACATCAGAGACCTGGAGAAACGCTACAGCCATTGCCTATACCAGGATGGAAGTGGGAGCATATAGCGATGGATTTTGTGACAGGACTACCGAAGTCAATTCAGGGACACGATGCCATCTGGATTGTCGTTGACCGTTTGACTAAGTCGTCACACTTCTTACCAATCAAGCTATCTGACACGATGGATTCGTACAGCCGATTGTATATCAAGGAGATCATCAGACTGCATGGTGTACCAGTATCAATTGTATCAGACAGAGACCCAAGATTCACGTCAACTTTTTGGTAGAGCTTACGGAAAGCCTTGGGAACAGATCTTCGTATGAGCACAGCTTTTCACCCTCAAACAGATGGGCAGTCAGAGCGAACCATACAGACCTTGGAGGATATGCTTAGAGCGTGTGTCCTAGATTTTCGAGGTAATTGGGAGAGGCATCTACCACTAGTAGAATTCGCTTACAACAACAGCTATCAGGCGAGTATCGAGATGGCGCCATACGAAGCACTTTATGGACGCCCATGTCGATCACCTATATGCTGGACTGAAGTTGGAGAGACTAGTCTTTTAGGACCAGATCTTGTACGAGAGACCACAGAGAAAGTCAAAGTCATCCGACAGCGACTTCTGACAGCGCAGAGTAGACAAAAGAGTTACGCCGACAAAAGAACCAGACCTCTGACTTTCAACGTTGGAGACCACGTTTTCTTGAAGATCTCACCACGCAGGGGAATCATCAGATTTGGAAAGAAAGGGAAGTTATCGCCACGATATATTGGACCATTCGAGATATTGCAACGAGTCGGAGAAGTTGCTTATCGTCTAGCACTTCCACCTCAGATCGATCGTGTGCACAATGTGTTCCATGTATCCATGCTTCGCAAGTACATGTCACATCCGACTCACATCCTCAACTGGGAAGAAGTCACCATTGATGAGGACACCACTTACGAAGAGCAGCCGATACGCATCATTGACCATGGAGAGAAGACTTTACGAGGAAAGACCATCCGTCTTGTCCGAGTCTTATGGCGTCATCGCAACATTGAAGAATCTACTTTGGAAAGAGAAGACGTTATCCGAGCCAATCACCCACACCTTTTTAGTTCTGACACTTTGTAATTTCGAGGGCGAAATTTGTTAAGGGGGATAGGTTGTAATGACCCGTAAAATTTTAAATGAATAAATAAATAGTTCGAGCAAAATTATTTTTTTTTATTTTTATATACTCCGCGTAAAATTTTTATTGCGTTTGCGTACACGAATTTTTATTTTTATTTTTATTTTTTTCTTTCTTTCTCTCTTCTCTCTCTCTTCTCTCTCTCTCCCGGGTTTGGGCTGACCTGGGCCGGGTCTGGGCGGGTTTTCTTGGGCTGGGCCTGGGCCGTGCCCGGCATTTGGGCCGTGCCCAGCTCCGGCTGCCCGGTTTTCTGCCCGGTTTTTTTGGCCGGTTTTTGTCCGGTTTGGTGGGTTTTTTGGCCGGTTTTTGGGTTTTCCGACCGGTTCCTGTCCGGTTCTGATTTTATATATATTTAGACTAATATATTTTATATATACATATATATATATGTGCGTATATCTGTGGGTGTGCGCGCGCTGGAAAACGGAGAAGACAGAGCTTCTTCCCCACGTTTCATCTCTGACCACCCCACCTCCTCCCCGTCAAGTCGCCGTTCCCATCACTCCCATCCCTCGTCAGCTACCCTGCCACAGCCACCCCTAAACCATTATTATTTTTCCCCCCGCCGTCGGATTTTTCCTAATTTCCTCTCCGCCGTCCGTGTTTTCCCAAGGATCGGCTATAAATAGGAAACCCCCCCTCTGTTATTCTTCACCCCAGAATAGCAGCAAGGAAGACGAGCAAAGAAGAGGAAGGAAGGAAGAAGAAGAAGAGCAGCCACTCCGCGAACCAGATACGCGACCAAAAACTCCAAACCAATGTAAGATTCTTACTCTGGAGTATTCGTTTTAATGTTCGGAGTGTTACGAGGTTCTGTAGGAAGAAATGGTACCGGACGTGAGACGGCAGTCCCGCCGGAAAATTTCAGCAGAAGAAGACGAAGCTTCTGTTTTTGTTAAAACTAATAACAAAATTACATTTTTTTCCCCGTAGTTATTAATTTATTTATGAGGATAAGTTAATTTGTATAAATTACTAATTGCACCCCAAGTTTAAAATATACAGTATCATTAATTATAATATTACACATTAATCCTATTATGTTATAAAATTACAGATTAGTCCCTATTTTATTAAATTACAGTTTTATCCTTAAGATATTTAAATTACAAATTTACTCTAATTTATTTAAATTATAAGTAAACTTATTTATTTTATCACTATGATATTATTTTAAAATTTTATTTGCACAACTATCTTATTATTATGCAATTTCTATTTAGTAGTTTGAATATTAGTCGAGCATGAAATTATCCTGATTATTGCTATGGTTACTTGACTCAGGGTGTCCCGTGGATACCCGAACGTAAACACACTGATAATAATATACGTTTAGTTGTTGTGGATTATTCCCCGTGGGAATATTATGCGTGTCTTGTAGCCGTGATGCGACATGAGCCGAGCTTTGACTTTAACCAGAGGATGTGATAGACCCAAGCTTTTGTATCACCCAAGCGCTGTAATTTAGCCGTGTCGTGCATTTAGCCAAATTTCGATTGAGCCGAAATTATATCTAGCCCTATCGTGCCTTTTCTAATCTAACGATCTTCTAGTGTAAACTTTAAACTTATATTGTCCGGCACAATAGGAAATGAAATAATGTTAGGGAAAGCATCTTGATTGGGAACATGACGATCGGGAGCAGTGCGGTTGGGGCGCAAGGCGGTTGGGAAGCATCGGTTAGTTGGGCGGTCGGGATCGTTATCGTTCGGGAGCACCATTTGGACTTTATTGATTGAGAGAAGCCTATTCGAAATACATGACGATGTCATTGATGTTAGAAAAGTCTTTTTGAATTATATGACGTGGTCATGCTTTGGAATATTGATTAAAGTCGAGTACTGTGAAAGATTTTGAATTGATATACTCTGTGTTAGTTATAACTGCAATTCTATTAATTCGGTTAAATCTTGTATCTATCACTGTTCACACTTATTGTATGATACTACCAAACCTTGATTATTTCTACACATTTACACATTGCATATTCTTGTAAATGCTCTAAAACATTAAAAGGGAAACTTAAGGGTAGGAAACTTACTGAGTGTCAAAACTCATGGTGCAACTTCCTCCTGCCCCTGGTATTTCATAACCAGGTACTGACGATGATGGAGCCGGACCCGACTTTACACCATATGATGACGCTTACCCCGCAGAAGACGTGATCGAGCCATGGATCACTTAGACTAGTTTAGACTGCTCTGACTTTACTTTTAAAGTCTTTTTTTGAATGTAAACAGTCTCTTCTGAAATGTATTTTGACGATCTCATGTATCAAACTCGTATTTCAATATAATGATGGTATTTTAGTTACTTTACTCTTTTTATTAACGTGTCCGAAATTCGGGGCGTTACACCATATCTCTTCTTTGTCTTGATAATCTCCACTCCATACCTGTTCTTCTTCTCCTTATTCTTCTCCACACTATATGTTTCGAGGCAATACCAATGGAACGGACTCTGATGATATCATCTACTGGTTTAGAAACAAAGCAAACAAATTTAATGCCACAGTGACATTATCAAAATTATTTTTCACCTATTCCTCTCATTTGTTTCAATGTCGATTCATCTTATACAAAACAAGAAGAGTGTATTTAACTGCTTAAGCAAAATGATGCAATAGATCAAAATGACGTGCTTTTTTAGTGCACCAATCCTTCATTGATGCATTTTATCGAACAGTTATTGATAAAATTTGCATTGGACATTTTTTATAATCCATAACAGTCTACTTAACATTGGTCATTTTAGTTTCTTTATACATCATCGCAAGACCATGTTCTATAGAGACAAAAGTAGTGGTTAACTTTTTTTTTCTTCAGAAAATACAAAATCAAAATAAAGCTTAAATACCAATGTGAGGAGACTCATGGACATTAAATGTTTACCTCTAAATACAAGAAAAAACATTCGATGAACAATATGGCGTAGCCACTTTAATGTACCAATGATTTTTCATCGTTTTTTGACAAGTAATTTTTCTCCTGTACATCACACGCTCTCCTTTTTCTATCACCATAAATTAACATAAATTTACATTAATACATAGTAATAGCGAAATCTGGGTCTATAATGCAATCTTTTATAGTGCACCTTATAATGTAGACATAATTTTGTCCGCTTTATTCTTTAAATTGCATTGTTTTAACTTAATTCGTGAATTATTACCATAATATATGAGTTTAAAATGATGTAATTTTAAAAATAAAATAGATAAATTTATGTCGTTTTGTCTACAGTACACGAACATTACAGTACCAATCAGTGGTAGAGAGATCTGGAACAAGGGCAAGAGCACGGAATAATTTTTCTTGTTTAACATTCTCCTGATTCTCGTTGTTCTTACCTTCTCCCAACGCGCGTGGAAAACACGAAACCCGGTGACAGGATAACCATTTTCCCGCGACGGGTCACCCGCGTGGATCTGATAATGACACCACAACGGTGACGTATGAACGACACCGTCATACTCGAAGATGCCAAAACGAAAATGTCAACTGTTCCATGTGAGCAAACCAACAAACAACAAAGCTCGTCCATATCTTGCTTCTTGTTGGTGTTGTATCTATATAAATATGCACATTTATATAGATACACATACATACATCTATCAACATCATGTATGTATATATACAAGTTTCTATGAGCTACTTTCAGAGAATCTGCTTAACAAGAAGTTTCAGAGGAAGAAAAGAAAGGTTCACACAGCATCTCAATCCCTGTTTTCTTGATTGGTAACTTTCTCTCTCTTTCTCATCTGTTTTGGTACAAATTTTTTGTTTTTGTTTCTCTAATTTTTCTGGTTTCCCACTATTATCGAGTGCAATTTTGTTCATCCTCCTTTGTAAAAAGGATGAATGTTAATTTCACCCTTATTGGTTGGAAGAGTATAAGTTCCACCTCTGCAATACACTTTTTGGTAAGTATAAGATTAGCTCACTTTATTTCAACAATGAGAGTGGAGGTAATGTTCACCCAATGGTGAACAAAATCAAAGTCAATATTATCTCACTTTTGGATCGGGGATTCTGCAATTTTTTCAGAAATCGGATAGAATTTGGGAATTAGTTTGAAAAAAATATAAGGAAGGGGTAGGTTTCAGATATATGTGCCCTCGTCCCCGATCTCCGCCCTGTTCTCTGATCCCTGTATGTTTTCCACTGGAATTTGGTAAAAATTATTTCAATGCACATGTATCGTTGAATTCCAGCCAGACATCAAACTCCCACCCAAAATAGATTTCACACAACATCTCTCAGTCAGCCTCTCTCCCTCACGACTAACGCCGCACTTGCCTCTCCTTCAGTTTGCCGAGCTCTTATGTCATTGTCATAGCCTGTGGTTCTAAGTTAGAAAGAAGAGTACGAGAGAGGGGCTGCTTTTATGCTTACTTGTTGGTACGAAAAGTTCCATAAGAATAGTTGTTGAGAACTGTGTATGCAACTTCTGTATTGCTTGTGTTTGTTGTAATAAATCCCAAATGTATCTTGGCTCCAACTATATAGTCCCCGAGTACAGTTTTTTGAATGCTTGTCATCTTGGAGCTTATGAGGGATAGAACTTAGAATTTGTCTCTAAAATTGTCATCCCTATTCTTGTATGTAATTGCGTTCTCTGTGCATTGGAAAAAGAAAAATAATTTTTTGGATCCTCGTTTCCTATTTGGAGATCTTCATTCCCCTTTCAGGGCGGGGGTGGAGAGAAAAACCGAAACCTGTCGGAAATCGGGGTGGGGAGGGGGACGGGATAGGATAGAGGTTCGGGAATCGGAGACGGAGATAGTGATACCCACTCATTCGCCTGGTTGCCATCCCTTGAGGAGAAGAAAAGGAAGTCTTTTTTTATTTTAAACTTTTTTGAGTAAAGATTGCAGGTTGTCATTTGATTTATAGATTTTGATTCCTCGGTTTTTTTAGGCAACTCAAGAGCAAAACTGCTAAGGCTTGATTCAGATTGTTTCTTTTGTCTTGTGCCCGTACCAAAGAAGGGGTTTTGGTTGTTGATAATTTGGCGCTGGATCTGATTTTGTGTAAATCAAATGGCATGCCAGGCTATGGAATCATGGACATTAAGTGGGTTAGTTGGTGCTTTTCTTGATCTTGCTATTGCTTATCTACTACTCTGTGAGTCAACTCTTGCGTGTTTTGCATCAAAATTTCTGGGTTTCTTTGGTCTTTCTTTACCATGCCCTTGTAACGGAGTATTTGGCACCCCCAATAGCAATTACTGCATGGAGAGGTTATTGGTTGATTACCCACTAGAGATAGTTGCTTTTGTTCACCTGTCTCTGAAGAACAAGTTCCCTTTCCATTTGATATGGGTGACAAACCAAAATTACCAATTGAATTTAAATTTAATTAGAGATAGAGACAAAAATGGCGGTGAGGGTTTTCAGGAAATGGAAGGCGAGGCGTCATGTAGCTCAATGTCAGGTTCCAATGTGGGGGAGAGGGACTTGGTTGTGAGTAATGAATCTGCCAAGGGGATTGATGTAAGGGATGAATTGGTCCATGCTAAAGGAGGGTTTGATATCAAGGGGAAGAGGACTGTAACTCAGAGGCCAAGTAGTAGTCTTAGACGGCAGCGAAAAATTTGTGTAGATTCTCCGGTTTTGAGTTTGGGCCTTTCTTGTGGAGATGCCGAGTCAAATTCAAGCGTTAATTGTGGTGAGAAGAAGGCGATTGAATGCAGTGCGCTGCCTGTCGATACTAAAGCTGATGCTGGTCACTTTAATGGTGAGTGTTCATTGTGATCTTGATTTAGTCGTTGATTTCTTCTTCTTTTTTCTGATTTTTACACATTTGCTGTTAGCATATTTTCTGTTCTCACTATAAAAAAAACATTCTGTAAAAATGAAAAGCTAATGAGTGGGCATTAATGTTTCATATGTGTTACTAATATATCTGAATATGTGTTCTCAAAATCAGCATAAGTTGACCGAAAGTAGTTTAGCTAAATAGAGAAATCCAAAAAATGTTGGTGTTATGTGTGCACTTTAACTTCCATATGGGGGTACTCAGTCCTCATATATACTGTATATTGAAACCCACAATTTCAACTGTCGGCTCTCTGCATTTAATGCAGAAAATGAAAAGTATATTTTCTGGTGAAATTATGTCTTGGATTAGTTTCCGAAAATATGGACCAAACCAGGGAAAGGCATGTAAAGGGATTTAAACCAAAAAGGGATTTGAAACTCTGTACTAGAATGCTTCGTTTTTGTTTTAGCAAAAACTGGATTGTTAACTTCTGCTTGGGGTCTCAAGAAAAAATTTGGAGGTCTTTGCTTACTACGGCACAAAACAGTCCTTAGCAAGAAGGGGAAGGCTATCTTCTTTCCAACATACCTGGTTATGGAACAGTAGATGGGTTGGATGCTGAAGCTTGTGAACTGTAGAGCTTTGACATTGATGATCAGGTGAGGAAGATGAACCTAAACTTTGGACCTTAAAAGTTAAAAAATTGAAACCTTGAAGCCAAGATTAGGTAGGAGATTGGGAGCCCTGTAGTTGACTCAGATTAAGCATCTTCGTGTGTGCTTGTAAGATGACCAAGTATATAGTCCTGTACATTCTTCTGCTTTTTGTGGGTTAAACTCGCCCTTGGTTCTAACCAAAAGAAGTGCTTAAACTAATCGCACGGGGGGTGGCAGGGGGCAGGGAGAGTCCCCACCTGGTATGGTCTTCATATAATTTATGAGTTTTGTGGTATTTCGAAAACATTTGGTGTCTTTGGCATTTCAAGTCATGGATGATACAGTTTTGGCCTCTTTTTCAAATTAATATGGATCCAATGCAAAATGACACTGACCAAAACTTTGGGAAAGGAAAAACCGAAGGAAGCAGCCCTGGTTTTAAGGAAATGCACTACTGTTATGTTTTCCCTTGGAACGAAGGGTTAACATATAAATTTTAGGTGTGTTAGTTTCAGGTCATCCATTTACGGAACCCTTTATGTTGTTACTTTGAATGTTTGAATTTCAAACGGTATATCTTGTTCCCTTCATTTGGGGTTAGCCTTACATTTCAAAACAGTTGATTCGAACATGAATTGACATGAATACTTGATTGGCATATCAGATTTTACTTGGAATCTTGTTGGACTAAATGTTAACATTCATAGATCCATGCCTAGGTTATTGCTAGTTAGATGCTGACAATTCTACTGTGTATTTTCTGTGACTTTAGATGATGATGAAGTTCCAAGTTTTAGAAACTTCGGGGAGAAAGCATCACTGGGCGTTAAGTTTGAAGAGATAAACTGTAACTTGCAAAAACTGCTAGGTTATGGAGGTAATGAGAAAAACACGATAAGATTATTAGAACAAGCGCTTGAAGAAGTTTGCCTTGAGCTTGAGAAGGAGAGAAATGCTGCTGCTTCTGCTATGGATGCCGCCATGGCAATGATACTACGTCTACAAAAGGATAAGGCATCAATGGAAATGAAGGCTCGACACCACAGAATAATACGAGAAAAATCCACTTATGACGCAAAAGATACGAACATCCTCAAAGAAATCATTGTGAGTAGAGAGACGGAGAAGCGTTTATTGGAAAAGGAAATTGAATTTTATTGGCAGTTGTATAGTGGAAATGAGCAGTTACAAGATGATATTCTGGATATAGTGAACGCACAGAGATGGATATTGTTAAAAGTGAAACTTCTGTTGATGTGGTCTCATCTTTTGACAAGGAAGATTCTTTATGGGATGAAGAATCTGATATTTCAAAGCAAGGAGACTTGAGCAAAAAGTTTTCGCATATATCTGGTAGTTCGCGGGAGTATAATTTCTTTGGAAATACAATTGATCTAGAAAGTGGAGCGCAAAGAGCAAAATGATAATGGTACATTATTTGTCAAGGGTATTAGAAGATAAAACTACATTGGTTTGTTAGATAGTTGGTACGAGCGAATAAGAGCAGATAAATGATATATTTTAAAAACAAAGTGGCATTTTCATAATTAGCGTGTAACGATCCGAGATTTTAAAATTTAATAAATTGATTTTAAAATCATGGATTTATGTTTTATACTAATTTGTCTTTTATACTCTTTGTTTGTTTTTTTACTAAAACAATACTTGTAGAATAATTTACGAACGGTCTACAACGCAAGTGCACGCGTAATTATGTTAGCTAAAAAGTAGTAGAACATATTAAATAGGACCCTTAGTTAATTGATAAACCTTGACCCTTGATGTTCATGTTTTAAAAAAAAGAAGAAGAAGAAGAAATTCTATTGTAATTATTAAAATTTTATGTATTTATTTAATTACCTTGATTCGCGTTTTGAGTGATTGGCCTAGAGATCATGTGCACGAGTGTGTGAGAGGTACCGAATCGTTGCCTTAAAAACCAAAAGATATGAATGTTCATTGCTAACCACTGGAATTCCATAATCATCAATTGGGAAATCAATCCTTGAAATTTTCATGCGTGACTCCTCGAAATTTTCTTAAGTATTTTGGAATTCCTAATTAAGTCTATTAACTGGAATCTCATCCAAAACCCACTATAAAATCCTAGACTCACTTTTGCTTCTTAACATCTTCATCCGCACGCACAAGCCAAAGAATTTAGAGAGAGAGACAGTGAATTTAGATAGATAGGTATAGTGAGAGATAGAGATTGCCAAGGGAGGAGAACCAGTGCCGAATTCGACACTGTTTTCCACCGGAATCGCACGCTAAGGTAGAAACACATACCTTGCAACATTAGTTTCGTGCAATTTGTAAATATTATGCAAAATATTTTTAATCTGCAAGTTCACTGTTTATCTTCAACTGTAAATTGATCAATTTATAGTTTAATTGTATAGTTTTCATCTCTACGAGACTCGCCTGGGCTCTCATCGAGACCAACTCACTTCTCTCTCCTTAAGGTCTGGTACCATTGCCCCACCACTCTGCCTGTCTTCTTGTGGTCGGGTCAGGTCATTCTTCACTCCTGTTACAAGGGGGACCTCTCTTCGCATACTGACCCTCCAGTTAGTTCCATTTCTGGGGCGAAGCTGAGCACTCGGGGTATAAGGGCCTGCGGTGATTATTAACATGCTTTTCCAGCCCATATCTTCCCACCTCCGGTCACATGAGCTTTCGAGAGCCGGGTTGTGATGAGGTCGCAAAGAGGTTTGGAACCCAGTGCAAGTATTCAATGGATTTCTTCTAAAATAAAAAGATGGTCTTTCTGCATGCAAACCGGAACAAGATCTAAAATTCGCCTTAGATGCAGGAGAGCTATTGGATGACCCATCTACTTACAGGAGACTTGTTGGGAGCCTTTTTTACTAGTTTGACCGCTCGCTTCTCCCTTTCTGTCTTTCCTCTAAACTGATCCCGCATTCCCTTTATCTGGATCTGGCTATTCGGGGTGAACTAATGGAATAGATAAGCCTGAATAGAGTGTACGTTAGGAAGTCTCCCTAATAGAGGGTAGATTTCTCGTAGAATGAGGATCGAGCTTGACTCTAAGGACAAGACAACTCAAAATGGGTGTTAGCGACTCCTATTTTGATGATCGTATACGATTGACCAGGCCTTCGCAGCAGGCGGGTGCAAACCGTCGGGTATCATGTACGGCTGCCCGCGAGAGCCTTGACAAAATCAAAGTATGTTTGGGAGATCTTATAGCTATAGGATCCTATCCCAATTTTGATTTTGCTAGACCCATAGATAAAAAACCGACTTTCTTACGATTACGAGGTTCATTCGAATATGAAATCCAATCCTGGGAATCCAGCATTCGACCCTTTTTGACTAGAGTTACTACACAGGGTTTCGGTACATTTCGAAATCGAGAGATCTCTACTGGAGTAGGTGCTTTCTCACGCTTTGATTTGAAAGGAATGTATCCAGCCTAAACGCAAAGATGGGCCTATAGGCAGAAGCTATTAACCTATCCGACTAATAGAAAGCGTGAGGCGGAAAACTTCGATTCGGCCCACTGAATTTGACTTCTTTTCTGAGCTTAACCAAATATATAGAGTGATAAGTCAAGTAAGGCAAGCCCATAATTAAGGCAAGGAAGGGCGTGTTGGTTGCTGATACCGAGGTTTAAGAGATGGTAAAGCGGGCAGACCTTACCCCATTCGAGACTCTCATGGTTGGTTCCAGAAAGACGGATTGATTCGAGCAAGGTGAAGGACGACTAATCTCCGTCTAAGCCCAGCGTAAAGTAAGGACTGACTACTTCCTGACCGGATTTGAATCGTGATTGCTGAGACATGCGCCTAAGGAACGCTAGCTATATGCTTAACTATGAGCCTGGGATCCGTTACAGCTGATGATAATGTTCATCCTATGTTCCTCGCTACCCAACAAGCAAGGACGGAGTGATCCACATTCTAGATAGGGGACAACTTTCAAGAAACCTGCGTCCCATTGCTTTAGTACTTCATCTTTGACCTGCAAAGCCCATGTTGGCTTGCTTCTTGGTCGAAATCTTGCATATTCCCTCTTTGGTCGATCAGTCAACCTGCCCGCTGTCTTTGGGCAGCTCCAACTGCAAGATCTGGACTTGGATCATAGCTTTCGAATTGTGATTGGATTGACGCTCGGCTCGAACCCTTTTACTATAGAACTGGAAGATCAGCTCTCCCCTTGCCTTTTCCCTTTCTCTAGCGAGAGAAGGAAAGCAAATAAGAAAAGCAAGTTTTCACCCAGCCAGGGTTCTTTCCCTAGATAATGAAATAGAAAACCCGAGCATTTTAAGCCAGGGGCGATGGAATATGGTCCAGCCGAGCAAATAGTTTCCGTTGATCTAGTTTCAAAGTAATCTGTCTCAATCAGCTTTCCGATAATATAGCTCCTTTTTTTTTGCAGAGGAAATGGGGCATGGGCAATCTCTGAGTCCCTTAATTGGGTTTGAAAGGATTGGCATTTCTGCTTACCTTGTAAATCACTAGTTTTGCAACCCATAATCGAATGTATAATTGAGAAAGTTTGATTAACAAGCAAATGGGTGTTCCATTTTCTTAGTAGGTGAAGGAACGGAAAAGGAAAAAAACAAGGAACAATAGTCGGAGATCATTCATCTCTGCAAGTTTGATCATTCATTGATTGAACATAGAGAAACCAAGGAAGCAATTAAAAAATCTTACACACATTTTGCACAAGCATACACTTTTATAGCATAATAATATCCACGAATTGCGAAGGGATTTTGTGAGAGCATGATTGCCAACTTGACCATATTCTGTTAGTCATTTATGTGGTTAAACTACTAAATAGTGTTATTATGCTACTGGGCTATTGTTTTTATTGTTGTGAAGATTTTGAAGATTTTGTTTATATTTAATTCATAGTCGTTATACTGCCGAAATTATTGGTAAAATATTTGTTACTTGAATATGGAAAAATCTAGAGTTATATGGTAGGGACACTGGATCAGATGTCGCTTGTGATACGAAAGCGAAGGATGTCAAAGTGTGTATTGTATTCAGATAATGTCGACACTAAGGAACGTTAAAGAAAAAAGTAAAATCGACTTAGCCATGGTGGCAATTTGATTCGAGTTTTGACCCATGTATTTTATGGCGTAATTATGCCAAGTTAACGATGATTTGATTATAAGGACCCCAACTAGGAGGAGCTAGAGACAGTTGGAGGTGACTTCAGGACGTCTGCGAGGGTAGCTTTGGACTCGAGGGAGTGGTGACCTGTGTTTTGGGCGTCCTTGAGCCAGTAAATGGGAAACGACTAAGGTTCGTTGATACCTGATCTGGTGAAGCCACGTTGCGAAGGATCTAGGTAGGGTGAAGTAGGTATTGACTGAGTAGACGGTAGAAGGTATCTGTCTTGTCGGGTCGGTACTCGGTCATGTATATCACCTCAGACTATGGGCCCACGGGAAGTATAAACTGGTCAATATCAACCGATTGCCTATGCTAGTGTTTAAGAGAGTAGAATCGGATTCTAGGGAGATGAATTCTAAAAACTTAAATATAAGATTTATAATAAAACTATGTACTTATTTTTGCTGCTTTAATTACTTTGTTTCTTCAATTTGGTATATCATATATATCAAATTGCATATTTTTTGGGTTAATATTTTGGATATATTTTTCGCTAAGTATTATGTACTCATGAAGTAATTTTCCTGCCCTTGGCATTCATACCAAATGGAGAAGTACAAGAAGAGTGACAACTCGAATTGGAATGGTCAGGCTTCGATGTTGAGAGCTATGGCAACACCTGGAATCCTTACATGTAGTAGCTCTGTCCTTAATTTGAATTCACAATGTAAATTCAAAAGAAATATTTTAATAATTTTTGTCAAACTTCCGCAAACAATATATTATTTTGACATTCACATTTATGAATGTTTTAATTATGTTTTATTTAAAGTAATGAAATTAAAATATTTTAAATAATGTTCCGAAAAGGGGCGTTACAAGCAAGGATGAGGGAGATATGGATGGATAGGGGAAAGGCTCGAACTAATCTAAGCACACAGTATATCCTCTCTTCATCCTCCTCACAAAACACCGTATAATTCAGGGGTGTTTTATATTCCCTCATAAGGCCCTTAACAAATATGTTGTAACTATAAATTGAATCACTTTTACCCCTTAAAAGACAATTTAAGTAGGTCTCATCAACGAATTTTGCTACTCGAGTTTTTAAGTAGGACTTATCAACGAATTTTGCTACTCGAGTTTTGATCTCGTGTTTGCAGCTCGTTCAAGATTCATTTATTATGCAAGTGAACAAGTTAGAACAAGTTAATACTCAGCTCGTTCAACTTTAAAATGCATAAAATATATTGAGTTATTTGAGATCGATTCAATTAAAGATGAACTTACATAGCTTCCACTGCATGGTTTTCCTGTAGAATCAAGGGGCCCAATGATAGAGCTGCTGGGCCCAGCCCAAGTTTGTTGACAAACGGCCCTAGTCAACTTGGGAGGCCGAAGCCATGGCTTTCGGCGGAGTTGGACCCACAAGTTTTTCGTGCATTTCAGTGGTCCAACCTATTAAGACACTGTTTTTTATGACTAGTATAAGGCACCCTTTGGCTACAATAATTCGATATTACTCTTACTGTTTTTTTTAATTTTTTTTATTAGGTTGCATTAAATTTTTTTAATTAATTATTTATCTATATGCACTGATTCAAACACAAATGTGTTTAAAATCGTTTAATGCATGTAAAATTTTTCAAGAACCATAGATATTAAATGTTTACTCTCTGAATACAAGAAAAATCATTCAATGAACGACACGGCATAGCCAATTTGATGTTCTAATGATTTTGCATAGTTTTTTTAACTAGTAATTATTCTCAAGCACACCACAAGCTCTCCTTCTTCTGTCACCAAATTAACATAAATTTACGTTAATATATAGTCATAGCGGGATTCAAAATTGTAGTGCAAACAAAATGACATAATTTTACCCGTTATATTTTTAAAATTACATCTTTTTAACTTAACCTACGAATTATTACCAAATTGCACGGGTCAAAGGGATAAAATTTTGAACACGAAAGTTATGTTACTCAAGCACCAGAAGAGACTGCAAATAATTTTTCTTTTTAACGTTCTCCTGATTTGATTCTCGTTGTTCTTACCTTCCCCCAATGCGCGTGGACAACACGGAAACCAAATGACAGGGTAACGATTTCCACGACGGGTGGGCCGGGTGGCCCGCGTGGATCTGATAAGGACACTACAACGGTGACGGACGAGCCGGTATGAACGACACCGTATCATACTCGAAGATATCCAAACGAAAAAGCTAAAACTGTTCCATGTGAGCAAACCAACAAACAACAAAGCTCGTCCATATCTTGCTTCTATTTGGTGTTGCATCGTATATAAATATGCACATTTATATAGATACAGATACATATATCTATCAACATCATATATATGTATATGTATATATGCAACTTTCTCTGAGCTTCTTTCGGAGAATTTGTTTAGCAAGAAGTTTCAGGAGAAAAGGAAGGTTCCCGCAGCATCTCAATCCCTGTTTTTTTGATTGGTAACTTTCTCTCTCTTTCTCATCTGTTTCGGCACTAATTTTCTGTTTTTGTCTCTCTACTTTTTCTGGGTTTCCAATCTTCCTTTTGGTCTACGAAGTTGAGGAGAAGAAAATGAATTCTTTTTTTGAAAAAGAACTTTTGTGAGTCAAGATTGCAGGTTGTCTGTTGAATTTATAAATTTTGATTCCTGGGTTTTTTTAGGTAACTCAAGGGGGTTTGGTGGTTGTTAATTTGGCGCTGGATCTTAAAAACATTAGGGATTTTGTATAAATCAAATGGCATGCCAGTTTATGCAATCATGGACATTAAGTGGGTTAGTTGGTGCTTTTCTTGATCTTGCTATTGCTTATCTACTACTCTGTGCATCAACTCTTGCGTTCTTTGCATCAAAATTTCTGGGTTTCTTTGGTCTTTCTCTACCATGCCCTTGTAACGGAGTATTTGGCACCCCCAATAGCAATTACTGCGTGGAGAGGTTATTGGTGGATTACCCACTAGAGACAGTCTCTTCTGTTCACCTTTCTGTGAAGAACAAGTACCCTTTCGATTCAATTTGGCCGACAAACCAAAATTACCAATTGAATTTGAAGTTAACTAGAGACAGAGACAAAAATGGCGTTGATGGTTTTTTGGAAATGGAAGGTGAGGCGTCATGTAGCTCAGTGTCAGGTTCCAATGTGGGAGCGAGGGACTTGGTTGTGAGTAATGAATCTGTCAAGGGGATTGAGGTAGGGGATGAATTGGTCCATGTTAAAGGAGGGTTTGATATTAAGGGGAAGGGGATTGTAAATCAGAAGCCAAGTAGTCGTCTTAGACGGCGGCGAAAAATTTGTGCAGATTATGCAAAAGTTTCTCCTGTTTCGTGTTTGGACCTTTCTTGCGGAGATGCCGAGTCACATTCAAGTGTTAATTGTGGTGAGAACAGGGCGACTGAATGCACCTCGCTGCCTGTCGATACTGGAGCTGATGCTGATCACTTTAATGGTGAGTGTTTATTGTGATCTTGATTTACTCCGTTGATTTCTTCTTCTTTTTTCTCTCCTGTTTTTTACACATTTGCTGTTAGCATGTTTTCTGTTCTTACTATAAAAAACAGTCTGTAAGAAAAAGAGAAGCTAACAAG
This sequence comes from Arctostaphylos glauca, assembly GCA_019985065.2. NCBI lineage: Eukaryota > Viridiplantae > Streptophyta > Magnoliopsida > Ericales > Ericaceae > Arctostaphylos > Arctostaphylos glauca. The sequence goes on along the minus strand of JAHSPW020000010.1, from coordinate 25,149,125 downwards.
TGGGCATTAATGTCTCATAATATATCTGAATATGTGTCCTCAAAATCAAAACAAGTTGACCGACAGTAGTTTAGCTAAATAGAGAAATTCAAAAAGTGTTGGGTGTTATGTGTGCACTCTAACTTCCATATAGGGGTCCTCAAATGTACTATACATTGAACCCCACAATTTCAACTGTTGGTTCTCTGCATTTAATACTGAAAATGAAAAATATCTTTTCTGGTGAAATTATGTCTTCAATTAGTTTCTAAAAATATGGGTCAAGCATGGGAAAGACATGGAAAGGGATTTAATCCAAAAAAGGGATTTGAAACTCCGTAGTTCTGGAATGCTTCATTTTGTTTTAGCAAAAACTGGATTCTTAACTTCTGATTGGGGTTTCAAGAAGAAATTTGGAGGTCTTTGCTTACTAAGGCACAAAACAGTCCTTAGAAAGAAGGGGGAGGCTATCTTCTTTCCAAGATACCTGATTATGGAACAGTAGATGGGTTGGAAGCTGAAGCTTGTGAACTGTAGCCTACAAAAGGCTGTGGCTCTATCTAAACCTCAAAAAAGTCCTAAGTTACTAATAAAGCTTCAACATTGATGATCAGGCGAGGAAGATGAACCAGAACTTGGAACTTAACATTTAAAAATTGAAACCTTGAAGCCAAGATTAGGTAGGAGATTGGAGCCCCGTAGTTGACTGGGATTACGCATCTTCGTGTGTGCTTGTAAGATGACTAATACTTTTATATAGTCCTGTACATTCTCCTGTTTTGTGGGTTAAACTCGTCCTTGGTTCTAATCAAAAGAAGTGCTTAAACTAATCGTGCGCGCTGGAGGGGGCGGGGAGAGTCCTCACCTGGTATATATATATATATTGTGAGTTTTGTGGTATTTCAAACAACATTTGGTGTCTTTGGTATTTCACGTCATGGATGACACAGTTTTGGCCTATTTTCCAAATTAGCATGGATCCAATGCAAAATGATACTGACCAAAACTTTGGCAAAGAAAAAACTGTTTACGGAAATGCACTACCATCCGTACTTATATGGCAAGGGTTAACTTATAAATTTTAGGTGTGTTTGTTTCAGGTCGCCTTTTTACAGAACCCTTCACGTTGTTGCTTTGAATGTCTGAATTTCGAGTGGTATATTTTGTTCCCTTCATTTGGGTTAGCGTTACATTTCAAAACAGTTGATTCGAACATGAATTGACATGAATACTCGATTGGCATATCAGATTTTACTTAGAATCTTGAGGGACTAAATGTAGATCCATCCCTAGGTTATTGCTAGTTAGATCCTGACAATTCTATTGTGTATTTTCTGTGACTTTAGATGATGATGAAGCTCCAAGTTCTACAATCTTCGGGGAGAAAGCATCACTGGGCATTAAGTTTAATGAACAACCTTATGAATATCAGCCCTATGAGAAAATTGAATCATCTTTTGAAGCGATAAGGTGTAACGTGCAAAAACAGCTAGGTTATGAAGGTAATGAGAAAAACGCGATAAGATTATTAGAACAAGCGCTTGAAGAAGAGCATGCAGCTCGTGCTGCTCTTTACCTTGAGCTTGAGAAGGAGAGAAATGCTGCTGCTTCTGCTACGGATGAGGCCATGGCTATGATACTGCGTCTACAAGAGGAGAAGGCATCAGTGGAAATGGAGGCTCGACAGTACCAGAGAATAATAGAAGAAAAATCCGCTTATGACGCGGAAGAAATGAACATCCTCAAAGAAATCATTGTGAGGAGAGAGATGGAGAAGCATTTCTTGGAAAAGGAAGTTGAAGCTTATAGGCAGATGTATAGTGGAAATGAGCAGTTACAAGATGATATTCCGGATATAGTGAACACACAGAGAGATGAGCTAGCATCTTCATTTGATATGGGTGAGGATCCATTTCTGATGCTTCAACAACTTAGTGAATCCATTGACAAGAAGGAAATTGTTAAAAATGAAACTTTTGTTAATGTGGTCTCATCTTTTGATAAGGATGACACTTTATGGGATGAAGACGTTGATATTTCAAAGCGAGGAGACTTGAGCAAAACGTTTTCGCATATATCTGGTAATTTGCGTGAACAGAATTTCTCTGAGAATACAATTGACCTAGAAAGTGGAGCGCAGGAGCAAAATGATAATGCCAATCAACGTGGAGAAATGGAAACAAATACTGTCGAAACTCGTAATTTAAATGTGGAACATATTCCATGTGATGAGGAAAATTTGAACCAGCACGGAAATGATGCATTTGAGGGTAGCAAAAAATCCAGGGACATGATACTTGATATGGAGGCTCATGTAGATGATGTTCATGTTATAAATGGAGACAAAAATAATGAACTGCTCTGGAGGAATGATGCTTCAAATGTTCACCATAAAAGCAATCTACTATTAGGTACTTCAAATGTTCACCATAAAAGCAATCTACTATTAGGTAATTAATACCCTTTCAATTCACATTAATATATCAACTTTTTTGCGTTTCAAAAAAAAAAAAGGTACTTCTGAGGTTGGGAGAGTAGATGGTATAGCTGATTTTCCAAGCTCCAATGGGTTGGACACAGATCCAAATGTCAACAGAAACAGTACAAAGATGACTGCGGGGCTGCCACCTTTGGGTGGCCCATTGCACAAATCTATGATTTCTGATAGGCGGAGAAATTCTATGTCAGCTGTTGAGAATGAAAGGTTGAAAATTGACACCGAAGTGGAGTGTCTTAGAGAAAAATTGAGGATTGTGCAAGAAGGAAGAGAGAAACTCAAATTCTCTAAGGACCATCTGGAAAGGGAAAGTCTTCAACTGCAACTTCTTGAAGATATAGCGTACCAACTTCAAGAGCTTCGACAGCTAACAGAACCAAGAAAGGCTGTACGCCAGACTTCTTTGCCGCTACCGCACTCTAAGGTATGACCAAATTAGCTGCTGTAATGAAGTTTTCTCGAATCTCAATATTTTCTGTCTAGAAATTTATTGGTTGATCTTTCCCCATGACCATTCATATACTGCCAGGGCTGAACGCAGGATTTTGACCTAATTATATTCTGGGGCAGCTTTTAGTTTTTGTTGTTATTTGTTATTTAAATTCTTGGAAGTGGCAAAGCTATATAATTTGTAAATGTATCATCTTCTTTTGAAAGTTTGGGGCAGCTGTTGCCCATGTTCTTCCTCATTCCCTCCCTCCCTTCCCCTTCCCCTTCCACCACCACCACCCCCCACCCCCCTGCCCGTGCCCCAGTCTGGCACTGTATATTATGTCTAGGTTTGTAATAAAAACCTAGGCATATCACACCTTGGTGGTTGTACATTGTGGCTATTCCATAGGTAAGACCACATGATGAGGTCTCATTTAGACATTACCTTTGCGGACTAGCAAGTGTTTTGGTTGAGCTGAGCTGAGCTGAGCTTTGGCTTCTTTGTAATGATATAGGTACACTTCAACCTACGTTGCAACTTGGTGTTTCGTGTTTGATATGCAAAAGCGCACCTGGTTGCCTGATTAGCTGTTTTGGTCACCAAGGGGATCCCACCCATGTACGAAAAGAAATTTGAGAGTTTCAAAGATATGGTATAAGTATATTTGAAAATGATAAAGATGGTTACTAACAAATATGTCAAGGAAACTGTGTCAAATGAGGTTAGGATCGTGGATATAGTTGGTATACCCTTTGGTGTAGGTTAATGTAACAAGTTTCTTTTCCTTGCAGGAAAATGTACCATTTAGTTGACTATTGTTCTGACATATTCTTTACGGATAGATAATGCAATGGGTTAAAAAGTTCAAAATTACCTTCTTGTGCCTTAGTGATGTAGCTACTGCACAGTTCTGGTTTGAGCAGCGGACAATATGTGGAATCTAGAGCCATTGTTTCTATTTTGAGTATTGTCCTATTGATATCTTTGGAGGACTGACTCACTTGGTAGCGTCAAAGAACTGCAATTATTCTTCAGCACTCCTGCCTCTTTATGGTCTTGAACGTCGATGTTAGCAGTTAATTTGACATTTTAATGATTTTAGCTGCTACTTAAAATTAAAGCTTGCTTACTTCAGTAGTTCTAGTGCAATCTGTTATGGTTTTTTCCTTACAAAACTACCTTCAGTCATTTCTTAATGCTTCTTTTCTTAGCTCTCGCTGTTGTATGAGAGTTGATGGGATAGATAGATGACATTCTAAGAGAAGGTTCCATTTAATGTGTCAATCCATATGTAGCCTTCTGTCTTTCATCCTAGAGTCATTGTAATAGTTTGTTTATATGATAATGCTTACATCTGGTGTCTTGTAGTGATTTCTCATCACAAGTTGATATTTTCTATGACTTAGAACATCTTCTGTCTTTTCATATTCCAAGTGTTGTCTTCTGTTCTCAATTCTTTCTTGCACAAGCTCTTCATATACTTTACAACTAACACCAGTCACAGTGAAAGCCGTTGGGAGAGACTGATTCTGCTAGAGCTAGACTGAGAACAATGGCTGCTACGAAAACAGAAAGAGCTTTTACTTTATTTGTATTTAACTCTAGTGGATCAAGGTTCTCTTGTGGTTCAAGTGAGTGCTTTGATTTATGGGATATTGTGAAATAGCTCTGTTATAATCTGAAGCATTTTCACAAAAAATGGAGAGAGTCCTAAAGTTCGGTTTATTTGGGGTGTGCTGTTTACTTCAATGAGCACGATAGTGATTTGGAAATGCGGACTTCATGTTTCTATTTCATGCGGGATGAGTCGTGGCATATTATTTGCATGGAAATGGAGAGCAGATGCTCTACGATGTATCTATACATGTCCTTTCAAGGACTGGGATTGTTGAATGGGTACCGTTGCTGGAGATGCTTTATCTAATTGTGAGCTCAGAGATGAAGAGGATACCATGATGTGTAATTGAGTCTATGGTTGGAGATTTGAATTTCTTTTGTAGTGGTTTTAGGGCCCAGCATCATTTTGTTCTCCTCGAATGAGACAGGGGAATTCTGAAGCATCACTGGAAGTTGCTCTCTTTATGTGAACAGTTAACTGTTTGAGTCAGTTGGTGTCGTATATGAAGGGAAGAATTTGGGCAGGTGAATGACCTACTTTTAGTTGGATTACAGTCAGATGCGAGAAGAAGTTGGTGCAAGACTTACGTCATGTTGTTAGTGCACTCATTAGGATGCTTCTCTGATTATAATGCATTTATTCTTATTTCCAAGGGTAAATCGTGTTCGTGTGACCTTTGTTGCTTGGACATGCATGCGTGCTGTGTGTGGATGTGTAGTAGGTGTTCAACCCATCAAATCCCTAAGTGAAGGGTAAGTAGACACCACTAAAATGTATCTCAAAATTGGATAGGCTCTTACACGAATATGGCGAGGAGTATCTAGAAAACGGATGGATTTCTTCTACTTTTATTTTTCTATCTTCCTGCTGATTTTTTTTGTCTTGTATTTTGGGTGAATCTCCTTGCTTTGTGTGATGCTTTTTTTCTGTTATTTTCTCCTGGAATTTGGTTTGGGCAGGTGGAAAACTGGTTTGGTTAAGCTGGAAAAGGGGCTGGTTGGGCTTATGATGTATTAGGACTAGGCCTGTCAATGGATTGAAGATATCCGAATCCAATCCATTAATTTTTGGATTTCAGGAAATTCGGATCAAACAGATTACCAGATCAGGATGCAATCTGCATTCAACATGGTCTATTGACAGGCCTAATTAGGCCTCATTAGATTCTAGAAATACTTCTCCTAACTAAGATTTATTGCGGATTGTAGATTGAACCTTCCGTATTTCCTGCCTTCCTGCTCGCTTTCTGGTAGTTTTGGGGCATTCGTGATTGGATCCTGGGGCTTAATGGTAGCTAATATAGATGGTCCTTTTCTGAATGGTTTACATAATGGCCTCTTAGGTGGAAGACTTTGGGGTTTGGATAAGGAGTAAAAATGGAATGCTTAGAGAATTATTTTCTCCATCTTTCTTTCTTGGTTTTTCTGTCCTCAAGAGTAAAAGCTGAATGCCCTCTGTTTCAGAAGTTGGTGAGAGAAAAGATGTAGTTGACAAAAGAGGATCTGTTGTAATGGACCCGTATGAATTTTCCGATGTTCTAAGAAATGTAATAATGAGTGTAAAAAAGAGTGAAGATTCGAAAGATGTAATAGTTGATGATAAGGGAAATGTAGTAAGCAAATGAGAGATTCGGAGAAATACAACTCTAACAAAATTTTTCATTAATGAATTCAAAAATTACATTTTGCTCAGCCCATTCCTTGAAAGTTGGGGTCTTCGTTAATTGCATTAAAGTAACTCATATCTCTATTACAAAGCACAATCGACAAAATTCCTCCCTTGACTCTTGTTTTTTTGCTATATTTTTCATTGCAAATGTAGTTTAATTGTCCACCCAGTAATTCTTTCTTGCATGGCAGGAACTTGAATGATATGTCGTCAATGACGTTATATAACGCGTGGTTGTCATAGTCGCTAAGTCCTCTCTGCTGCAATAGTAATTATGTCTTCCTATGCTTCTTGCCCACTGTGTTTTCCCTATCTTGCTTGGGCCTTCTATAATTATACTGGTGGCCCTTGATGGTCGCTGTTCTAGTTTCTGTAAAGCAGATCAATTTCAGTTGGTTGCCCTCTATGAATTAGATGTATATTCTATTTTGTATGTGCTCTATTGTTTCCTGGTGTAGCCAGTGAAATGTGTCTATATTATCGTTGTTGTTAAAGTGTAATTGAATTAAATTTTTACTTGCGCATAAAATATTTTTTTCAGCCCACTCCTTGATTGGTTGAGGGATGTTTGGATATGCCGTGCATCGTGGGATGTAAGTCTCAGTAGGTTTTGGCCAAGTGTAGTCTGCTGCGAATAATATATTACGTAGTTGGGTTCTCCAGTAAAAATGTTGTTCATGTTTCACTCGTGCCAGAAATTTCTCTTTGCTGGAGTATTCAGTTATGATAGAACCCCAACAGCTATCTCTTGATTTCTTGGGGCTCTTGATTGAAGCTTTGAACATTACTCTTTCCTCGAACTGTCCTCCTTTGTCGATGTTATCAACGACGTGGGCGTCTGATCGAGGAACCTGCATTTTTGGATGATAATTTGTTTCTCTATTTGATGGGTTCTTAAGATCCCATTTTCATGGATCTTTTATGTTGAACCGTTTGGAACACTGGATGAGGACATGTAGGTGAGGTTTTTCATCTTTGTGTTGTTCAGTTGCGACCCTGTAGTAAGTAGGTTCGTAAGTGATGAAAATATTTCATAGTATGTCTAATACAAATTGGGCAATGAGAGGGCAGTGAGAGTATGTTAGGAATAAGGATTTTCTTTGAATTCTGAAGTTGTTTGGTGTTCTGGCCATTTTTCGTGGACCAATAGTGTTTTTTCACTGAATGGGCTCAAGTTAGGGTGGTCGAATTCTCTACACTATACAGGTTTTGCTCAGTCACTTAGTCCCCATTATATAGTTCGAATGAACTACGAAAATCACGACGCGTGTCCAGGAGCAAAACCTTTTAATATTACGGTTTTGCCCCTCAGCATAATAATAATGTTTGTTACCCCTCCAGTATGTGGCCCCACCTAATGATAATATTCGCTGGCACGCCCTTAGAACACGGCAGTGAGTCGAATACGGTAAAGTGGAAAAAGCAAAAAAGCGAAAAATTTAAAATCGATTTCAAAATTTGGAAAAGGAATCTTGGAGGCCACGCGTTAGGAATGTATTGTATATATGGGTACATTAGAATAGCTTTGTGGTGAGGGGAATATGCTTTTGCAGCGTGATAGCTATTGTGGAGTTTTTGTGTTCTGGTATCTCGTGTGAGCCCTCCTTTTTTGCCTTTCATTGTTTTTGATACTATTAGCATACAATGTTGTATTGTCTCGAAAATTATCCTCAGAGTTATGATCAGTTTACTCAAATGTGTGTGGACCATTATTTGACGTGGCAAATAGGACTGTAGCAAGAGAGTAGGCGGACAACGTTGGTGAAGTTTGTTCCAGCCTGCGAGGAAGAGAGGGAGTTAATCTCAAAGTTGAGATGTCTCAATCGAAGGGTCAGATTCGCACCCATACTCGTCACCGGTATGTCCAACATATTCTAAGATATGTTTAGAGGAACAAGAAGGGTGCACGTAGCCTACAATTATTTGATGAAAAATTGAGGGATGTTAATTTTAGTAACAAATGTTTGTCTCGGTTGCTTAATGGTATTAATTTGGGAAACAAAAGGTTAGATCGCCAATCTGACAAAATAGTTGTGAAAGGTATAAAGTGGATAAGTAATGTGCAGGTGGGGGTGGATACGAGGAAGGATGAGGTGTCCACCATGTGCTATTATTCATAATAAGTGATAATAGCCCGTCCTTGTCTGTCCCCACACCGGGCAAATATTTACTTGTGTCAGTGAAGAAAACCCAAAAACCTGGGTTATTGATGCTAATGAGGTTGATCGCTACAGTGTTTTGAAAATGATGAAATTCAAGCTTGTGGGTGAACCGAACAAAGACTGACCTCGGAATGGAATTGTCGTTGATCGTTTTTGTCCGGTTGATGTTTGGATGAATTATAGAGACTCGCTGATTGGGAACGTGAAAAATATTCAGAAGGGAGCCATATATTTGGTGGCTGCATCTGTTAGTGGGAAAGAGTGCAAGTATACGTGAAGAAGTCAAATGTATTTTAAAACTGTGTAGTTATTCAGTTTAATTAAATGTTGATTGAAGAATTTCTAGTAATTTCCAGGTTAATGGAGGTTGATAATATTAAAACTGGTGTTGTTGAAGGAATTTCAGCAAGTGATTTTAGTTGTATTGAACTTGCCTTGCCTAATTTGTTTTCTCAATTAAGGTTGAGGTACTTCCAAAAAAGTATTAAAGTGGATAAAATATTAATAAAATATTCTCAACTGTGTGTACCCAATGCATGCGGTATTGTTAGGGTTAATATCTAGGCGTACTATATACTTCCCGTGGATTGTTAGTGTGAGTTAGTGTATTATGGAAATAGATATTGTTCCATTAATGAAAGACGAGTGTTCCGGATAGTTAAGTATTGTATTGAAGATTTTAACATAAAAAGGGGCGTGACCTACTGTAAAATGAAAGGGTATTTAAAGTATTCTACTAGTGAAATGGATATTGTTCCATTAATGATGCCCCTACACGTACTGGAGGGGCAGCGAATATTATCATTATGCTGGTGGGGGCAAAACCGTAATATTAAAAGGTTTTGCTCTTGGACACGCGTCGTGATTTTCGTGGTTCATTCGACTATATAATGAGGACTGAGTGACTGAACAAAATCTGTATAGTGTAGAGATTTTGACCACCCTAACTTGAGCCTCTTCAGTGAAAAAATACTACTGGTCTACGAAAAATGGCCAAAACGTCAAACAACTTCAGAATTCAAGGAAAAGCCTTATTCTTAACATATCCTCATTGTCCTCTCATTGCCCAAGCCGTATTAGACATACTACTGAATATTTTCATCACTTGCAAACCTACTTACTACAGGGTCGCAACTCAATAACATAAGGATAGGGAACGTCACCTACATATCCTCATCCAATGTTCCAAACGGTTCAACATAAAAGATCCACGAAAATGAGATCTTAAGGACCCATCAAATGGAGAAACAAATTATCATTCAAACGTGCAGGTTCCTTGATCTGACACCCACGTCGCTGATTAATATCGCCAAAGGAGGACAGTTTGAGGAAAGAGGAATGTTCAAAGCTTCAAAAAAGATCTCCAAGAGATCAAGAGACAGCCGTTGGGGTTCTACCATAATTAAATGCTCCAACAGAGAAAAATTTCTGGCACGAGTGAAACATGAACAACCTTTTTACTGGGGAACCCAACTACGCAATATATTGTTCGCAGCGGACTACACCTAGCCAAAACCTATTGAGACTTACAACCCACGATGGACGGCATATACAAACGTTTCCTAGCCAATCAAGGAGCGGGCTGAAAAAAATATTTTATGCATAAGTAAAAATTTAATTTAATTACACACTTCAACAACAAAGATGACATAGACACACTTCACTGGCTATACCAGAAAACAAAAAGCACATACAAAATAGAATTCTACATCTAATTCACAGAGGGAAACCAACTGAAATTGATCTGGCGGTATTGTTAGGGTTAATACTTATGATTGGAGGCTGGATGAGAATGACAGTTTACAAGCGTACTACATATTTCCAGTGGACTGTCAGTGTGAGTTAGTATCTTATGGAAATGGATATTGTTCCACTAATGAAAAACAAGTGCCTTGGGTAGTTAAGTATCGTATTGAAGATTCTATCATAAAAATGGGCGTGACCTACTGTAAAATGAAGGGATATTTAAAGTATTCTACTAGTGATATGCCAGAGGATACAATGATGAGACCTCCATCAATTTGAGTTGCAACGTGGACTTTAGCGACTATGACAACCACGCGTTATATAACGTCATTGACGACATATCATTCAAGTTCCTGCCATGCAAGAAAGAATTACTGGGTGGACAATTAAACTACATTTGCAATGAAAAATATAGCAAAAAAACAAGAGTCAAGGGAGGAATTTCGTCGATTGTGCTTTGTAATAGAGATATGAGTTACTTTAATGCAATTAAAGAAGACCCAACTTTCAAGGAATGGGCTGAGCAAAATGTAATTTTTGAATTCATTAATGAAAATTTTTATTAGAGTTACATTTCTGCGAATTGCTTACTATATTTCTCTTATCATCAATTATTACATCTTTCGAATTTTCACTCTTTTTTACACTCAGTATTACATTTCTTAGAACATCAGAAAATTCACTCGGGCTCATTACAAAAGATCATCTTTTATCAACTATATCTTTTCTCTCACCAACTTCTGAAACAGAAGGCCCAGGATCAAGTTTCATAATGCATATACCACCTTTGCGTACTTCAATTTTAGAAACACTAACACGACCCCTACGATCATTAACAGTAGACCCATATTCTCCAAAACCTCCCAGCAATAAATCTCTCCTGTGCTCAGGCAATCCAACTGAAAAACTACAAGAAAGGATGAGGACTGGTCTGTTAGGCGCATAGTGCCATACGTCCACATTCTCTCGTGCAGAGGACTTTTGCTTCTCTCTCTCTCTCTCTCACACACGCACGCGCGTGTTCATGATGTCCAATCAAGCTATGTACATGCCATATGATCGGAGCAAAGATCCATCGACCCATAAAGATAAAACTAAAATAATCGCGAAGTTGAATCTTGAAATCTGGGGTCAATCTTCCACCAAGATGATGGGATTGAATGCTAACAATGTCATTTCATTTTATTTTTTTAGGTTCTCTTTGAGTAATATTATTGAATCTTCTTACTCTAAATATTGGAGTTACAGTTAGCGCCTGGATACGAAATTCCTTCATCGATTTACGATTTGATTATTAAATGTGAATTTTTTTTTATTAAGACAGTTTAAAACTGAACGAAGTTTGAAGGCCGTTTTTTCTGTGATGATGTGGATTTTCTTAGATTTTTTTGTTGAAAAAAGAAGGGCTAAACACTTGTTCTACACGTGCTTACTATATAGTACAGATAGATACCCCCATGGGATAAATCAGGCCTATGTCGGTGTCAATCGCGTGCTTTGTATAAAGGCTTGTGAAGCGGGCTACGTCAAGAGTAGAAGGCTAAACCTTTGTTGTGTTTCCTGTGGTTCTACTGTGCCTAAAATGAAAAGCTTGCTGAGGAAACCAATTTAATTTCTTGCAATCCAAGCTTCAAAAGGCTACTCATACTATATTTTAGTTTCTAAAGCTTATTTTGGCACTCTTTACCTTCCCTTGTGATAACTGCCTGCTTGACTACCTGAACTTTTCTGGTTTTAGGTTACGTCGAAGAAAAAGCGCTGTCGAAGTGTGTCTATAGGAGTTCACAAAAGCTTGTGAGGTATGAGTTTTGATGCTTATAATTTAAATGTCATTTGGTTCCCAGAATAATGAGGCAAAAAAGGGAAGAGAAAAGGAAGGAAGAGGGACAGAAGAAGGAAATTACAATTTTATGGACATAGAAACTGGCCATAGAAAGTGTAAGGATGGACAAAAATCTTTTTTAAATGGGGATCGTAATGACTTCCTATCCACACATGCACTTTTCGTGGTCAATAGAAATGCTCAGTAGGAAAGGTAAAAAATGAACGTGTTTATGAGAACTGGGTTTCTTCTTCTTCCTCCTCTTGTCTTCTTGTTTTGGTGGTTAGCAAGGTTTCCTCGTTTTCGTCACTGTTGTGCAAGGATTTGGGGTTGCATCATGGGTCAAAACGACATAGTTTCGAAAACAAATGGGACAAAATTACTTCGTTTTGCCCGCACTATAGCCCCCGAATCCCGTGTGCAATGCTCGCTGGGTTTCTTTAATTAACATAAGATGGTTGCTCTGATTCCCCATCTTCATTTTATTGTATCATCCTCTGCTGTTTTCCTCAATACCCAAACAAGGAAAAGTGATTCCCTCTGATTCTTGTAGTTTCTGAATGGGAAATAGTTATCTTATATTCAATTAATAGTGGGCTAATTGCCTTTGGATTTGTCAGTCGTTCGGGAATGGTTATCCGACCTCAATGTATCCGTCGGATATTCTGCTGAATCCAAGTCTGCTGCATTAGTTGAACATAAATGTCAGATTCTCTTTAACTGAAGCCTCGTGATCGAATTACTCAGAGGTGGGCAAATTTTCTGGATCGTTCCGTGGAGATGGTAGTCTCTGTATATATTGGATAGGAATCAGGTATGCAGTAACAAGTTTCTCTTGTTGTAATTCCTCCTTCCTGTTTAGGTTTTCCAGTCTGCAGATAGTTCTCTCTCTCTCTCTCTCTCTCTCTCTCTCTCTGCCTTTTTGGGTTCAATTTGTTGTACAAAGTTAGTGAACGAAGGGTGTGTGTTAAGATCAGGCATTGGTTTTTTTGGCAAGGGGAAAAAGGATGTTATTACTATTGTGAATGAGGATTATCTTGTATTTACTGAATATATTCTCGAGAATCTATTGTCTGCTGTGATATCCAATGCTAATATCATAGAGGTCAGACCTAAGTGCGAGCAGGAGCATGAGCATGAGCATGAGCAGGAGAGCAAGCGCGAGCATCAAAGCGCCTTTCGAAAACATCTCAAATTATTAATTTCAGCAAGAGTGCAGAGGGAAGATTGAAGAGGAGAGCGGTAGTACCAAAGGATTATGTGATTAGAACAAAAGCAATGGGAAAGTCTTTTGGTCATGTCAGCCCCTTTGTCTACAAGGGTGAGAAAAAAAAAAGAGTATGGTCTCTCACAATCTCATTTGGATAGATAAAATAGGAGAGACAGTCATTTCTCTTATTTTCTTACATATTTTGTTTGGCTAGCCTATGTAAGAGAAAATAAGAGAAAGTATCTTACTTATTTTACGAAAATACTTTTTGCAGTTAATGGTAAAAAAAAAAAAGGACAAAGTTGGGAACATAAAAATTTAAACTCTTTTTGTTTTCCTTTTTCATGAAATCTCACAAAAATTGGTGAGAACCAAAATGGAATTTTGTGGAGTTTTCTATTCTCACTATCTCTTATCATTTCTCATCGTTTCTCACTTTCTTACCAATCTAAACGTAAGAGAGATTATTTATTATCTCAATTTTCTTTCTTTTCTCTCCAAAACTATTGATCCAAAGGGGCCATAAAAGTTTCCAAGAAATTTTTTCACAAGTCAAAATGAATAGAATAGATTTAATTGAGTGTGTCGATTTCTAAATTTAAATGAATTTAAATATTTGATTTTGAATTCAGGAAAATATTTCCAGGACAGTACCACTGCTCAATTGCAATTGGTTAATTTCTGGCTTTGGGAAGACCACCTCACATTGTCGGTATTCTGTTGCAGTTTTGGAGACTGTTTACTTTTTCCCTTTTTCTAGGAGATCAATACAAATGCAGTTTATATTAGTTAAAAAAAAATTACAATTGGAAGCTAAACCCCCCAAAAAAAAAAAACTGAAACAGCCCTGAAAAAAGGAAAATTTGCCTGAAAAGACAGGAGAGCAACTCCCCCCCTTTTTTCTCTCTATGAAAGATTGCTTCTTTTTTTTCTCCTTTCATGTTCATTACGACGGTAGAGTGAAAATTCTAGGGTCGATGAAGACCTTCACTTGCACAAAACCAAAGGTCACGAAAGAAATAAAGAAAGTTCATTACAACGGTAGAGTGAAAGTTGTCTTCGAACAGGCAAAGCAAGGGTCAATGAAGCATAACTTCACTTACACAAGACCAAAGGTCCGGGTAACTAAACAAATTATGAAAAAAAAAAAAAGGTTCAAAAAAAGATCATGTATTTCTTTCAAAACACAACATGGAGCCTCTCTCTTGTTATATTTTGAGTTAGATCAATTTTCTTTTCTCTTGCATGGACAAAGTACATCTTTCCGTTCGAGGCGAAAAATCAAGGTTAGATGGTCAAGGCCACCATTGGAGGCTGAAGAAGCGAGGCCAGCCCGTCAAGGCCACATTTCGATCTTAACGAGCTTCCATTTCTTTCATAACATCACATGGTAGTCACTCCCTCAACTCAACAACCTTGCCATGAATTCTGGCTTTTTTTCATGGTGAAAACCAAAGACGGTTTTACCAGCAAATTTCACAAGGTGATCCTCCCTGATTAATAGCAAATTTCACTCGTCCCATGCCTGCTCGTCAAAGAATAAACCAGTAATGCTTGCGGATAATTTATTTTTTTTCCACTCTACAGTGCCATACAAAATCAAATTTTCAGTGCAATTACATCACATGGATACAGACACGCGGCCTTTTGCAAGTTGCATTCATTCATATTCGTGGACAAATGAAATAAGTTGCCAAAAATGAGGAAACATGATTCTTAAGCCAGGCCAAGGATCCTTCATTTTTATTTTTATATATCCATGAACCAAAGTCATATTTAGCCACTAGACCATATGAGACTCTCAAAACATGATAATCTCGAGAGACGATTACAGAGGACCTTGAGCCATGATATGGTGTATTTAAGGACATTTCCATGATATGGTGTATTTAAGGACATGCCACAGGAATCGAGCTGCCGAATATGGACCCACAATGAAACTGGACATACTATGATGCTAAAATGGCCTAGGGCAATTGACCTTCATTCCAAATTTGGAACTATACCATTGACAAAGAACAAACTGTTTGATCTAGTAAGTTAGCATTAGGGAAAAGATGGCAAGAGGTCTTAACTATGATCATGGATGAAGTAAAAAGAACAAACTAATTGATGCACATGGCTTCTCTCACCAACTGGATGTCCAATCACTAGAAAGAAGCTGGAGCTCTATTGAAATAGCAAAACTTTTATGAATGCCCATACAGATCACTTGAACGGGCACAGCGAATCAGATAGTTTAACTATGAGGGTGATTTTCCACACAGAAATGAAGGAGAAGGGTTGGGGAGGGGGTGGTGTGGAGTTCATAGTTCGATTTCTACCCCTTCTTTTTTCTTTTTGGTTCTGCCTATATACAAAGGTGCTGATTATAATAAGAATTAATGTTATATGCAAATCAAATAGATGCACATCTGAAACAAATGAAGAGCATCTTAACTGCCGAATCACTACACAAGACTACCCACCCAGAGCACGAGGCTCCCACTGCAAGGTTTAAAGAAAGGTTGGATGTAAACAGTCTTAAACCCGCAACCAGAGAGGCTGTTAACTGCAGAATCACTAACTAGGCAAAATGCCATAAGAACCACACGATTCACTGGTCAGAATTCCATAATAGTGGTTTCAAGCAGCAAAGTCCAAAATAACATGAAACACATTATTCTCAAACCCCTTAACAACCCATAAATAAAAAACAGGGCTAAAAAATTCGATGCAACAGAACCATCGGCATAATAGTAGGACATAGGAGATCTTAGCATGCTGGCTTTCTATCTAGACTTGACAATAAAATGTTGTAACTAGTTGCTCATAGATAAAGACTTACTACCAAACTCGGTAAGAAAACAAAAATAGACTTCAGAGTCTCTTAGTAGTTACAACAATTTGTGCATTGTAAACAAATTAAGTATACTTCAAGGTCTCCTATAGGGTTCTTATGTGAGTTACCCATTAACGACTAGATTCAAGAGATCAAGACAGTAAAAAAAATTCCAAAGCAAGCAAGGTAGGGGAGGAAACGGGGATTAGAAAAACATTCCTTACTACTGAAGTGGCCCTTTTGAGTAAATTGTTTGCACTTGCAGTAGCCTTGAAGTACTTTCTCATGTAGCCTACTAGTCGACGCCATACAAATTGGAACAAATTTTGTCTAGTTTGCTTAGTGTTCTTCCATAATTGAGCTCATAAGAACTTCACTCTCGAGCGACATAGCCTACTAGGGTGGGAATAACTGATGTTACTAACCCCAAGGGGTTGGCCTGGTGATGGTCAAGACTTGGGACTTAGAGGTTTTCTCTCTCCTAAGATCTCATGTTCAAAACCTCCAAAGTGCTATCAACTCTCATGAGGTTAGTTCATACAAAGCTTTGTTCTGACTTTAATTGGAATCCCTGCAAGTGGGGGTGAATTGGTCCATAGAGATTAGTCGAGGTTCGCATAAGCTGTCCCGGACACTTGGAGTAATCAAACAAAAAAATGACTGATGTTACTCTGCATTGTTTAGATGAAGTTAACAAGGAGGATAAATGCTATGAAATCTGGGCAAGATGTCTTTTCCCTTCAACTCTCTTTCTATTACGATTCCTTCATAATTTTGATAGCAGAGCATAGAGACATTATTAAGTTACAATCGCTGATAAGCAGTAGCATATACGTAGATGGATTCATATATCGTTTGGGATACCACTCCGGACAGAAATAAGACTACCACAAAATCACTCTAAGCAATTCCAAGGCTCTCACATCAATGAGGACCCCACGATTGTTGTGGATACGTATTGGCTTTTCAATATACATCGAGACATGTGCTGCTATCCAAATAACAGTACTATGCATTTTGAGAGCTCCCATTGAGTGATTCAACGTCTAGCGACACTAGTACCCACAGAGTAACTCATTACCTGAATCAGCCTCATCAGCACAAAGGCTTTTCATTTTGAAACAGAGACGTTTTCTTTGCCTAAACTTCCTACCTTCTTAAAGATGTTGAACTGATTAAGCCAACCAAAATTTACCATGCACGTAACGGTACAAATCCAATACAATCCAACCCGATTAAATCCCTTTTTGGAAACAAGAAAAATGCCGTAATTGCATGTCCTCTACTCAGAATAACTTTCTGTCTTTCTCCTTTTGGAAGCAAGAGTCAAAATAATTGAATGCACTTGTCCCTACAATGACATTCTGCATCTTTCTCCTTTTAGGATCAAGAATCGCCATACTTGCATTTTATTGTCTAAGCAATAAATGCATCATAATACCCAACTGCCCAAAGTTTAAGACATACACTATGAAGCTCTAATCAACAATTGATTAAGATCCAATAAACATATGTGAATCTTCCAAAACATATAGAAGACATACCATCATTACGGTTGCAATCGAAAATATTAGCCAAGCTACACTTTAGATAAAGTGTACAACATAAAGAAAGATCTTTTTTTTTGGAGTTGGCAACATAATTTCCAAACAAGAAATCCGGTAGGAAAAAACAATAACATTATTCCAAATATGGATAAGAGGTATGAACAATGGAATAATCCAAGCATTAAATCTTCAAACCAAAAATAGATGCAAAGAACACACTCTCACAAGACAGAAGGTCACAAACACCAACCCAAATACCATATCCATTAAATTAAACATGGAATTTAAGGCAACCACATAACCATAAATTTTCCACTGTTATTTCTTGGTGCTTTTACCTCCAGCATCGCTACTCCCTGCCGTCTTTTCCGCCTTCTTTGCGGCCTTCTCCTGAAGCGCCTTCCCATCTCTACATAACACGTAACAGCGAGAACAATCGAAATCAGATCAATCACAAATTAATGCCCCAAAAAATTGAGTTTTTCAAGGAGGAAAGTTCGAACCTTTCACGGCGCTGTTCAGGGGTTAATCCATCATCCTTGCCCTTGCCCTTACCGCCGGTCCGAGACTGAGCTCTCTCGCGATCTTTCTCCCTCTGGTTACCGCGTTAGAATCGAATCAAGGAAAACCGAGATCCAATTGAGCCACATATCTATATGCACAAATATACGTACAATATACTACATCTACATACATATAGTCGTACCAAAATCAAAATTGAGAATTGAAGATCGATATCATGAATCAGACGTTCACGGAAAAGCGAAATTGTTACTAGAAAACATCAAAATTGTCGATCCACACCGAATAAAACACAACGATTTGACCCAAAAATAGAAGATCTTGGAGAAGTAATGATGATCCGAAGGATATGAGTCATCGTGAAGCGGCGGATCCGGTGTTGGGTGTGGAAATTCTGGGTACACACAGGGAGATTTGCGTGATTAAAATTCGGCGACTATGAATTTGAGAGAGAGAGATAGAGATATATATATATATATATAGAGAGAGAGAGAGAGAGAGAGAGCGCATTGGAGGAACCTGATTGGTGAATCAGGATGTGGGACCCATCACATTCGATCAAATTGATTGGTGGATATTGGCAACCAGCTGCACCTGGGAGCATGCTAGTACTACATCTAAAAGTCAACGTTATCTTATTTTTGCAAGGTTGTGTATCACTTCTTACCCTTTAACTTTATCCAGATACCAATTTCATCCCTCACATTTTAGTTTTAACAAATAAAACCCTTTTAACTTCAATTTTATCCTTCACATCACTTGTGTCGTGGGTACCTTGCTGGCTTTGTCTCATTGCAGGTCCCAGTCTGAATGAACATGAAATCATAGAATAATAATCGAATTGTATGCCCTAATCATTACATTTTTATATATTCTTTCATTCTCCACGATAATTTAGATTTATTGGCAAACAATATGTGAGGCATTTTTTGCGTGTGCTATGAATTATATGATATTCGAAGAGACATGGCACGTTAAAGGTTAATTATATGCCTTCTTTGATTATCACTTTTTTTATGTTATCATTTTTAATTATTATCGGGTACAACTTACTCCTTTAAACTACAAAAAGTAAGCATAAGAGCTTCATCGTCAGTTTTTCATCTCATATTTAACAGTAAATGTCGTGTGTTGTGCCCGTGTGTTATTAAAAATACCGTTTGTGACTAAATACTCTTCTTTAGATTCCCTAATTTGTCTGTCAATAAGAATGTGACATATGGCACTGCACAATGGAGATGCACACACCTGATTAAAGAACATGAAGAGTCCAAGCGATGTCGTTTGCGCTTCTCGAATAGTTAATTAACTACTAAGGGGTTGACCTATACATAATGCAAGCAACAGTATTTTATGTGCACAGGCAATTATCCAATTATCATACTACCCACGTACAAAGAAGAAGAATGTGAGGAGACGTGAATCATGGATATAGAAAGATAAAGAGAATATGGCTGAGTGCAATGATCACGGTCTAATCCTATATCGAAGGAAAATTAACATCTGAATATTTATATGTTTCTATAAATAAAAGTCATAGTAGAGAGAAAAAAGAGAACAATTTGCACAAAAGACTTACTTATTATTTTATACTTGTTCTTCCTATCTTGTACTTAATGTAGTCATAGCATTAGTCGTAGTTGTATCTATAGATATACTTAACTTTAACCAGAATCTGTAATACTAGAAGTAGTTCAATTAGAGATTAGTTTGAAGCAAATTGGATCCCTTGTGATCCTCAAATGTAAGTTTGTATTTAAATTTATTATTCGAATTTCGAAGTCAATTCGTTTCACATTCTTGGTGACTGTTTATCTTCTGTTTTTTATTTTGAGCCTTCATGTGTCAATATTTGAAAAAAAAAAATTTAATTGAGGTAAGAGAACATATAACACAAATGCTTGATAGTTGTTAGTTTCAACTGTCATATTTAAATTTTTTCTAAAAAGGATAATTATAAGTCTTTTTTGACTTGTTCGCGCACAAGTTTAGTCTTGAAAAGTGTTTGAGTCAATATATTTTTTGGCATGGCTCGTGAGACTTGAGTATGCTGAAAACTAAAAATCAAGGCACCACACTTTCCTCTGATAGAAGATGAATGAGTAGCTTGCATAAAGTGCTTGTATTTATAGGCCAAATGCGAAGAAGGTGGAGTGGAGGTTACAAAAATGAGGATAACAAGCAGTTGTAATTTCTCACGAACTTCCTTGTAACAACAGGATTAGTAGTTCGAAATAGATTGGATCTTTTGTGACCGTTGAATGTAAATTTGTCTTTAAATTTATTATTCGAAATAAGTTCGTTTCACATTTTTTGTGACTATTTGTCTTCTATTTTTAATTTTGAACTTCTAGGTGTCAACACTTGAGAAAATCCTCTTAATTGAGGAAAAAGAATGAATAATACAAACACTTGACAATTGTTTGTTAAGCTGTTATATTTAAGATTTTATAAGAAAGATAGTTATAAGTCTTTTCTAGCACGCTTTTGCACAAATTTAGCTCTAGAAAGTATTTAAGCCAATCACTTAGACACACACACATATAGATATATACACAAACAAACACACACACCCCCCTACACACCCACACCCTCCACCGCCACCACACCCTCATCTCCATCTCCGACTCATCCATCTTTGATACTCTAATGTACAACCCCTCCCTCCCTCTCAACTCCTCCATTTGCGGCGTCTTCATCGACGCCCTAATTGTCACCTCCTAGCCGTTGCCCACTCTCCTTCCCCTCTCCCAATCTTCAATGCCGTCACAATCCATGACCTCTGATCCCCTTTCTGCCCATGACTCTTCCTTGCTCAACTCAAAGACCCCACCTTTTCTGATCGGCCTATCACTAACAATGTTGCCATCGACTTCTTCAACAACGCCTACGTCACTAACTCCACTTAGAACTTTACTCCGAACGGTAACCCCTCCGTCTTCTTCAGATCTTCGGCTTTCACGCTCCACCCTAGTGGAAAACAAGAAATTGTATAGTTTCAACAGTTTAAATGGCATCGTTTACAACAACAAGGGCTACATCGTCATTGTCCAATCAAACACGGGGAAAATATTCAAAGTCAACAAAGAAGATGGAACTGCACGGAGAAAATGTTCAAAATATATTTAAAAATAATTAAAATCTAAAAAAACAAATTAAATTAAATTAAAATACAAATTAATATTAAATAACTTAATCCACGCACAATGTGATTTTAAGAATGTGGAAGTTGAGAGATTGTTTGGGTATTTTCCTTCATACCAAAAAAATTAAAGGCTAATATCCAATTTTACCTTACTTCTGTTAACGCCTTAGGATTTTTTTTTCACATTCTCAGGGGTGTAAGTTGTAGCCGGTAATATTTAAAGGTGGTAACATAAAAAAGACTAATAGTTGAAGGGGGTAAAATTCAGTTAATCCCATAATGTAATATAGAAGTTGAAAATATACTTCGGTGAAATACACATAAGCTATCTTACCTTAGCAAAACATAAGACTATTATTTTCATGATATAATTATGTTGAATTCCATCACATGAATTTCATGTTTTTGGCTCAAATTGACCTGGTGAAATTACCTTCTTCAAATTTCAACAAAACAGTTGCTTTTTCCCTATCTATAAATGTAATGCTTGTAAATCTTGAAGAGTGGCAAGATATAGGTACACTTATGAGTGATTTGTGCGATGGGGTGAAAATACATTGGTTTTGGTTATTGAGTGAGTGATTGTAAATCTTATAAATTACAAATTTCCTACTTATAGAGTAAGCAACTTATAAAACTACGTAAATTTTATCTTAAGTACATATTATTTGTATTATTATATATACTAGAGGTTAAAAACACACCATTTGTGTGCATGTATGTAGTTGAATATACGAGAGTGAAATGTGAGAGTGAGGTGCGTGAATGAAGTATTGTTGGGGTTGTGTATTTTTCAAAAGAGTTCTTCAAAATCACTTGTCCCACATTGGCTAGCTAGAACACATTTGTATTCTTTATAAGTGTGGAGGCTCCATGGACCATTGATGAGCTAGGCCCAAGAGAGGCCTCGCGCGCACACGGGTTGGGCCAAGGTCCAAGCCAATTTGTGAAAATCGATCCGGAAACCAGTTAACCGGGTGCGCGTTGCGAACCTCGCGCGCAGGGGGGGTGCAAATCCCCGAATTTGGAGCCTCGCGCACATACGAAGTTAGCCCACGTTTTTGCAAAAAATTAATCAAACCATAAACGTGTTTAAAACATGTGCTAAATCAGTTTTGGTAAATTGATTCAATCAAATTGCTGTGATTGATTTTTCTTTCCGAAAAAAAATTATTTTCTCCACGCCTATATAAGGTGCTGTTCTCCAGCCATTTAAAATAGATTAAAAATATCAAAAAAAAAAACATTCTCAGAAATTCATAGAGCAAGAAAGGTCGATTGTGTTTTGTATTTCCGGTCTTTTCCCGTGCAGAAAAAGATCGAGACAGAGGCTGTATTCTGGGCTGTTTTATCCTGGAGACGGCGTGGCTGCAACTGCTTGCACAGAGAGGGCGGAGCCGCGAAACGTCTTAAAGAGAGCGACCTAGTCCGCGACTCAACCCAAAACAACGGCCAACTTTCTGTGGTATTTCTGTTCACTTGTTACAGATTCTGAGGTAAACGGTTCCATTAATTTTTAAAGTATTTCCATCAAGTATGATAGTGGATAGTTGGCTTGAATAGTTTTACTACTTTGCCCATGTCAGTTATTTTATGTTTTTTTGTAGTTGGCCAAATTGTTAGACTACGTTGAACGCTAGGCTAGGCCCAAGACGGATTGGGCTGTGCCGACAATGTGGGTTGTCGCCACGTCGTCTTGCCGATTGGACTGAGATTCGAAGCAGTAGACCCAAGACTGGGGCTCGACGTGTGGGTCGTTGCCATGCCGACCCACCGCTCAGTCGTATTGTGAGAACGTTCTGAAATTGAAAAGTAATCCGATTTTGAAAATGTTTATGTTTAAAAAACTTTTATGTTGCAAGACAATAGCTAGATTTGACACGGCACAATTTGGGAAATGATCACATGATATTTACTTACCAAACCAAGACATATGATGGCTTATAAATATGAGATTGCAAGGCAAATTAAGTACACTGTCAATTACAAGTATAATAACTATTGTGTTTTTATTTAATATGTTCTAATTTAAGTATCTGAGTATCTATTGGACGGTAACAATTGGATGACACTAATTAGTTATTATTTGTGCAAGTTACAAAAACAACTTGGATCGGATCAAGAATGATGGATCTTCACAATCCCACAATTTTATAGGGCAAATTTTAAAAATTACTTTTGTGACGAAGTCTCAAAATTTTGTACATACTATTTGTTGAAAATTCAAAGGGTTTAAATGAACGGAACACTGGAGAGTCTAGAGGCAATTGAAAATTATCGGTTGTTTCACACCCCAAGAGTCATCATAATGCTCCTTGATGTCTCATTCATGTACCATCCAAGGGTCTCATTTATTTATGTACCATGCATCCAAGGAACTCGTTCATGTACTACCATCCAAATGCCATTCCGTCATGACTTCATTCATTGCTAGTCCTTTCGTTGTTAGCAACCGAAAGGCCTTTATATACCAAGCTCGTTTTGGTATTGCTCTAAGTACATCCAACAAAATTCAATCTATCTCGAGTTTATTCTTCAAGTGAGAGAGAGTCAGACACAAGAAAGTTCAATATGCGAACGAGGTTATGTGTTACCTAGTTTGTGAAGCCGTTTTACCCTTAGGAGACGACGCCGAAACTATTTTTCAACATCCATGGTGAGACGGCGATTTAGTAATCTTAAGGAAAATGTATTAAACACAGGACTCGGTTCGATAACATTGTATTTATTTTCATATTTCGATTGTTATATTGTATCGTTCTTTTGTTTCTGTATTGTTGATTCTGTTCTTAATACAAATAAATATAAACCAAACCAAACCAAACTGAGCCTTATGTCCCAAATCAATTGGGGTCGGCTACATGAATCTTTTTCCTTCAAAGAGTTCTGTCAAGTGTTGCTTGCTCACTTAGCCCTAGTAGACTTAAATCCTTGCGCACTACCGCATCTAATGTCAATTTGGGTCTTCCCCACCCCGGAGCATTGCTATGCAAAGCTATCCTATCCGCTCTCTTAACTATTGCATCCGTAGGTCTACGATAGACATGCCCAAACCATCTAAGCCTATTTTCCCTCAACTTCTCGCTATAGGTGCTACGCCTACCATCTCGCGGACTGTTTCATTTCTAATCCTATCGCGTCTAGTCTTACCACACATCCACCTCAACATTCTCATTTCCGCTACACTCATCTTGGTCACCTGTTGTTTCTTCATAGGCCAGCATTCTGTCCCGTAAAGCATCGCTGGTCTTATAGCAGTTCTATAGAATTTTCCTTTCAACTTTGTGGGTACCCTCTTGTCGCACAGTACGCCAGTAGCACTTCTCCACTTGAGCCACCCCACTTGGATCCTATGGGTCACATCATCCGTAATCTCTCCATCTTGACTAATAATAGAGCCTAAATACTTAAAACGGTCACTCTTTGGTATCTCCTATTTTTGAATCATCACTTTTTCTTCGTACGTACTTCTGGTATCACTAAACTTGCAAACCATATACTCAGTTTTACTCCTACTTATCCGAAAGCCCTTAGACTCTAGTGCATTCCGCCAAATTTCTAATTTAGTATTAACCCCGCTAGCAGTATCATCTACGAGGACGATATCATCTGCAAACAACATACACCATGGAATATCCTCTTGAATCTGACTAGTCAATTCATCCATAACTAAAGCGAAAAGGTAAGGGGTCAAGGCTAACCCTTGGTGCAATCCTACTGTGATGGGAAATTCACTCGTCTCCCCTGCTGGTGATCTAATGGCAGTGACATCACCTTCATACATGTCTCGAACAACATCGATATACCCTTTGGTTACTCCCTTTCTCTCCAGAACCCCCCATATAATATCTCTGGGCACCCTATCATAAGCCTTTTCGATAGGGTGCCCAGATAAATAAATATATATTTTCTAAATTCTCGATTGTTCTTTGAATTTGTCGCATTATATTTAATTTTCCTACATTATTTAGCCTTTAGAGCATCCGCACTAGTCTCCCTATTTTTTTCTCCAAATTAGAGAGAAAATCTCACTTTTCTATTTTAGGGAGTCATATTTTGTAATGTCTCCTGCATCAGACTTTCTATTTTATCCCTATTTTATTAAAATATTCTTTTTTTCCATTTTATATTTATTTCAAATGTTATAAGGGAGGAGAAAAAAATTTAAAAAAATGTTAGGAGTGAATAGTGACAACCTAAAACTAGAGAGTCACTATTTATTTTGGAGAATAGGGAGAAAGGATAGAGAGACTGGTGTGAGGATTGTTTAAAAAATTTACTCCTCAAATTAGGGAAGGAGGGGGTTTAGAGAAGTTGATATGGATGCTCCAACTTATATGGATTTCATATCCGGTCAAACGTGGAAACAATGATAGGTTACTAGTCATCAATTGTCTAAGGCTACTAGTCTGTACGTAGGTGACCAAGTGGTTTGGGGTGAAAATACATTGGTTATTGAGGGTCCATTTGGCGTAACTAGATTATGGGATTATTGGATTATTGGATTATGTTGGGTTCCGTAGGGAATAATCTAGCTCAAAGTGTTTGGACTAAATTATTTGTGGATATGTAGAATTATATTGTGTTTGGACTAGATTAATCCAGATTTTTTGGGTATATAATTTAGCCCAAATGGGGCTAGATTATTTGCTCAATAATCTATACAATCTGAAAAATCTAGTTTAGCCAAATAGGGCCTGAGTGAGTGATTATAAATCTTCTAAAATACAAATTTCTTAACTATAAAAATTAAGTAATTTATCGAACCACATAAATTTTTGTGTTTTCTTTTGATTATCTCTTTATATATATACATGCAGGGGCGGAACCAGAATTGTGACTTTGGGGGATCAAAAATTTCTTTTTTGGAAAATGAAGGGTTTGGATATAATTTTTTTTTTTTTTGGGGGGGGGGGGGGGGGGGGGGGGGGGCTAAATGCAATTTTTTATATAATTTTTTTTTTTAAAATTTTTTATACCTAGTTTTTAAATTTCTTTGAAATTTTTTTTTTTGGGGGGGGGGGGGGGCCCGGGCCCTCCCCGGCCCCCACATGGTTCCGCCCCTATATATATGACTAAATTTAGTATCTTAAGTACGCAATATTTGTATTATTCTATATACTAGAGGTTATACACACACTATCTGTGTGCATGTATATAGTTGAATATACGAGATGTGTGAGTGTGAGTGAAATGTGAGAGTGAGATGCGTGAATGAAATGTGAGAGTAGATAGTTAGCTTAAATAGTTTTATTATTTTGCCCATGTTAGTTATTTTTATATTTAAATAGTTATATATAGTTGTAAAAATTTATGTTTTTGTAGTGGGTCAAATTGTGTCAAGGCTAGGCAAGGCCAGGGATGGATTGGGCTGTGCTGACAACGCGAGTTGTCTCCACATCATCCTATCGACTGGACCAAGAAGCAATTGATCCGAGACTAGGGACTCAGCGTGTAGGTTGTTGCCACGCCGACCCGTTGCTCGATCATGCGGCCAGAACGTTCTAGAATTAGAGGGTTGGCCAAATAGAAAGTATAAGGTTTTGAGAAAGCTACTGTTTAGGAAACCTTTATGCTACAAAGTGATAGCCAAATTTGGCATGACATAATTTGAAAAAGAATTTCATGATATTTACTTACCAAATTAAGTCATCAATTATATGTACAGTCACTATAGTGTTTTTATTCCATGTGTTCTAATTTAAGTATCAGATTATCTTTTGGACGATCACGTACGGCTGAGCGACACTAATTAATTATTCTATGTGCAAGCTACAGAAATAATTTGGATCAAAGAGACGAATCAGATTAGGAATAATGAATCTTCACAATCCCATAATTTTATTGAGCCAATTTTAAAAATTACTTTTGTGAGAGAGTCCCCAAGGTTTGTACATATTATTTAGCCTTTGGATACAACTTATAGGGATTACATATCCGGTCAAACGCGGAAACAAATGCTAGGCCACTAGTCATCAATTGTCTTAGGCCACTAGTCATCAATTGTCTTTACTTGACCAAGTGGCTAGGAGGAGAATAATTACATCCACAAGAATTTTCTCTAGTAGCTCTAGATTATTCTTGGGCTCAAAAGTCTATCAAAAGATTTAAGAATACTGATATTTCAGACATATCCGGACATAAATACGTTTGAAATCGTTGAATGCACACGTAGTTTATAAATTATTGAGGATCCACGTTGTCACACCCCAGTCAAGCCGTGGTGCTAGCTATGAGCCCGGTGTCCATGAGATGGAGTCTCAGTAGGACGTCCGGATAGGTGGTCAGGGTCCCACATCGCTTGATGGATGTAAGTTCGGTAGTATTTATAAGATTATGAACCTTCCTTGTACAAGGCCTTTTAAAGCAGTGATGGCGTCAAAACCAAATGGAACTTCACAGTTAAGCGTGCTTACCATGGAGCAATCCAGGGATGGGTGACCTACTGGGAAGTCTATGGGGTTTGGGCGACAAAAGCGGACAGTATTGTACAGGGCGGGAGCGGGTCGTTACAAATGGTATCAGAGCCTACACCAACCGGAAATGTGGGAAATCTCGGCCTCACACGAGGACGTGTGTTCCTAAGTGGGGGCGATTGTCACACCCAGTCAAGCCGTGGTGCTAGCTATGAGCCCGGCGTCCATGAGATGGAGTCTCAGTAGGACGTCCGGATAGGTGGTCAGGGTCCCACATCGTTTGATGGATGTAAGTTCGGTAGTATTTATAAGATTATGAACCTTCCTTGTACAAGGCTTTTTAAAGCCGTGATGACGCCAAAACCAAATGGAACTTCACAGTTAAGCGTGCTCACCCTGGAGCAATCCAGGGATGGGTGACCTACTGGGAAGTCTATGGGGTTTGGGCGACAAAAGACGGACAGTATTGTACAGGGCGGGAGCGGGTCGTTACACACATACATTTGAAGATTTTGGATACATTTGTATCCAGATGTATGCGGAACATTTGAGTTCTTGGTATGACTCAAAAGTCTACATATACCCTTTGTTTGGAAATTGAAGAGAAATTGCTTCCTTCTTATAAAATGAGAGAGCTCTAGCAATAAAAATTCTCAAGTATTCCAAAAATGGCTCCCAAGAAAATTTCTGTGCTTCTTTGGGAGGCTATTTTGTTGATGGTCATGCTTCTCCTGGCTTTTCAAGTGGCTTCAAGAAAATTAATGCGTGTGAGCCAAACTCACAGTAAGCCTTCTTTCTCCATGAACGAATACTGAGATTTCTCTTGAAATTTTGATAAATGCACTGATTTCTCTAATTTTATAAATTATTTAGTAAATTCTCTCCCGCCCTTAATTTTCTACAAATACCTTTAGTTTTAATTGATAAAAAAAATTAAAATGACCCTCTTTAGTCTTTTACTTTTTTTTTAATGTATTTAGTATGTTTGTGTGTGTAGAAAAGTGTATATATATTCTACAAGTATACATATACGTATACATATGTGTGTGTGTGTGTGTAAGATATGATAAATATAACTTTTGCAAGAAAAAAAAGTTAAAATTTAAGATGTATATTTATTTGCACTAACTTAATTAAAATATAACTCAATTTTAATTTAATTTCAATATTTCAAGCATTAATTTTAAAATTATTTAGTATGTAGATTTTCTTCTCTCTCTCTCGCGCTCGCTCGCTCTTTATATACACACACCTACACATACGTAAATAGATTAAATATATATAACTAGAGAGGTAAAAAACTAAAGAGGGAATTTTTTTTATCAATTAAAAGTAATGGTGTTTATAGGAAGTAATTAATGACAGGAGAAATTTGTTTAAATAATTTAGAAAGTAAGGGAGATAAGTGCATTTATCAAAATCTCAGAATAGATCAATGCAATTTACCCCAACTCTTTTAGAATTTCCCGAACTTCATAAGTACATATCAGTTCGGTGGATTTGTGTCCATTTTGACTATGGTGTTTATTAGATTATTTTTTTATTTTTTATAGTTTTTATTTGTAATTTATTGTTTTGCATCAAATTTTTGATTGTTTGTCGGCTCGTCTCAATGAAAGAAATTACAAAAGTATAAGATTATGTCTAAAAATATAAAAAAAGTTCATAACAGGCAAACAAAAGGCAAAATAGTTTTTATTTTGACTTAATTTTTTGTTTTTAGTGATCTTTTTTAGTTTTTGAATACAATTATATACTTTTTAAGATTCTTTTCGTCGAGATGAACTAACAAACCCCCAAAATTAATGAACACATAACAAATAAAAAATTTGAATAAAAACAAAAAATAAATAATTTAGATAATTTAGGCCAAATAGATTAACGGTTAAGTCAAACTGTACGCCTCTTTTAATTTTGACTTTAATTTAAGAAAGCCCATGACTTTCGAATAGTTTTTTTTTGTAACTCAATTCGAAAAGCTAGAGGCTAGATGCACATGTAAAAACATTGGCTTCAATACAGGTTATGGTATGTTTGAAAAACCTCAATATTGCCCAAATGCTAGGCTAATACGTGGAATTTGTTTTGTAGTTGACAGCGCGGATGCACCCTGGGATGGCAACTACAAAAGATGAATGACCAGTCTCGGTATTTGAGTTGTCCAAACTCAACCTTAATTTAGTTGTCCATTTAGTATTAATAATAATTAATAACGGTAGGTTTCTCCCAGCCTGCGCGCCCCGAGCATTCCATGGGGTCATGAGACTCATGAACATGGTTGATCATGATTCTAGTTTGTGGAATGGTATTTTATGTATGTAATTTGTTCAAATAAGGTTCGTTGGAGGTAAGATGGTCAATACTTGTAAGCTGTAAGAGACGAGGTTTGATTGATTATCCTCTATTGAACGTAAATTATGATTTGAGTTGTAATAGTATCTGATTGTCGAGCTTGTCAAAATAATTAGATGCCGAGTCTACATGAGTAATAATTTAGTGGTTTTGAATATGGAAAAGTCTGGAAACACAGATGTTTTGGACACATTTAGACACAGATATATCCAGAACCGTTAGGAGCACGTGAGGTTCATAAATTATCGAAGGTCCTATGTGAATTCAATGGTTCCAAATATATCTGTGTCCGGATGTATTCGAAATATCTGTGTTTCTAGCATTACTCTTTGAAAATCATATAGCGGTGCATCAACACTCCTCTGTGTCTTCATTCTGTACATAGTAGTACTGGTGTTAATCCTGAATGTATTCAATTGCACGCTTGGGAAACTAATGTGTTCGTTTGCTTGTTGGGAAAAAATTTTTCCAAACATTTTTCTGAACTTGTTTGGAAATTTTTTTCTCAAATATTTTTATTTTTTTCCCAAACAACATTCATTTCTTTATAAAAGAAGAAGACAAAGAGAGACACCTCAAAAATACCGAAAAAATTTAACTCCTAAATTTTTTTGGAAACACTTACACTAAATAACATCTCAGAGTTTTTTTTTTTTTTTTCCCTTTCAGAAACACTCAACCGAACACACCCTTAAAAATCTCTGTATTGTTTCTCTATGCGTTCTTTGCTTGTTCTATTATTTATGGGATTGTGTGCTTAGTTTGAGCAATTTCTCAACAGTTTTTCTATGAAGACAACCAAGTAATATTTTATTAGTTGGCTTAGTTTAAATGATTAGGTCCAACCTAGGAACGTTGTAGTTCACTACTAAGGAAAAGGTTTTTTGCGTTAATATTTTGCAACGGCCGTGTTTCACGTCGCAAATGGTAGTACTTTTTGTGACTCAAACAAGAAAAAAGATACTCCGGTGCCGAAGTTAGGCTTTAGTTCAAACGAGAAAAAAGTATAACAGAGTTTAGGCTCTCTAGTTAAGACGTAACTCTCTCTAGGTTTTTAGAATTGTTCCTTTTATTGTTTATTCCTAACTTGAGCCCCTGGGTGGAGGGATGTAGGGACAAATGGGGTCAATTGATCCCACTCAATTTTCTAAAACTCATACGAAATTTTAAGTTTGAAATTTAGTTAGCAAATTTTGACTCCACAAAAATTATGATATTGCCCCACGGGTTCTATATAACTACTTTTTTACTCAGCAACAGAATGTACTAATCTTTAGAATAATTAAAAAGATTAAACGGACGACAAACAATACAATATTACAAAGGACCAAACGGAATCAACTAGGTTGGCTCCCGAGGGACCTACATGAAGCATTTTATGTAAGAAAATATAATGTTTCTATTGTTTAGATTTCTAAAATTTCATACCGCAATTCAATAGATAAAAAAAGAGAGTTTAGTTATATAAGAAAAGACATATCAAATGATTTCTATCATATATCATTTAAAAAAAATTAAAAACCGTCGACAATTTAGATTAACCAAATTCATCTTCTATCAAGGAATATGTAATTATCACAATAATTTGCCTAAACAATATGAATTTGCACATATATTTTGTGAAAATTAATTATCACAATTATTATATTAAAAAGTACGTCATTCATAATTTTTAAGTAGATTTTGACCCCACTAACCATAAACTCTGGCTCCGCCCCTGCTTGAGCCCTGCGCCAGGCTCGTGCCAAAGACGTGTCTTGGTGATGTCATCAGCTCAATAATCACATCTTGTGATGTTAGACTCGACTCTTTCAGGAGTACATTTTCAGATATTTTCATGGTCCGGACCCAACATCGATTCGTGGCTCCACTCGACTCGTAACTCGACAACGGGTCCTCTTAGTCAAGCTCCGTATTTCGGCTTCCAACTTCGTTGGTCCATCAATTATATTTGGCCTAATCCGTTGTACCTTGGGCCTCCTCCCCTTGTTATAAGCAACAGTCCGCCAACCCAACTCACTACAATTATAAATTCTAAAATATAATTATTTTAATAAATAATACAGTTTTGAGTGATTTGCGAGATTAGGTGAGAATGCATTCGGTATTGGATGACTGATTTTAAATCTTTCAAATTACAAATTTGATGGCTATAGAGCAGGTTATTTGTCAAATGCTAGGCATGCTAGTCATCAATTAGCTGCACAAGATTTGAAGAGAAATTTCCCACCACTTTTTTTTCGAAGCCATCGCAAGAAATGGATAAAATTGTGTGTAACATAAATAAATCGATAATATTTATCTTTAACATATTCAAATAAGAAAAATAGTAACGTCAATAATTATAATTTTTAATATACCCACAAAACTTATAAGTTTGACGTTCAAATAATAAAAATAGTAACATCACTACTAAAAAATCGAAATATACCCCAAAAATTTTAAAAATTAATACAAAATTAGCTTCATTTTCGTGGTACTCTTTGTAGTAATGCATTCACTATTAAGCTTTCTAAAAACTTAAGAGACTATCAGGAACAAATAACTCAACCTTAAAGACAACTCAACCAAAAAATAAACAAGACAAACTTGTATCTTTGTCACACGTCACGTCGTTGTTGGGGATCGGGGAATCACATAAACACGAAATAGAACATTACTTGAGATAAATTTCACTAATATTGATACAAACAATATAGTTACAAAAACTCTCGGAGGAGGAGGTTCAAACCGAAACCCTCGCTCAACTCCCTCTCTATTCTCTCACCTATCTCTACCTCTCTTTGCCACACTCACCACACAATTTGCCACACTTAGCCTCATCACTAGAGAGCTCAATTTATAGTCAAAGCAAAGGGAAAGAAACAAATGCAATAAATACATGAAATCTTCCAAATCATGCTTGAGATTTCCAAATCTCTCAATTGTCAACAGGGGCTGCTTGTTAGGGATTTGCAGCAGCCCAAATCCTCCCAAAAGGATTGCTTTCACATGGGAGAGATATCAACAGTCAGAAGCTCAAAAGAAGAAGAAGAAAGATCTAGATCCTAGCAAGATGGAAAATAGAATATGAAATGATATTATCCTAAACAAATTAGGAAAATAAATCTTCCAAATTTTATCTCCAAGATTCGCACATACCTTATCACCAATAGTACCATCCATTGCTCAAAAACAAATAATATTTTTTTGATAAGGTAGACTAAAAACGTATATTTACTTTTGTTAGGTAAAATATACATATGGAATGCAAACTTAGCAATATGCATAAAGTGATAAATGAAAATATCTTTTGTAAAAAAACAATTATTAATATATAAGATGTATATTTATTTGTACAAACTTGATAAAAATATAACGTATGTCTAATTTAATGTAAACATATACAAATTTAATTAAAAAATTATTTTACACTATAAAGGTTCGTATATATAATTATAGGATATATATTTCAATGCACACATAAATATATTAAAAAAAGAGGTAAAAAGACTTAAATGAGCATTTTAATCTTTTATCAATAAAAGCTAACGATGCTAATAGAAAACTAATGGCAAGAGGTTCCTGTATTTGTCA
The DNA here is from genome assembly GCA_019985065.2 of Arctostaphylos glauca. Lineage (NCBI taxonomy): Eukaryota > Viridiplantae > Streptophyta > Magnoliopsida > Ericales > Ericaceae > Arctostaphylos > Arctostaphylos glauca. Next base: position 25,115,611 of record JAHSPW020000010.1, on the reverse strand, counting down.
AAAACTTCAGGGGTAGTCAGTGCATTTTATGCATATTCATATTACACAATTGCATGGGTTTCCTTGCACGAGCAAGCACACACTTACAAAATAAATGTGTCCAAACAATGAAAATACAATTAATTCATTAAAACGTATGAAGGGTATTTCGTTCAGCATGTCATATATGACTTTACTGTAGTGCAAGCTCTATTTCAAAAAGTCATACGGGAGACTGACTGTGAGAGAGAGAGAGAGAGAGAAATTGGAGGTGACCTGATGGCGTCTAGCGTTGGTAGAGACCAAGGACTTGTACTGTTTGGGCGAGGAAGAAAATGCCGTTGATGGAGAGAACGTGTACGCGCGCAAGAGTATGAACAAAAAATTATCTCCAGCTTTAGTTATTTGATGCTCATCCACGCAAATATGTTAGTTTAGAGTAAGGACGAAGTGCCGCCACAAAAAAAAAAAAAAAAAAGAAAGAAAGCCATTTGCGACGGGTGTTGTAACTGATGCAAAAGAATTAACACAAAAAGTTTTTTCTCTTGTAGTGGGTGGGGAGTACATTGGGTATTGGGAAAGTGATTATAATTCTTTCAAAGTACAAATTCATTGCTTGTACATCAAGTAAGCCATTTGTCAAAACCACGTAAATTTTTGTGCCTTCGTCTGTTAACTTTTTGTATATCCGGTCAAGCGTGTAAACTATGCTAGGCTAGTAGTCATCAATTAGCGGCCAAGTGCCGCAACTTGTAGGAGAAGAAAATATACATAAGATTTTTCTCTAGTAGCCAGCTCTAAATTATTCTTGACCTAAAAGTCAATTCCCTCATGTTTGGAAATTGAAGAGAAATTACATGTATCCTTCTTATAAAATGAGGATCCCTAGCAATTAAAATTCACAAGTATTCCAAAAATGGCTCCCAAGAAAATTTGTCTACTTTTGGGAGGCTATTTTATTGATGGTTATGCTTCTCCTGACTTTTCAAGTGGGCTTCAAGGGAATTAATGGCTGACAATTTCTCTCCTCCTCCTAAATGTAAGCCTTCTTTGCTACATTCATTGCCAGTATGTCCACAACTCTATTCGAATTTTCCGAACTTGATAAATACAAATCAGTTTCGTTGGTCGGTTTTTTGATCTGTTTAAAATTTTATTTTCAATGGGCACGTTCCACCTTCGAATTTTTAACTCAGTTCGAAGAGAAAAAGGCTAGAGCCACATGTAAAAACATTGGCTTTGACCCCAAAGTAGTTGTTCAAGTGGAGATTGGAATGAACTGTAAATCCAGACATCCTGAAATTGAGCCTTAACGACCACAAACTTTGGGGTAGTGGAAATTTGCCCGGTTGTTAATTTTAGGACCTCAAAACCTAAGCGGAATATCGGATATCTTCGTTAAAAAAGAAAAAAACATTGGTTTCAATATAAGTTATGGTATGTTCAAAACTTCATTAATACTGCGCAAATGCTAGGGTAACATGTGGAATTTTTGTAGTTCACAGAGCAGATAGTCCTTGGGGAGGCAACTACAGAAGATGAATGCTGCACTGAGTATTGCATGATCAGGTCATGAGACTCATGAACATGGTTGATCATTCTAGTTTGTGGAATTGTATTTTGTAATGCATAATATGTGTGTAATGGGTCTAAATAAGGTTAATTGAAGGTAAGATGGTCAACACTTGCAAGTCGAAAGAGGCACCCTTGTAGTTTAGATTGACTCAGTACTTGATGGGCTCTAGTTCTTTTGATAGATCTAAGTTTTTTAACATAAGATTTGGTTCTCTTAGATTAAAAATTTTGAGTCCATCCCCCCGTCTGTCTATCATAATTTTTACGATATTTGTGGGAAGTGGAGAGGTCCGGTTTGAGTTGAGAATGTGCATGTAAAGAAACTCTAAATTGAAAATAATATACTATAATTTATTTGTGGTTTAAAATATATTTTGACTCTCGTTAAATAATAATGAACAAAATCAAATATTGTACGTATAAATTATATAAACTCAATAAGATCAATAAAAAAAGTTATTTGTGTAATTATTTAATTGTTAAAAACACATCTAACAGATAAATCTTTATTCTCATAATCAATAATATCAATCTTTTAACGTATTCAAAAAAGAAAAATAGTAATAATCAAAATTCTCAATATACCCCAAACACTTAAAATTTTTGTTCAAATAATAAAAAAAGTAACATAACTATTAATAAATCTAAATATACCCCAAATATTTGAAAAGTCATAGAAATCAGTTTCATTTTCTATGTTGGTGATATTCATTTTCTTCAAAATTTCAATGCATTTAATCCTTGTGATAATAAGACAATTAGGTGACCACTTCAGATTAAAAAAACTCAATCACTGCAACTACTTCATTTTTGTAACGACCCGCTCCTGTCCTGTACAATACTGTCCGCTTTTGCCGCCCAAACCCCATGGACTTCCATGTAGATCACCCATCCTTGGATTGCTCCAGGGTGAGCACGCTTAACTATGAGGTTCCATTTGGTGTTGGCGCCATCATGGCTTTAAAAGGCCTTGTACAAGGAAAGTTCATAATCTTATAAATACTACCGAACTTACATCCACCAAACGATATGGGAACTTTGACCACCCATCCGGACGTCCTACTGAGACTCCATCTCCCGGACGCCGGCCTTACAGCTGGCACCACGGCCTGGCTGGAGTGTCACAATTTTAATCAATGTTTGCATGTTGTCAAAACTCGTTGATAGTGCAACTCGTTGATAGTTGTTGGTTTCAAAATTTGACTGGGAAATTCATGGGAAAATTTCACAAAAATTTTGGAAATTTTTTATGAAATCACATCGTACATTCTTTAATTTCTCCAAAATTATGCTACGTATACCTCTAACAACATGTCACTTCTTTAGACGTTGTATTTATCAAAATATCCAATATATTGCCAGTATAACAGACAATTGAAAGAATTTTACGAAAATGATATTTGTACCTTAAAGAATATCTAAATGTTGAGAAGTACCTGACTTAGGTCTTCCTTTCTCATCAATAATTAGGGTTTGGTTGATTTCATATTTGTTTAATTTGACAATTTTCTATTTTGTGGGAACTTGACAGAATGATCATATTTAGAATTGTATATTTTATGGAATTTGTTTTATAACATGTTTTTGTAAATAATTTTGTTGACCTGTTTTCCTATTGTTTGGCAATTTGGGACTGGGGAGGTGCTGTGCACCAAAACGGCACAGTTTTGTGCCATAACCAAACTCTCTTTTGTGTGTTTTGTATTAACAAAATTTTATTTTAAAATTTCGAGTTCACGGTTAATTTCAAAATATTCTTTTAAATCAACTCTGAATTTTTTAAATTTTTAAAAAAATAAAATTCAAAAAACACGACCTAAAGAAATTCAAATGAGCGGTATCGGTTTTTTTTTTTAATGCGGCGGTGACAACAGTAAAAAGAAAACTACAAAAATATGTCTATTTTGTCACTGTCTCATTAAAAAAAAATAACTGATACCGCTCATTTGAATCCCTTTAGGTCGTATTTTTTGAATTTTATTTTTTAAAAAATTTAAAAAATTCACTGTTGACTTAAACGAATATTTTAAAATATACAGTGAACTCGAAATTTTAAAATAAAATTTTATTAATACAGAACACAAAAAAAAAATGGTTAGGACACAAAACTATGCCGTTTTGGTGCACAGCACCTCCTCCGGATCCGTATAATATTTACTAAGGGTGTTTTCGTCCAACGGACAAATGGACTAAAATGTGACATAAAATAAAAATGTTTGTACAAAATGTGATTTCAAAAAATATGAGGGTGTACAACGAGATATAATCAGAGCGAGAGAAAAAAAAATACTACCAACCGTCTATAAGAAATTCAAATACGGCGGCAGCTCAGAACCTACCTCTGTATATTATCATATAGGATACTTCGGCTGTTACGTTTGTTTCTTTCGGTCATGCCCACCAATCCACGGCAGTTCCAGGCCGCGAATGGGGCCACACGGCGCAAAGACTCCGAAAAAACTATTCGTATATCTACTTATAGCTATTGGGTCTCTAAATTGTTAATAGATAACCCTTTAAAAGTTGCTGGAGTTGGAGAAGGCGGCGGCGGTTGGGTGTGCCAACCATTGCTGATAACTTCTTCTTCGCCTCCTCCTCTGACTGGGGTCACTCTTACTCTCTGTGGTTACAGAAAGGACTATACTTGGTGAGTTCTTCTTTCTATTATTTGTTGCCCACCACATGTTCGACCAATAGTCTCAAAAAAGTATATGCTATGATATTTTGCTTTTTTTCTGCTACCGTACGCATACACACGCGTCGTAGCATGATGGTGATTTACTTGAAAGAAATCAAAGTGTAACTTTGAAATAATTTTGCATACTTTTTACGGATTAGTTGCGAGTGATTCCTAGAAGTTATGGTTTGATAAAATCCAATAAGGAACATAAAACTTGAAAGCAACTTACAAACATGGGTGATATTTCTGGAACTGGGGTTCCAAAAAAATGAAGATTGGAAAATAAAAAACTCTCCTGCGATCATGCCATTGGAAAAGCTACTTAATAGAACTAAGTAACTCAAAAATTAGAAATACTTCCTTGCTTAATTGTAACATCTTTTTGCTTTTATGCTAAATTATCACTTAATATAGGAACTTGGGCATACCGACTATGCTCCATGCACATCATAATCCTGTGGTGCCCGCGTCTGTTTCTCTACACGGTGCTCCTTAATTAAAAGGAAAAAAGCCTAGCCAACTTAGGTTTGACACCATGATAATGTTGTTTGCATTTTCTCATTTATATGGAAATTTGTTGTTTCTCCTATATGCCCTTTAAAGTTTCTATCAGTTTTGTGTGATCAACTGAAATTGAGCATTTAGGGTCTGAAGGGTGTATGTCTTTTTCTTACCTGAGACAACTGATTTTTGAGTTCAAGCCATGGCCTGTAAGCTTAGGAAGTTTTTGAAAACATTTCTAGAAAACATGTCGACTATGCCAATATGCTGTGGTTGGTAAGTTTAGCACCTAGCCCGGTCTTTTTTTTGTTCCATCGAATCATAGATAAAATGACTTATCTAATTTTTATATTCTGTTTATATTGTGTTCTAAAAAACCTTTGGTCCCTCTTTGGACAGGGTTTCTACCGATTTTATGAGAGATGACGCCTTCAACAAGTCCTGATCGCCTCTCCTTGCGTTTAGATGAGAAGCTTACTCACCTATCTGGTGCACAATTTGAGTGGTATATTTACAAAATCCATGATCGACTACGTAGACAGAGTGAAAAAGCCTACGAACCAGAAATACTGGCTATTGGACCGTATCACCGCGGTAAAGATAACCTGCGAATGATGGAAGAACACAAATTGCAGTATCTTCAATCGCTTCTTGAACGAACAAATGAGACGAGCGTAGATACATACGTTGTGGCCATGAGGAAATTGCGAAAAAGAGCACAAAGATGCTATGCAGATTCCATAAGCCTTAGCAAAGACGAGTTTGTGGAAATGATGCTCCTAGACAGCTGTTTTATCATTGAATTTCTCCGGAAATTCTCTATAACAGTCCTTAGACATACGAATGACCCTCTCTTCAAAATGGATTGGATCCTTCATAGTATATGGAGGGACTTAATGCTGTTTGAGAATCAACTTCCATTCTTTGTTCTCGTGCATTTGTTCAACATGACCAAAATTCTGGATCCACGAGACAACCTCGTTCACTTACTCATTCGGTACTACTACTGTGATAAGGAACAATATTTTTGTAGCATGTCACCGGGTCCCGAAAGGTTTCTGAAAATTTCATATGGAGTTTCAACTGACAACGTGAAGCATTTTCTCGACCTAGTACACAACATCACATCATCTTCATTTGCGAATTTGGTGTCTCAGAGAAATATTCGCAACAAGAAAAAGAGATGGGATTACATAAACTGTGCTACAGAGCTACGTGAATCTGGGATCAAGTTCAAGAAGGCTAAGTATACCCCCCTTTTTGATATAAAGTTCGTAAATGGAACTATCGAAATCCCACAATTCGCTGTTGAAGAGAAGACCGAAACTATTTTCAGAAACTTGATCGCCCACGAGGAACATCTTCACGATGCCGGCCCTAAATGCATTACTGACTACTTGACTTTCTTGTGTTGCTTGATCAACTCAGAAAAGGATGTCAGCTTGCTTCGCCGTTGTGGGATTCTCAACAACATGATGGGTGATGATGATGCAGTTTCAGCAGTGTTTAGTAAGGCTTCCATGTGTGTCTTTGTGTCTCGCGGCGGCTTCTGTTACTCTGAGGTATTTAGTGACATAAACGCTTACTGTAAGTGCCGGCAGAAGAGATGGACGGCAAACCTGCTGCGAGATTACTTAAGTAGTCCGTGGAAAATCATTTCGTTACTTGGTGGTGTTTTGTTGCTTCTACTCACTTTGGCACAGACTATGTTATCCTTTGTTGCTCTCTGTTATAAAAAATGTTGAACCATTTTACTGTTCTTGATTGGTGAATAATCATATTATGATCGGGCAAGTTTGTCATTGAATCTACCCCTCAGGGTTGGCAACCAGGGTCGCAAGAAGTTTTAGTTTGTGTCGATTCCTTTAACTGTATGTCGTTTGGGTCAATCCACGAGTCTTCTAGATCTCCTTGGCACTGCAAAAGTCAGAAATAGTTAGTGCTACTGGCTAGCGTTAGCCGGAAACACTCTAATATTTAACTTAGTAGGTGAAATAGAAAGTCAAAGACAAAGTATCGATGAGAGGGTAAAGAGTATGTACAATACTTTCACTAAAGTTATCTTTTATACACAGATAAGGCTTGAACTTCAATCTAGCACGTGTTCTCCGATGACGTTAGACATAACCGTCTCTGTCCTGATGTTATGCATGACGTACCGAGCTCTAGCTCGGATAGCACATGCCGGGCCAAGCCACCTGGAAGCCAAGTGAAAACGGATTGCGACCATGTGGTCTGGATAGACCTGTTGGGTCCTAACTTGGTCTGGCCCATAGGATGCATGCCCATAAAGGGTCCATTTGGACTGTGGTATTTATTGAAATTTTTTTCGTCCTTATTTGAAATTTTTTTGCAATTTTTTGTTTTTCATCAATTTTTTTTGATTTATTGATTCATCTCGACAAGAGTTTTCAGAAAAGTTATCAACCATCGGCCAAATTTGAAAAAATTTCAGAAAAGACAAAAATAAATAAAAAAACAGAGTTTTTTGTACTTATTCGTCGTCTTTAGTGACTTTTTTTAAACTTTTGGACATAATTTTATACTCATTAGATTCTTTTCATCAAGACAGACCAATAAATTACAAAACATTAAGATTTAAACAACAAATGCAAAAAAAAAAAAATAAATAAAGACAAAAATAATAATAAAAAAAAACTATAGGCCAAATAGGGGACCAGTTGTGCGAGGTTTTGCTTGTCATATTGGGCTTTGCTTCAGTCCATGAGACTGCTGAGCTATTAGGCTTGATCCGTGGTGCAACTCAAACCTGATACCAACCCAACCCACTACAGTTTGGGTTCGGTTATCTCTCACATGTTATCAATTTTTGTTATGAGACTTTGCACGTCTTTAATTGGTCTCTATTAATGGACGGTGAAATTATTTTTTTGGATTAATTGGTCTGGTGAGCCAAACATCGAGTTATATGTATATACATAAAAAAAAAAAGTTGTCCAAAAAGTTTGTAAAGTGGAAATGAACAGTTTCTTTTAGAACTCCATAGGCAATTAAGAGTCAACTTGGGTTGCTGATCTACAAAAAGTCTGGTAGTTTTCAAATAAAAAAAAAAGTTTTTCTTTGCATAATGTTGGAATTTTCATGCACCAATCTAAAGAATTAGCAGAGATGTTTCATTTGGTACAAAGAAATCTAAAATATTCTAGTAGCATAGCAATACTTTTCATCACCCGTATCCAGTTCTCAAAGCTAATCATTTTCTTGAAGTTAAGAATTCATTTTGTCCACTTTTCTTTCCTATATTGTTCCATCGCGTGACCAGATGCTGTTCATATTGTCGACCTGATGCGGTTATGAGTACGACCAGACGTGAAAGACACTCGGTCTTCCAAAATTTTCAAGGGCTGCCGTGGACACACAGAGCACCACGTGACGTGCGGTGCTCTTCCAACCACTGAACCCTACCTCTGGCTAAACCATTTTCAGGGTAGTTACTAAATAAGTTGTAATTTAATTATAAATATTTGTTCGTTTTCTTGTCTTCTTTTACTTTCACTCATTCTAATCGAAAAACACATGCAACTTCTAGAACTTTAGCGACCTGACAAGATTTTCTACTCCACATTATAGGGGAGTTTTCAACCCTTAAAACCTACGTGTGGTTATTATTCAAAGCATTGTTCCACCACTAATACCTTAGGTGAGCAGCTCACCTCAAGACCATCTCTCAGATGACAATTTCGTCTGATCCGATTCGATCTGTCTCGTTTCTCATTCTGTTCGGATTAGAGTTTCGGAAATTTTTTCAGAAATCAGGTTGAATTTGGAGGCAAAAGTTTAAAAAAAGAAGAAGAAAAAGAACGGGTCATAGGCGGGTCTTAGTACATCCGTCCAATTCTCCGCCCTGTTTTAAAATAATGCATTAGGTTGACTCAATGTATTTAAAACTACGTAAATTCTTATCTCTTGCGTGTGTGCTTTTCTCTCTCTTCTCTCCAAAAGCAAAATTGCCTGTCAAAGTTTGAGACAAATAAGTCAGTTTTGGGGGAGTTGTATTTCAAACACGAGAAAACCTCATAAGACTTCTGAGGTCTCAGAGTTTCAATCAAAGCCTATTTCTTTGGTTTATTCAATGCATAGGGGCATCCCCCACCTCAACAACTCCCAACAACACCATACAATGAAAGAAGATAAGACTAGACTAAAAAAATTTTTTAATTTGAAAGATGGCCAAAATGGTATGACGTCTTCATCGATCACATTACGTCGAAAACAGCGTCTTTAGTTTAAGATAATTTAGAAAGCAAAAGCAAACTGAACTAATTTGGTTACCAAACTGGTGTGTTCGGTTTAAGATAATTTAGAAATAAAATCAAGCCGAACTAATTTGGTCCGATTTGATTTTGGTTTGCTCGGTTTCGGTCTGTTTTCGATTTACCGGCTTAGTTAGGCTACGAATGGACAAAATCCAATGTTACAAAAAAAAAAAAAACTAATGGCCAATTTGTTGTTATTTTTCCATATCTTTTTTCCTATTGTTTTTATACAGCTCGGCTTCTCTCCTTTACATGTTAAGTCCAATTTGACGGTATAATTAAGCTGAGTTTGACCTTATTTTATTATTTGATTATTTTTTCGTCCTTACGTGAATTTGTTTTGAGGAGTGCTACAATACCAAAAAAAAACAAAAAAAAACTCCCGAATTCAAAATCAAAGGACATGATTCACTTGAATTTGTCCTTTGATTTTGAATTCGGGAATTCTTTTAGTTTTTTTTTTTGGGTAACTTAGACTTTCTTTTTTCTTTTTTGTAATTTTTTGTTTTTCATCAACTTTTTGTGGATTATTAGTTCAACTCAACGAGAAGTTTCAGAAAATGTATAAATAATGAACCAAATTTTAAAAAGTTCAGAAAAGACAAAAAAAAAAAAAAAGAGTTTTTGGTGTTTATTCGTCATCTTCAGTTACTTTTTTTTAAACTTTTGGATTTAATTTTATACATTTTTAGATTCTTCTCATCGAGACAGACCAATATGCCAAACGTGCTTATATATAATCAAGTTAGGCCATTGTAATGGGGAACAAATTATGGTATCTGATACTGAAGAGATGGAGCAAGAATTCAAATTAGGAAGTGAAATTTCAAGAATACTACACACATCATTTTTGCACGTCACACAAAACGACATCATTTTTGTGTTGAGAAAAAATCAAATCTATACACACATCACTTTTGTACATCACTCAAAATAGAGTTGATTTTAAGTGATATATATATGGTGAAATTTGTTCAAGATATAGTAGGAAAAGGCCGAGAGTTGACCCACAAAGTCCAAGTCATCTTGCGGCTGAAGTTATTAAATTGGTGGAAAATGGATGGTTGGCCGCCCTATTTGGGCTATAAAAGGAACAGTCCTACTGCCTTTTTCCTTATAGTACTTGGGTGAAAAAAATGGCTCCTAGAAAACTTTATGTTGTTTTTCAAGTACTTTTGATGTTAATCACTCTCCTGGTTTTTCAGATAGCTGCTAGAGAGCTCGTCGAGGCTTCCACCACTTCAAATCCTTGTAAGTTTATATTGTTTAGACGTCATGCATTTCACTGGACTAAAAATCATACCATTGAGGCCTGTTTTACCGTCTACCAATGAGGCCCTTGTTGAAGTCATGGAAAAGTTTTGTGTATAGACTCTTCTAAAAAGTGTTGATAACATCTGAGAGGTTTCGAATCTGAAACCTTAGCAAAGAATAAATATCTTAATCTCGGGCCTTAACCACTAGGACCCAATCTTTTCTGTGACTTTTCAAGGTGTTGGTCTAGTGGTTAAAGTATGAGACTTAAGGATTTGCCCCTTTCTAAGGTTTCAAGTGCTATAAACTCTTAAGGGGTCAGTTTATACAGGACGTTGTCAGAATTAATCATAAAAGGGAGTAACATTTATATTCTCGTATCTTTAATATGTGAATATAATCAAACTCGTGAAAAGAATATATATCGATCCGTCAAATTCTTTTATGTTTCGAGACTTGAAAATGTTTAATCATTTATAGTACGAAGAATAAATTCTTCAATTTCTACCATATTTCCAGAATTTCATTGCATGAGGCCAAGAGAGATGGTTATTGATTAATTTGTGTTTGAAACAGATCATAAGATGGAGAGGGAGCTAATAAGTTTTGATAAACCATGGGGCCACAACCCTGGACATGGATGATTTTCTCTCACCAATTTCAAGCTTAATTGGAGACAAAGTGGTCGGCTTGGTGGATAAAACGTCTCAATTTGCATTCCAATTATATTACTGCAAGCTATACTGTTTTCTTTTTTATTCGCTCGTTTCTTGTAGAAAATATAAAAATGAAATAAAATTGTGAGGCATGATTTAGTCCAATGAACAATGATGTATTTTAAGGCCAGTATGATGGCTTTAAATTATATAAGCAATTATGTAACGAGATTTTAGATCTCATGCTGTCTAATATCAGTTAATAAATTATATATTCTGCACATGAAGATGTAATTTGATACATGTACTAGGCCAATAAAATGCTTTGCGTTTCCGGTTGAAACTCTATATGAAATTTTCGAAATACTTTCGAGACCTAACGACATGCTACGGAAATATTATTTCCTCACGCAATATTATTACGCCTACAATTAATCCAACAATGAGTATTTTATAAAATTTGAATAAAAATCTATGAAAATATTGAATGATATGTATATAATAGAATCAACTAATCAGTAGTGTTTGGAAGTATAGTGCGAAGAATGGATTTTGGTCTCCTTTGACCATTTTGTCCTTATCTATTGATTATTATCAACCTTCATTTATTACAAAATGGAAATTTTTATGAGAATATTATTTGCTTCTTAACTTGTAATTATTTGAAATATTCAATTTACGTTTCCTTTTTCTTTCCGGTTCTACCAGGGTATAAATTCTCCCGGATTGGGTAATTCCCGATTTCTTGAGGAGGTATTTGTATATAATCCAAACCTCATGGGATGTTAGTAAAGTTATCCAAAATCTAATTATCGCTCTTATTACAAGGTGCATCATGGCATTGACCCCAAAGTCCAAGTCTTCTCGGGGCCGAAGATATTAAATTGGTAGGAAATATATAGTAGGGGTAAAAATGAAAATTGAAGAATCAGATTGGACCGGAAAATAGACCGGATTGTTAGTTTAAAAACTGTAAATTGTAGTCCGATTCAATTTGATCTGGAATATTTAAAAAATCAATTTTTCGGTCAGATTTTTGATTTTGGGGTATAAAAATCCTTTCCGGATTGATTGGGGGTACAAATATTAATATGTTATAGTCTCTCCACATTGATGTACTAAAAGTAAAGAGTTTCACCACTAATATCCATTATCGTGTACTAATCTGAAACCCTAAATCCTCTATGATCTATCGATTGATGGATTTCGTTTAGGACCACACAATTGATATTTTTATGAATTTTGTTAAATTTCTAATTTTTTTGGGGTTGGCCTGAAATATCGTCCAGAAAGCCAAAAAGTTAAATCAGACAAAAACTGACAAATCGATTGAAACTGGACCGATGCAACCGATCCATTTTCGATTTACAAATTTTTTAAACCAAAAAATTGACCAAACCGGATAACTTACACCCCTAGAAAATGGATGCATGCCCGCCTATTTGGGCTATAAAAGGACCAACCCTAAACGCCTTTACTCTTAGTGGTTGTTTGTTAGATGTCAAAGGAACATGATGAAATTATCATCCCGAATATGACAATTCGGGATTTATTTATATTTTTAAACTTTGAATATCATATACGGAGTCTAAATTCTATTTGTCTAGATAGGGATAAAATTATCTCACCTCTATCCTTATTTATATCTTATCCCCTTTCCACATCTCTTTCCTATTTATACAAATATTATTATTAATTACAAAAATATCGTTATTAATTATGAAAATATCATCCATTTACTCATTTCTACCATATTCATCTTTCCGAAAAAATACTTAAACAAACTTTTTATAACTATTTATCCCACTATAAAAAATATCCCCTTCCTCCTATATATATATATATATATATATCCATCATATACGTCCTTTAATTTTGGCCGCTAGTAAACTGACTGTAACAGTTAACTAACAGCCAACTAACGAATGGTGGATAAGTGAACTGACCTAATTGATGCATTCACGGCATTGACCCCAAGTCCATGTCTTCTTGGGGCTGAAGATATTTATTTGGTAGAAAATGGATGCATGCCCTCTTGTTTTGGATGTGTTGTGCGTCAAAATAATATACAAAAAATTATCCAAATAGTTGGGCAACATTCAGATAGTGTTTGGAGAATTTTTTGTGCGTCAAATCGACATCATTTTTTCGCACTGCATACTCTACTTAATTTGTGCAATACACATCAGGGTCTCTATTCTTTATTTGGGATATATTGTACATCAAAAAGATATGGTTTTGACGTATAAAGAATTCTTCAAACAATCGGGCAGCATTCGAATAGTGTTTGGGCAGTTTTTGGTGTACCCAACAATATCATTTTTTTGCACAACATACACTACTTTGTGCAAAACACATCAGAGTCTCTATTCCTTATTTGGGGTATATTGTGTATCAAAACGATATCGTTTTGACGTATATATACTTACTCAAATAGTCGGACAATGTAATTCAGATAGCGTTTGAACAATTTTTTATTCGTTAAAATGACATCATTTTCACGCACAACACGTTTTACTTTTCCAATGCCCATCAGGGTCTCCAGTCCTTATTCGGGCTATAAAAGGACCAGCCCCCTAATTGCCTTTTCCCTTATACTAAGAAAAAAATGGGTCCAGCAAAACTTTATGCTGTTTTTCAAGTCCTTTTGGTCTTGAGCATTCTCTTGGCTTTCCAGACAGCTGCTAGGGAGCTCCTCCAGACTTCCTACGGTATATCCCTTCCACCACTCTTGATTCTTGTTAGTTTACATCGTTTTGACGTCTTGCATTTTAATAGACCAAAAAAATTCAGGTGTAATCGGTCCCGCTTAGTGGAAAAACTCGGATCAAGATCGGAGTTTTCGGTTAAAAATTTACAAATTAAAACCGAACCAAACTAATTCGGTCCGATTTAACTTTATTTTTTTGGTAGGTAAGTCATTCAGAAAATAGAAATCTTCTGTATCTAAAATCTAACCTGAATATGAGTAGAGTTAGGGACGGATCTAAGATTTATAGGAATTTGGGTCAAATATCTATATATAATATGTATAATTTTATGGGGCAAATATACAATTGTTGGACAAGTCATAATATTCTGTAGGATAAATTTATCAAAATATTCAAAAAATATGTAAAATTTTGTGGAGCAAGACATAATATCTGTAAGACAAGTCATAATATTCCGTGAGTTAAATTTATCAAAATACCCAAAAATATACCTATTCAAGGGAATTTTCTAACTCAATGGAATTACGTAACCCCACATCCCTACTTATACCATTATGTACATTCGTCCCCGAGTAGTCACACGTCCCTAAGAGGAATATCTATCATAGATTCAACCTTTTAAATATTGTAAGCAAACTCGTGACAAGAATATATATACATATACACACACACAAATATATATATATATATATATATATATATATATATATATATATATATATATATATATATATATATATATATATATATATATATATATATGAGAGTAAGTTTCTATTGAGAACTCGCTCATTTTGTTAAAATGAGAACATCTCATTTTCCGATCAAATATTGATGATTGAAACCGTTCAATGTGTTTAAAACATATTTTTAAGGGTATCCGAGAGAAATCAATTCAAAAAAATATTGGGAATGATTTGATCCAAGCAGTTATCCATAAATGCTGACATGAATGATTTTATGAGAAACTACTTTGATCAAACTATTTTCGGTAATATTTTGAGCTGATTTCTTGCGAGTATCCTTAAAAAATATGTTTTAAATATATTGAACGGTTCCGATTATCAATATTTGATCGAAAAATAGGAGATTCTCATTTTAGCAAAATGAAAGATCGCTCAATTAGCCTTTCAAAAAAAAAAAAAAAGATCGCTCAATAAAAGTGCTCTCTCTCTCTCTCTCTATATATATATATATCCTTCAAATTATCTTACATTTTGAAGCTTCAAAAACATTTGACCGAATTTATAGTGCGAAAAATAAACTCTTCAATTTGTATGATGTTGCCAGAATTTCAGTGCATGAGGCCAAGAGATTATATGCCTCATTAATTAATTTGTGTTTGTTGACACAGGTCCGCAACCGCCAAACTATGGCTATGGGGATCAGCCCCCTTGACTGGAGATGAAGAGGTTGTCTTGGTGGATAAGATGTCTCGAAGTTCGCATATGGATCATGTTACTGCAAGTTACTATTTTCTTTTTTATTCTCATGTCTCTCGTAGAATATGTAAAATAAAATAAAATAAAATTGCGAGGCATGATTTAGTCCAGTGGACAATGAAGCATGTATTTGAGGTCAGTATGATGGCTATAAATAAATAAAACTATTATGTGTGTAACGAGATTTTGAATCTCATGCATGTACTAGTATTTATCAATGTATCTATAGATACTTTCCGATATCTCTTAATATATAAGCCCGAGTAAATACATCGCATTTTCAAATGTACTTTTAACATGACTTGAAGACATGCTATGGAATATTGACTTATTGTTACCTCATGTAATAATATTACGTCTACGAGTAAACCGACAATATACATTATAGATTTTGAATGATAATTAGAGATTCAAAATTTATGAAAATATTTAAATTATATGTGCATAATATATAAAATCAGTTGAGTATTGTTTGAAAGTAAAGTGTAAAGAATGGATTTTTGGTCTTTTTTGATCATTTTGTCCTTATCTATGGATTGTTATTGACATTCACTTATTACAACAAGGAATTTTTTAGGAGAATATTATTTGATTCTTAACTTGTATAAGTTACTATTTTTTTAATAAAAAATTTCAATATTCAATTTATTTTATATACATCTAAAACTCAATAAATATTATACTAGATTCGGGGGCGGAGCTAAGTAGGGGGGGGGGGGGGGGGGGTCACGTGCCCCACCCCAATTCAAAACAATGAATAAATTTTTTTTTTTTTTTTAATTTTGTAAGGCTGGGACCCACCCAACCCAGCCCATGACCCACCCCACCCATCCACCTGTCCCAGACCCAACGGCAACAAAAAGTCAAAACCCTCTCCCTCCCGCTCCCTCTCCCGCCCGTGCTTAATTCCAATTTATACGAGGAAAGTTTTGATCTTAATTTGTATCAATAGCAAAGTCTGTCTCTGTTTTCTATGATGGATACTTCTCTTTGATCTGTTGTTAATCGATTTAGTTGCGTTATAATCATATTGGGTCTGTGCTATTGCTTGCATACCTGGTCAAATTACTGATAATAATGGGTACAAATGGTCAGAATCCATGGAGTTTTGAGAAATTTTATTCTCTCTTTATTTCCTAGGTTACCATTTTGAATACATGGTTTCACTCTTTATGTTGGATTTAGTATGGCTGATGATGGATTAAATTACAGTAGGCAGTTTCTGGGTTTGGTATGGAATGATTATGTTGGCCTTAGCTCCCGCCGCCTGTCGCTCCCTCTCCCGCCCTGGCCGCTCGTCCCGCCAGATGGTGCCACTCCCGTTACGAAATCCTGGCTCCGCCCCTGACCAGATTATACCGCGGAAAACACAATAAAATTTTGACATTTGTTACGAAAAAATAAAAATATACTATTGCAAACTAAATGCTTACATAAGGAAAAAAAATACTGAAACTAACAAAAAATATACGAACAAGTCATAAAGCATCAACTTTCAAGGTATTTGTACATTAATTCTAATGCGTGGAAATTGTTTTCTATTGTTTATCAAAATGCATTATGATAAAATGTACATATACAATATGTGACCAAATATTGAAAATTTAAAATTTCGAATGTGAAAATACAGTGCCCAAAAAGTTAAAAATATGAAACAAGAGTACTACACACATATCACTATTTTTAGCATGGAGTGCCCAAAAAGTTGAAAATTAGACTTTAGCATGGAGTAAAAAGTTTCCCTTTTATATTGGGCCACAGAAAAATTAGCAGTCATTGTTCAAGATTTGAAGATTTGAGAAATTCATTAGCAGATTATCCTCATCCCTATTTCCCTTATCTTGATTCTTCCTCCCTTTTCTATCATAATATTGGGGTTTGTTCCTCTCGACGAGTCCCCAAATGAGGCCGGGGTATATTACGTTGAACCAAAATAAACCAATGAGGCCAGGGTAGTTGACAAGCTCAAGTCTAAGTCCACAAGTGAGGTCACGCCAACTTTACGTGCCGCATGCACTTTTGGAGGAAGAGGATGCTGATTGAGCACCACGTTAACTATGTGACATCATCAGATCAAGGCCACGTGTCAGACACCTTAGCGCTAACTTACAACCACAATACTATCTATGTACCATGCATACAACCACGCCAGTTGCCATGCCACCTCAGTCATCCTAATTTTTGCCATGTCAGAGCTACATCAACCAGTTGTGACACGTGTCTGCCATGTGTATTGCCACATAAGTTGTCACGTTAGTAAGAGGCTGTGTTAGCATCACGTGTGGCAGTGCCACATCAGCGTCCTGCTTAGTCGGTGGTCCAGTCACTAGCCCAATAATCAAAGAACATTCCTTGGTACAAAAGAATAACCTAAATGCATTTTTCTTTTGGCAAATTTGGAGCCATTTTAGGTTCGTTTTCAATAAGACACAGTGGGTTCTCACTAATTTTGGTGTTCGAAACATTGTGCTTAGTTTTTGATAATTCGACTGATCAATAGGTGGTATACTGTTCATTTTTGGCCAAAAATATTCGTTTTTGGCATTTTCGATATCAATGATTGTTCGTCGTGGAGCCTAAGGCAATCAAATGTCAGAATCAATCGAAGCAAAAATGTCATGGCCCTCTACCAGCTCTGTAGGACATACTTTCAACGCAAAGTTTGAAATTGAAAAGTTCAACAAAATCGATAATTTCAAAATGTGGCAATGCAAGGTTAAAGATTAATTGATTTTACAACACGTAGACTTTACCTCGGAGGATAAGCCAATGATCTGGATGAAAAAGGTAGGAGGAATTGAATTGTCAAGCTTGCGACATGTTCTCTTTGATATCGAGTGTGCATTATATATAAGTAGTGGAATATGTAGACACACTTAGGTGTACATAACGGAATTGAATTGTGTAAAATTGATTTTGAAGGCCCATTGTGTCAAGATTGTTTTTGGGTGTCGTCTATGTTTGGTTATGTTGAAATGTTAAAAGGATCTCAATTAGGAGTTGTTGGAGACGATTGGAGTTGACTTTGAGAATGTCTACGAAGGCAGCTCTGGATTCCGACAGAGTGACAGTTAGTGTCTTAAGCGTCCTTAAATTGATTAAGAGAAAGCAATTAAGGTTTGTCGGTATTTGATATGGTGATGCATGCATGTTCGGTCTGATCTAGCTAAGATGAGATGGTTATTGATCCAGGTAAACGATAGAAGGTCACTTCCTTGCCATGTTAATATTCAGGTACATAACCTCGGACTATGAGTCCTGGATAGGTAAAGACTAGACAATATTAATTGAGTACTCTAAGTTAGATATGTTGGGTAAGATTTGAATTCTTTGAGCGAGATTCTTAGAAATTTAAAAAAAAAAAAAATTCATAACATATCTATGTGTTTACTTTATTTTTCAACTTTACTCCTTGTTTAATCTGTCATATATCATGTTGCATGGTTGTTATCCTTTGTGTTTGATTTTTGAGTTATATTTACTATTGGGCTTCATTACTCACCGGAGTAATTTCTTTGCCTCTAGCATTTCATTCTAGATGAAGAAAAATAGATCCATTCGAGCAAGAAGAGCTAGGAGCTAAGGAAGAAGACTTTAGCGACATTTGGTTGTTATACGTAGTTGTTTTGTTGTTTATCTTAAAATTTCAACATAAACCCAAAACGGTCTTTTTATTATATTTAAACTCACTCTGAATTTTTGTTTTAAATATTTTGTTTAATTCAATAAAGGCGGCATTTCTTTTAATTCTCATTTTAAATAATAAAATGAGTTTAAAAAATTTAATTAATATTCTGAAAAATCGAGGCGTTACGCTTCATGTTCTTTAAATTACGTAAATTTTTGTCTCTTGTGTGTGTGCTTTTGTCTTCCACTCTCCATTCGTTTGGTTTGACTTTTTTTTTCTTTGTTATTAACATTTAAATCTTGTGAGTTTTGTTATGTGTGATTTCAAAATGGGCCCCACCCATAGTGTTGTTTGTCATAGCTAGCCTCCTCACCAAAGGCAAAATTACATGTCAAAGTTGAAGAAAAATAAGTCAGTTGTTGAGGAGTTTATTTCAAACACGAGAAAACCTCACAAGTCTTCTAAAGGTTGCAGAGTTTTCAATCACGCGTTATTTCTTCGGTTTATTAAATGCATGGGGGCATCCCCAACCTCAACCACTCCCAACACCACCACCAAACAAAGAAGATAAAACTTGACTCAAAAATATTTTAAAAAATGGCCAGACAGGTATGACGTCTTCATTGATCACATTACGTCGAAAATAACGTGTTTAATTAGTTTAAGATAATTTAGAAAACAAAATCGTGTTGTTCGCATTCTGATAAATACCTAATGAATTTATGTGACTTCGATCGGTTTACAGATTTGCTATGACTTTTGTCTTCTCTAGTGTCTAATCTATATCGAGATATTGAAATCATTCAAACACGTACACATCAAATAAATAACACGTAAGAGCGCAAACAGAAGGCACGATATAAAAACGTACTTTTACCTGGTTGTTCAAATTACAATTGGTGCTTCGCACGTGGCTAAACCAATTTTATTATGTATCGAATAAAAAAAAATATAAGACATGCAAGTGCTACCCATATCATATATGAATAACCTAAGCATTTTACAGTGTAAATTACCGCAGTAGCCTCGTCATGATCGATAAAGTGGAAATCAAAATCAAATCAGGCTTTATAAACCCAATAGACTAGGGGTATAAGCGAAAATTTGAAAACTAAATCAAACCTAATTACCGAGCCAAACCCACGATTTGGTCCATTTTTTCAACTACTCCGGTCGCTTTGATTTATTTTTATAACATTCGGTTCGGTTTTAATTTTATGATCTTAAACACCGAACTAAACTGGATCCAATATATATATTTTAAAGTTTTTTGATCAATTTGCTACCTAATGAATTATTTTTTGGATTATAGACACTTGTACAAGTTAATGTTTTTTTTTTTTTTTTTTTATATTGGACTTAGCCTATTCATGACTGAACTATTTATTAGTAGAGCAATGTTGCTAACATATCAAGTTATATATCAAATTATACATTATGCCTACAAGATATATTATTATAAAATAAAATATAAAAGCGAATGACACGTAAGCATGATATAAAAGTTAATGTGTTAGTAGATTTATTCTTTATATTCGTATACTCTTATCAACTTGCGACTTGTTTGGTTGTCAAAGTTTATAAAAAATTAGTAATGGCTCTTGAAAGACAGCGAAATAAAAAATATAGTTATGCTCTGATTACGAGGTGCAATATTCCTGGCGTTGACCCCAAAGTCCAAGTCTTCCTGGGGCTAAATTGATTAAATTGGTAGAAAATGACGCATGCCGTTGCCATTTGCCAGCCCTATTCGGGCTATAAAAGGGCCAGCCCTAGTTGCATCTTCCCCTAATTATACTGAGAAAAAATGGGTCTAAGAAAATTTTATGTTGTTTTTCAAGTCCTTTTGATGTTAATCATTCTCTTGGCTTTTCAGATAGCTGCTAGAGAGCTCATCGATACTTCGACCACTTCAGATCCTTGTAAGCTTTATGTCCTTTAGACGTTATGCATTTTGCTGGATCAAAAATTATACCGTCAACCCAAACACACATCTATACATACATACATACATACATACATGCATAAAACTTCTAATAAGATATTTCTCATTTTGTCAAAATGTAGACTTATATCTTGATCAAATTTTAATGATTTGAACCGTTCAATGTGTTTAAAACATGTTTTGAAGGGTATACAAGAGAAATCAACTTAAAATATTACCGAGAATTACTCAATTCAAACAGATTTTCATAAAACTATTCCTGTCAGTATTTATGAAAAACTACTTAGATCAAGTATTTTTTTATATATATTTTTAGCTAATTTCTATAAGGTATCCTTAAAAATATGATCTAAACACATTGAATGGTTTAGATCATCAAAATTTGATTAAAAAAAAAAGGAGGTCCATATTTTAGCAAAACGAGGGATCATCAACATTATGTTATGTAAATATTGTTTTAAAATATATTTTTTGTGTTGATTGATTCATCTTGTTTTTATTTCATAATATCTGATTTATGATTTATTTTTATAGTTCTTTTTATAATTCAGAGTGTTTGAGTCAATTTACGTGCACTTAGACTAATTTCTCAGATACCAATCATACCATCCACTAACGAGGGTTCCAATTTTTAGTGCGAAAAATAAATTCTTCAATTTGTACCATGTTGCCAGAATTTAATTTAGTGCATGAGGCCAAGAGATATGCTTCGTTGAATAATTTGTCCTTGTTTAAACAGATCATAAGATGGAGAGGGAGCTAAATAGTTCTGATGATCCATGGGGCCACAACCCTCGACATGGATGAGTTTCTTTCATCACCAATTTCGAGCTCAATTTGAGAGAAAGAGATTGACTTGGTGGATAAGACGTCTCAATATTCGCATTTGAATCATATTACTGCAAGCTACTATTTTCTTTTTTATTTTCCCGTCTCTTGTAGAAAATGTAAAACTGAAATAAAATTGTAAGGCATGGTTTAGTCCAGCAAACAATGATGTATTTAAGGCCAATATGACGGGTCTAAATTATATAAGCTATTATGTAACGAGATTCTAGATCTCATGAACTATTATTTATCAATATATCAGTCGATTCTGTATGATATCAGTTAATACACATATTTTGCAAATGAAAATGTAATTTGATACGTGTACTATAGGCCTAGAAAATGCTTCATGTTTCTGGTTGAAACTTCATATGAAATTTTCTAAATACTTTCGAGACCCAAACGACATGCTACGAAAATATTGATTCCTCACGCAATAATATTACACCTACGAGTAGGCCAACAATGGGGTATTCCAAAAAATTTTGAATTATAGATTATAAATTTTGAATGATATTTACATAATAGAATCAATTGAATAGTGGTGATTTGGAAGATGATCTAAGGAAGAGTCCTACGTACAAATCATAGCTTCAAGGAGTCAGATTTTGAAAAGCATCTACCAAAGCAATTTACGAGAAGTCGACAAAGAGGTTCTGAATCAACAATATAGTACTACTAACTTTCCTCTTGTAGTTTTTCACCTGATCTTAGAGTTTTTCACGTATATTTGTGTGTGATACGTTATTATGATGTTTATTCATTTATACTAGATAATCATATAGATTAAATTACAAATTAATTTAAAAAATTAATCAAACTAAAATCAGATAACAGTAAATCAATCAACACTAGCTAACTAAGTACAAAGCTCAAATATGCTAGCTTAATCACAGCATTAAATTGGAGAGAATGTAAATAATTTTTTGCCCATAAATTGATTGCATATAAAATAAATTATCCGTAATATTCTTTACATCTTCAACTATATTAGTATGCGTAAAATGTTTCGTACAAATATATTTTGTTATAATCACATGACATTCCAATTCATAAAGGAACAACACCACCAGAGTTGCATCTGAAAGCAATATACAATTTTTTTTTCAAAACTATACAATAAATAAAAGAGTTAAAGAAAAAAATAGTACCAATTAGCTTTCACGATTTTTACGTGATTATAGAAATGAACACGAGTAACCTTAACTCATAGATTTCAAAACATGTGGCTGTGATTAGGTGGTGCAATATTCATGGGGTTGACCCCAAAGTCCAAGTCTTCTTGGGGTTAATTAAAGATATTAAATTGGTTGAAAATGGAGGCATGCCTGCCCTATTTGGGGTATAAAAGGACCAGCCCTAATCCCCTTTACCTTATACTGAGAGAAAATGGGTTTAAGAAAACTTCATGCTGTTTTTCAAGTCCTTTTTATCTTTATCATTCTCTTGGCTTTCCAGATAGCTGCTAGGGAGCTCCTCGAGGCTTCTACCACTCTAAATCGTTGTAAGTTTACATCACTTGCGTCAATGTTATTTATCCCGTATTGTATCGGTCAGTATCGATTGGTATGAAAACTTTCACCACTCTAAATCGTTGTAAGTTACATTGCTGACGTCAATATTATTTATTCTGTACCGTATTGGCCACCACTGGCGTATCGTATCGGATGTTTCGAGCTGTTCCAGCGGTGCCGTAACGGTCCGTATTTTTAAAAAAAATTAATTAATGTTTTTTTGGGTAATTAAAGATAAATTGAGACTAAAATCATCCACTCTTATATTTGGTGATTTGTTTTCAACTGTGAGGTTTTATTTAATATGTCCAATATGATTTTTTGTTAAAAAATATTATTTGAGAAATATATATTAATTTTAGAGATAAATTTGAAACTTGAGAACCTTCATATATAGACACACATCAAATTCTCTTACATTTTGAGAACACTTCATCGAATTTGTAGTGTGAAAATATATTCTTCAATTTGTATCAAAGTTATCAATCTCGTACTGATAAGCATATCGTTTTCGTTATTGGTATTGTACATACTGATATCAATCTGTATCGGCCAGTACGGTACGAGATAAATTACTTTTATTTGTACAATGTTGCCAGAATTTCATTGCATGAGGCCAAGAGATATGCCTCATTGACTGATGTGTGTTTATTGACATAGATCATAAGATGGAGACAAGGGCAAAGAATCCTGATAATCCATGGGGCCACAACCCTTGACATGTATGATTTTCTCTCACCACTTTCAAGCTTAATTGGAGACAAAGAGGCCAGCGTGGTGGATAAGATGTCTCAATGTTCGCATTTAAATCATATTATTGCAAGTTATTGTTTCTTTTTTATTATCTCGTCTCTTGTAGAAAATATAAGAAATAAATAAAATTGTGTGGCATGGTTTAATTCAATGACCAAAAATGTATTTAACTGACAGTATATATGGCGGCTCTAAATATATAATGTTTTACGTAACAAATTTTTTTGGATATTATTTAAAAATGTATTGGTTGAGATATATATATATATATATATATATATATATATATATATAGAGAGAGAGAGAGAGAGAGAGAGAGAGAGAGCGCTTCTAATAAGGGATTCATTATTTTGCTAAAATGAAGACCTCTAATTTTTTGATCAAATATTGATGATCCGAACCATTTAATGTGTTTAAAATATATTTTTAAGGATATCCGAGAGAAATCAACTCAAAAAATTGTTGGTTAGATCTTGATTCAATCAGTTTTTTTTATAAAACTGTTCCTATCAGTATTTATGAAAAATTATTTGTATCAAATTCTCAAATTAAGTCATAAACATAATCGGATGGTTAGATGATGTCTATGCCAAAAATCACACTTGTACCCCTCAAACTCACAAGGTGCTAACTTCAAGTCCCGATATTGCATTATATCATCCTAATGTCCTCAAATCGAATAATATACATTAAGAATCAACTGTCAGAACAAGTTCCGAACATTAATTAAAAATGAAAGAATTTTCCGGTAGCAAAATAACCAGAGTGAACTAAAGGTAAAAACATCTATAGTGAGATTGAGAGTTAAACCAACAATCCTTTTAAATTCTCCTGAATATAGAATCTCACATGTATAGATGTACCATATTTTGGAGAACTACGTATCTATTTGATTGAGTGTGTGCCTGTGTGTGTTGTTCTTTAGGATACAAGAATTGGTATCAGATTCTGGGGAGCGCCCAAAATACCAAAAAAATCCAAAATGGAGTTTTAAACCTCTATTCTTGATTTTGCCTAAATTTTGAATTGCCAAAGGCCTAGGTTTGTTTTTGAGTATTGGTTTTTATTCCTCTCGACGAGACAATTTCAACCATATACTATGCATCCTCAGACGAGGCCAAGGCAGTTGACAAACGCAAGTCAAACTCTGCGAGTGAGGTCGTGTCAGCTTTACGTGCTGCATGCGCTTTTGGAGGAGGAGAACGTTGATCAAGGCCACGTGTCAGCCAACTCAGTGCTAACTCGCAACCACGTTAGTACCTACCATAGAACCACGCCAAATGCCATGCCATCTCAGTTGTCCAAATTTTTGCCATGTCAGCACCACATCAGCTAGTTGTGACACGTGTTTGTTGTGTGTATTGCCACATAAGCTGCCACGTTAATAAGAGGTTGTGTTAGCATCACATTTGGCAATGCCACATCAACGTCCTGCTCAGTCAGTGGTCTAGTCACTTGCCCGATAATCAAAGAACATTCCTTGGTACAAAAGAATAATTTTGGACAAGTTTTTTTGTCAATTTTGGACCATTTTAGGTTCGTTTTCAATAAGACACAATGATTTCCTCTAATTTTGGTATTCGGGATCCAACATTGTGCTCAGTTTTTTATAATTTGACTTAGAAGTTGGTGTACTATTCATTTTTGGCCTAAAATATCTATTTTTGATATTTTTGACATCAAATATTGTCTATAGTGGAGCCTAAGGCAACCAGATGTCAGCATCAGTCGAAGCAAATATGTTAGACTCCTCTACCAACTCTATGGGACATACTTTCAACGCAAAGTTTGAAATTGAAAAATTCAACAAAACCAATCATTTCAAAATGTGGCAATGCAAAGTTAAAAATAAATTGATCCTACAGTACTATGTAGAGTTTACCTTGAAGGATAAGCAAATGATCTGGATGAAAAAGACAAGATGAATTGAACTGTCAAGTTTGCAACATTTTCTATTTGTGCTTAAAAAAAATAAGTATTTTGCAATGAAAGAAACAAAGGGCGATGCAATATGAGATTTGCTTGAGGAAAAATACATGACAAAAAGTGTAAAGAATCATCTCTACATGAAGAAGAAACTCTTCTTTTTTTAGTATCTAGTAGGTAGCTCGACGAAGGAACACTTAAATGAGTTAAACAAAGTACTACTTACTGATCTTTAGAATTTAGATGCCGAAATTCTTGACGAGGACAAGGCATTGTTCTGTTAAATTTTCTTCCTGATGAGTATGATCATTTGATAACTACTTTGTTGTATGGCAAAGAAGAGATTAGTTGTGAGATTGTGTGTAAGGCCCTTATCAATAATGAGTATATTGCTAGAAGGATACACAAGGTGTATATGGACACAACTGTTGAAGTTATATTAGCAAAATGCATACCTCAACCGGTGGAAGTCTCTTGCTCTAATAAGATTCCAAAAGATATTTCTACCCATTATCCTAAGGGCGGGCTTCGGAAGAGAAATTGTCAAGCTCGTCAAAAGAGATTGACAAATAAGCCAAAGCCATTGTTACAGCTGAAGAGGATAATCTAGATTTTGCACTTGTCCGTTTATCATTTGATATTCAATCAGGTGAATGGATACTGGATTCTGACATTTCCTATCATGTGTGTCCCAACAGCCATTTGTTTGATAGTTCGAGGAGTTGGACGGCATTTCCTATCGTGTGTGTTCTTGAAAGGAGTACAACCCAGATGGAGCAACCACTATAGACAACAAAGATCTTTGTTCGGAAGAGGGTTCTGCTCATCTATTGACAAGGGCCACTGGGATTGAAGTCAAACGAGATTTGCATGCTAGGCCCATTTGAAGTTGAATTAAGCACCTTTTGGTGCCTGTGCCTTCAGGCAATTAATGACAATCTTGGACATTGATGCGTCTCAAGAGTCATATGTCATTTAATTGTTATCAAAACCTAATGTCGTTGCCAATTGTTTGAAATGTGGCAATTCTTGTAATTCAACAACATAAAATTCTATAAAAATTAGTGTTATTTATCTCATACCGTTTTGTCTGGTAAGGGTACCGGATGGTGTACCGTTGGCTTGTTCTGGACTATTCTGACCAATACTGACCAGTACCGTATTGCACCGGCTTGTATTTAAAAAAAAAAATCAATTAATATTTTTTTGGGTAATTAGATATACATTGACGCTAAAATCATCATCTTTTATGTTTGTTGATTAATTTTTAAGTTGTGATGCGTTATTTTATATGTTTAATATGATTTTTGTTAAAAATATTATTTAAAAAATGTATATTAATTTTAACGATAAATCCAAAACGGTACGCCGATACACACTGGTACCTGTATGTATTATACCAGTAACAAAATCGGTATACTCGCTGGTACCAAATTGATAACTTTGATCAAAATGACACTTTGTTGTCGAATGAGAATGAATTTTAAGTGAGTTACAAAACTCCATTTATCTTAAGAACTTTCTAATTATTGATAGCAAGTCTTACTTGGTTGAAATTTATTTCTAGAAACTTGCTCGAAAGTTCAAAACTTGGCTCTTTTGTTTGGATTGTTCTGATAACCCGTGTTCCTATAATTTGTTCGTGTAAGAGCACTAATATCCGCAACCATTATTGAAGTTTCGGCTTGGAGCCAAAAATCTCCCTTTTCAGATTGAGTCAACGATTAGCAACCGTTATTGAAGTTTAATTTGAAGACTTGGAAAATTCATCTGCAAATTATCCTATCCTGATTTCATTTGTCTTGATTCCCTATCCCTTTCCTATAAATTGGTTCATTATGTGGAAGGCAAAAAACAGTGTGTACAGAGGGCGTAAACTTCTGTAGTGAGATTGAAACTTAAACTGGAAGTTCTTTCTGAACTCATGAAAATAGAGTCTCCTGTCACCAAATGTATCCAAATCTGATAAACCACATAAGTCGTTTTTGTTTTTTTAATTGGGTGTGTTTGAATTTCGTTACTTGGAGCACAACACAAATGTCCACAACGTTGTCTCGTCAACCTGAATTTTTTTTCAACAAAGGACACCGACTTCTCTGCGGTCCACACGCAAACTACATTTTCGTCAGTAATAATCAAACAGCACATTTATCATTAAACAACTATCGATAATAAGTCTCTCTTCCATCATATTGCTCCTCTTATTATGTTCTTCATATCCTGTCAAATTCAGATTTTAAAAATTTAACTGCTAAAATATACAGGCCAAGCCGCGCGTTGTATTAAAACCCCTTCCGTAGACAGGAGTAGAGTAGCAAATAAGACGAGCCGAATGAGCTTTGGAGTGCTTGAACCTGCGGCTAGTTAACAAAATGATCCTAAAATTCAAGCTCTAGCTCTAGTTGTTCGTAAACAGGCCAAGCCGAGCTTAACTAAGCTCATTTATTAAACGAGACGAACCTCTTGAGCCGCATTTTTACGAGGCGAGCAGAGTTTTAGATACTCAAGCTCGGATCGTTTACAAAACGAGTCTAAAATTCGAACTCGATTTCGACTTGTTACCTAAACGAACCGAACCGAACCGAACCGAGCCGAGCCAAGCTGAGATCGCGAACGGCTCGGTTCGTTTGAGGTTTCAAAAATAGCCCCTGCAGAAGCGGATTAGTTTAAGACAAGTCAATTTCCCAAGACATTGTCATTGAGGCGTATCGGTTTATATCATTGAAAATAATATGATATACAGTCAAGGTTGGCTCTACGCGTCGAAAATCATTCCTTTAGTCCAAATGAAGGAATGGGTCTTGTCACTAGTTGCACTCCGGCGGCGTTAACTAACCCAAAGTCAAAGTCTTGTTTGGGCCCAACACATTCATTAATTTTGGTAGAAAAATGGATGCCGGCCCTGCTTGGGCTATAAAAGATAATCAACCCTAATTGCCCTTCCCTTGTACTAGAGGGAAAACAATGGCTCCAAGAAAGCTTTTGAATGTTTTGCAAATCTTTTTGATTTTTATCATTTTCTTGGCTATTGAGGTGGCTGCTAGGGAACTGGTTCAGACTTCGAACCCTCTGAATCCTTGTAAGTTTTCCTTATAACTTGTTTTGCGTTTCAATGGATGGGTAGAACCGAATCTTGCAACGGTTAGCTGTGCGCGCCAACACTAACACACCGTTTTGCGCGGTACGTTAATGTGGAGTTTATACGTTAAATCCTAATAGAATCAAACCACGTATATCTTATGTTGTGTTTTGTGACTGTGTGGCCTTTTGTTTTATTCAATGGATTGATCTTCATCTTGTTTGTTAGCAATAACCTCACCTATGGTTCGTTATTAATCTTAGAGAGAGAGAGAAAGAGAGAGTTTATCATTATTCATCACGCAAAGACTGAAAAGATATATAGCCTGGAAAGTATTCTTTTTGGTATGTTACTTTTATATTACATATATGGGAAAGGCTATATGAACCAACACTTTTTTAGACCAATATTAGACCAGCGTCTAAATTCTGTGTTCTCGATTAAATTTTGATAATCCGAACCGTTCAATGTGTTTAAAACATGTTTTAAGGGTACCTACGAGAAATCAGCTCAAAATATTACCGGAAAGGACTTGATCCAAACATTAGTTCATAAAACAGTTCCTGTCAGCATTTTGAACCACTGTTTGGATCAAGTCCTTTCCGGTACTATTTTGAGCTGATTTCTCGTGGGTACCCTTAAAAACATGTTTTAAACACATTGAACAGTTCAGATTATCAAAATTTAATCGGGAACGAAGAGTTTAGGCGTTGGTCTAATATTGGTCTAGAAAAGTGTTGGTCCCTTGAGCCTCCCCGTATATATATATATGTATATATATATATATATATATGTGGGAGGTTCTTGTTCTCTTTCATATATTTTATTGACCTCAAAGCTAACTAAGGAAGCACCTAAATTAACCAAGCTTGCCAAGATCATCTTAAGTTGGTACAAGTCATGACTTTATATATGCGAGCTTGCAAGTTCCTCATACAGTAAAGAATTGGTTCTTCAACTCTTGCTTTTGACGTTTGGACCTAACGCTTTTTTCTCGAACTGGACTTGATTCACGCCTCTCATCTTGGGTCTGGGTCAAGAATTATGGTTAGTTGATGTTTTCATTTGCTTGTAGGTTAAGAATATTCATAGAGATTAATTAAGTTGGTCATGTTCTACGCATAAAGGATTGACCGTCTGTTAAACTATAATTGATTGCATTGTCATCCTTGTAAGTTTGACAAAAAGAATAAATGGACTCAAATCAAGACCTCTCGTTCTGATTCTTGAGGTGAATCTATCTTTTTTCTGAATTCCACTTGCTGAAACTCACTTTATTTACAAAGCATGTTCCCGTGCAATCACAAAGTAAGTTCAGTCTCGCTTTTGATGAGAGCGGGGAAGTAGAAGCTCCTCTCACCCTCTGCTCGGATTTTGTCTCCTATCTTTTAAAGAGAGATAAATATATACCAAATCAGCACGCCTTACTTAACGCTCTATAGTCCACTTACTTTGGAAGTTGATGAATGTACAGTGACTAGTATTTTCGCCTGGTCTACTATTTTAAGTGTGTTTCATTTTTGCCCGGTCTATTATTTGAAGTGTGTTTTACTTTAATGAATGATCGAACCAAAGACATGGGTGAATAAAATCAGACTCGTTTTTTAATAACATAATCATTTAGTACCATTTTGCTAAAATTGCAAATCATGGGTGCCCAAGTGATATATAATTGATTATACACTCCTTTACATTACAACTAATTCTAATTAGACCTCACTAACTAAATATGCATGGAATTTGTGTTTGTTGAAACAGATCGTAAGATGGAAAGGGAGCTAACTACTTTTGATGATCCATGGGGCCACAACCCTCGAACTCCATGATTTTTTAATTTCAAGCTTAATTTGAGACGAAAAGAGATTAGCTTGGTGGATAAGATGTCTCGGTATTTGAATTGGAATCACATTACTGCAAGCTATTTTTATTTTTAGAAAATTCTCCTCGACCAATTGTAAACAAAGTATTATAAGGGTTCTAATTGCACCACTCATGTGGTGTGATGTTTGTAGTGATAATGCACGATGTTACTCAATTTAATTAGATAAAAATAATTGATGTAACATAAATAAGAGATCTTGGAAACTTCGAAGGTGTGAAATCCTCGGTCCCAAATTTATAGTAGATCTATGATTCATTTGACACGTGGTGTTTATTAGTTTATGAATTATTAAATTATGATGCTTAAAGTATAACTTAGTTCAGTCGATGTTGTATGGACTAAATTATTTATGGTGCTATTTGACCATAATTAATAAGATATTTTGTTTAATTTTGGAAGTGTAACCACTGAATTGTTCTTGTAGGTGTATGACCTATTTGGGTATGTAAGAATATTTTTGTCTTCCAGTATAAAACTAAAACAAAAACAAAAAGAAAAAAAACCCACAGAAAACAAGTGTTCTTCAATAAATAAATTAGTCCAAATAAAATTGATTTTTGACCAAAAAAATAATTAAAAACCAAGGTTAATATATAAAAAATTTTAATATATAATTTTATCAATTTTGAATTCATAACCCCATAAAAAATTCAAAACCTTTGTACTTAAATTGATACATATAAATGATATAAAATCAAGGTTAATACATAATTTTTTGCTCAACAAAAAGAAAATTTTATTAATCAAGCTACGCGAGATACAATACTTAATCAGACTTCAAGGGAAAGCATCATTACGGACGAAAGTTGAATCCTAACTATGTTGGCACCTAAGCGGGTATTTTGGAGAGTTGTAGTGCAATTCTCTATAATTTATGTGTAATGCGAGCAAAATGATGGAGTTTGATCTGCTTTAACATTAATACTACACCATTTTAATTTATTATGCTAATTATTAATTATCAAAATGCATTAGATCAAAATTATGTAGATTCGAAGACAATATTGACAAAATTTAATATTTTTTTAAAAGGACACATGGAGAATTCTCTTCTAATTATTTTCAAGTTATCACAAACCAAAATTGGCATACCAGGTAGTGTACTAGCTAGGCCAAGAAAATGCTTTCATGTTTTTAGTTGATACTCCATATGAAATTTCAAAAATGCTTTTGAGACCCAACGACATGCTACGAAAATATTGCTCCCTCATGCAATAATATTATGCGTAGGATTAAGCCAACAATGGGGTAACACTCAGGTGAACCGCCAAGAAAGACGGAATGGACCTTCCAGGGATGGAGTTGGTAGAGACTAGTAGGGGCGCTCGCCTCTGCAAGAAGAAAAAAAAAACTTCTATTATTATATAAGAAAAATTCTATGAAGTATATGGGCTCACGTATGTTAAATATTTTGTTATGTATTTTTTTTTTGGCCTTAAATACATATTCCCCATGCGTAATGAAATTTCTAGCTCCACCTCTGGACCTTCGTGTGGTTAAGGCCTCCTTTACCCTACTGGATTTGGGTTCTTAATGGGCTCCATTTTGGGCCTGCTGGTCTGGAATTTGCGTCTCTTGGACTAGGCACTGTTTGGATATTGTTTTCTTTCCCTATGTTTTTAGGCTTTTTTTAGGGTTTTATTAGGCACGTGATAGTCAGGAAGTTCGGTGCCAATTTAGTTGGGACATGTCGTTAACGCAGTGATTCCTTTTTATGATCTTTGTAACTTGTTCATAAATTATTAAATTTCTCTTTTGCTGAGGAAAAAAAAAACAATTTGGTATACACTTATGATAATTTATTGATTTTCTCAAAGAACGATAAATTTAGAACATTATTTAATAACTAAGTACAAAGTTTAAATATGCTAATTTAGTCACAAAATTAAATAGGAGGGAATGCAAATATTGTTTACCATACATTGATCCCATAAAATAAATTGTCCATAAGATTCTTTACTTGTATTTTTTGCTATATTAGTGTGCATAACATGTTTCGTACAAATTAAATTACTTTTGAAATGCAGCTATGATGTTTTGTTGTCTCATGATATTCCAATTCATATAGGAACGATAAAAAATATTTAACCAAACTATTGTTTCTTTTTTATAACCTAGCTATCCAGGTCGGCTTGGGACCAAACTGGGTAAAACTTAGAGGAGTCCCCACCTAAATGCCGACTAATCCTAGAAGCCTTGAGCTTATCGATCGGGCAAAGATGTCGCAGTGGTTCCTTTTTGTTGCCAACGAGATTCAACTTGAGGATGTCTGAATTTACGGTTCGCTCCGATCTCCACTCAGACAACCCCTTGGGGTTTTAACCAAATTATTGTACTAAAGAGTAAAGACTTCAGAAAAATTAAAAGATTTAAAGCAAAAAAAAAAAAAGGTACGTGCAGCTTTTATGGTTTTTACGTGATTACAAGAATGACCACTGAGTTACTTTATATATAAATTTTAGAAATGATTTCATCATAATTATTTTTGTTAACTTAACATGAGGGTTAAGCGAAATAAAATGCAAATCAAATTAAATGAAGGAGAGTGTTATTTTTCATGGCTTTGATCCCAAAGTCCAAGTCTTCTTGCTGCTGAAGATATTTATAAAGTTGGTTGAAAATGGAGGCATGCCGGCCTATTTGGGGTAAGACCCTATTTGATCTTAATCAATTTTTTGTTTTTATTTTATTTTTTATCAATTTTTTGTGATTTTTACTTTGTCTCGGTGAAAAAAATTTAAAAAGTATAAAATCATGTTTAAAAATTCACTTAGACAAATCTAAATCCCTGTAAATTTACATTGCTAATGCTTAGACGTCATAAATTTTACTCGACCAAAAACCATACCAGCGAATAACACACAAGCACAAACACACACAAGGCAAGAACCACCAAAGCCCAAGTGATATTTTTTTGCTTGGTACATTTTTTATTAATCTTCAAACAAATTACAAAGACTAAAAGGGGCTAGTATCAAAGTTATCAATCTTGTACTATTGAACGCACCGATTTTGTTATTGGTTCGGTATGTACCAGTACCGGTCATGTATACCAGTGTACCATTTTAGATTTATCACTAAAATTAGTATATATTTCTTAAATAATAATTTTTAGCAAAAAATTACATTGGATATATAAAATAAAGTCCCACAATATAAAAATAAATCGCCAAACATAGCAGTTGATGATTTTAGTTACAATTTATATTTAATATCCAAAAAACTATCATTTGAAATTTAAAAATTTTACGGACCAATACAGTACCAACCGGTATTTGCCCAGAACACGCCGGAATGGTACGCCAGTGATCTAGTAAAATTGACCAAGACACATTTAGTGGTGGTAAAGTTTTTTGGGACCGAAGTTGGAGTTGACCAACCAAAATTCCAAGTCTTGCTTGGGCCTAACACATTAATTAATTTCGTAGAAAAATGGACGCTGGTCCTTTTTGGGGCTATAAAAGGTAATCAGCCCTAATTGGCCTTCCCCTTATACTGAGGTAAAACAATGGCTCTAACTAGAAAGCTTTTGGTTGTTCTGCAAATCCTTTTGATTTTTATAATATTCTTGGGTATTGAGGTTGCTGCTAGGGAACTGGTTCAAACTTCAAGCCCTCTAAATCCTTGTAAGTTTTCCTTGTAACACATCATTTGATTT
Source organism: Arctostaphylos glauca (assembly GCA_019985065.2). NCBI lineage: Eukaryota > Viridiplantae > Streptophyta > Magnoliopsida > Ericales > Ericaceae > Arctostaphylos > Arctostaphylos glauca. The sequence goes on along the minus strand of JAHSPW020000010.1, from coordinate 25,081,323 downwards.
ATTGGATGCGTAGAACAGTGTCTTGGAACTGCTAGCTGGGTGCCCCAACACCGATAGGTTTAGAGAAGTTGTAGTGCAATTTTTCTGTAGTACACATGTAGTGCGGATAAAACGTTGTAGTTTTGCCCATTTTGTCCTCTAAACTAAATTGTTATGACATCATGTATGTTTATAACAATTCGCATGATAAGTCAAAAATGTGTACTTTCGAAGACAAAGCAAGCAAAACTATGTCGTTTTACCCGCACTACAAAGAACTACACTGCAGCTTTCCCAAATTCAACACCGTTTTGTACGATAAGCTTATGTTGAGTTTATACGTTAAATCCTAAGGGAAAAAAAATGCAATCAAACCACGTTATCTTTTGTTTTGTGATTCTGTGGGCTTTGGTTATTGACAAATGCAAGGATCTTTATTAAAGTTTTGATAAATCATGTATTGACTGTCTTTACTTTACAAACTATTTACTAGATTTATTATGTAGTTAACTTTTGATAGAAATTGTTAGTTTTCATTAATAAAAGAATAAATTGTCCACATATACTCTTTTTATATTTATTTTTTGTATATATTTAGTCTATTTATGTACGTAATTTGTAAAATTAAAACTTCAAAAGTTGAAATCAAATTAAAGTTAAATTATATTCTGATGAAGTTTATGGAAATAAATATGCATCTTATATATTAATTATTATTTTCTTATAAAAATTATATTTATCACTTAAAAGTACCTTGTTATGTTTGTGTTTCATATGTATAGTTTACCTAACAGAAGCACATATATATTTTTAGCCTATCTCATAAAAAAAAATTTTATGACTTTTAATTAACTTCTCTTTTTTTAGTGTTTCAAGAGATAAACAGGAAAAATAAAACAATGAGAAAATATGGCTAAAAAATACTTAATTAGATAAACATCATACCAATTCGGTAAAAAAAAGACCATTTTGATCTTATAATTGCACCGAACTTTTCACCCATGCATGTTTTTGGTTTTTGAGAAAAAAATGTATGTTATGGATTGGAATAGCTTATTATAAAGTAGAAATATATACGATAATATATATATGTATAAACGCAAACATAAAAATATAAATTAGTGATAAGTATAACTTTTGTAAGAAAAAAACAATTACTAATATAAGATACATATTTATTTGCACAAACTTGATCAAAATATAATTTAAATTTTATTTGATTTCAACATTTCAAGTTTTATTTATCCAAAAACAAAATCTTTTAAGTTTTAATTTTAAATTATGTCTTACTATATACGTACATATGTATAATTATAATATATATATACATATATATCAATGCACACAAGTATATATAGACTAAATATTTATAAAAAAATACAAAAAAAGATTAAGGAAGGATATTTTAGTCTTTTATCAATGAACTAGCAGTTTTTGTCAAAAATTAACGAGATGAGAGAATCTGCTAAATAGTTATAAAGTAGAAAATGTTGGTGCATTTATTAGAACCTTAGAGGAACTCTATGCATTTATTAAAAATCTCATGAGTGCTCAGCGCATTTTATTGTATGGATTAATTTTCATCTTATTCATCATGCAAGACTGAAAAGATAGTAGTTATAACAGGGATTCCGAACGCAAATCTTGGAAAAGATGGATCGACACATTTTCAGGTGTTTCAAGACAAAGATTCCGGACGTACGTCAAGATTAATTGAAGTACACCCAAGTCCCTCACGTCACAGTGGACAAAACGGCCAGGGTTCGCCCAAGTCCAGTACTGCTGGAAGAATTTAGGGCCGGAAGGCGTACATAGTTGCACTGCTGGCTAAGTGGTGAGAAATTGTAACCGTTTTTAACGTTTGCAGAGTTCAAAACTTGTGGCCAGCGTTTTCCAATTACTGTATTTCTTTTGGAAACAATAACTATAAATATAGGTAGGTGGGTCTGCTTTTTTCAGTTATGGGATTGCTTTGCAATCAATATCAACATATACACACAACGTAACACCTTAATTTTTTTCCTCTCATTTCGAGTTTATGTGTTTATATTTTTGTTTAAACTCGAACTCGACTTAGTTTGGTTAATGTTTTTATTGGATAATTGTTGTCTTTATTTAAAAAAATTGTCTTTATTTGTTTTACGTCGAACTTTTGTAGATTATTGATTCGTCTCAATAAAAAAAGTTAGAAAAAGTAAAAAATTTAAACCAACTTTTTAGAATTTTAAAAAAGACAAAAACAACCTGAAAATATCTATTTTAGACAAAAAAAAAAAACTTGAAAATGTCTATTTTAGATTATTTTCCATTTAAAAGAAGTTTTTTAACTTTTCGTGATAATTTTTTTTTTCCAAATTGTTTTCATAGAAACGAACCAATCTCCAAAAATAAGACACAAAATAAATAAATGAGAAAAAAATCGTCTAGAGACGTAGGATAATCCGAAAAAATTCTGGTAGGTTTTTATATTTGATTTTCAAGTTATTACTAATTACTTGATCAAATTGGTTGAGCGCTTCAAAGTTAATCGAAAAATATTTTGATTGAATACTAAAAAAAAAAAAGAATTAACAATGGCAAAAATATAAATTAAATGACAAAATAAATCAAGATATAACAAACTCAATTTTAATCAATATGCTTTGGAGAAAAATGACTTAATTATATGTACTATATGTTTGTGTACAAAAATTAGAGGGGGCCAATATTATACTCTCGCCTAGGACCCTAAAATATTCGGGGCCGGTCCTGCTCAAGATCGGCCTTAAGTTTTAATTGAGAGCATGCGAGTGAGACTAAAACTCAAGGGAAAAAGGCTTTAATATGATTTGGTTTTAATTTCCTTTACTTGGGAGTGAAGCATTGGTGTGAAACTTCATATATTATGGGATTCCCTTTCATACTGATATTTAAATATATTTCATATTTCCAAGAATAATTTAAATAAAGTTCATTTCATTTATTACTCGGTTTCATTTAATTTTCTTTATCTTTTAATTATCTCTGTGTACCCCCTAATCTTTCTAAATGAGAAAATTAACCAAATTTGAATTGATGCACATGACTATTTATCGTATTCTCTTCTTACTGCGTCAATCCGAAAGAATCGATTATTACATTTGAAAAGATCAAGAAATACGTTGGGATAATTAAAAAATGAAAAAAATTAAATAAAATAGATGAAGAAATTTTTTGTATAAATTATTTTTTCTTCAATGCATATAAGATAACCTCAACAACCACCACCACCATGGGAGGAAAGACAGACCGAGAAAAAGTCTTACAAACTAGGATTGCTTTAATTTGGCAACCCACCATAGCCTCAACTCCCTTCTCTCTCTCTCTTTCTCTCTCTAAGAAAGATGAAATTAAAAAAAAATCTTTAATTTTGATTTTGATTTATTTGGTTCCCAAAACATATTATCAAACATGATTTTTTTTGTTTTAAATAAACATAATTCTGTTTTGAAATTTTTATAAACAAGAACCTGAAATGTTACCAAATAAACCTTAAGTTTTTAGGTTTTCCGAGATTGCTTCTCCTTGTGCATGCACCACCACTGCATATAGGTTTCATCTATTAATAAGAAAGAACAAATAATGTATTCTTAATAAAGCTCGTGAGGTAATGTCTATAGGTTTAAAAGTTTTAAATACCGGGAAAAAATATATTAACAAAAAAATTTCAACTCAATGGGGTCACATGCTGCCACCATGCATGTATCCGTGCCTCCGTAATTGTTCACAACAATAACATTAGATTTGACCAGAACATGGATGTCGAAGAATAGACAAAATTTAAACCTAATTATGAAAATTAATGATAGATTTCCGTTAATCGAATGTCTCTCTTGCAGTTCATACTATGATAAAAAGGCGATAACACTCCACCCACACAGGGGCGGACCCAGGATTTGAGTCTGGGGGTGTCACCATCAAAATAAATGAACAACTAAAAATTAAATTTGTATTCAATAACAAAAAAATATAGGTATTCAAAATTTAATGAACTAAATTGGGGAGAGTTTGACTGAACAAAAGAGTATGGGGGTGTCACAGTGTTACACGATAAACTTAATTTACTCTTAAAATCTTAAAAAAAAAAAATTTGGTTGAAGTGGAGCATGGGGGGGTGGCAGGTGACCCCTCCCCCCCTTAGTAGGTCCGCCCCTGTACCCACACACACAGATACACGCATGCAAAATACGATGCCAAACAAATTCACATCCATTTTAGTCTTCAGAGCAGAGCTACCACTTGATACATGCTTGAAGGCCAATCCCTCAACTTGAATATTATTTTCAAATGGTACGTACGTAGTTACTTGTTTGATACGCGATTGACTATAGCCCCATTGGCCCTCTCGCCTTAGAAAGTCTCAAGTCTTCTTTTCTTTTCGGCAAGAGTTCAAGTCCCTCTTGGTGCCTAAGATATCAAAAAGTCTTTTGGGGGCTAATTCACATTTCATTTTTTTATACCTGAGAGGTATTCGGTTGGTTTTACATATGTCCAACTTATTACCGATTAGTCTTCAAAATCCTAAAGATAACGACCGGACACAACCTACAGTGGTTCCAAATGAGTGATTCCAGTGAAATTCGAACCCATAACCTTAAAAAAATAAACCCCAACTTAGTCATCTCTCTCATGACAGTGAACCAATCCCTTATGGTTCAAAGTCAGATTGTTTGGGCTACAAAAGATGAACCCTAAATGCCTGAGTCCTTATGCCAACAAAAATGGATTTGAAAATGCTTTTTTCTGTTTGGAAAGTCCTTGTGATCTTTAACCTTCTCTTGGCTTTTGAGGTGGCTGCAAGGGAACTGCTCAGACACTTCCGACCCTCTTGTCCCTCATAAGTTTCCCTCATAACTTTTTTTTCTTTTATAATTAAGTATTCAAATCAACTTATACACACTTTAACTAATCTGAGAATTACTGGCCAAGTCGAATCTAATTCTTTTTGCTAGTACTGAGTCGGCGAGAGAGTCAAGTCTATAAACTTAGGAGAGACAGCAAGCCCTTACTCATATATGTAGTACATGCTAGCTCTTAGTCGAGCTCCATTCACTTATGAAGAAATTAATACAAAAAAATTCCCAAGAGAATTTTGATGAAGTTTTTTCCGTGTGTTATTTAATACAGGAAACTTACAGAAAAACTGACCAGCAATGTCTTAAACATGTGAGAAACTCATGTAAAAGCAACTTTCTTACGAAATCTTGTATTTTTCGCAAGATAGCATGACTTTTCTAATGGACTAAAATTATCAATAGAGAGAGTACTATAACCGCGCCGTTGTAGTTTGATAGTTCTAGCTTTATGACGATGATTAATGTAATATATCAAAATATGAACATATATATGTTCTAGTTAACCTAATGTGTGGTTGTAATGTTCTTGGATCAAATGTTGCAAATGAGTGGATAGTATTGTTTGTAATTTACAGTATTCGTTAATATTTTTTAGAAAGGCAAAAGGAATTTTATTCAATGGAATGGATTATAACAATATAGGCCGCCAAGGTAAAGTCATCACAACGAAATGAAAGCAACCCAACTCAAACCAACCAAACGTACAACAAAGAAAAGCTAAAAACATACAAGGTTCCTATAAAAATCAAAACTAAAACCAACTCTTTGGTACCTAAGCCCTGTTTCATAAACGGGTTAAGTATCATGGGATTCGTAGAGTGGTTGGATTAGAATAAGATTGGTAATAAGAGATTATTAGTATGACGTCTAAGCCCCAAAGCCTTGTTTGTTTAATTTATTTTTTATTTTACTTTAAAAAAATTAATGAAACAACAAAATTTATCAAAACTTAGAAAATTAGCATTTTTTTCAAAAAACCACATACTAGATACATCAACAAGTACACTGATAAGAGACGTTGATCAATCAGTCACTTAACAATGTACGGGTGGCAACCATAAGCAATTGCCATTGTTGTTTCTCATCTAGATGGCACCAGTGAGCTAACTCAAACAAATTGAACCAGTACTAACAGATCAGAAATCATGAAGTGAAGTTGTATGAGGTGCACAATAAGATCTATAGTACTAAAAGATGAGATAGAGTCCCTAAGAAGGCAAAACATCAATTGTTATTTAAGAGACTATACTTCTCACAGCACAAGTTTTAGCAGCAAACAAAACTATATTCAATAAGGATACAAAACTGCATTCAATAAGCAAACAAAACTTTTTTCCTAGACACATGTCTAAATGGCGACTATTAGAGAGAGAGAGAGAGAGAGAGAGAGAGAGAGAGAGAGAGAGAGAGAGAGAGAGAGAGAGAGAGAGAGAGAGAGAGAGAGAGAGAGAGAGAGAGAGAGAGAGAGAGAGAGCCAACTGGAGGCAATGAAGAACCCTTTGTAGAAACCTCCATTGCCGAGATTGCGAAATCCTTTACAGACAGAATCAACTAACTGAGGAATACCCACAAAGGCGAAGAAGTTGCTGAACAGCTTACAGTGACTTCCAAGCTCTCAGAATGGACACCCATAGCCCTCACAAGCAACCCATTGACTCCGAAACCATACTTCCCAACAACCATATCGAAACCTTATCTCAAAAAACTCTTTAGTAACTTTGGGAATGTTCTGGACATCTTCATCCCCCGCAAAAGAAGCAAAATCACTGGCACTACATTCGGGTTCATTCGCTATGACTCACCAATCTCCTCAGATAAAGTCAACCTCAAAGGTCATGGGTTGTGGTATGGGTGACAAACAGCTTTTTGTTAAGAAAGTAGCTTTTCAAAAAACTTCTTCTACACATATTGCTCGCTCTATCCAAACCCACCACCGGTCCACCACCACCAACCAATCTCCTAACCACAATCTGTAAGGACCCGGAAAATTGTGAACTTTTTATAAATAAAATAAATTTATATTTGGGGTTATTCGATTGATTGGTTAACATGTGTTTCGCAATTTTAGTTATAAGACCCGAGCCCGGGGTCTTTGGTTTTATTTCGTGCGCGTTATGTACGTAGTATATTACGTGGGAGCCCATGGGGGGGGGGGGGGGGGGGAACCAAGAACACTTACTCCCTCTCTCTCTCTCTCCCTCCACCATTTCTCCACCTTCTCTCTACAATCATCATCAAACTACCCCGTTATTTTCGAATTCCTTCGGGATAGAGGGAGCTTGGATCGTGCTTGACGTGGAGCCGAAGACGGATCGTGATTTGGAGCTCGGGAAGGAGAGATCCGGGGCGCTTCTACCTCTTCGCCAAATCCTTTGATTCAAAGCTTGAGGTAGGGATGTCTCACCCTTATTATATGTATATTCATGGTATTGGTAGTTGAATTTGTGTTTAGAGTGGGTATAATTGTGTTTTTTGCCGATTTGGACGAGTGGCGAACTGTCTGTGCGAACCAGAGATCGACCAAGTCGCTCGAGCGACCATCAAGCGACCCCCACTGATTTTGGTGCGTCCAGCGACTTTTTAGTCACTCCAGCGACTTGTCGGGTGACTTGTACTGACGGTTTTCATCCTAATTTGAGATTATGGACGTTTAAGAATACTTCCTCTCATACACGTGGTATATGGGACGTGTGACACAAGCGAGGTCTTATTGTGGCGATAAATTTCGTAGGGCTCAAGGCCTTTGTTCATATTTTCGTTTTTCTTTCACTATGAGATTGAATTGTGATTGGCGTGATATGTGAATGGCCGGTAAAGGGTCAAACTATGAATTTGTATTGCATTGACATGATGTGATTTCTAGCCTCCGACGGGAGTTGTGCTAATTATGTGATGTCTAGCCTCCGACGGGAGATGTGCTAGTTATATAAATGGTCTAGCCTCCGACGGGAGACGTGCTAATATGTTTCAATATTGTCTAGCCACCAACGGTGATGTGCTAGTTGGAATATGATAACTGAGTCGATATGAGAACCGCGAATTGATCAAAATGGTTGACATGCAGTATTGCTTATATACTAATGGATTACTTGTCACCCATGTGTTATTATGAACTGTTCATGAAGCATGCCATATCATTCATATTCATATAATATTGGCGTAGATATCTCTACTGGGCTTTTAGCTCACCCCTTCATTCTTTCAGGTACCGTTCCGGAGACTTGACATGGATTGCATGGATGCATGGTGGTGTATGTTTTGAGAAGACTTTCATACTAGGAGTTACATAGAATCTTTAGAACTGTTTTTGAAAGATGTACTAACTCCTCTTTTGTTCCTTCATTGTAATCGAAAGCAAACGGTATTGTACTTGTTCAAACTTATATTTTGGGGTGATAGGCCGGGAGTGCCACCCATGAGTTGTAATATTTGAAACACTTTATCAATGATGGATTATGGAAATTGTATTTTGGGTAATTGTAAGGTTTTAAAATGATAAACAAGGTTATGTCATATATTTGAAAACGAGGGCGTGACACAATCAATCAAGACCATCCTACTCTAAAACCAACCAAACCACCTTCTTCACCCACACCTCTGGCCTCAACAAAAGGAAAACCTTTGCAGAAGCAGTGACTGGTCATCACAATCACTGGGAAGATAGTCATTACTATCCAGGCCACTTTTATGAATGACGCATGGCTTTGAGGGAGTGCAATCGCTCAACTGAGAAGAAACGTGGATTGTTCACGAGATTAATGCAAGCTTGGCGAAAGATTAAGTTATTGAAGTCATCATTCGAGAAATGCGAGGCAGAAGGGTCCTCTTAACTGGCAAAGAAAAAACTGTTAACCAGATCTTGCCTCATGAAACTATTTTCTGAAAATTGTACCTTGGGAAGGTCACGGAACAGCCATGAAAGAGTCAACTAGATTTCATGCTTTTGCATTCCACTTCATGTTTGGCATCATCACACTTTCGACAATATAGCGAATAGATGGGAGGCATTTATGACTCTCGATGAATTGACTAGAACAATGACTTCTTTCGCTAGATGATGATTCCTCCTCGCAACACAACACCCAAACAGGACTGATGAGTGGATCACAATCCAAGTTAAAGAAAAAACGTACAGAGTTAGGGTTATAGAGGAAGCAAACCAACCTCTCTTACCATTCTGGAGCTCCAGTGAGCCTCCCCACTTGCCTAACTCTGCAAACCAGACGAGGGAAGAAGACTGCCACGTGGCAAGGGAGTTTGCTGACACATCAAGACAACCTATTGAGAACCTATCGGGAGAGGGGATGGCCAACCGTACCACCTTTCACCAAAATGGTCACCTAGAGCCATTAAAAGTAAACCTTCCACCTTCACCTCCTTCCTCTCAGTGCTCTTATCAGTTCTTTCTTCAAGAAACCCAATCCCCTAGACATGAAATGTCAATGGCTGTGGAATCCTTACCCAACAACCCGGACCTGACTCCAACCCATTTTCCAAGCTCACCTTTTTCCATCACAAATAATCTCGCTTTGGCCCAATCTCCTTCTTCTGTCTTTCTTAACCGTAATTGCCAGCCCATTCCTTGTCAAACCCATCACTATTCCTCACTACTTAACATTCACAGCCTAGTTAGTCCTACCCACGTTGATTCAAACACAACAATACCTAACGTTGTGTTGGACAACTCCTTAAATCACACTCACCCCTCTCTCTTTAACAACAACATTGACATTGACATTTCGATAGATCATGACGTTGCTTTCCAACCGTTGCAACCCCATCCCCTACCTCTTTTCACACCACCTATTCTAGTCCCAAACCCACCTCTTCCTTTGACATCCACGATGGCCACCTCCAACAACAGGGATCCACCTCACGAATTACCACTCGAATTATAAACAACGGTCCAAATTGGTCACCTATTGGGTCTTGAGTTCTCAACTCAAGATGAATTCAATCTTGCGGATCTAATTGAAGCAGAAATCATGGAACAAATGAATGATGAAAGGAGGAGAGAAGAGGAAGCTTAGACAGCTCTACTTCTACAGATGCCTATAGAGCTAAATTTGTTTTCCCATGAAAGCAATATCCTGGAATATTAGGGGACTGGGCCACAAATCAAAAAGAGCATTCGTTGCCAAATTGATCATGAAACATAAGCTAGACATTCGATTCTTACAAGAAACCAAGCTGGAATCCATTTCAAAGCAATATCCGAGAGCACTATTCACGAGACGACATCATTATATCATGTTGACCTCATGCCACTGATTAGTATGACGATAAAAGTCTATTAACAGTAACTAAAGTAAAATCGGGCAATGCCGGCCTTTTTAGTTGTTCAAAACAAGATCCTGGGATACGATTTATGAGACGATATGTCCGGACATCAAGAGGAACATATTATTGATCAGTGCAATGATACAAAATTAAGGCCTCTTTAATCAGACAAAAATCAAATAACAATAAATCAATCAACACTTTATTGCACACGATTTTTCATTTACTAATGTATCAATGGGTAATATCCAATATCACTTAATATATATTTTGCAAATGAAGAATATGTAATTTGATAATGTGTACTAGGCCAAGAAAATGCTTCACGTTTCTAGTTGAAACTCCATATGAAATTTTCAAAATGCTTTTGAGACCCGATGACATGCTACAAAAATATTGCTCCCTTGTGCAATAATATTACGCCTTGGAGTAAGCCAACAATGGGGTAACCCTCAGGCGAACGGCTTAAGAAAGACGGAATGGACTTCCTCCTTTACTCTACTGGGCTTGGGTTCTTAAGGGGCTCCATTTTGGGCCTGTTGGTCTGGAATTTGCGTCTACCGGACTAGGCTCTATTTGGATATTGTTTTCTTTCCCTATGTTTTTAGGCTTTTGTTTTTTTGTTGATCTCTTGTCAACTTGGACTACCTTTAGGGTTTTCTTAGGCCATGATAGTTGGTAAGTCGGGTGTCAACCTAGTTGGCAGGTGTCGTCAACGTAGTGATGCCTTTTTATATTATTCGTTTAATCCTTGTAACTTGTTCAGAAATTAATAATTTTTTCTTTTACTAAGGAAAAAAAAACAAAAACAATGGGGTAATTCATGGATTTCGAACTATAAATCATACATTTTGAATGACGATCAAAGATTCAAAATCTATGAAAGTATTTGAATGCTATGTGCATAATGGAATCAGCTGAGTAGCGTTTGGAAGTATAGTGTGAAGATTGGGTTTTGGTTTCTTTTGACCATTTTGTCCTTATCTATTGCTAATATTAACTTCCATTTATTGCAACATAGAGCTTTTTACAAGAATATTATTTGATTTTTAACTTGTAATTAATTATTAATTTTTATATGAAAATTGAATATTCAATTTACTTTGCATATATCAAAAACACATATAATCGTAAAGAAATAACGTAAGAGGATTCTCCCATTCCCAACGGATTATAGCTTATATTATGAAATTTTTATCTGTTTCTTTTGTATTTACGCTAATCTAAATTTCACCATGGTCGTTAATTTTATTTTTTTAATATTCTTAATAATCAATAATTATCTTTTAAAATTTATGAACTAGCATAAATAATTTTTTGCTCATGTAGTCTAAAGTCTCTGTCAAACGTGTTTAGCTTTTTTTTTTTTTATCTTTAATACAAAGTATTTGTGTATAATTATGATATTTAACCGTAAAATGATTTCATCATAATTCTTTACGTGATTATAAGAATGATCACTGAATTACTTTATTTTAAATTTTAGAAATGATTTCGTGATAATTCTTTTTGTAAGCTTAACACGAGGGTTAAGAGAAATAAAATGCAAATCTCATAAAGGAGAGAGTTATTTTTAATGGCTTTGATCTCAAAGTCCAAGTCTTCTTGGGCTGGACTGAAGATATTAAATTAAAGTGGGTAGAAAATGGAGGCAGGCCGGCCTATTTGGGCTAAGACCCGATTTGGTCTTAATTAACTATTTAAATTAATATTCATATTACTTCTTTTTATGTGTTTCATACGGATTTGGGGAGGTATATATAGTGCATTTTTCTGTAGTGTGCCTGTAGTGCAGGTAAAACAACGTAATTTTACCTACTTTGCCCTCAAAACTATAACATTTTAACTTATTATGCAATATAATTTGTTATTAAAATATATGAAATCAAAACGATGTAATTTCGAAAACAAAACGGATGAAACTATGTCGTTTTGTCCGCATTACATATGCACTATAGAAAAATATACTATAATCTCCCTAAATCCGTTTAATACAGCAAGAGTCATTGGTTCCTACGAGTGTAGTGTACTTTAAGATCGGTATCTAATCTTGCCCATAAGAATATAGATATTGCCAGACTTTTCTACGAATATATATATATATATATATATATATATATATATATATATATATATATATATATAAAATGATATATATGTCAACTTTTGATTGTTTTGTTTCAAATCAAAAGATGCAGTTTTTTTTTACTCCAACTACTAGTTTAAGGTTTAGGTTAGATCCAAATTTTTAGAGCATTCACATTAGTTTTTCTTTCACTCACCTTTCTCTATTTTGAAGAGCAATTCTTTTATTTTTTATTAGTCTCTTTTAATGGCCTCCCTATTTAATGATATTACAGTGACTCTTTATAATTGAATCTCTCTAAGATTTATTTTTCATTTTTTCTTCTCATTTTTTCTTTTTTCTTTTTGAATTGAATACGAAAGGGAAAAAAAAGAAAAAGTATTTTAATAAAATAGGAATCGAATAGAGAGTCTGACAGACGTATACCGCTCTAAGATACAAACCAGCATTTCACAGGATATCTCCTAGTTACACAATTGGTAGAAGATAGAGGTGCCAACTCTTTCTCAAATTGTCCAAAATAATATAGGAAATTAGTGTAAAATAGAAGCAAAGGAGATTCTGGGTTGTGTCTTCGAGCGGTATTCGTCCGTCAATACCTACACGAAGGAAGGCAAATATAATTTTAGGACAACGACTTGTCGTGTCTTCTATTCAATCTCACAGACTATTTTCTTTATCTCTTATTTGTGATATTTTGATCTAGCTATTATATTCATGATATTAATGATTCGCATCAAGTTTTACTTATTAAGTATTTTGTGATTATTGTGTGGAAAATCCCCAACACCTTGTACGTCTGAAGCATGTAAACGCCATTTGAACTGCTTTTCTATTTGGGTACACCAGTTAAAGGAGTCAACCCAATGCATATATAACAACTAAGGAATACACAATTCACTGTTTCATTAGTTCTAAATTCTAAAAACATGACAATAGCCATTAGAATTGTGAACCTGCACGATATAAAACATGATTGAGCATGTTGAACCAGGTATAGGACACTATTTTAGACAATTGTTGCCATAGAACACACATTTTGAGATTGTTATAGGGACTATGATGATGATTTTCCAGGCCATGCTATTTTGGTTGATTAAGTATTTTGGATAGAACTTGATGATATCATTTTTTGGGGACTCTCAATATGTGATTTTGGCTCTGAATGCTGGTAATTATTCATTGCATTTTGTTCAAAATCATATTCCCATAGTTTTATTTGGCGTCACACGTCAATTTTCGACATCTATGCTGTAGTTATCTCAATTTCGTGTACATCCTCTTCCTGTTTAAAATAATTTGTTGTGAGAATGTTCAAGTATTGTGTCTTTTTGTCAATCCAACCAAAATAAGAAGAAGAAAAGAAGATTGCAAAATGATTCAAATTAATTCTATTTGTGCTTAAAGGTAGTTGTTGACTTGTACACGTTGAATTCGGGACTTGTTGAATTTCCTAACAAATATGGTATTGCATTAATTTATATTTATTATTGTTTGATTTAAGGTTTATCAGAACTGAAGATTACGGTAGTCATGAGTCGTTACTAATTCATGTTTAATAGATTACTGAAAACCCTACAAGGAATGAAACTTCTACTGTCTATTTAGTTCAATAACTATCTCACCTTACCTAAATCATATAACGAATGTGGCATACCGGGTACATTTCGACTCATCTTAACCTGTTAACAATATGACTCAAGATCACCCAGCACTCCAATCGTCACCCTTTTGAGACCAAGTACAGTTTGATGATCAAGATCGTTCAACACTTCGATCGTCACCAAAGTCATCCTCAACTATGGTTATCCTAGTTGGGATCCTTTCAGTACACAAAACTAACCTGCGTCGACCCCCAACAACCAAATTGCCATGGTGGGCCACCCAAACCAATTAATATTCCTTTTACATTCACCTAGGTGTTTCTAACCATGACCTTAATTACAATGCACATTCGACACTCTTACCTTTATTGTCCAAGTGTCATTCGAACTGGCGTTCCCAACATATAATCTATGCTTTTTCCAAAAATCTAGTTAACGATCATTTTACGGAAAATTAGGCAGCAAAATGGTTGTACCCGAGCATATCCGAACTTCCATAAATTCCAACACAACAACATCAATTCAATGGCATGGTATCTACAATGAAGTAGAACATAACATTGAAATATGGTCTGGAGTGGTAATCCCGCTCTCACAGAATTTTATGGAGATCCGGGACTTAAATAAAATACATGTGTATCCATGTGCAAGTGTCAAGTGCACGGGGTAAGTTTCCATCAATTGGCCGAAGCCCGAAATCAAATCCCGAACCAAACCTCAGCCTACTGACCAACCGGTCACCCAATCAGTCGTTCGGCCAGACGTTCGGACTTGCGATCGGTCGAGCATCCAGCAGTTTTGACAAGTTAATCTACGCATTAACTTAAATACAGTGTAGAAAAAAGTTATATTACTAGCAAAATATTTAACATGGTTCGCTAATGTATTTTGTAATGACTCAATTAATGGGGAATTCTCTTTGTAAGTCAGACGAACGTGCTAGGAATTATGTTAACCCGTCAACGTTTTAAATCAAGGTATCGGATTACGTATTTGTATCGGGGATACAATTATATATCGCTCGATATCGGATAACGTCCTCAGTCGATATATACGCTAAATATCTGTATCAAAAGTTCAGAATCACTTTAAGTATGTACCGATCGATGCGATGCGATACATATGACCTATTTTAAAACCTTATACTCCGCATATTCAAGGGTAGCGTCACCTCGACTAGCCAAAGCTGAGGTAAGAAATTAATTAACTTTTTGAATAAATTTGATATTTCTAACAGATAGTCAAAGAATACGAAAGAATAACGTTTTCCACAAATACTAGACTTCCAATGGAAATGTACCAAAGTGACCAAATAATAATAAATAATAACAAAACAAAACTTTCATAAAGCAATGGGAAAAAACCACTTGCCAATAGGACTTCCATTTTTTGTTTGTATTTTTGGTCGTGACCACGTTATAATACCACCTGCCAGTAAAGACTTTCAACTATTATGCCTAAGTTTACTCATAATTCAAAATGAGTGGACTAGATTTATTTAAGTGTGTAGATTTTTAAATTCAAACAAATCTCGATCCTAAATTTATGTTTGATATCCAAAAAACCATCATTTGAAAATTTAAAAATTTTACGGACCAGTACGGTACCAACCGGTATTTGACCGGAACACGCCGGTGGTCCGGTGAAGTTGACCAAGACATATTTAGTGGTGGTAAAGTTTTTTGGGACCGTAGGTGGAGTTGACCAACCAAAATTCCAAGTCTTGCTTGGGCCTAACACATTAGTTAATTTCGTAGAAAAATGGATGCTGGTCCTTTTTGGGGCTATAAAAGGTAATCAGCCCTAATTGCCCTTCCCCTTATATTGAGGTAAAACAATGGCTCTAATTAGAAAGGTTTTGGTTGTTCTGCAAATCCTTTTGATTTTTATAATATTCTTGGGTATTGAGGTTGCTACTAGGGAACTGGTTCGGACTTCGAGCCCTCTAAATCCTTGTAAGTTTTCCTTGTGACACATCCTTTGCTTTATTGGATGCGCTGTCTTGGCACCGCTAGCTGGGTGCCCCAACACCGATAGATTTAGAAAAGTTGTAGTACAGTTTTCTGTAATACATATGTAGTGCGGATAAAACGTCGTAGTTTTGTTTGTTTTGTCCTCCAAACTAAATCGTTATGACATCATGCATTTTTATAATAATTCGCGTGATAAGTCAAAAAAGTGTACTTTCGAAGACAAACTGAGCAAAATTACATTATTTTACTCGCACTATAGAGAACTGCGCTACAGCTTTCCAAATTCAACACCGTTTTGTTCGATAAGTTTATGTTGAGTTTATACGTTAAATCCGATAAAAAAAAAATGCAATCAAAACACGTTATCTTGTGTTTTGTGATTCTGTGGGCTTTGGTTTTAGGATAAAAAGTACTGCCCTCCCTAAGGTTATCGACAAAATCAAGGATCTTTAAAGTTTTGATAAATGTATTGAATTTCTCTACTTTACAAACTATTTAACAGATTTATTATGTAGTCAACTTTTGATAAAAATTATTAGTTTTAATTAATAAAAGAATAAAGTGTCCATATTTACTCTCTTTATATTTATTTTTTGTATATATTTAGTCTATTTATGTACGTAATTTGTAAAATTAAAACTTGAAATCAAATTAAAGTTAAGTTATATTTTGATGAAATTTGTGGAAATAAATATTCATTTTATATATTAATTATTATTTTATTATAAAATTTATATTTATCGCTTAAAAGTACCTTGTTATGTTTGTGTTTCATATATATAGTTTACCTAATAGAATCACAGCCTATCTCATAAAAAAAAAAATTTATGACTTTTAATTAACTTCTCTTTTTTTAGCGTTTCAAGAGGTAAACAGGAAAAAGAAAACAATGAGAAAATATGGCTAAAAAATACTTAATTAGATAAACATCATGCCAATTCAGTAAAAAAAAGACCATTTTGATCTTATAATTGCACCGAACTTTTCACCCATGCATGTTTTTGGTTTTTGAGAAAAAAATGTATGTTATGGATTGGAATAGCTTATTTATATATATATATATATATATATATATATATATATATATATATATATATATATAGAAACGCAAACATAAAAATATAAATTAGTGATAAGTATAAATTTTGTAAGAAAAAAATAATTACTAATATAAGATACATATTTATTTGCACAAACTTGATCAAAATATAATTTAAATTTTATTTGATTTCAACATTTTAAGTTTTATTTATCCAAAAACAAAATCTTTTAAGTTTTAATTTTAAATTATGTCTTACTATATACGTACATATGTATATTATAATATTATATATATATATATATATAATATATCAATGCACACAAGTATAAATAGACTAAATATTTATAAAAAAAATACAAAAAGAGTAAAGAAGGATATTTTAGTCTTTTATCAATGAAAACTAGCAATTTTTGTCAAAAATTAACGAGATGAGAGAATCTGCTAAATAGTTTATAAAGTAGAAAATGTTGGTGCATTTATTAGAACCTTAGAGGAACTCTCTGCATTTATTAGAAATCTCATGAGGGCTCAGTGCATTTTATTGTATGGATTAATTTTCATCTTGTTTGTTTGCAATAATCTCACTCATGGTTCATTATTAATTTTACGATATTTGTATATATCCCCCCCAACCACAACCCCCCCCACACACACACATATAGAGAGAGAGAGAGAGAGTTACTCCATTATTATTCATCATGCAAGACTGAAAATATAGTAGTTATGACAGGGATTCCGGATGCAAGTCTTGGAAAAGATGGGTCGACACATTTTCAGGTGTTTCAAGGCAGGGATTCCGGACGTAGGTCAAGATTAATTGATGCACGCGGAAGTCCCTCACGTGGCGATGGACAACACCGCCAGGGCCCGCCCCAGGCATAGGCCCACGGGCCCATATAGAGGAAGGTAATAAATATTTAGGGCCCAAAGGCATACATAGTTGCACTACTGGCTAAGTGGTGAGAAATTGTAACCGTTTTTAACGTTTGCAGAGTTCAAAACTTGTGGCCAGCGTTTTCCAATTACTGTGTTTCTTTTGGAAACAATAACTATAAATATAGGTAGGTAGGTCTGCTTTTTCCAGTTATGGTATTGCTTTGCAATCAATATCAACATATACACACAGCGTAACACCTTAATTTTTTCCTCTCATTTCGAGTTTATGTGTTTATATTTTTGTTTAAACTCGACTTAGTTTGGTTAATGTTTTTATTGGATAATTGTTGTCTGTATTTGTTTTACGTCGAACTTTTGTAGATTATTGATTCGTCTCAATAAAATGAATTAGAAAAAGTAAACAATTTAAACCAACTTTTTAGAATTTTAAAAAAGACAAAAGCAACCTGAAAATATCTATTTTAGACAAAAAAAAAACTTGAAAATGTCTATTTTAGATTATTTTCCATTTAAAAGAAGTTTTTTAACTTTTCGTGATAATTTTTTTTCAAATTGTTTTCATAGAAACGAACCAATCTCCAAAAATAAGACACAAAATAAATAAATGAGAAAAAAATCGCCTAGAGACGTAGGATAATCCGAAAAAATTCTGGTAGGTTTTTATATTTGATTTTCAAGTTATTACTAATTACTTGATCAAATTGGTTGAGCGCTTTCAGAGCTAATCGAAAAATATTTTGGTTGAATACTAAAAAAAAAAATTAACAATGGCAAAAAAATAAATTAAATGACAAAATAAATCAAGATATAACAAACTCAATTTTAATCAATATGTTTTGGAGAAAAATGACTTAATTATATGTACAATATGTTTGTGTACAAAAATTAGAGGGGGCCAATTTATACTCTCACCTAGGACCCTAAAATATTCGGGGCCGGCCCTGCTCAAGATCGGCCTTAAGTTTTAATTGAGAACATGCGAGTGAGACTCAAACTCAAAGGAAAAAGGCTTTAATATGATTTGGTTTTAATTTCCTTTACTTGGGAGTGAAGCATTGGTGTGAAACTTCATATATTATGGGATTCCCTTTCATACTGATATTTAAATATATTTCATATTTCCAAGAATAATTTACATAAAGTTCATTTCATTTATTACTCGGTTTCATTTAATTTTCTTTATCTTTTAATTGTCTCTGTGTACCCCTAATCTTTCTAAATGAAAAAATTAACCAAATTTGAATTGATGCACATTACTACTTACCGTATTCTCTTCTGACTACGTCAATCCAAAAGAATCGATTATTACATTTGAAAAGATCAAGAAATACGTTGGGATAATTAAAAAATGGGTTGTGCTATCAGGCGCCCTATGGGCGTTCTTTTAGTAATTATAAAATATGTCAGTAATCACGAAAACATGAGTTCACGCGCCATTGTTGGGTTTAACTTCTACACTTTTGAAAAGCTATTAATGGTGTTTTGTACTTCCTTCCAAATAACAGTTTTTACCCCAACGTTATGTTATTTGTCATTTACCCCTTCTATTTCTCTCTCTTGTTCACTGA
Organism: Arctostaphylos glauca; assembly: GCA_019985065.2. Lineage (NCBI taxonomy): Eukaryota > Viridiplantae > Streptophyta > Magnoliopsida > Ericales > Ericaceae > Arctostaphylos > Arctostaphylos glauca. The sequence continues at coordinate 25,062,020 of JAHSPW020000010.1, read as the reverse complement.
AAAATTCGAATAAACGAAACTTAGGAGCTCTTTGGGAAAAAAAAAAAAAAGTTTTCGTTAATCATGTCAACCAATGTATTTTTTGAACTATGTTTCTTTTTTTTTTCAATAAAATGTATTTTTTAGTAGTTCTGGATCCAATTTTGGTAAATTATTAGTTCATCTCGACTAGAATAATCTAGCAAGTAAAAAATTCAGACATTTTTTTAAAAAAGTTTAGTGAAGTTAAAAACTTAAAAAAATATTTGTTTTCAGTACTTTTATTTGTTCTACTTTGCTTCAAGTTTGGCTCAATTTTTATTTCTAAATTTTCTTAACGAAGTGAACCAATAATTGATAGAAATTTCTCGCAAAATTAACAAGAACGAAATTAATGGACAAAAAAATAATTCAAAAAAAGGAAGACTAAGTATCATTTGATGTTTGACAATTTTTGTAGTTCTTTATAAAAAAAAATTTAGATTAATAATTCATCTCGAGAAGATAAACTGAAAATATATAAATATATGGATTAACACACCCTTATTTAACACATCTAGGGTGGATTGGGCTAAGGTCCATGGGGTCACTTAACCCTCCTGAACTTTTCTCTCTCTCTTTTTTTTTTAAAATATGTATATTTTTGAGAATAGGGTAGGTGCGCACACCATTAACAAAATTTTATTTTAAAATTTCATGTTCGCAGATAATTTTAAAATATTTTTTTAAGTCAGCAGCGAATTTTTAAATTGTTTTCGAAAATAAAATCTAGAAACATAACTGAAAGGGTTTAAATGAGCGGTATCGGCCACGGGCATACTTTTTTTTTAATACATTCGTTACCGCCGCATTAAAAAAGTGATCAACACTACTCATTTGAATCTTTTTCGATCATGTTCTCTGAATTTTATTTTAAAAAAAGTTTTAAAAATTTATCGTTTACTTAAAAAATACTTTGAGATTAACTATAACCTTAAAATTTTGAAATAAAATTTTGTTAATATTATGTGTGCACAGCACACAAGAGGTGTTTTATTTAAAATCCAAAATGGTTCCATTTTTCTCACATAGCAAGTATGTTGTGCTCACAACACAGCACATATCATGTTCTCATATTTTTGACATACAATCTAAATTTAAGTTTAATCTAATTTGCTATAATTATATTACAGTATGATTTCTGAGATTTTTTTTAAATTTATGATAAATAAATGATCTCCTGTATGAAAATCCTAGATCCGTCTCTGATCTCATTAATGTGGGTCACCTCATCTTGTTTAACACACTGAAATATTTAACATACTTTGATCATTTAACACATTTCGATTATTTAACACATTAAAAAGTAAAGCGTTATTCAATCGGACCCTTAGAGAGGTATAAATGAGTTAAAAGATACAAGTACAATGAGAAGACAGAGTTTATTTTTGAATGAATGAACAATTAAAAATTAGTTGCAAATTTTTATTACAAAATGAGTGCTTTGAATAATTTTAAAAATAATTGGGAAAGTCTTGACCTTTGATTGAAATCTGTCAAAGAGACTTCTACTGTTTGATGTGTGATGTAACATTAAGCAACACCCTTTGGGCGGTTTTTAGCTTTTGCCTTAAAAAATTAAAAAAACTAATAGATGAAGAAACTTTTATATAAATTATTTTTTCTTCAATGCATATAAGATAACCTCAACAACCACCACCACCATGGGAGGAAAGACAAACCGAGAAAAAGTCTTACAAACCAGGATTGCTTTAATTTGGCAACCCACCATAGCCTCAACTCCCTTCTCTCTCTCTTTCTCTCTCTAAGAAAGATGAAATTAAAAAAAAATCTTTAATTTTGATTTTGATTTATTTGGTTCCCAAAACATATTATCAAACATGATTTTTTTGTTTTAAATAAACATAATTCTGTTTTGAAATTTTAATAAACAAGAACCTGAAACATTACCAAATAAACCTTAAGTTTTTAGGTTTTTCGAGATTGCTTCTCCTTGTGCATGCACCACCACCAGTGCGAATAGGTTTCATCTATTAATAATTAAGAAAGGACAAATAATGTATTCTTAATAAAGCCCGTGAGGTAATGTCTATAGAATTAAAAGTGTTAAATACCGGAAAAAAACATATTAAGAAAAAATTTCAATTCAATGGGGTCACATAACGCCACCGTGCATGTACACGTGCCTCTATGATGGTTCACAACAATAACGTTAGATTTGACCAGAACATGGATGTCGAAGAATAGACAAAATTTAAATCTCATTGTGGAAATTACTGATAAAATTCCGTTAATCGAATGTCTCTCTTGTAGTTCATACTATGATAAAATGACGATACCAAACAAATTCACATCCATTTAAGTCCTCAGAGCTACCATTTGACACATGGTCGAAGGCCAATCCCTCAACTTGAATATTATTTTCAAATGGTACGTAGTAGTTGCTTGTTTGATACGCCATTGACTATAGCCCCATTGGCCCTCTCGCCTTAGAAAGTCTCAAGTCTGTTGGAAGAAAAGAAAGAAATATTCTGGAAAGAATATACAAGAAGCTTTTGTGCTGCCAAAACTTGCAGCTTTTCGTTGTTTTCTCATCTTATTTATAGAAGAAAAAATGAACAAGAACAAACCACTAAACCCACTAAACCATGTAGAGAATCATGGAGAACAAACCACTAAACCCACTAAACCATGTAGAGAATCATGGCAACAAACCACTAAACCCACTAAACCATGTAGAGAATCATGGAGAACAAACTACCTCCTATTTCTACGAAGTGGAGAAACATACTCCATCCACTACCTAACAAACCAACTACTAACTCCTAGTTGTACGCCTAAAACATAGGAAAAGAAAAACATACTAGATTATGCAACATTTCTCCCCCTAATCTAGCTGTCGAGAGTGTTGATGACACCAATCTTCGAGCGCAAATCCAAAAATCTAACCCGGCCAAGAGATTTTGTAAATATATCCGCCAACTGATCGTCAGTGTGAATTTTCTGGACAATGACTTCACCACCCTCAACGCACTCCCTAATAAAATGGAACCGTGTCTTGATATGCTTGCTCCGGCCATGAAACACCGGATTCTTGCACAGTTGGATGGCTGATTGATTATCGATGAAGATTGTGGCTACGCTCGCTTCCTTCCCATAGAAACTACCGAGCAGACTCCCAAGCCAAAGACCCTGGCAAACTGCTGTCGAGGCTGCAATGTACTCGGCCTCACATGATGATAACGCCACCACAGTCTGCTTCTGCGAATGCCAAGTTACCGGCTTGTTCCCAAAACAAAATAGAACACCCGTCGTGCTCTTACAATCATCCACATCTCCGGCCATGTCTGCATCACTGTAGCCATTGAGTTTGATCTCACCTTGACTCGTTGCATAACTCAATCCGTAATGCAATGTACCTGCTATGTATCGAAGAATATGCTTGACGGCACTGAGATGCTCCGTCGTTGGATTCTCCATAAACCGGCTCACATATCCAACCGCAAAACAGATGTCCGGCCGGGTATGAACCAAGTACCTCAAACTTCCTACAAGACTGCGATAATAAGTAGCATCAACTGAAGGACTTGTGCTTATCTTACTCAGTTTTAGACGATTCTCCATCGGAATGTTGACGGCGTTGCAATTGGTCATGCCGGCCTTCTCAAGTAACTTGGCCGCATATGCCGCTTGCGTCAAAATTATCCGCCCAGGTTGTTGCTTGACTTCAATACCCAGGTAATAACTCAAGCGACCCAAATCACTCATCTTGAATAAATGCTTCATCTCTTCCTTGAACGCATCTACTTCACTTTGATCGGCGCCGGTAATGATCAAGTCATCGACATACACACCCAAAAGCACACGCTTCCTCCCTTCGCCACGCGTGTAAATCCCATGTTCCTCGGTGCATCTCGTGAAACCAAGATTGCCCAAGGTATGATCGAGCTTCATGTTCCAAGCTCGGGGTGCTTGACGAAGGCCATAGAGAGCTTTGTTCAGCTTCAAAACTTGCCTCTCATGCCCCGCCACAGAAAATCCAGGAGGTTGAGTGACATAGACCTCCTCGACAAGGTCCCCGTTAAGGAACGCAGATTTGACGTCCAGATGATGTACGACCCATCCTTCATGCGCGGCAACAGCTATAAGAGCACGCACCGAATCAAGCCTTGCTACCGGAGCGAATGCTTCTTCAAAATCGATACCAGCTCGTTGCACGTACCCTTTCGCCACGAGCCGTGCCTTGTGACGAACAACCGCCCCGCTAGCATCCTTCTTAAGCTTGAACACCCACTTTAAACCGATTGGGCGGTGTCCGGCAGGAAGATCCGCAAGGCTCCAAGTACCATTTTCAACTATGGCCGCCATTTCTTCCTTCATGGCAGCTTGCCATGCGACATCCCCTTGTGCCTCCTCATAGGTGTTTGGCTCCTCGGATGCGACAAGAAAAAGCTCATTTGGGTTAAGCTCTATTGGTTCGGCAGACTCCATGCAATCCGCCACCATGCGGTATCGGCGTGGAGCCCCTTCATCATCAAAACCAATTTCGGACGGAACATGTGACGGCGGGGAAGCAAATTTCACACGGCCAGCATCTTGTTTTTCCACCACTGGTGTTTGTTGCACAATTTCTCCATGTGCCGAATCATTGGAAGCTACTGGAAATTCGGTTGCCTTTGGAATTCCGCCGTCCGAGAAGATGCTTTCCAAGTAACCAACGGTGAAAGTTTCAGGAATAGAATTGTCACTGTAATTTGCCCAATTCCATCCCTTGGTCTCGTCGAAGATGACATCGCGGGTCACATAAAGCCGGCCATTTTCCGGGTTGTACACCCGGTAGCCTTTTGTGCCCGGCTCATACCCCACGAACACCATTTTTATGCTCCTGTCATCAAGCTTCTTAGCATGCGGACGGGTCACTTTCACATGCGCTATGCAACCAAACGTGCGCATGAAGTGAACCGCCGGCTTCTTGCCATGCCAAACCTCATACGGAGTTTTTCCTTGCAACGCTTTTGTCGGTGATCTGTTTAGAATAAAGACAGCGGTACACACCGCCTCCCCCCAAAACGTGCTAGGCATCGCCTTTGCCTTGAGCAGACACCGAGCCATTGACATCACCGATTGATTCTTCCGCTCCACGACGCCATTCTGCTGAGGAGAATACGGCGCCGTGAGCTGCCGTTGAACACCTTTCTCTGCACAATATTCGCCAAAAGTGACTGAGGTGAATTCCCCACCTCGGTCAGTACGCAGAGCACGAAGCTTTCGCCCGGTCTCCACCTCGACGCCGGCCTGGAATTTCTTTATGGCAGCGGCTGCCTCATCCTTGCTTGCCAATAACATCAGCCACAAGTAGCGGCTGAGATCATCAACAAGGAGTAAAAAATAACGTCGTCCGCCGTGAGTCGCCGGAGTGACAGGACCGCACAAATCACCATGAACAAGATCTAGCAGTCCCGTTGCTCGATATTTTGCCTCCTGAGGGAATGGAGTTCGACGTTGCTTGCCAACAAGGCACGCGTCACACAACTGATCCACATGGTCTAACTGAGGGATGCCGCGCACCATATCATCTCGGTTGAGCTTCCTGAGTGCCTCAAAGCCGAGATGACCATAACGCTCGTGCCATCGCCATGCTACATCATCTGTCCGTGCAAGAAGCGAGATGGGCTGCGCAATTGTTAGATTAATCTTGTAAAGACGATTTTGTGAACGTTTTACCTTTACAAGAAGATCTTTTCCTGGATCGCGCACCCGTAGGACTCCTTGCTCAATTAGTACTTGGCAGCCATTTTCATCAAGTTGGCCCAGACTGATTATGTTGCTCCGCAAGCTTGGGATGTAGTAAACATCACTTAGCACGCGGTGACTTCCCCGTTGAGCAGAGAAGATAATCGTGCCGCGCCCGTGAATGTCCACTAGAGAGCCGTCGCCAAACTTCACAGTACCGGTTATGCCGCGGTCCAAATCGGAGAAGACCGCGATGTTTCCGGTCATGTGATTTGATGCGCCCGTGTCAAGATACCACACACCTCGTGTTTGCTCAACCTTGCCCGTGTTCCCTAGCTCCACCGTGGCCTTCACTTCATTCAAGAACACATGCTGGTGCTCATGCTCAGATGCCAACTCACTGTGCAACGGTGAAGAGTTTGGAGCTACCTGAGCCATCATGAGAATTGGCCCTTCCTCCCCATCCTCTTCATGTGTCTGAACCAAGTGAGCCGCCTCGTTCCGCTTCTTCTTCCTGCAGTCCCGCTGCCAATGCCCATATTTTTTGCAATAATGACATTGGTCTTCTTTGGTGGCTTTACGGGGTGACTGCCGTTCCTGACTTGGTTGAAGAAAGCCCGGACGCGAGCCCCCAGAATTATTATTCCTGTTGCTGCCGCCACCAGGAAAATTTCCACCACCAAACTTGCCGTTACCACGGCGCACTCCTTCCTTCTCTTGCCGACGCAACTGAGTAATCATCTCCTCCTCCTTGGTGGAGAGAAGAAGCCGAGAACCCAGTTCGGCAGTCAACTTCCTCGCCTCAAGTCTCTGCTCGACGGCCCGCAACCGCCCTATCACCTCCTCGACTGTCATTGTCCCGACATCGAGGAGCGTCTCAATGGAGATTGCGACCTGTTCGAGCCGCTCAGGTACAACCTGCAAAATTTTCCGCACGACTTCGGTCTCATCTTTGGTGTCACCAAGAACACGCAAATTGTTGACGAGACTCGTGATACGCATGTAGAAATCATCTACTGATTCTCCATCTTTGAAAGTGATGTTGTTGAAATCCCGCCGCAGTGTCTGAGCATTCCCTTCGCGAACACGATCCACCCCCATCCGCATAATCTTAATCGTATCCCATGCATCCTTGGCCGTTGATTTTCTACCAACAGTGGACAACATTTCCGGTGGGACTGAGCGAGCAATAGCTGCCAAAGCCATCCTATCCTCGCTGTACTCCACACCACCGGGCTCAATTGCTACCCACAACCCTACCGCCTGTAGGTTGATTGTCATCAGAAGCTCCCATTCCGGATAGTTGGTCTTCGTGAGCATCGGGTATTGGATGGTCCCCATTACTTCCTTAATCGAGCGTTGGACAACAATAGGGCCTCCAGTGTCTCGATGCCTGTTACGGCGTGGGGGAGGAGAATGCGAATTATGTCGCTCTTCGCGCGGTGGTGTTCGGGACATGATGAAGGTTTTTTTTTTTTTTTTTCTCTTCAACTGCTAGAACTCTCTCAACTCTCGGACTCTCAGGAACTCTCTAACCTGAGCTCTGATACCAAATGTTGGAAGAAAAGAAAGAAATATTCTGGAAAGAATATACAAGAAGCTTTTGTGCTGCCAAAACTTGCAGCTTTTCGTTGTTTTCTCATCTTATTTATAGAAGAAAAAATGAACAAGAACAAACCACTAAACCCACTAAACCATGTAGAGAATCATGGAGAACAAACCACTAAACCCACTAAACCATGTAGAGAATCATGGCAACAAACCACTAAACCCACTAAACCATGTAGAGAATCATGGAGAACAAACTACCTCCTATTTCTACGAAGTGGAGAAACATACTCCATCCACTACCTAACAAACCAACTACTAACTCCTAGTTGTACGCCTAAAACATAGGAAAAGAAAAACATACTAGATTATGCAACAAAGTCTTCTTTTCTTTTGGGCAAGAGTCCAAGTCCTCTTGGTGCCTAAGATATCAAAAAGTCTTTGGGGGGCCAAAGTCACATTTCATTTTTTTTATAACTGAGAGGTATTCGGTTGGTTTTAGATATGCCCAATCTATTACCAAGGTCGGCCCTGGGGTAAGCCCCGGGACACGGGCAAACCCCAGCGCGGGGTAACCAAAAAAATTTTTTTTTTTTTGTCACTACAAGAAAACTCACAATTGCCGACCAAATCCTTAGTCGGCCAATGGTATCCATTCGGTCGGGAATCAGAATTGCCGACCAAATCTGTTGGTCGCCCCGTTTGTCGCGAATATGCTGTCGGCAATAGTAATGGCCGACTAAATAAACGTTGGTCGGTAAATGGCGGACCATCGCCTACTAAATTTTTGGTCGGCCATAGGTATACTCTTTGCCGACCGAAAATGTGGTCGGTAAATAAAGGACCATCGCCGACTAAGAATTTGGTCGGCAATAGTAACTATTGCGACTAAGGATTGGGTCGGCAAATATCAAACCATCGCCGACCACATATTTGGTCGGCAATAGTATAACCATCGCCGACAAACATATTTGTCGGCAAATGCATGGATTACACAATTCAGCAGAATAATAGCCGACTAAATTAATTGGTTGGCAAATGAATGGATGGAACAATCGCCGACTAACTCATTTGGTCGGCAAATAATTGAGCCATATATTTTTTTTACAAAAATATTACCCTCTTAATAATTATTTTTTGTTCCTAACATATTCAAGCTACAAACCATTCTTCCAATAAAGCTATCAATTACGACAAATTAATTGAAATCATCAAGTACAGACAAATCTAATATAGACAAATCAGATACTTAATAAATCAATATCTAAATACATGAATCCAAACATAATTACAAGTTCAAAGGCCAAAGGCTATACTAAAAGTTGAACTTAAGAGAAAATCTATAACGAAAAGCTAAATTGCTAGGATATCTAAGAGTCAACAACTATAAGAGAGTTTGTTCTCAAAAGTCCAACAAAGACAAGAGACCCATTAGCAAAAGTAAATCCATGTGAACTCTATTTTTTACCTGTAAAAAAAACAAACAACAATCAAAATTCATCAAACTAATAGAGTGCAAAACAATGTACATGAAAGATGAAAAATAAACAAGCAAATCATACGATATGTATAGAATTAGCGTATTAAACCCGCAAATTTGATATATTGGGTTCAAACTATGTTTTAAACCCATTTACACGAATCACCTATACCTATTGTCAAATATTTCGGGCGACAATTGATTCGCACACAAATATGTGTTTTATACATACATGAACCCCTTAACTTATGTGCGAATACCGTTTGATGAAGCGTATTTTATACGCGTTAATGAACTAATGTATGTCATGGGTGTTAGTGTGTTTTCAAGGTATTTGTAGGGTTATAAGAGCTTTTCAGAAAATAAGAGGATCATACCATGAAGAGGGAATAAAGCCAACCAAGTTGAGGATGCAGCAGTACTACCGGTAGTAGAATCAGTACTACCGGTAGTAAAACCTTCTGACCAAATTGAGCATGCAGCAGTACTACCGGTAGTAGAATCAGCACTACCGGTAGTAAAACTTTCTGACCAAATTCAAGAACAGAGGCTACGACCGCAAATAATTCTGTACTACCGGTAGTAGTACCGGTAGTAGGTCAAATCCGGGATTTTCTTTATTTTAGGGGATAACTCTTATCTCAAAAGATTATATCCTTATCTCATTTTGGAAAGATTTAGATTAGAATTATCTCAAAAGATTCTCTGTATCTTATGGTTCGAGAAAAAGTCTATTTAAGGGGACTTTCGCTAGAGTAGAGAAAACTTTTTCACTTCTTCTTTATTCGTCTTTATCATTAGTTTTTTGAGAGAATTTTCTGGGATTTTACATTTCTGTTTAGCAAACATTTTAAGATTTATTATTGAAGTTATCATTTTACTTTCAAGTTCATCTTGTTCTTCATCTCTTTTATTTATTTTTAATGGATTCTATTCAAACGATGAATAGCTAATCCTGCCGGGATTCGATTCAATGGTGAAACATTGAATCGCAACTCAAGGTAATTTAAATCCTCATGTAAGTTCTTCAATTTATGATTATCGTTTTATTAAATCAAAAATTATTTTGAAATCGATCAACTGTTCTTGTAAGATTTTTGCTTATGTGTAGACAAATTCAATTTTGGCACACATAATTCTTAGATCCATACAAGACTTTTTGTAAGATTTTTGCTTGTGTGTAGACAATCTCCATTGGCACACACAATTCTTAGATCTACAAGGTTTTGATTTTAAAACATAATTTTCTTATCTTGAGTATAAAACGGTAATCAATCTTTCCTGATTTTTGATAAACCCTAATTCTTCCATTATCCGACGAAGGTTCGATGTTATAGAACCGGAGTTGAGTTATATTTTGAGGATTAGATTATTACGAGTTGTGATCAATGTGGATTCCGAGAATCGGATCTTGTTTCTTTAAATTTTCGTCAAATTATTTTTAAATCTCAGCACAATATCTTCCACAAATATCTCAACTACTTTCTTCTTTCTCTCCCGATAAGCATCTAAACACTCGTTCCCTGTGGATTCGACTCCGGACTTCCGGATTATTATGCTACAACCGATCAACTAATCCTACGCTTGGGATATTTATTTTATTGATACCGGTTGACGACAAGCATTTTTGGCGCCGTTGACAATAAGCCGATTGTCCGCCAAGTTAATCATTCTATTGATCAAACCAAACTCGTTTAAGTAAGAAAAAACGTCACAATTTCTTGGTGTGCATTTCCAACTTCAACGAGGAGTTCAAATTCTTAAGTTGCTTAGTAGTTAGTCAACCAAATTGAGACAATAAGCTGAAAAAAGAATGGTGCTGAGAGAATACCATTGTACATTTTGTAACACCATTTCTAGTAATCTTTACCTTCAAAAAATTGTGATCTAGGTAAATGCATCTTCAAATAACTTCACTTTACTCCAAGTGCTGTAAAACAGTCTCCAAAAAAATGAACAAACATATGATTAAAATCAATAAAATAACACCCAAAAACTCAATAAAATTCCATAACAAATAAATCAAGAGAATAGCAAATCGAAGAAAAAAATGCTAATTTTTAGTGAAAGATTTCATGTTAACCATTAACTACACCGGATACTCAGTTATATACTTGTACACCTAACTTAGACAATCAAAGTACTTACCACAATTATCCTGATTCCGCATGATCGCGTCCATAGTTTTTGAACTGCTTCATGAAGCTTTTAATTTCATCAATCTCCTTTTGTTGTTCTTCATTTTGTCTCTGCAACTCTTCTCGCTTGCTTCTATCCTCCTCCCGCTCTCTTTGTCGCTCCTCGCGGAGTAACTCCAGCTCTGATTGTAGTTTTTGTATCTCTTCTTGTCGTGCTAAGTCAAAACTGGATTTCGAACGATAGGAGATGGGTTTGGGCGTACCCCAAACCCTCTTATATAGTACTTGTTATCCCCTAGGACAGTCTTTGAAAGTTGCTCATTTATCAATTGAGTTCCAGATTGAGATGATTCATCCCGCACTACCACCATCTTTGTAAAAAAATTATTTCAGAGTTATCTATTTCCTTCGCATCATTGATCAAGCTCTTACATCACTTAAGCTTCATTCAGTTGTTGAAAAAGTTGTACGAGAAAATTATTCTCAGAAAAATTGAAGTGAAGTGAAGTAAACAAAAAGAAATCTATTTTCTTATGCGTGTTTATTACTAATGGAATCTCGTAAAAAAAAATTCACTTGTTCATTTGTTAAGAAAAAAACACCGGAAATATTTTTTTTTTAATTCAATGGATAATTGTGAACAAAATTAATTTTGAGAGCATATATTTTAAAAAAAATTCCTTTCAAACATCATGAAACTACTTCATAAAAATTAAAATGTCGTCATACAAGTTTAAATAATAAAAAAAAGTGTATTTGCAGTATACTAAATTAAACAAATAATAATATAAACATATACTTTCATTCCAGTAACAAAACTAATGAGAAAAATAGTATGTGTTTAATATATTAGATATGTATATCATATATAAATATAATGGAATATATATATTATGTAACATAGTAGGTGAACTTAGATATGTACATAATATACTAAATACGTTACACTAACATATAGTATATAAAAGACTAACATATATTCAGTTTTTTGCGACTTTCACTTTTAATCTAGTGTGTAAAATATAATATATGACTATAATATATTAAATATGTATAACATATGTATTACTATAGTTTTGGTATATATTCTACCATGTAAAAAGAAAGCAAGATATCCTAAACATGATATATCCTAAACTACATTTATAGTTATTGTACTGCTTGGTGTAACATTGTATTTAAATAGATTAATTATTTTTTTATCCAATTTGTTTTGTATTTGTTATTTTTTTATTAATATATTGTGAAATATTAGTTCATCTCCAAGAAAAGAATTTTAAAAATATAAAATTATATCTAAAAACTAATTCTTTTTTTTACTAAACCATGAATAATAAAGGAAAACATATTATGTTTGGTTATTTTTCGTATTTTCTAAGTTTTCTTATTTTTGAACATAATTTGATATTTTTTTAAATCTCTGGTCGAGACAACTCAATAACCCACAAAAATAGATGGAAAATAAAAATTGTGGATTGTCATGCTTCGACAAAGAGGGACTTTTCAAAGTTGAAATAGATAAAAACTTACATTCGGACTACCATGTCATATGAGAGATTAGGTGGATTGTCTACGATTTCAATTGACAATGAATACTTAAATAAGTTAAACTACAATGATTTAATTGAAAAATTTGCTTCAAAAAATGCAAGAAAAAATTATTTTCTTTGAATCGGATCGTACTAATCATAAAGCACTATGACTGAAGTTGTATTTTGATTTTGAATTTTTTACGTAATTCAACCTAAAAGTGTAATGTAACCTCATTTTGTTCTTGTTTTGTTATTTGATTATATATTTTTTAATTTTATTATGACTTAATAATATTAAGTCGGCAACCAATTTAAGGCCAGGCTTGGGCAACCCAAATGTCAGGGCCGGCCCTGTCTATTACCGACCAATTAGTCTTCAGAATCCTAGAAATAACGACCGGACACAGCTCCCAGCAATCTCAAATGAGTGATTCTAGTGAAATTCGAATCCATAACCTTGAAAAATAAATCTCAGCATAGTCACCTCTCTCATGCCACTGAACCAATCCCTTACGGTTCAAAGTCAGATTGTTTGGGCTACAAAAGATGAACCCTAAATGCCTGAGTCCTTATGCCAACAAAAATGGATTTGAAAATGCTTTTCTCTGTTTGGAAAGTCCTTGTGATCTTTACCCTTCTCTTGGCTTTTAAGGTGGCTACAAGGGAACTGCTCAGACACTTCCGACCCTCTTGTCCCTCATAAGTTTCCCTCATAAACCTTTTTTTTCTTTTATAATTAAGTATTCAAATCAACTTATACACACCTTAACTAATCCGAGATTGCGTACCCTTTGTAGAAACAATGGCGAAGAAGAACCCTTTGTAGAAAATTTCGCAATCTCGGAAGGCACCAATGAGCTAAACTCAAACAAATTGAACTAGTACTAACAGATCAAAAATCATGAAGTGAAGTTGTATGAGGTGCACAATAAGATCTATAGTAGTAAAAGATGAGATAGAGTCCCTAAGAAGGCAAAACATCAACCACAAGTTTTAGCACCAAACAAAACTATATTCAATAAGGATACAAAACTGCATTCAATAAGCACACATACGTCTAAATGGAGAGAGAGAGAGAGAGAGAGAGAGAGAGAGAGAGAGAGAGAGAGAGAGAGAGAGAGAGAGAGAGAGAGAGAGAGAGAGAGCGAGCGAGCCAACTGGAGGCAATAAAAAACCCTTTGTAGAAACCTCCATCGCCAAGATTGTGAAATCCTTTGCAGACAGCAACTAACTGAGGAATACCGACAAAGGCGAAGAAGTTGCTGAATAGCTTACAGCGACTTCCAAGCTCTCGGAATGGACACCGGTTATCCATAAACGCCATAGCCCTCACAAGCAACCCATTGATTTTGAAACCATACCTTCCAACAACCATATCGAAACCTTATCTCAAAAAAATCTTTAGTAGCTTTGGGAATGTTCCGGACATCTTCATCCCCCGCAAAATCACCGGCACCACATTCGCGTTCATTCGCTATGACTCGCCAGTCTCCTCAGACAAAGTCATCCTCAAAGGTCATGGGTTGTGGCATAGGTGACAAACAACTTTTTGTTAAGAAAGTAGCTTTTCATAAAACTTCTCCTAGACATATTGCTTGCTCTATCCAAACCCACCACCACTATCAACCAATCTCCTAACCACAATCAACCAAGACCATCCTACTCTAAAACCAACCAAACCACCTTCTTCACCCACACCTCTGGCCTCAATAATAGGAAAACCTTTGCAGAAGCAGTGACTGGTCATCACAATCACAAGGAAGATGTCATTAATACCCAGGCCACTTCTATGAACGACGCTTGGCTCCGAGGGAGTGCAATCGCTCAACTGAGATGAAAAATGGATGTTCACGAGATTAAGGCAAGCTTGGCGAAAGATTAAATTACTGAAGTCATCATTTGAGAAATGCAATGTAGAAGGGTCCTCTTAACTTGCAAATCAGAAAAAGCAAAGAAAGAACTGTTAACCAGATCTTGCCTCATGAGACTATTTTCTGAAATCGTACCTTGGGAAGGTAACGGAACCAGCCATGAAAGAGTCACCTAGATTTCATGCTTTTGCATTTCACTACATGTTTGGCATCATCACACTTTCGACAATATAGCAAACAGATGGGAGGCATTCATGACTCTAGATGAATCGACTAGAACAATGACTTCTTTCGCCAGCGGATGATTCCTCCTCGCAACATAACACCCAGACAGGATTGATGAATGGATCACGATCCAAGTTAAAGAAAAAACATACAGAGGTAGGGTTATAGAGGAAGCAAACCAACCTCTCTTACCATTATGGAACTCCAATGAGCGTCCCCACTTGCCTAACTCTACAAACCAGACGAGGGAAGAAGACCGCCACGTGGCAACGGAGTTTGTTGACACATTAAGATAACCTATTGAGAATCTGTCGAGAGAGGGGATGGCCAACCATACCACCTTTCACCAAAATGGTCCTAGTCCTTACCTAGAGCCACTAAAAGTAAACCTGCCACCTTCACCTCCTTCCCCTCAGTGCTCTAATCGGTCCTTTGTTCAAAAAAACCCAATCCCCAAGACATGAGATGTCAATTTGTGTGGAATCCTTACCCAACAACCCGGACCAGACTCTAACCCTTTTCCAAGCCTACCTTTTTCCATCGCAAATAATCCCCCTTTGTCCCAATCTCCTTCTTCAGTCTTTCTTAACTGTAACTGCCAGCCCATTACTTGTCAAGCCCTTCATTATTCCTCACTACTTAACATCCATAGCCTGGCTAATCCTACCCACATTGATTCAAACACAACAATACATAACGTTCTGTTGGACGACTCCTGAAATCACACTCACCCCTCTCTCTTTAATTAACAACAACATTGGCATTGACATTTTGGTAGATCATGACGTTGCTTTCCAACCGTTGCAACCCCATCCCGTACCTCTTTTCACACCACCTATTCCAGTCCCAAACCCACCTCTTCCTTCGGCATCCACGATGGCCACCTCTAACAACAGGGATCTACCTCACGAATTACCGCTCGAATTACAAGCAACGGTCCAAATTGGGCACCTAGTGGGTCTTGAGTTCTCAACTCAAGATGAAGTCAATCTTGCAGATCTAATTGAAGCAGAAATCATGGAACAAATGAATGATGAAAGGAGGAGAGAAGAGGAAGCTTAGACAGCTCTACTTCTGCGGATGCCTATAGAGCTAAATCTGTTTTCCCATGAAAGCAATATCCTGGAATATTAGGGGACTGGGCCACAGATCAAAAAGAGCATTCGTTGCCAAATTGATCAAGAAACATACGCTAGACATTCGATTCTTACAAGAAACCAAGCTGGAATCCATTTCAAAGCAATATTTGAGAGCACTATTCACGAGACGACATCATTATATCATGTTGACCTCATGCCACTGATTAGTATGACGATACAAGTCTATTAACAGTAACTGAAGTAAAATCGGGCAATGCCAGCCTTTTTAGTTGTTCAAAACAAGATCCCAGGATACGATTTACGAGACGATATGTCCGGACATCAAGAGGAACATATTATTGATCACTGCAATGATACAAAATTAAGGCCTCTTTAATCAGACAAAAATCAAATAACATAAATCAATCAACACTTTATTGCACACGATTTTTCATTTACTAATGTATCAATGGGTACTATCCAATATCACTTAATATATATTTTGCAAATGAAGAATATGTAATTTGATAATGTGTACTAGGCCAAGAAAATGCTTCACGTTTGTGGTTGAAACTCCATATGAAATCTCTAAAATGCTTTTGAGACCCGACGACATGCTAAATATTGCTCCCTTGTGCAATAATATTACGCCTTGGAGTAAGCCAACAATGGGGTAACCCTCAGGCGAACGGCATAAGAAGGACGGAATGGACTTCCTCCTCTACTGGGCTTGGGTTGTTAAGGGGCTCCATTTTGGGCCTGTTGGTCTGGAATTTGCGTCTACTGGACTAGCTCTGTTTGGATATTGTTTTCTTTCCCTATGTTTTTAGGCTTTTGTTTGTTTGTTGCTCTCTTGTCAACTTGGACTACCTTTAGGGTTTTCTTAGGCCGTGATAGTCGGTAGGTTGGGTGCCAATTTAGTTGGGATGTGTCGTGAACGTAGTGATGTCTTTTTATATAATCCTTTTAACCCTTGTAACTTGTTCAGAGATTAATAAATTTTTCTTTCACCGGGGTATTTCATAGATTTTGAATTATAGATTATAAATTTTGAATGGTGATTAGAGATTCAAAATCTATGAAAGTATTTGAATGCTATGTGCATAATGGACTCAGCTGAGTAGCTTTTGGAAGTAGGGTTTTGTTCTCTTTTGACCATTTTGTTCTTATCTATTGCTAATCTTAACCTTTATTTATCACAACATGGAACTTTTTACAAGAATCTTATTTGATTTTTAACTTGTAATTAATTATTAATTTTTATAAGAAATTTGAATATTCAATTTACTTTAGATACATCAAAAACACATATAATCGTAAACAAATAACGTAAGAGGATTCTCCCATTCCCAACGGATTATATCTTATATTGTGAAATTTTTCTTTGTTTCTTTTTTACTTACGTTAATCTAACTTTCACCATGGTCGTTAATTTTATTTTTTCAATATTCTTAATAATCAATAATTATCTTTTAAAATTTATGAACTAGCATAAATAATTTTATGCTCATGTACGTCTAAAGTCTCTGTCTAACGTGTTTAACTTTTTTTAATCTTTTTTTTTTTTTAAAGGATAAAGATAGATTTAATAAAACCGAAGAAAAAACACAATACAATAAAAGCCTTGAGCTGGGGGTTGGTGAGAACCCAACCACCACCACTCAACAGCCATAACTCACCGAACGACCACCACCACCGAAGCCCTAACTACCGAAAGAAAAACCATCAAAATACGCTTGAAGAAAACCCATCTGAGCCCCCACTGTTACCCTGAGTTTTCCCCAGGCCAAAGAAGGCCCACACGAACCCTAGAAGCCAACGATTACGCCCTGATCAGACCCCCATGAATGAACCCCTTCAGATTGTACGCTATATCAGCTACCGCAAAAGGTTTGATTTTCAGATGGTCCAACACCCAGGTAAACAAACGAACCTTGAAATCTTCTAAGAAGCTTCCCCAATTAGGCTTAGATTTGTTAAATCTGG
Organism: Arctostaphylos glauca; assembly: GCA_019985065.2. NCBI lineage: Eukaryota > Viridiplantae > Streptophyta > Magnoliopsida > Ericales > Ericaceae > Arctostaphylos > Arctostaphylos glauca. The sequence goes on along the minus strand of JAHSPW020000010.1, from coordinate 25,044,449 downwards.
CTTTGTTTCTTGAAATCCAGATGTGCCACAGCAGCATCCCAGGGATTGCCCTCCAAATCAGACTTGGCCAGACGTCCCCCTTCCTTCTCCCCTTCCAAGCTGACCACCAGGTAAGTAACATTTCAACTGAACTGGGGGTAGCCCATTTAATCTCCCACCAGTCTAGCACCTCACCCCAGATACTCCAAACTGGGTCACAGTGCACCAGCAAGTGATCTTGCGACTCCACGACCTTCTCACAGAACGTACACAAAGCTAGGTCTTGAGAAATAATCCTCCTCTGAAAGAGGGCCTCACCCGATTTAATCCTACCTCTCCAAGCAAGCCAGGTGAAAAATTGGACCTTAGGAGGGCATTTAGATTTCCAGACACACGTAGGAGGCTTGGGGAACACCAGACCTCTCCCAACCTGGATGTATTTGTGTATAATTATGATATTTAACCATAAAATGATTTCATCATCATTCTTTACACGATTATAAGAATGACCACTGAATTACTTTATTTTTAAAATTTAGAAATGATTTCGTCATAATTCTTTTTGTTAACTTAACACGAGGGTTGAGAGAAATAAAGTGCAAATCTCATAAAGGAGAGAGTTATTTTTCATGGCTTTGATCTCAAAGTCCAAGTCTTCTTGGGCTGGACTGAAGATATTAAATTATGATATTTAACCATAAAATGATTTCATCATAATTCTTTACGTAATTATAAGAATGACCACTGAATTACTTTATTTTTAAATTAAAGTTGGTAGAAAATGGAGGTGTGCCGGCCTATTTGGGCTAAGACCCGATTTGGTCTTAATTAATTATTTAAATTAATATTCATATTACTTCTTTTTATGTGTTTCATACGGATTTGGGGGAGGTACAGTGCATTTTTATGTAGTGTGCGTGTAGTACAGGTAAAACAACGTAATTTTACCTATTTTGCCCTCGAAACTATAACATTTTAACTTATTATGCAATATAATTTGTTATTAAAATATATTGAATCAAAACGATGTAGTTTTAAACACAAAACAGGCGAAACTATGTCGTTTTGTCCGCACTACATGTGCACTACAGAAAAATATACTATAATCTCCCTAAATCCGTTTGATACGGCAAGAGCCATTGGTTCCTATGAGTGTAGTGTACTTTAAGATGGATGTCTAATCTTGCCCATAAGAATATAAATATTGCCAGACTTTTCTACGAAAACATATATAATAAATAAATATGTGTGTGTGTGTGTGTGTGTTTCAAATCAAAAGATGCACTTTTTTTACTCCACCTACTAGTTTGAGGTTTAGGTTAGATCCAAATTCTTAGAGCATTCACATTAGTTTTTTATTTTGAGGAGCAATTCTCCTGTTCTTTATCAGTCCCTCTTGATGGCCTCCATATTTAATGAATATTACAATAACTCTTTATAATTGAGTCTATCTAAGATTTGCTTTTTAAATTGAATATAAAAGGAAAAAAACAAAGAAAGAATATTTTAATAAAATAGAGATAGAATAGAGAGTCTGATAGACGAATACCGCTCTAAAATACAACCCAGAATCTCACAAGATGTTTCCAAGTTACACGATCGATACAAGATGGAGGTGCCAACTCTTTTTTAAATTGCCCAAAATAATATAGGAAATTAGTGTAAAATAGAAGCAAAGAAGATTTTGGGTTGTATCTTCAAGTAGTATTCATCCGTCAGTACCTACACGAAGGGATGCAAATATGACTTTAGGACGACGACTTGTCGTGTCTTCCATTCAATCTCACAAGCTATTTTCTCTATCTCTTATTTGTGATATTTTGATCTATTACATTTATGATATTAATGATTCTCGTCAAGTTTTAATTATTAATTATTTTGTGATTATTGTGTGGAAAATCCCCAACACCTTGTACGTTTGAAGCATGTGAACGCCATTTGAACTGCTTTTGTATTTGAGTACACCATTTAAAGGAGTCAACCCAATGCATATATAACAACTAAGTAATACACAATTCACTACTTCATTAGTTCTAAATTCTAAAAACATGACAGTAGCCATTAGAATTGTGAACCTACACGACATAAAACATGATTGAGCATGCTGAATCAGGTATAGGACACTATTTTAGACAATTGTTGCTACAGAACACCCATTTTGAGATTGTTATAGGGACTATGATGATGATTTTCCAGGCCATGCTATTTGGGTTGATTAAGTATTTTGGATAGAACTTGATGATATCATTTTTTTAGGACTCACAATATGTGATTTTGGCTCTGAATGCTGGTAATTATTCATTGCATTTTGTTCAAAATCATATTCCCATAGTTTTATTTAGCGTCACACGTCAACTTTCGACATCTATGCTGTAGTTATCTCAATTTCGTGTACATCCTCTTCCTGTTTAAAATAATTTGTTGTGAGAATGTTCAAGTATTGTGTCTTTTTGTCAATCCAACCAAATAAGAAGAAGAAAAGAAGATTGCAAAATGATTCAAATTAATTCTATTTGTGCTTAAAGGTAGTTGTTGACTTGTACACGTTGAATTCGGGACTTGTTGAATTTCCTAACAAATATGGTATTGCATTAATTTATATTTATTATTGTTTGATTTAAGGTTTATCAGAACTAAAGATTATGGTAGTCATGAGTCGTTACTAATTCATGTTTAATAGATTACTGACAACCCTAGAAGGAATGAAACTTCTACTGTCTATTCAGTTCAATAACTATCTCACCTTACCTAAATCATATAACGAATGTGGCATACCAGGTACATTTCAACTCATCTTAACCTGTTAACAATATGACTCAAGACCACCCAACACTCCAATCGTCACCCTTTTGATGATCAAGATCGTTCAACACTTCGATCGTCACCAAAGCCATCCTCAACTGTGCTTATCCTAGTTGGGATCCTTTCAGTACACAAAACTAACCTGGGTCGACCCCCAACAACCAAATTGCCATGGTGGGCCACCCAAACCAATTAATATTCCTTTTACATTCACCTAGGTGTTTCTAATCATGACCTTAATTACAATGCACATTCGACACTCTTCCCTTTCTTGTCCAAGTGTCATTCGAACTGGCGTTCCCAATATATAATCTATGCTTTCACCCAAAAATCTAGTTAACGATTATTTTACGAAAAATCGGGCAGCAAAATGGTTGTACCCAAGCATATCCAAACTTCCATAAATTCCAACACAAAACACAACAACATCAATTCAATGGCATGGTATCTACAATGAATTAGAACATAACAATGAAATATGATCTCGAGTGGTAATCCTGCTCTCACAAAATTTTATGGAGATCCGGGACTTAAATAAAATACATGTGTATCCATGTGCAAGTGTCAAGTGCAGGGGCTAAGTTTCCATCAATTGGCCAAAGCTCGAAATCAAATCCTGAACCAAACATCAGCCTACTGACCAACCAGTAGCCCAATCGGTCGTTCAGCTAAACATTTGAACTAGCCCAATCGGTCGAGCATCCGGCAGTTTTGACAAGTTAATCTACGCATTAACTTAAATGCAGTGTAGAAAAAAGTCATAGTACTAGCAAAATATTTATCATGGTACGCTAATGTATCTTGTAATGACTAAATTAATTGGGAATTCTCTTAGTAAGTCAGACAGACATGTTAGGAATTATGTTAACCCGTCAACGTTTTAAATCAAGGTATCGGGTTATGTATTTGTATCGGCGATACAATTATATATCGCTTGATATCAGATAACCTCAATCAATATATACGCTAAATAACTGTATCAAAAGTTCAAAATCAGTTTAAGTATGTACTGATCGATGCGATGCGATACATATGACCTATTTAAAACCTTATACTTCACATATTCAAGGGTAGCGTCACCTCGACTAGCCAAAGCTGAGGTATGAAATTAATTAACTTTTTGAATAAATTTGATATTTCTAACAGATAGTCAAAGAAGACGAAAGAATAAAGTTTTCCACAAATACTAGACTTCCAATGGAAATGTACCAAAGTGACCAAATAATAATAAATAATAACAAAACAAAACTTTCATAAAGCAATGGGAAAAAACCACTTGCCAATAGGACTTCCATTTTTTGTTTGTATTTTTGGTCGTGATCACCGCGTTATAATACCACTTACCAGTAAATAAAGACTTTCAACTATTATGCCTAAGTTTAAAATTATGCAAAATATATTCATCTATTTATCAGTAGTCAAAATAGTTATTAAAATGTGTAAAAGATCATCAATGGTTTCCTAGAAGCCACTGTAATAGGGAATGTCTAAACACCGTTGTAATGTTTGAGCTACAGTAAATAGATAGAGAAGTGATTCAATCCCGTAAAAGTTTTTAAAAAAAAATTTCATAATTCAAAATGAGTGGACTAGATTTACTTAAGTGTGCAAATTTCTAAATTCAAAAAAATCTCGTTCCTTGATTTTGAATTCAGGTATGTTTTCGGGTACAATTTTCTGGGAATACTTTGGCGGGCTTGAACAACCAAAATTCCAAGTCTTGTTTGGGCTCAACACATTCGTAAATTTCTCAGAAAAATGAATGCTGGTCCTTTTTGGGCTATAAAAGGTAATCAGCCCTAATTGGCCTTCCCCTTAAACTGAGGTAAGGAAATGGCTCTAATTAGAAAGCTTTTGGTTGTTCTCCAAATCCTTTTGATTTTTATCATGTTCTTGGGTATTGAGGTGGTTGCTAGGAAACTGGTTGAGACTTCGAGCCCTCCAAATCTCTGTAAGCTTTCTTTTGTGATTGTATGGCCTCTTGTTTTAGGGTAAAAACTGTAGGGGTGTAACTTGTCCAGTTTGGAGGAGAAATTCAGACCAAATCAGAAATTTCAATTTAACAATTTTCAAACTCGGTTTGGTTTATTCAGTTTCAGTTCGGTACGGTTTCCAATTTGATGTATCAAGCCAAATATTAAAAAAAGGAAATTTTTTCTTAAAAATAATTAGTTGAATTAGTAAAAATATATAGAAAACTAAGAGACTACATATTAAAAAAGTAAAATTTACCAAAAAATACATATGATGAAACAAATACAACCTACAAAAAATATGAATTATAACAAACAAATTGATATTTTTTATTCCAATCCGGTTCAGTCCGGTTCAATTTTTAGAGCTAGAAAACCGAAGCCTAACCAAAATTCTCTACAAAAAAAAAAAAAAACAACATTGAACCAAACCGATCGAGCTGAAAAACCGAACGAAACCACATGATCAGTCTGATTTTTCGATTTAGTTCGATTTGCCGGTAAGCTTACACCCCTAGTAAAAAGCACTTAACTCCTTTGAGATTACTGAGAAATGCAGGGATCTTTCTTGAAGTTTTGATAAATATACTGAGTTTCTCCACTTTAAAAATTATTCAATGGATTTCTCATATAGTTAACTTTTGACAAAAATTGTTAGTTTTCATTAATAAAGAATAAAGCACCCATATTTACAATTTTCTATATTTATTTTTTGTATATAGTTAGTCTATTTATGTACGTACATAGTAAGAAATAATTTGAAAAATTAATTCTTGAAAAGTTGAAATCAAATTAAAGTTGATTTATATTTTGATCAAGTTTATGGAACTATATGTGTATATATATATATATATTTAGACCAACATCTAAACTTTTCATTCCTATTTAGATGGTATGCATTGAGCTGAAGAATCCAACTACCATTTCAGTCAAGGTGGTATGCATTGAGCTGCTTCAACATCAAAAGATGGATGGTTGGACAGTCCAATTTTTATTGCTGCTGCTGCTGGTTTTGCCCGATTGGACAATCCATTTTCTGACCGTTGATGTTCTTGTTTAGCAGCACTCTGATATATGCTGTGTAAGACTAGATTTTAGTGTTTGATTGGGTCCGATTGTTTTGGCCCAAGTTCCTATTTTAATCTATTTGCTCTTTGTAAGTCGTTTTTGTAAGGACCCGGAAAATTCGAGTTTTAAAATAATTATTTGAGAGTTTATTTTGGATAAATAAACTTAATTAAGTGTGTTATATATCGGATTATGATTATAGGAATCGAGCCTGGAGTCCCCTGTGTTATTTCGTGCGCGTATCCTCACTTAGCAAATTACTTGGGTACCCTTAGGGGGTTATAAGGCCAGATTTTGGAGAGGGAGGGGAACTCTCCCATTTAGCCCCAAACACCCACCTTCACTCCCCCTTGTGCTCTCTCACTCCCCCTTGCCAAATCCCACCAATTTCACTCACCATTTTCAAATTACCCGGAGATATAGGAGCTTTGCACCGTGTCTAGCAAGGACTTGAGGTTGGATCGTGGATTGAAGCTCGGGAGGCGCGGTTTCAAGCTTGGAGCACCAACCGAGCTAGGGCTTTTCATCTTTGGGCCAAACTTCCATTTCAAAGCTTGAGGTAGGGATTTCTACCTTCTATTATGCGTATATGAAGTGTTTTGGTACCTATTTCATGGTTAGTTTGCTGTTTTGGTGTGGTTTGGTTCGTTTGCGAAATCTGCGATCGCGCAGTTTTTCTGCAGATCGCGTTCGGCCGTCCGGACGGGAGTTTTGGGCGTCCGGACGGCTGGCCCAGGATTTTGGACAGAGAGGTGGTAGAATTGGCGTCCGGACGGGGAAGCCCGGCGTCTGGACGGAGCCGGCCCGGCGTCCGGACGGGACCGGACGGTGACCAGGCGGCCGGTTGTTTTGCGTGCTGAGTTCATTTTTGTTACGTATTATGCCGTGGAATGTCGTTATTTGGTGCTTTGATATGAATATAGAATACTTGGGATTGGTTGCGTATGAATGAATTGTGGAGTGTGATATGGATTTTCTTGGTTTGTCGTACATTGTTGGGAATGAAATGCGTATTGTCTAGCCTCCTTCGGGAGTGGTGCTAGGAGGACAATGAGACTAGCTCCCGGATGGGAATGTGCTAGGAGGACAATGAGACTAGCTCCCGGTCGGGAATGTGCTAGGAGACGCCATGAATCGGCATGATTGTCTAGCCTCCTTCGGGAGTGGTGCTAGGAGAACGATGAGACTAGCTCCCGGTCGGGAATGTGCTAGGAGACGCCATGAATCGGCATTGGCTAGCCTCCTTTGGGAGATGTGCTAGGACTTGCTTATGATAATGGTTTGGCACAGCTTGGTGCATTGTCTAGCCTCCGTTGGGAGAAGTGCTAGGATATAATTCATCTTAACTTGGTGAAATTGGGATTGATGGGCACTGGAGGTGAGTAATGGGTGAATTGCGAGATATGGTTGTTGTATGTGTATTGGCGAACGGTTGATTGTTGTTCGTGAGGTTGTGTATGATGTATGAAAACGATGCATTGCTATACCATGGTCACTGTGCATACTATGTATCTCACATGCGCACAATCTTAACATAGATTTTCTCATTGGGCTCGTAGTTCAATCTCTTGTACATCACGTTAAGTTTATGAGTTCGGGCTAGTTGTGCATGATTAGAGAGTGTCGTAGGACATGTGCTCGGTAGAACTCGTGAATGGAAGAAATTATACAACGGACCATGGGTGATTGGAAGAATTCAATAACATCTTGAGGATGGTTGGGTTAAGTTGGGATCGGGTGAGGACAATGTTTTGACCTACGAGATGAAAGTTATTTTGGAATTTTAAACAAGAATCAACGGTGCTTTATTGATAGAAAATCTTATGTCGTGTGAAGTTATCGGGTAATGCTAGAATTGGGTGTGAATCACATTTTAACGGGCTACAAGTAGGCCCTTGTATTGAGGTGAACCTGCATCGAGATTACTATCACCCTTGTGTCCCTCATAGGAAAGTTGTTTACCTATCCTCAGACCTAGACTTGCTTGAGAGGTACCGTACCATTGACTGAGGGTTGAATCGGGTTGTGAGATATTCATGGGAGAGAATCTTCTTCCTTGAGCTTATGCTCCTTGTTATCATGTCTAGAGGTGACCTACTATGTCTTAGTGTTGTGAAGGATTCTTTGGTTCCGTGAGAGAATGAGAAACCTTGGCATGCCTTGAGACTTTAGGATGATTGGAGTTCGGAGTAGAGTACGGTTGATAGTCCGGCATGTTGATATGCCTTGTCTGTCGTGATTGACACGCGTAAGTGAGTTCGTGATGAGTTCCAACGGAACGACTTGGTTGTGAAACGTGTTGTGAGAATTAGATGTGAAAGTGATGTTGGTTTGTCGGCGAATGACGTGTGGTGCACGGTTGCTATTACATGCTTTGTCGTTCATTATCTTTATTGCAGAACTGCATGGGATCGATAGACCGTTCTTGTGTGACCTTGGACATTGGTTGGTAAAGTAAGAATGAAAGGAACTAGATGAGAAAGGTATAATACCTTTGACTAGCCTCCGGTGGGAGATGTGCTAGGTAGATGTTTATAGTTTTCAGCCTCCGGCGGAAGACGTGCAAGTTGAATCTTAACATTGTCTGGCTTCCATTCGGATGCATGCTAGTTATCTTTTGATGTTTCCTAGCTACCGTGGGTTGAAGTGCTAGTTGGTGAGATAATCTTTGAAATGATACGAGTAGTGAGAATTGAGAAATGTGAAATACTTAGCACGACAACGTCCAAAGTTTATGTAAGGAATGGATGATAACGTTTTGATGATGAGATTTGGAAGTCTTGGGTGGATATTATGTGGAGCAATGGATAAGTTGATGAGGAAAAGTGCGGATAGGTTGTACGGGCATGATTTGTGATGTAATGTGTAGTTCATACTTATGTGATTACTGAGTATTGGGTGGCATGCCATTTCATTTCACATGTTCATAATATTTGTGTAGACTTTCCTACTGGGCCGTGTAGCTCACCCTATCCCTTTCAGGTATCCTCTCGGGGTTTAGCATGGAGAGCTTGGAGTGCATGAGATGATGCATCATTCTGGAGGACTACGCATAGATTGCATGTTGAGTCTTGTAAACTCCTCTGAAACGTTATTATTTTGTTTAAAGCTATGTACATTGTAAGCTTCTTGTTGACTGGATGGTTGGTTGTGAAAAATATTTGGGTCTATTGGTGAGAATTGTGAGGCTTTTCCTAAAAGTTATGTATTATTTTTATGTCCGAAATTCGGGGCGTGACAGTTTTCTTGCCAACCTTTGTATTTTCGTCCCCTTCTAAATAAAATTTGGTCTTACCGAGCGAAAACGACAAAATTTTAATGTCGTGTTGTGGTAACTCACATATTGTATATGAAACATATATAATTAGTTGTTTTGTAACGCTATGAACTCTTGGCAATGTTAATAAACCCCTTTTTAAAAATAATTTATCAATTAAGCAATAGTAAAAGGATATTTTCATTTATTCAAACGAATCATCTCGAATTCACAAATAAAATTATCAAAATACCCTCAAGGGTTTATATATGTAACTAAATATAGAATACAGGGCGTCTAAGGATAAGTTAGCTAAATCTATGTGATATCTTCATCTTCCAAGCTTGGCTCTTCCTGCTTGGGTTGCATCTCCATTTGCCCTTCAAAATCTGGCATGAAAAGTCAGGGTCAAAGAAATTACTGAACGAGTGGTGAAACTCAATGGGAAAACATACTCGAAAACCAAACCCATAGATGTGCAAGTTTAATCATAGCAGAGTAATAATCAAAATAACTTAAAGGGCATACAATAACACGTAAGTCCATTATGAATGAATTCTTATATGATAAAGTGGTCATCTATCAGTAAGTCAAAAATCGTTTTAAAATATGTAAAAAAAAATCATCAAAAGAGCAAACAGGCAATGCTTAGACACCAATGTAATTTATGGGCTACAAAAATAGATGGAGAAGCCATTCTGTCCCTTGTCCCATGACCGAGAACAAAATAACAAGCGAGCATACATTTGTTCGTTTCTTCTCCACCAAGAATGGAAGTTTAAAGATAACTGTAAGTTGGTGGCCCTAAAAAGGAACTCCGATTTTATCACCCAAAAGCAAGCTAACAGTAAGTATGGACACAAATATTCTTACTATTTAATTCGGTGTTAAGCTCGATGAATTGACTAATTAGTGAGACCATTAAGGTTGTTCCTAACATATCGGAGGTTTGAAGCGATCTTTAAGGTTGAGGAACCCTACATACTTGAGGACCAAAAAATAAATGAAAAATAAAGGTAAAAATGGGAATACAATATATTCAGTAAATAAAATTTTTAAAATTAAATAGCGATTATTTAGGAATTACTTACACATCACACTTCTTTCATTTTTAACGCTAAAAGTAGTAATTTTGTTGTATCATCAATCTTTCATGTGATCTCATTTTTAATAGATAGCATACTTAACTCTATTAGGGATCAATTCCTGAGACCCAATAATAATCACGCACAAATTATATAACAAAAAAATATGAAAATCCTACTAGGTAGAATTAAGATTCATACCTAGTATGCATATCTGGGGTGGGTTGGGAGCAGGATTTTGTAAACTCATGTTCTCAAGTACTAATATGCAAATCTTCCTCTCTACCTCTGAAGTATTTTGGGACTACCATTGGGGGCAAGCCCTGCCAAGATTTTAACATGGAAACCAATAGTCGAGAGAATATATCAAGGCCAAGCTATCCTCTTGGAAAAGGAAGCTTCTCTATATATTATACGTTTCACTATTTAAAATGCCTTCAGCAGTGGCTAAGCAGATAGTAAGTCTTCAGAGAATCTTTTTATGGGGAGGAGATGGGGAAAGGAATAAAATTAATATAGTGAGACGGGAGGCAATTTCTTCCAGCGAAGAAGAGTGGGGGTTAGGAATAAGAAATGTGAGCTGGATGAATATTTGGCTATTACTCAAATGGTGGTGGAGATTTGTTGTCGAAAAAGAAAACCTTTGGAGGAAAGTAATATGTGATATACACAGTATCCCTGAGAACGCTTGGCTGCCAGTTTCTAATAAATGCCCAAATGGTTCAAGTGTTTGCAGAGGGATTATGAGATTGAATGAGACTCATCAAGCTATATTTGCAATCTACATGGACATGCAAAGTTTGAAGGTTGGGAAGCATTGGTTAGTCGAGCAGTCGGGATCATTATCGTTCGAGAGCACCATATTTGACTTCATTGGTTGAAATATATGACGTGGTCATTGATGTAAGAAATGTTTATTCGAAATATTTGACGAGGTCATTTTTGAAATAATTGATGAAATTATATAATGTGGTCATGCTTTAAATATTTGATTCGAGTCCCATACTCATAGAATATTTTGAATTGATATATATTGCGATAGTTATGACTTCAATTTTACTATTTTGATTAAATCTTGTACTTATTATTTTCACACTTATTTTATTGCATGATGTCATGAACCTTGATTACTTCTATACGTTTACACATTACTTATCATATTTTTTTTGAAAAGCGAAAATATATTAAACGGGAAAACACATACAAACATACAAACCAATCCAGTTAGCAAGGAGCCAACTATTCAAAGTTAGTACATTTGCCTAATCAGGCTGACATGCAGAAAACCAGAAAATCAAAGCCCTGCCATCCCACAACTGCTACCCAGGCTAAAATGCAGAAAACCAGAACCAAAGCCTTCCTTCTGCTGAGATTAACTACTGAGAATAGAAAACCAAAGCCCTGCCATCCCTCTACCTCAACCTAGCTTGTTGTAGGTAGCCACTCAAGTTGAATAAGATCCCCCTAATCAAGCTGTTGCTTTCCTTATGATGATCCAAAACCCATCCGGTCCACCTCAACTTAAAAACCTCCATCAGCTGAGGCCAAGACTAACTCCCACCATTAAAAATTCTATCATTATGCAACTTCCATATAGACCAGATCAGAGCTGCTGGTGTCGCCATCCACAGGTCAGTTAGGACCTTCCCAGTATCCCTTCTAACCTTCCAACTGGACCACCAAGTGAAGAGATCAAGCATAGTTTTTGGTGGAACCCAGGTGACACCCCACCAGGATAAAACTTCACACCAAGCTTCCCAAACCGGCCTGCAATGGATTAGCAAATGATCCTGAGACTCCATCTCTGTACCACACAGCTTACAAATGGCTTGTGAAGGTTGGACAATTCGTCTGATCAGAAGTAAGTGTCCTGTTTTTACCCTTCCCTGCCATCCCAACCAAGCGAAAAATTGCACCTTAGGAGGGCAAAATGTCTTCCATACACATAATGGTGGCCCACTCCTTTCCTGATCCCTCTGTTTTTGAACATATTCACAAAGTGCCTTGACTGAAAACTGAAGTTCAGCTCCTGCAATCCAGTGAAGCTGGTCCACCCTTCCATTTGCCCGAAGCCCTATCCCCTCCCATGTCCTCAAAAGTAGGTCTAGTTCCCCCTCCTCCCAAGAAAAGAGTTGTCTCCTTAGGCCCAAAGCAGCCACCACATTAGAAACTTGGAGGATACTTGCTAAGCTGGCTTGTTTATCCACTACTAACTGGTAGATGGATGGGAACCTCTCACACCAAGGATGCCCTTCATTGTCCCACTGGTCATGCCAAAACAGGATTCTTTCCCCATTGCCCACTGAGAATCTAAGTTTTTGAACAAACATATCATAAGTTTCTTGCTCCTTTTGTTTGATGCTCAAAATCCCCCTCCATACCGAAGACCCCCTCCTGTTAGATCGAGCATAGGGAAGCCAACCCTCTGCATTTATTTTATTCACATCGCATATAACATTCCCATAGGCTATTATGCTCCTTTGCGAACCGCCACCACCATTTCAATAATAGGCCAGTATTCATTAGCTTGCAATCTCTTATACCCAACCCTCCTTGATCCTTATGACTTATAATGTTCCTCCATTTTACTAAGCTTACCTTTTTTTCCCCCTGAGTTCCTCCCCAAAGAAATCTTACTTGAGTTTTCTGTATTTCTCTTGCCACCTTAGATGGCATCTTAAACAGTGACTTATAGTAAAGGGGCAGGTTTGTAAGAACAGCCTTGATCAAGGTTATTCTACCTCCTACAGATAGATACTTCCTCTTCCATGTAGCTAACCTTGATCTTATTTTGTCTAGTACTGGCCTCCACGTACAGAACTTCATTGGATTAGCTCCCAACGGGATTCCCAGGTATTTAAAAGGCATGGTTGTTTGAGTGCAATTGAGAATCTCAGTACATGCTCCCATGAAACTTTCCTCCCTACCCACTCCACATACTGCCGTTTTCTTGTAATTGATTCTCAATCCAGAGACTATCTCAAATCCTCGGAGAATCCTTTTGATGTTCCAAAACTCCTCTAACTCTCCTTCGCAAAATAGCAAGGTATCATCTGCAAATTGTAAATGAGTGAGGTTTCCAGATGTTGGACCTAGACTTACTCCAGATATTAGATGCATCTCCCTGGCTCTGGATAGTAATAGATTTAATCCCTCAGCTGCAACAATATAGAGAAAGGGGGATAGTGGATCCCCTTGCCTAATCCCTCTTTCCATTTGAAATTCCTGGGTAGGTGAACCATTAACTAGAACAGATAAATTATTGCCCGTTATACACTCCTTCATCCACCCCACCCATTTGGAAGGGAATCCCATGTCCTCCATCATGGCCAACACAAAATTCCAGTTCACATGATCATAAGCCTTTTCAAAATCCAATTTGATCAACACTCCCTTCTTTCTTTTCTGTTTCCAATGACTAACAACCTCATTGGCCACCAGAATACCGTCTTGAATCCCTCTGCTTCCTACGAACGCTGACTGATCTTTACCTATCACCTTGGCCATAACAGGAGCAAATCTCTTCGCAAGAACTTTAGCAAGGATCTTGTATGCACTCCCAATAAGGCTTATCGGCCTGTATTCCCCTAGTACAGATGGGTTAACTACCTTTGGTATAAGAGCAATGAATGCTGACTTCACCCCTCTACCCAATCTCCCATTCGTATGAAACTCCCTCATGAACTCCATAACATTGTCCTTTACAATGGGCCAACAATGTTTGTAGAACATTAGATTGAATCCATCAGGCCTAGGAGCCTTATTCCCATCAGCCTTGGCTACTACTTCCCAAACTTCCTCCACAGCAAATGGTGCCAACAGTTGGTCCCTCATTTCCATAGAGATTAAGTTCTGAGCCAACAGCTGCAACCTTGGTCTGATTGCCCATTTTTCTGAGAAACCCTCCTTGAAATGTTCATAAACCCTCTGCTTGATCTGTAGAGGGTCCACAACCAACACTCCTCTGACTTGAATTGAGTTTAACCCATTTTTCCTTTGTCTTCCTGATGCCACCATATGAAAGAATTTTGTGTTCCTGTCTTCCTTCATGTTCCATGCCAACCGAGACTTTTGTAACCACATCCATTCTAACTCTTTGCTGCATCTCCAAAATTCCTCCTTAGCCTTCGTATATTGAGAAGATTCCTCATCAGATAGTCTACCAGTTTCAGCCTTCAAATCCAGGGTGGATATAATAGCCTCTGCTTCATTAAGTTTAGACTTCATCATACATTGTGCCCCTTTGCTCCAAACTTTCAGAGCTTCCTTTGTGGCTTTAATTTTCTTTGCCAATCTAAAACTTGCCCATCCGTGTTCCCTATCATATAATGTTCTAAAACATTAAAAATGAAACTTAAGTTTATGGTAACTTACTTAGTGTCAAAATTTATAGTGCATCTTCCTCCTGCTCTTGGTATTTCATGACTAGGTATTGATGACGATAGAGCTGGATCAAAAGATACACTATACAATGACGCTGACTCAGCAAAAGACACCGCGGAGCGTGGTTTGCTTAAACTAGTTTAGACTGCTAGATCTGACTTTACTTTTAAAGTCTTTTTTATATAAACAGTCTCCTGTATCAAACTCGTATTTTAATATAATAATAGTATTTTGGTTACTTTACTCTTTTTATTAACATGTCTGAAATTTGGGGCGTTATAGAAAATGTTACCAAATAAACCTTAAGTTTTTAGTTTTTTCGAGAGGTTTGCTTCTCCTTGTGCATGCATGCATCTCCACCATTGCAAATAGGTTTCGCCTCACAATAAGAAAGTACAAATATTGTATTCCTTTTAATTATTTTGATAGTCGAGGTATCTGGCCAGTTTTGAGATTATCCCCGGCCTATTGTCAACTAGTCCTCGGGGGTCCAATTCTACCGTCTACTTGCGGAAACTCCATTTAAAGTTGAGGCTTTACTCCGTAAAGATTGATAATACCCAAGAAGTTTCAACCTAAGACCTATGGAGAGCATACCTCTAAGTCTCAAGCTTTGTACAGATATTGTATTCTTAATAGAGCACATGAGGTAATGTCTATAGAATCAAAAGTGTTAATAAATACTGATAAAAACATTGAGATGTTCGAAGAAAAATTTTCAACTCAATGGAGTCACGTACCACCATGTGCCTCCGTGATTGTTCACAACAATAACCTTGGATTTGACCAGAACATGGGTGTCGGACAATAGACAAAATTTAAACCTTTAAATTATAATAATTGTGGAAATGATAAAATTTCGTTAAAAGAATGTCTCTCTTATAATTCATATATGCTATGATAAAAGACGACAATACCCCCCACCCCATCCAGCCAACACGCGCGCGAGCAAAATACGATTCCAAACAAATTCACATCGATTTTAGTCTTAGAGCTACCACTTGAAACTTGCTTGAAGGCCAATCCCTCAACTTGAATATTAGTTTCAAATGGGATGTAGTTAGTTGTTTCACACACCATTGACTATAGCCCCATTGGCCCTCTCGCCTTACAAAGTCTCAAGTCTTCTTTTCTTTTGGGTAAGAGTCCAAGTTTTATTGGTGCCTAAGATATCAAAATGTCTTAAAAGTCTCTTGAGGGCCAAAGTCACATTTTTTTTTTAATTTTAATAACCGAGGTATCCAGCTAATTTTAAATGTGCACAATTTATTACCAACTACTCTTCGGGCCCTGGAGGTACAACCGGGCATAACCTCTAGTGGTCCCAAATGAGTGAATTGATCGACACTTCCAACTCTCTTTTTCCTCGTAAGTTTGCCTCTCCTAACCCCCCCCCCCCCCCCCCCCCACACACACACACACACACCAATTCCTTTTCTTTTATATTAATTAAATAGCATTCAAATCAATTTATACGCACTTCAACTCATTCAAAAATTATCGACTATGTCGAATCTAAGTTTTTTGCTGACAGTTAGATTCGGTGAGAGTCAAATCTATAATCTTAGGAGAGTAAGCCCTTACAGATGTTGTCATGTTAACTCTTCCTCGACTTCCATTCACTTGTCAACAAGTTAATATAGAAAAAAATTCGAGAGAATTTTAATGAAGTGATGTAAAAAAATAGAGTATTTTTCATGTTTTTATTTGATACAAGAAACTTATAGAAAAATTGATCAGTAATAGCTTAAACGTGCAACAAAAAAAAAAAAGAAAACTTGTCTAAAAGTAAGCAATTTCCTGCAATATCTTGTATTTTTTACAAGATATAAAAAAAAAAAAACTAATTCTAATAGGAAATCTTAAAAAATTCGATATTCCCGTAGCTTTCTATTTTTTTCCAGTAATTGAACGGGACCTTGAGCAACCCCTTGTGGTTCTCTCTTACCTGTTGTTCACATCTCAAAAAAATTCAACGTAATTTTGGCCTTATAATTCTTTTTTTTTTCCTTTAATTGGAATTCCTAAATAGGGTCATTTGTGGTATTTTATGTAATTTTTCAATTTACCTCGAGTAGAGAAATCGGATAAAAGATAGCTGAAGATTTTAAAAGAAAGCCAAAAAAATATGTCAAATTCGTTTCTCCTCTCTTTGATGATTTTTCAAAAAAGGGTATAGGATATTTTCTCAAAAAATAAAAAACAAGTATGGTTCCTTTATTGAAGATGAATAAAAAATAATTATTTTTAATCAAAATATCAAAATTATAACATTTGTTATTACGTAATTTTACCAGCTTTGTCCTCGAAACTATAACATTTTAACTTATTACGCAATATAATTTGTCATTAAAATATATGGAATCAAAACTATGTAGTTTTGAAAACAAAACAGGCAAAACTATGTCGATTTGCCCACACTACATGTGCACTACAAAAAAATATACTAAAATCGCCCTAAATCCGTTTGATACAGCAAGAGTCATTGGTTCCTACGACTGTAGTGTACTTTAAGATGGGTGTCTAATCTTGCCCATAAGAATATAGATATTGCCAGACTTTTCTACAAAAACATATATATATATATAGAGAGAGAGAGAGAGAGAGAGTGTGTGTGTGCAGGTAAAACAACGTAATTTTATCTAATTTGCTCTCGAAACTATTACATTTTAACTTATTATGCAATATAATTTATTATTAAAATATATAGAATCAAAACGATATAGTTTGAAAACAAAACTGGCGAAACTATGTCGTTTTGTCCGCACTACATGTGCACTACAAAAAAATATACTATAATCTCCCTAAATCCGTTTGATACGGCAAGAGTCATTGGTTCCTACGAGTGTAGTGTATGGGTGTCTAATCTTGCCCATAAGAATATAGATATTGCCAGACTTTTCTACGAACACACACACACACACACACATATATATATGTCAACTTTTAATTGTTTTGTTTCAAATCAAAAGATGCACTTTTTTTACTCCACCTACTAGTTTAAGGTTTAGGTTAGATCCAAATTCTTAGAGCATTCACATTAGTTTTTCTTTCACTCACTTTTCTCTACTTTGAAGAGCAATTCTTCAGTTCTTTATCAGGCCCACTTGATGGCCTCTATATTTAATGAATATTACAGTAACTCTTTATAATTGAGTCTATCTAAGATTTGCTTTTTAAATTGAATATAAAAGGGAAAAAAAGAAAGAATATTTTAATAAAATAGAGATAGAATAGAGAGTCTGACAGACGAATACCGCTCTAAAATACAACCCAGAATGTCACAAGATGTCTCCAAGTTCCACAATCGATAGAAGATGGAGGTGCCAACTCTTTTTTAAATTGCCCAAAATAATATAGGAAATTAGTGTAAAATAAAAGCAAGGGAGATTCTGGATTGTATCTTTGAGCAGTATTCGTCCGTCAGTACCTATATGAAGAGAGGCAAATATGACTTTAGGATAACGACTTGTCGTGTCTTCCATTCAATCTCACAAGTTATTTTCTCCATCTCTTATTTGTGATATTTTAATCTATTATATTCATAATATTAATGATTCTCATCAAGTTTTAAGTATTAAGTATTTTGTGATTATTGTGTGGAAAACCCGCAACACCTTGTACGTTTGAAGCATGCAAACGCTATTTGAACTGCTTTTCTATCTGGGTACACCATTTAAAGGAGTCAATCCGATGCATATATAACAACTAAGTAATACACAATTCACTACTTCATTAGTTCTAAATTCTAAAAACTTGACAGTGGCCAATAGAATTGTGAACCTGCACGATATAAAACATGATTGAGCATGCTGAACCAAGTATAGGACACTGTTTCAGACAATTGTTTCTACAGAACACACATTTTGAGATTGTTATAGCGACTATAATGATGATTTCTAGGCCATGCTATTGGGTTGATTAGGTATTTTGCATAGAACTTGATGATATCATTTTTTGGGGGACTCTTAATATGTGATTTTGGCTCTGAATGGTGGTAATTATTCATTGCATTTTGTTCAAAATCATATTCCCATAGTTTTATTTGGCGTCATGCATCAACTTTTGAACTCTATGCTGCAGTTATCTCAATTTCGTGTATATCCTCTTTCTATTTAAAATAATTTGTTGTGAGAATGTTTAAGTATTGTGCCTTTTTGTCAGTCCAACCAAAATAAGAAGAAGAAAAGAAGATTACAAAATGATTCAAATTAATTCTATTTGTGCTTAAAGGTAGTTGTTGACTTGTATACATTGAATTCGGGACTTGTTGAATTTCCTCACAAATATGGTATTGCATTAATTTATATTTATTATTGTTTGATTTAAGGTTTATCAGAACTGAAGACTATTGTAGTCATGAGTCCTTACTTATTCATATTTAATAAATTACTGACAACCCAACAAGGAATGAAACATCTACTGTCTATTCAGTTCAATAACTATCTCACCTTACTTAAATCATATAACGAATGTGGCATACCGGGTACATTTCGACTCATCTTAACCTGTTAACAATATGACTCAAGACCACCCGGCACTCCAATTGTCACCCTTTTGAGACCAAGTATAGTTTGATGATCAAGATTGTCCAACACTTCGATCGTCATCAAAGTCATCCTCAACTATGCTTATCCTAGTTGGAGTCCTTTCAGTACACAAAACTAACCTGGGTCGACCCACAACAACCAAATTGCCATGGTGGGCCACTCAAACCAATTAATATTCCTTTTACATTCACCTAGGTGTTTCTAATCATCACCTTAATTACAATGCACATTCGACACTCTCCCCTTTCTTGTCCAAGTGTCATTCGAACTGGCGTTCCCAACATATAATCTATGCTTTTCCCAAAAATCTAGTTAACGATTATTTTACGAAAAATCGAGCACCAAAATGGTTGTACCTGAGCATATCCAAACATCCATAAATTCCAACACAACAACATCAATTCAATGGCATGGTATCTACAACGAGGTAGAACATAACATTGAAATATGGTCTCGCCTGGCAATCCCGCTCTCACGGAATTTTATGGAGATCCGGGACTTAAATAAAATACATGTGTATCCATGTGCAAGTGTCAAGTGCACGGGGTAAGTTTCCATCAATTGGCCGAAACCCGAAATCAAATCCCGAACCAAACCTCAGCCTACTAACCAACCGGTCGCCCAATCGGTTGTTCGGCCAGACGTCCAAACTTGCGATCGGTCGAGCATTCGGCAGTTTTGACAAGTTAATCTACGCATTAACTTAAATGCAGTGTAGAAAAAAGTCATATTACTAGCAAAATACTTACCATGGTACGCTAATGTACCTTGTAATGACTCAATTAATTGGGAATTCCCTTTCAGATGGACATGTTAGGAATTATGTTAACCCGTCAACGTTTTAAATCAAGGTATCGGGTTATGTATTTGTATCGGCGATACAATTATATATCGCTCGATATCAGATAACCTCAATCGATATATACAGTAAATATCTGTATCAAAAGTTCAAAATCACTTTAAGTACGTACCGATCAATGCGATGCGATACATATGACCTAATTAAAACCTTATACTCCGCATATTCAAGGGTAGCGTCACCTCGACTACCCAAAGCTGAGGTAAGAAATTAATTAACTTTTTGAATAAATTTGATATTTCTAACAGATAGTCAAAGAAGACGAAAGAATAACGTTTTCCACGAATACTAGACTTCCAATGGAATTAAATGTACCAAAGTGACCGAAGAATAATAAATAAATACAAACAAAACTTTCATAAAGCAATGGGAAAATACCACTTGCCAATAGGACTTCCATTTTTTGTTTGTATTTTTGGTCGTGACCGCGTTATAATACCACCTGCCAGTAAATAAAGACTTTCAACTATTATGCCTAAGTTTAAAATTATGCAAAATATAGTCATCTATTTATCAGTAGTCAAAATAGTTATTAAAATGTGTAAAATATCAAGTGACTAGATTTACTTAAGTGTGTAGATTTCTAGATTCAAACAACTCGTTCCTTGATTTTGAATTCGGTATGTTTTCAGGTACAATTTTCTGGGAATACTTTGGCGGGCTTGAACAACCAAAATTCCAAGTCTTGTTTGGGCTCAACACATTCGTAAATTTCTCAGAAAAATGAATGCTTGTCCTTTTTGGGCTATAAAAGGTAATCAGCCCTAATTTGCCTTCCTCTTAAACTGAGGTAAGAAAATGGCTCAAATTAGAAAGCTTTTGGTTGTTCTCCAAATCCTTTTGATTTTTATCATGTTCTTGGGTATTGAGGTGGTTGCTAGGAAACTGGTTGAGACTTCGAGCCCTCCAAAACCCCGTAAGTTTTCCTTGTAACACGTCTTTTGTGATTGCATGGCCTTTTGTTTTAGGGTAAAAACTTTAGAGGTGTAACTTGTCTAGTTTGGAGGAGGAATTCGGATTAAATCAGAAATTTCAATTTAAGATTTTTCAAACTCGGTTTGGTTTATTCAGTTTCAATTCGGTCCGGTTTCCGATTTGATGTATCAAGCCAAATATTTAGAAAAGGAATTTTTTCTTAAAAATAATTATTTGAATTAGTGTATATATATATATATATATATATATATATATATATATATTAATGTTATAAAAAACTAAGAGACAACATAATAAAAAACTAAAATTTACCAAAAAATACATATGAACAAATACAACCTACAAAAAAAATTGATATTTTTTATTCTAGTCTGGTTCAATTTTTAGAGCTAGAAAACCGAGACCTAACCAAAATTCCCTACAAAAAAAAAATATTGAACCGATCCGACCGAGCTGAAAAATCGAATCAAACCACTAGATTAGTTTTATTTTTTTATTTAGTTCGATTTGCCGGTTTAAACTTACACATCTAGTAAAAAGAACTTAATTCCTTTAAGATTACTGAGAAATGCAAGGATCTTTCTTGAAGTTTGGATAAATATACTGAGTTTCTCTACTTTAAAAATTATTTAACAGATTTCTCATATAGTTAACTTTTGACAAAAATTGTTAGTTTTCATTAATAAAGAATAAAACACCCATATTTACACTTTTTATATTTTTTTTTTGTATATAGTTAGTCTAACGTCTAAATTCTTTATTTTTGTTTAAATTTTAATAATCCAAATCGTTTAATATGCTTATAACATGATGTGAAATGCCCCCCTTTCATCTTGTTTGCTTGCAATAACTTATGGTTCATTATTAATTTTACGTTATCTATATATATGCTAGAGAATGAGAGAGAGAGAGAGTTACTCCATTATTATTCATCATGCAAGACTGAAAAGATAATAGTTATGGCAGGGATTCCGGATGCAAGTGTTGGGAAAGATGGATTGACACATTTCCAGGTGTTTCAAGGCAGGGATTTTGGACGCAGATCAAGATTAAGTGTAGCACACCCAAGTCCCTCACGTGGCGATGGACAACACGGCCAGGGCCCGCCCTAGGCATAGGCTCACTAGGCCACCACCTAGGGCCCCTAGTTTTTGGCAAAAAATAGGGGCCCATATAGAAGAAGATAATAAATATTTAGGGCCGAAAGGCATCCATAGTTGCACTGCTGGCTAAGCGATGAGAAATTGTAACTGTTTTTAACGTTATCATAAATAAAAGAATTCTTGATTGGATCAGAAATCCAATTTTGGATTCGGTATAGGTAAAAGATCTTCTTATGGTATACTATTCAATTCTTGAGAATGAATTGAGCAATTCACATGGCATCATCAAATGATACAAGTCTTGAATAAGAATCTACAACGCACTAGAACGCCCTTGTTGACGATCGTTTGCTCCGACAGCTAGCATCTAGGGTTCCTCGAACAATGTGATATCTCACATCGAGTAAATCCTTAACCCTTCCCACTCTTACTAAGACTACAGAATGTTCTTATAAATTATAGCCAATACCAGGTATGTAAGCAGTGATTTCAAATCCAGAGGTTAATCATACTTTGACAACTTTACATAAGGCAGAGTTTGGTTTTTTGGGGGTGATAGTGAAAAAGTTGATAGATAAGTCACCCTACCGACTACCATTATTAGTATTAATAGCGATTCATACAAACTAAATCTTCAAATCGCAAATTGGGCCAAAGAGTTCAAAACTTGTGGCCAGCGTTTTCCAAATTACTGTACTTCTTTTGGAAACAATAACTATAAAATATAGGTAGGTGGGTCTGCTTTTTTCAGTTATGGTATTGCTTTGCAATCAATATCAACATATACACACAACGTAACACCTTAATATTTTTTCCTCTCATTTCAAGTTTATGTGTTTATATTTTTGTTTAAACTCGACTTAGTTTGCTTAATGGTTTTATTGGATAATTGTTGTCTTTATTTAAAAAATTTTCTTTATTTGTTTTACGTCGAACTTTTGTAGATTATTGATTCGTCTCGATAAAAGGGATTAGAAAAAGTAACCAATTTAAACCAACTTTTTAAAATTTTGAAAAAGACAAAAATAACCTGAAAATATCTATTTTAGACCAAAAAAAGAAAAAACTGAAAATGTCTATTTTAGATTATTTTCCATTTAAAAGAAGTTTTTTTAACTTTTAGTGATAATTTCTTTTTTCAAATTGTTTTCATAGAAACGAACCAATGAGAAAAAAATCGCCCCGAGACGTAAGATAATCCGAAAAACTTCTATTAGGTTTTTATATTTGATTTTCAGTTATGGTATTGCTTTGCAATCAATATCAACATATACACACAACGTAACACCTTAATATTTTTTCCTCTCATTTCAAGTTTATGTGTTTATATTTTTGTTTAAACTCGACTTAGTTTGCTTAATGGTTTTATTGGATAATTGTTGTATTTATTTAAAAAAATTTCTTTATTTGTTTTACGTCGAACTTTTGTAGATTATTTTTTTTTTGCTAGAAATCAACCTTTGTATAGATAATCAAAATTGAGAGTACATTGATTATCCGGGATTCAGAAGTGAAGACTTTAGAATCCCTCTCTACGAACCTGTCTAAATAATTAGATCAAGACACTAGCTTACATTTGTGTGTCCGGGCCTTTACCTGAAGCAAACCCCTTCCAAGCACCTTATCATATCCTGAGCCGTGTATTGATTTGTACTAAGTTTGGCTCTTGTCCATTCAGCTGCCCTGAGCTTGATAGATTCCCCCACATCCTCTTCCGTCGTTCTGATGCCATTGAAGACCAAGTTGTTGCGCGCTAACCAGATTGTCCAGATTGTAGCATACTTCGTCGCCGTCCATAGTGTTTTGCCGGTCCTGTTCAGGCGAATCCCTGCCCGTTGCTGGAAGATTTGAAGTACTGAGAATGGGTTGGACCATTTTAGCTTCCACCATCCGTAGACGATGCTCCAAACTTTCCATGCGAAACTGCAATGAATCAGTAAGTGATTTGTGGTTTCCTGTTCCGAATTGCATCTTCTACAAATTGCATCCCCATTGACTTCTGTTATGATTCCTTTTTGAAGTAAATTCGCTTTTACCCCAATTGCATTTTGAGCCGCCCTCCATGCGAAACTTTTGTAGATTATTGATTCGTCTCGATAAAAGGGATTAGAAAAAGTAACCAATTTAAACCAACTTTTTAAAATTTTGAAAAAGACAAAAATAACCTGAAAATATCTATTTTAGACCAAAAAAAGAAAAACCTGAAAATGTCTATTTTAGATTATTTTCCATTTAAAAGAAGTTTTTTTAACTTTTAGTGATAATTTCTTTTTTCAAATTGTTTTCATAGAAACGAACCAATGAGAAAAAAATTGCCCAGAGACGTAAGATAATCCGAAAAACTTCTATTAGGTTTTTATATTTGATTTTCAAGTTATTGCTAATTACTTGATCAAATTGGTTGAGCGCTTTCAAAGTTAATCGGAAAATATTTTGATTGAAAACCAAAAAAAAAACATTAACAATGGCAAAAAAATAAATTAAATGACAAAATAAATCAAGATATAACAAACTCAATTTTAATCAATATGTTTTGGAGAAAAATGACTTAATTATATGTACTATATGTTTGTGTACAAAAATTAGAGGGGGCCAATATTATACTCTCGCCTAGGGCCCTAAAATATTCGGGGTCGGCCCTGAACACGACAACCCATGCAGTCAATGCGGTATGCATTGAGCTGCTTCAACATCAAACGATGGATGGTTGGACAGTCCAATTTTTATTGCTGCTGCTGCTGGTTATGCCCGATTGGACAATCCATTTTCTGACCGTTGATGTTCTTGTTTAGCAGCACTCTGATATATGCTGTGTAAGACTAGATTTTAGTGTTTGATTGGGTCCGATTGTTTTGGCCCAAGTTCCTATTTTAATCTATTTGCTCTTTGTAAGTCGTTTTCTTGCCAACCTTTGTATTTTCGTCCCCTTCTAAATAAAATTTGGTCTTACCGAGCGAAAACGACAAAATTTTAATGTCGTGTTGTGGTAACTCACATATTGTATATGAAACATATATAATTAGTTGTTTTGTAACGCTATGAACTCTTGGCAATGTTAATAAACCCCTTTTTAAAAATAATTTATCAATTAAGCAATAGTAAAAGGATATTTTCATTTATTCAAACGAATCATCTCGAGTTCACAAATAAAATTATCAAAATACCCTCAAGGGTTTATATATGTAACTAAATATAGAATACAGGGCGTCTAAGGATAGGTTAGCTAAATCTATGTGATATCTTCATCTTCCAAGCTCGGCTCTTCCTGCTTGGGTTGCATCTCCATTTGCCCTTCAAAATCTGGCATGAAAAGTCAGGGTCAGAGAAATTACTGAACGAGTGGTGAAACTCAATGGGAAAACATACTTGAAAACCAAACCCATAGATGTGCAAGTTTAATCATAGCAGAGTAATAATCAAAATAACTTAAAGAGCATACAATAACACGTAAGTCCATTATGAATGAATTCTTATATGATAAAGTGGTCATCTATCAGTAAGTCAAAAATCGTTATAAAATATGTAAAAAAAAAAAATCATCAAAAGAGCAAACAGGCAATGCTTAGACACCATTGTAATTTATGGGCTACAAAAATAGATGGAGAAGTCATTCTGTCCCTTGTCCCATGACCGAGAACAAAATAACAAGCGAGCATACATTTGTTCGTTTCTTCTCCACCAAGAATGGAAGTTTAAAGATAACTGTAAGTTGGTGGCCCTAAAAAGGAACTCCGATTTTATCACCCAAAAGCAAGCTAACAGTAAGTATGGACACAAATATTCTTACTATTTAATTCGGTGTTAAGCTCGATGAATTGACTAATTAGTGAGACCATTAAGGTTGTTCCTAACATATCGGAGGTTTGAAGCGATCTTTAAGGTTGAGGAACCCTACATACTTGAGGACCAAAAAATAAATGAAAAATAAAGGTAAAAATGGGAATACAATATATTCAGTAAATAAAATTTTTAAAATTAAATAGCGATTATTTAGGAATTACTTACACATCACACTTCTTTCATTTTTAACGCTAAAAGTAGTAATTTTGTTGTATCATCAATCTTTCATGTGATCTCATTTTTAATAGATAGCATACTTAACTCTGTTAGGGATCAATTCTTGAGATCCAATAATAATCACGCACAGATTATATAACAAAAAAATATGAAAATCCTACTAGGTAGAATTAAGATTCATACCTAGTATGCATATCTGGGGTGGGTTGGGAGCAGGATTTTGTAAACTCATGTTCTCAAGTACTAATATGCAAATCTTCCTCTCTACCTCTGAAGTATTTTGGGACTACCATTGGGGGCAAGCCCTGCCAAGATTTTAACATGGAAACCAATAGTCGAGAGAATATATCAAGGCCAAGCTATCCTCTTGGAAAAGGAAGCTTCTCTATATATTATACCTTTCACTATTTAAAATGCCTTCAGCAGTGGCTAAGCAGATAGTAAGTCTTCAGAGAATCTTTTTATGGGGAGGAGATGGGGAAAGGAATAAAATTAATTTAGTGAGACGGGAGGCAATTTCTTCCAGCGAAGAAGAGTGGGGGTTAGGAATAAGAAATGTGAGCTGGATGAATATTTGCCTATTACTCAAATGGTGGTGGAGATTTGTTGTCGAAAAAGAAAACCTTTGGAGGAAAGTAATATGTGTATACACAGTATCCCTGAGAACGCTTGGCTGCCAGTTTCTAATAAATGCCCAAAGGGTTCAAGTGTTTGCAGAGGGATTATGAGATTGAATGAGACTCATCAAGCTATATTTGCAATCTACATGGACATGCAAAGTTTGAAGGTTGGGAAGCATTGGTTAGTCGAGCAGTCGGGATCATTATCGTTCGAGAGCACCATATTTGACTTCATTGGTTGAAATATATGACGTGGTCATTGATGTAAGAAATGTTTATTCGAAATATTGACGAGGTCATTTTTGAAATAATTGATGAAATTATATAATGTGGTCATGCTTTAAATATTTGATTCGAGTCCCATACTCATAGAATATTTTGAATTGATATATATTGCGATAGTTATGACTTCAATTTTACTATTTCGATTAAATCTTGTACTTATTATTTTCACACTTATTTTATTGCATGATGTCATGAACCTTGATTACTTCTATACGTTTACACATTACTTATCATATAATGTTCTAAAACATTAAAAATGAAACTTAAGTTTATGGTAACTTACTTAGTGTCAAAATTTATAGTGCAACTTCCTCCTACTCTTGGTATTTCATGACTAGGTATTGATGACGATAGAGCTGGATCAAAAGATACACTATACAATGACGCTGACTCAGCAGAAGACACGGCGGAGCGTGGTTTGCTTAAACTAGTTTAGACTGCTAGATCTGACTTTACTTTTAAAATCTTTTTTATATAAACAGTCTCCTGTATCAAACTCGTATTTTAATATAATAATAGTATTTTGGTTACTTTACTCTTTTTATTAACATGTCCGAAATTTGGGGCGTTACAGAAAATGTTACCAAATAAACCTTAAGTTTTTAGTTTTTTCGAGAGGTTTGCTTCTCCTTGTGCATGCATGCATCACCACCATTGCAAATAGGTTTCGCCTCACAATAAGAAAGTACAAATATTGTATTCCTTTTAATTATTTTGATAGTCGAGGTATCCGGCCAGTTTTGAGATTATCCCCGGCCTATTGTCAACTAGTCCTCGGGGGTCCAATTCTACCGTCTACTTGCGGAAACTCCATTTAAAGTGGAGGCTTTACTCCGTAAAGATTGATAATACCCAAGAAGTTTCAACCTAAGACCTATGGAGAGCATACCTCTAAGTCTCAAGCTTTGTACAGATATTGTATTCTTAATAGAGCACATGAGGTAATGTCTATAGAATCAAAAGTGTTAATAAATACTGATAAAAACATTGAGATGTTCGAAGAAAAATTTTCAACTCAATGGAGTCACATACCACCATGTGCCTCCGTGATTGTTCACAAGAATAACCTTGGATTTGACCAGAACATGGGTGTCGGACAATAGACAAAATTTAAACCTTTAAATTATAATAATTGTGGAAATGATAAAATTTCGTTAAAAGAATGTCTCTCTTATAATTCATATATGCTATGATAAAAGACGACAATACCCCCCACCCCATCTAGCCAACACGCGCGAGAGCAAAATACGATTCCAAACAAATTCACATCGATTTTAGTCTTAGAGCTACCACTTGAAACTTGCTTGAAGGCCAATCCCTCAACTTGAATATTAGTTTCAAATGGTACGTAGTTAGTTGTTTCACACACCATTTGACTATAGCCCCATTGGCCCACTCGCCTTACAAAGTCTCAAGTCTTCTTTTCTTTTGGGTAAGAGTCCAAGTTTTATTGGTGCCTAAGATATCAAAATGTCTTAAAAGTCTCTTGAGGGCCAAAGTCACATTTTTTTTTTAAATTTTAATAACCGAGGTATCCAGCTAATTTTAAATGTGCACAATTTATTACCAACTACTCTTCGGGCCCTGGAGGTACAACCGGGCATAACCTCTAGTGGTCCCAAATGAGTGAACTGATCGACACTTCCAACTCTCTTTTTCCTCGTAAGTTTGCCTCTCCTAACCCCCCCCCCCCCCCCCACACACACACACACACACCAATTCCTTTTATTTTGTATTAATTAATTAGCATTCAAATCAATTTATACGCACTTCAACTCATTCAAAAATTATCGACTATGTCGAATCTAAGATTTTTTGCTGACAGTTAGATTCGGTGAGAGTCAAATCTATAATCTTAGGAGAGTAAGCCCTTACAGATGTTGTCATGTTAACTCTTCCTCGACTTCCATTCACTTGACAACAAGTTAATATAGAAAAAAATTCAAGAGAATTTTAATGAAGTGTTGTAAAAAAATAGAGTATTTTTCATGTTTTTATTTGATACAAGAAACTTATAGAAAAATTGATCAGTAATAGCTTAAACGTGCAACCAAAAAAAAAAAAAAGAACTTGTCTAAAAGTAAGCAATTTCCTGCAATATCTTGTATTTTTCCCTCGTGGTTCTCTCTTACCTGTTGTTCACATCTCAAAAAAATTCAATGTAATTTTGGCCTTATAATTCTTTTTTTTTCCTTTAATTGGAATTCCTAAATAGGGTCATTTGTGGTATTTTATGTAATTTTTCAATTTACCTCGAGTAGAGAAATCGGATAAAAGATAGCTGAAGATTTTAAAAGAAAGCCAAAAAAATATGTCAAATTCGTTTCTCCTCTCTTTGATGATTTTTCAAAAAAGGGTATAGGATATTTTCTCAAAAAATAAAAAAAAAAGTATGGTTCCTTTATTGAAGATGAATAAAAAATAATTATTTTTAATCAAAATATCAAAATTATAACATTTGTTATTACGTAATTTTACCTGCTTTGTCCTCGAAACTATAACATTTTAACTTATTACGCAATATAATTTTTCATTAAAATATATGGAATCAAAACTATGTAGTTTTGAAAACAAAACAGGCGAAACTATGTCGATTTGCCCACACTACATGTGCACTACAAAAAAATATACTATAATCTCCCTAAATCCGTTTGATACAGCAAGAGTCATTGGTTCCTACGACTGTAGTGTACTTTAAGATGGGTGTCTAATCTTGCCCATAAGAATATAGATATTGCCAGACTTTTCTACAAAAACATATATATATATATATATATAGAGAGAGAGAGAGAGAGAGAGAGAGTGTGCAGGTAAAACAACGTAATTTTATCTAATTTGCTCTCGAAACTATAACATTTTAACTTATTATGCAATATAATTTATTATTAAAATATATAGAATCAAAACGATATAGTTTGAAAACAAAACTGGCGAAACTATGTCGTTTTGTCCGCACTACATGTGCACTACAAAAAAATATACTATAATCTCCCTAAATCCGTTTGATACGACAAGAGTCATTGGTTCCTACGAGTGTAGTGTATGGGTGTCTAATCTTGCCCATAAGAATATAGATATTGCCAGACTTTTCTACGAACACACACACACACACACACACACACACACACACACACACACACACACACACATATATATATATATATATATATATATATATCTATATGTCAACTTTTAATTGTTTTGTTTCAAATCAAAAGATGCACTTTTTTTACTCCACCTACTAGTTTAAGGTTTAGGTTAGATCCAAATTCTTAGAGCATTCACATTAGTTTTTCTTTCACTCACTTTTCTCTATTTTGAAGAGCAATTCTTCGGTTCTTTATCAGGCCCTCTTGATGGCCTCTATATTTAATGAATATTACAGTAACACTTTATAATTGAGTCTATCTAAGATTTGCTTTTTAAATTGAATATAAAAGGGAAAAAAAGAAAGAATATTTTAATAAAATAGAGATAGAATAGAGAGTCTGACAGACGAATACCGCTCTAAAATACAACCTAGAATGTCACAAGATGTCTCCAAGTTACACAATCGATAGAAGATGGAGGTGCCAACTCTTTTTTAAATTGCCCAAAATAATATAGGAAATTAGTGTAAAATAAAAGCAAGGGAGATTCTGGATTGTATCTTTGAGCAGTATTCTTCCGTCAGTACCTATATGAAGAGAGGCAAATATGACTTTAGGATAACGACTTGTCGTGTCTTCCATTCAATCTCACAAGTTATTTTCTCCATCTCTTATTTGTGATATTTTAATCTATTATATTCATAATATTAATGATTCTCATCAAGTTTTAAGTATTAAGTATTTTGTGATTATTGTGTGGAAAACCCGCAACACCTTGTACGTTTGAAGCATGCAAACGCCATTTGAACTGCTTTTCTATCTGGGTACACCATTTAAAGGAGTCAATCCAATGCATATATAACAACTAAGTAATACACAATTCACTACTTCATTAGTTCTAAATTCTAAAAACTTGACAGTGGCCATTAGAATTGTGAACCTGCACGATATAAAACATGATTGAGCATGTTGAACCAAGTATAGGACACTGTTTCAGACAATTGTTGCTACAGAACACACATTTTGAGATTGTTATAGCGACTATAATGATGATTTCTAGGCCATGCTATTGGGTTGATTAGGTATTTTGGATAGAACTTGATGATATCATTTTTGGGGGGACTCTTAATATGTGATTTTGGCTCTGAATGGTGGTAATTATTCATTGCATTTTGTTCAAAATCATATTCCCATAGTTTTATTTGGCATCATGCATCAACTTTTGAAATCTATGCTGCAGTTATCTCAATTTCGTGTATATCCTCTTTCTATTTAAAATAATTTGTTGTGAGAATGTTTAAGTATTGTGCCTTTTTGTCAGTCCAACCAAAATAAGAAGAAGAAAAGAAGATTACAAAATGATTCAAATTAATTCTATTTGTGCTTAAAGATAGTTGTTGACTTGTATACATTGAATTCGGGACTTGTTGAATTTCCTAACAAATATGGTATTGCATTAATTTATATTCATTATTGTTTGATTTAAGGTTTATCAGAACTGAAGACTATTGTAGTCATGAGTCCTTACTTATTCATATTTAATAAATTACTGACAACCCAACAAGGAATGAAACTTCTACTGTCTATTCAGTTCAATAACTATCTCACCTTACTTAAATCATATAACGAATGTGGCATACCGGGTACATTTCGACTCATCTTAACCTTTTAACAATATGACTTAAGACCACCCAGCACTCCAATCGTCACCCTTTTGAGACCAAGTATAGTTTGACGATCAAGATTGTCGAACACTTCGATCGTCATCAAAGTCATCCTCAACTATGCTTATCCTAGTTGGAGTCCTTTCAGTACACAAAACTAACCTGGGTCGACCCCCAACAACCAAATTGTCATGGTGGGCCACTCAAACCAATTAATATTCCTTTTACATTCACCTAGGTGTTTCTAATCATCACCTTAATTACAATGCACATTCGACACTCTCCCCTTTCTTGTCCAAGTGTCATTCGAACTGGCGTTCCCAACATATAATCTATGCTTTTCCCAAAAATCTAGTTAACGATTATTTTACGAAAAATCGAGCACCAAAATGGTTGTACCTGAGCATATCCAAACATCCATAAATTCCAACACAACAACATCAATTCAATGGCATGGTATCTACAACGAGGTAGAACATAACATTGAAATATGGTCTCGCCTGGCAATCCCGCTCTCACGGAATTTTATGGAGATCTGGGACTTAAATAAAATACATGTGTATCCATGTGCAAGTGTCAAGTGCACGGGGTAAGTTTCCATCAATTGGCCGAAACCCGAAATCAAATCCCGAATCAAACCTCAGCCTACTGACCAACCGGTCGCCCAATCGGTTGTTCGGCCAGACGTCCGAACTTGCAATCGGTCGAGCATTCGGCAGTTTTGAAAAGTTAATCTACGCATTAACTTAAATGCAGTGTAGAAAAAAGTCATATTACTAGCAAAATACTTACCATGGTACGCTAATGTACCTTGTAATGACTCAATTAATTGGGAATTCCCTTTCAGATGGACATGTTAGGAATTATGTTAACCCGTCAACGTTTTAAATCAAGGTATCGGGTTATGTATTTGTATCGGCGATACAATTATATATCGCTCGATATCAGATAACCTCAATCGATATATACAGTAAATATCTGTATCAAAAGTTCAAAATCACTTTAAGTACGTATCAATCGATGCGATGCAATACATATGACCTATTTAAAACCTTATA
This sequence comes from Arctostaphylos glauca, assembly GCA_019985065.2. Classification (NCBI taxonomy): domain Eukaryota; kingdom Viridiplantae; phylum Streptophyta; class Magnoliopsida; order Ericales; family Ericaceae; genus Arctostaphylos; species Arctostaphylos glauca. The sequence continues at coordinate 25,011,722 of JAHSPW020000010.1, read as the reverse complement.
CTTCACATATTCAAGGGTAGCGTCACCTTGACTACCCAAAGCTGAGGTAAGAAATTAATTAACTTTTTGAATAAATTTGATATTTCTAACAGATAGTCAAAGAAGACGAAAGAATAACGTTTTCCACGAATACTAGACTTCCAATGGAATTAAATGTACCAAAGTGACCGAAGAATAATAAATAAATACAAACAAAACTTTCATAAAGCAATGGGAAAATACCACTTGCCAATAGGACTTCCATTTTTTGTTTGTATTTTTGGTCGTGACCGCGTTATAATACCACTTACCAGTAAATAAAGACTTTCAACTATTATGCCTAAGTTTAAAATTATGCAAAATATAGTCATCTATATATCAGTAGTCAAAATAGTTATTAAAATGTGTAAAATATCAAGTGACTAGATTTACTTAAGTGTGTAGATTTCTAGATTCAAACAACTCGTTCCTTGATTTTGAATTCGGTATGTTTTCAGGTACAATTTTCTGGGAATACTTTGGCGGGCTTGAACAACCAAAATTCCAAGTCTTGTTTGGGCTCAACACATTCGTAAATTTCTCAGAAAAATGAATGCTGGTCCTTTTTGGGCTATAAAAGGTAATCAGCCCTAATTTGCCTTCCCCTTAAACTGAGGTAAGAAAATGGCTCAAATTAGAAAGCTTTTGGTTGTTCTCCAAATCCTTTTGATTTTTATCATGTTCTTGGGTATTGAGGTGGTTGCTAGGAAACTGGTTGAGACTTCGAGCCCTCCAAATCCCTGTAAGTTTTCCTTGTAACACGTCTTTTGTGATTGCATGGCCTTTTGTTTTAGGGTAAAAACTTTAGAGGTGTAACTTGTCTAGTTTGGAGGAGGAATTCGGATTAAATCAGAAATTTCAATTTAAGATTTTTCAAACTCGGTTTGGTTTATTCAGTTTCAATTCGGTCCGGTTTCCGATTTGATGTATCAAGCCAAATATTTAGAAAAGGAATTTTTTCTTAAAAATAATTATTTGAATTAGTGTATATATATATATATATATATATATATATATATATTAATGTTATAAAAAACTAAGAGACAACATAATAAAAAACTAAAATTTACCAAAAAATACATATGAACAAATACAACCTACAAAAAAAAACTGATATTTTTTATTCTAGTCCGGTTCAATTTTTAGAGCTAGAAAACCGAGACCTAACCAAAATTCCCTACAAAAAAAAAATATTGAACCGAACCGACCGAGCTGAAAAATCGAATCAAACCACTAGATTAGTTTTATTTTTTTATTTAGTTCGATTTGCCGGTTTAAACTTACACATCTAGTAAAAAGAACTTAATTCCTTTAAGATTACTGAGAAATGCAAGGATCTTTCTTGAAGTTTGGATAAATATACTGAGTTTCTCTACTTTAAAAATTATTTAACAGATTTCTCATATAGTTAACTTTTGACAAAAATTGTTAGTTTTCATTAATAAAGAATAAAACACCCATATTTACACGTTTTATATTTATTTTTTTGGATATAGTTAGTCTAACGTCTAAATTCTTTATTTTTGTTTAAATTTTAATAATCCAAATCGTTTAATATGCTTATAACATGATGTGAAATGCCCCCCTTTCATCTTGTTTGCTTGCAATAACTTATGGTTCATTATTAATTTTACGTTATCTATATATATGCTAGAGAATGAGAGAGAGAGAGAGAGTTACTACATTATTATTCATCATGCAAGACTGAAAAGATAATAGTTATGGCAGGGATTCCGGATGCAAGTGTTGGGAAAGATGGATTGGCACATTTCCAGGTGTTTCAAGGCAGGGATTTTGGACGCAGATCAAGATTAAGTGTAGCACACCCAAGTCCCTCACGTGTCGATGGACAACATGGCCAGGGCCCGCCCTAGGCATAGGCCCACTAGGCCACCACCTAGGGCCCCTAGTTTTTGGCAAAAAATAGGGGCCCATATAGAAGAAGATAATAAATATTTAGGGCCGAAAGGCATCCATAGTTGCACTGCTGGCTAAGCGGTGAGAAATTGTAACTGTTTTTAACGTTATCATAAATAAAAGAATTCTTGATTGGATCAGAAATCCAATTTTGGATTCGGTATAGGTAAAAGATCTTCTTATGGTATACTATTCAATTCTTGAGAATGAATTGAGCGATTCACATGGCATCATCAAATGATACATGTAAAGACCCGGAAAATTATTTATTTTAAATTAAATATTCGGGACTTGATAAATTATTTGATAATACATGACTTGGGTAATATGAGTTGGGACTCATGTGTGTGTGTGGTATAGTTTTGGTACTTGATCTTGGCATGTTGCATAATATAGGGAGAAAGTGTAATTTACCCATTAAGTGATATAAAAATCAGATTTTTTTTACCAAACCACATTCTCTCTCTTCCATCTTCTCTCCTACGCCTCTCTCCCTCTCACTCCATCTTCTTCCCTTTTTGATTTTGGGAGAAATCGGAGGACTTGCACTCCGAATCTTAAGAAACACAAAGAATGAACGATGATCTACGCGACGAGGGCTTCGTATCAAGCCCGGGGTTGATGGTTCTCGCGGAGTAATGGAGGAGATCGGTTTTTGGCTAGAAGATTTCTTGGAAGCTTGATTTGAGGTAGGAATCATGTTTAAACTTTTGATTTAAGTTGTGTAATGCATTGTAGTGTTGTTATTAGTTTTAAATCCTATGTTTCTTTTGGGGTGAAAAGTTGTTTGGGCTGTTTTTCAGAAGTTTTTGGATGAGTTTCACCAAGAACACCAAGAACACAATGAACAAAACGAAAATCTGAGAATTTAGAACACGATTCTGTACTGTTCATGCATTTTGAGGTATTTAGAGGCCGAATTAGGAAAAGTGTATAACTACAAAGTTGTAGGTCTCGGAATTCTCTTCAAGTTTCATATATAAATCGTCTCAATCGGAGTTCGGGATAAGAAGTTATGGCCAAAATACCAGAACTGTGCGAACCTGAGATCGACCTAGTCGCTTGAGCGACTTGGGGGTCGCTTGAGCGACCATCGAGCGACCATCTAGCGACTTTCCAGCGACCTTTACTGATTTTTGGCCCGCCCAGCGACTTTTTAGTCGCTCGAGCGACTTGTCGGGCGACTTGTACTGACTGTTCGTGCCTTTTGTGGGACTCATGGACTAATAGAAACCAAGAACATTATGATGGACATTTACGGTTGATTTATCCGTTCTTTTATATACTTGTTAAGTCCGTGCAATAGAGCGTGGAGTATTGTGTCATAGTTGTGGACTCGTTTGAGGAGACATATGGGGTATTGTGTTGTATACATGGATTGCGGAATGGAACATGTGTGGTGTGATATGAGGTTCGAGAGGTCACGGATTTTGATGATGACGTGTGGGTAGTCATTTGTTATGATAGTGGTGTATGTGTGGTCATGTAACTCTAAGTTGGTATTCGGTTTGGATGGGATACCTTTAGGCTTCGAAACAAGTTTGATGTGATCATTGAGGTACATGTTGACATTGTGTTTGCCTTAGTTAGGTATAGTGGTGTTTCCGTTGGTTTTGTACTTGGATTGAGTACTGTGTTGGTATAAAAGCATGTTAGTAATTGTGGGTTGTGGAGTGTGACACGGGTGTGGTTAGGCATCTTCAATCGTGGTCATGAGTTGTGGTTAAGGCCCACGTATATGGTTAGGTGTCGTGGTGGTGACACGCATGTGCCTTTGTGCGTTGGATTCGCAATTATTGAAGAATGGATATTCTTGTGATGATGTCGGCGGGAGTCCGTGGTGCGAGAAAAGGACTTACCAAAACTCTGAAAGTTTGTGTATGAGTTGTGAGTTAGGGGCCTCCTACATCTATTATGTGTGTACGACTTATTTTGGTGGTCTATGAGATTGGGTGTCGGTTTGGAGCCTGATATTTGAAGTTGGAGAAATCTGCAGAAAAGTCGCCAGTCTCTTTTATTACCGGTAGTGGGGTTGGTATTACCGGTAGTACTGGGTTTCACCCTTTTGTACATTCCTGGTAGTGTGTTTTACTACCGGTAGTAGTTGCGGTGGTAGTTGCGGTAGTGGTTCTGGTAGTACTTGTGGTAGTAGTTGCGGTAGTAGTATCGGTACTACCGGTAGTAGTGACTGTACTACCAGTAGTAGGGCCAGTTGTTACCAACTTTGTGATATTGTTCTTTTATTGAGTAATTATTGAATATTTGGATTGTTGGCCTCTAAGGGCAATATTTGCACTTATTCTCGGTTATACGTAGATGATGAATACATGATTTCGGGATTTCCTTTGATGGTTGTACGTTGTACATTGTTGCCTTAGTGTGATGAATATTGATTTGGGAATTATTGTATCATGGTGGTTGTCTTGCATTGACATGATGTATTTGTATTGCATTGACATAATGTGATCTCTAGCCTCCGACGGGAGTTGTGCTAGTTATGTGATTCCTAGCCTCCGACGGGAGAGGTGCTAGTTATGTGATTCCTAGCCTCCGACGGGAGAGGTGCTAGTTATGCGATTCCTAGCCTCCGACGGGAGAGGTGCTAGTTATGTGATTCCTAGCCTCCGACGGGAGAGGTGCTAGTTATGTGATACCTAGCCTCTGATGGGAGATCTGCTTGTATATTTTGGATATTGTCTAGCCACCATTGGGTGAAGAGCTAGTTGGAATGTGACAATGAATTAATATGAGAACTATGGATTGACTGGTCAGGCTGACTTACCGTTTATGTTCAAGATGTTGTAATGATACTTTGGGAACTTGTGGATTATTTGTCATGTCATATGAAACTCTCATGCATTGAGTGCTTGTTCGTTCAGTTACTGTGTAGATTGATGGTACTCTATGAGACACGTTGTGAATGAAAGATGAGGACTGATTGAGACATGGGATAGGCGTTGACCACTTGAACGATATGGAAAATTATTGGGTTAGCCTCCTTTGGGAGATGTGCTAGGAAAATGAACACTATGAGACTATCTTCGACGGGAAAAGTAGTAAGGGAATGATGATTCAATGTTTAACGGTAACTTGTTGATGGAACCCGGGAGTCGTGAAATGACTATACGGTCTAATGGCCAATTAAATGTGTTTTGGAATTATTGAACATGTCGTTGTGCTCACTCTTGTGCCTCTTGTACGTTTCTACTTGCGTTCTCTCAAGTGATTCATGTTTTATACCATTTCATCCCACATTCATGCATGGTTGGTGATGTGTTGTGTCGGTTGTCCATAGTGACGTGTGTCCTGTGCATTCAAGAGAAAGGTGTGTCGTGTATCCGGTGTTTGGGATAGGGGATTGTGATGTCGAATTTGTTGTGAGTCGCATGGGGAGCTCGTAGCACAAGTGTCTTTCTTTTGTCAGTTAGTGTGGACAAACCTCAGCGAACTGTATACTTTTGTACGAAGGGAAAAACTTATATATTTTGATATGAGACAGGTTTTATATAAACATATTTTTTTTAAATCAATTGTTTAACATGATATCCTATACGAGCTTCGGCTTATGTTTTGTTGTAAAAACCTTTTTCAGGTAAAGCTGTGGATCCCATCAAGAGTTGAGCCATTGGATTGGGCTTCTTAACTTCAGTCAAGCATGTATAACTTTGTCTTTTGATACAGTGTAGCCTAGTACATTTTAAATGTAAAGCTTTTAAATTTGAGATTCAATGTAATAACAAATGCACATTGAGAGAGATTGTTGTAATAAAACATGATGTGTTGGTTGGATTATTTAATGGGATTGTCCCTTGGTATTTAAGTTTTATTTTATTTTATTTCTTTAAAATGATTTTAACATACCCCGAAGTTTGGGGCGTGACAATACAAGTCTTGAATAAGAATCTACAACGCACTAGAACGCCCTTGTTGACGATCGTTTGCTCCGACAGCATCTAGGGTTCCTCGAACAATGTGATATCTCACATCGAGTAAATCCTTAACCCTTCCCACTCTTACTAAGACTACAGAATGTTCTTATAAATTATAGCCAATACCAGGTATGTAAGCAGTGATTTCAAATCCAGAGATTAATCATACTTTGACAACTTTACATAAGGCAGAGTTTGGTTTTTTGGGGGTGATAGTGAAAAAGTTGATAGATAAGTCACCCTACCGACTACCATTATTAGTATTAATAGCGATTCATACAAACTAAATCTTCAAATCGCAAATTGGGCCAAAGAGTTCAAAACTTGTGGCCAGCGTTTTCCAAATTACTGTACTTCTTTTGGAAACAATAACTATAAAATATAGGTAGGTGGGTCTGCTTTTTTCAGTTATGGTATTGCTTTGCAATCAATATCAACATATACACACAACGTAACACCTTAATATTTTTTCCTCTCATTTCAAGTTTATGTGTTTATATTTTTGTTTAAACTCGACTTAGTTTGCTTAATGGTTTTATTGGATAATTGTTGTCTTTATTTAAAAAATTTTCTTTATTTGTTTTACGTCGAACTTTTGTAGATTATTGATTCGTCTCGATAAAAGGGATTAGAAAAAGTAACCAATTTAAACCAACTTTTTAAAATTTTGAAAAAGACAAAAATAACCTGAAAATATCTATTTTAGACCAAAAAAAGAAAAAACTGAAAATGTCTATTTTAGATTATTTTCCATTTAAAAGAAGTTTTTTTAACTTTTAGTGATAATTTCTTTTTTCAAATTGTTTTCATAGAAACGAACCAATGAGAAAAAAATCGCCCCGAGACGTAAGATAATCCGAAAAACTTCTATTAGGTTTTTATATTTGATTTTCAAGTTATTACTAATTACTTGATCAAATTGGTTGAGCGCTTTCAAAGTTAATCGGAAAATATTTTGATTGAAAACCAAAAAAAAAACATTAACAATGGCAAAAAAATAAATTAAATGACAAAATAAATCAAGATATAACAAACTCAATTATAATCAATATGTTTTGGAGAAAAATGACTTAATTATATGTACTATATGTTTGTGTACAAAAATTAGAGGGGGCCAATATTATACTCTCGCCTAGGGCCTTAAAAAATTCGGGGCCGGCCCTGAACACGACAACCCATGCAGTCAATGCGGTATGCATTGAGCTGCTTCAACATCAAACGATGGATGGTTGGACAGTCCAATTTTTATTGCTGCTGCTGCTGGTTTTGCCCGATTGGACAATCCATTTTCTGACCGTTGATGTTCTTGTTTAGCAGCACTCTGATATATGCTGTGTAAGACTAAATTTTAGTGTTGACTGGGTCCGTTTGCTTTGGCCCATGTTCCTATTTTACTCTATTTGCTCTTTGTATGTCGGTTTCTTGCCGACCTTTGTGTTTTCGTCCCGTTCTAAATAAAATTTGCTCTTATCGAGCGAAATCGACAAAATCAGTTGATCTGTAAAGCTCTGAACTCTTCGCAATGTTAATAAACCCCTTTTTATAAATAATTTATCAATTAAGCAATAGTAAAAGGATATTTTCATTTATTCAAACGAATCATCTCGAGTTCACAAATAAAATTATCAAAATACCCTCAAGGGTTTATATATGTAACTAAAAATAGAATACAGAGCGTCTAAGGATACGTTAGCTAAATCTATGTGACATCTTCATCTTCCAAGCTCGGCCCTTCCTGCTTGGGTTGCATCTCTATTTGCCCTTCAAAATCTAGCATGAAAAGTCAGGGTCAGAGAAATTACTCCACGAGTGATGAAACTCAATAGGAAAACATACTTGAGAACCAAACCCATAGATGTGCAAGTTTAACAATAGTAGAGTAATAATCAAAATAATTGAAACAATAACATGTAAGTCCATTATGAATGAATTCTTATATGATAAAGTGGTCATCTATCAGTAAGTCAAAAATCGTTTTAAAATATGTAAGGAAAAAAAAATCATCAATAGAGCAATAGGGAATGCTTAGACACCATTGTAATTTCTGGGCTACAAAAATAGATGGAAAAGTCATACTGTCCCTTGTCACTGGATATGAGTAATAAATTTATATCATACAATGTTGCTTCTTCTGACCTAACTAACAAACAATCCCAGTTCATGATCGATAACAAAATAACAAGTGAGTATACATTTGTTCGCTTCTTCTCCACCAAGCATGGAAGTTTAAAGATAACTGTAAGTTGGCGGCCTAAAGGAATTCCGATTTTATCCCCCAAAACAAGCTAACGGTAAGTATGGACACAAATATTATTACTATTTAATCCAACTCCTCAAGTTCATATGGAGAAGGGATTGAGATAGGGGGACCCCCTATCTCCTTTCCTATATATTATTGCAACAAAAGGGTTGAGCTATTTACTCCATCGAGCAAAGGAATTGAACCTTATTGGGGGGGCAAGTCTAGGGCACTTAACAGGGAGCATAACTCATCTTCAATTTGCAATAATACTATCTTATTCTGTGAGGGGGGGTTGGAGGAGGTAAGGACTCTCAAGAGGATACTCAAGGGGTTTGAAGTCATTTCTGGCATTAAGACAAATTACCAAAAATCCATCATATCTGGGGTGGGTTGGGAGCAAGATTTTGTAAGCTTATGTTCTCAAGTACTAATGTGCAAATCTTCCTCTCTACCTCTGAAGTATTTGGGACTACCATTGGGGGCAAGCCCTGCCAAGATTTCAACATGCATGGAAACCAATAGTTGAGAGAATCTAGGCCAAGCTATCCTCTTGGAAAAGGAAGCTTCTCTATATGTTACCTATCACTATTTAAAATGCCTTCAGCAGTGGATAAGCAGATAGTAAGCCTTCAGAGAAACTTTCTATGGGGAAAGGAATAAGATTAATTTAGTGAGATGGTAGGCAATTTCTTGCAGCGAAGAAGAGTGGGGGGTGGGAATAAGAAATGTGAGATGGATGAATATTTGCCTATTACTCAAATGGTATTGGGGATTTCTTATCAAAAAAGAAAACCTTTGGAGAAAAATAATATGTGATATCCATAGTATCTCTGAGAAAGCTTGGTTGCCAGTTTCTAATAAACGCCCAAAGGGTTCAAGTGTTTGCAAAGGGATTATGAGATTGAATGAGACTCATCAAGCTATATTTGCAATCTACATGGACATGCAAAGTTTAAAGGTTGGGAAGCATTGGTTAGTCGGGCAGTCGGGATCATTATCGTTCGAGGGCATTGGTTGAAATATATGACGTGGTCATTGATGTTAGAAAAGTTTATTCGAAATATTGACGAGGTCATTTTTGAAACAATTGATGGAATTATATAACGTGGTCATACTTTAGAATATTTGAATCGAGTCCCATACTCATAGAACAAAATTGATATATACTGTGATAGTTATGACTTCAATTTTACTGTTTCGGTTAAATCTTTTACTTATTGTTTTCACACTTATTTTATTGGACGATGTCACTGAACCTTGATTATTTCTATACGTTTACACATGCATTGCATATCACATAATGTTCTAACATTAAAAATGAAACTTAAGGGTATGGTAACTTGCTTAATGTCAAAACTTATAGTGCAACTTCCTCCTGCTCCTGGTATTTCATAACTAGGTATCAATGACGATGGAGCTGGATCAGAAGATACACCATACAATGACGCTTACTCAGCGAAAGACACGGTGGAACCGTGGTTTACTTAGACTACTTTAGATTGTTCTGACTTTACTTTTAAAGTCTTTTTGATATAAACAGTCTCTTTTGAAATGTATTTTCACTATCTCCTGTATTAAACTCGTATTTCAATATAATAATGGTATTTTGGTTATTTCACTCTTTTCATTAACATGTCCGAAATTTGGGGCGTTACAGAAACTGTTACCAAATAAACCTTAAGTTTTTAGTTTTTTCGAGAGGATCGCTTATTGTAATCCTTTTAATTATTTTGATAGTCGAGGTATTCGGCCAGTTTTGAGATTATCCCCGGCCTATTGTCAACTAGTTTTTGGGTCCAATCTTACAGTCTACTTGAGGAGACTCCATTTAAAGTTGAGGCTTTCCCCCGTAAAGATTGATAACACCAAAGAAGTTTCAACCTTATAAGACCTATGGAGAGCATACCTTTAAGTCTCAAATTTTGTACAGATATTGTATTCTTAATAAAGCCGAGGTAATGTCTATAGAATTAAAAGTGTAAATAAATACCGATAAAAACATTGAGATGTTCAAAGAAAAATTTTCAACTCAATGGAGTCACATACCACCATGTGCCTCCGTGATTGTTCACAACAATAACGTTGGATTTGACCAGAACATGAGTGTCGGAGAATAGACAAGATTTAAACCTTTAAATTATAATAATTGTGAAAATGATAAAATTTCGTTAAAAGAATGTCTCTCTTGATGTTCATACTATGATAAAAAGACGACGATACCCCCCACCCCACCCACCCAACATGCGCGTGAGCAAAATACAATTCCGAACAAATTCACATCGATTTTAGTCTTCAGAGCAACCACTTGAAACTTGCTTGAAGGCCAATCCCTCAACTTGAATATTAGGTTCAAATGGTACGTAGTTACTTGTTTGACACACCATTGACTATAGCCCCATTGGCCCTCTCGCCTTAGAAAGTCTGAAGTCTTCTTTTCTTTTGGGTAAGAGTCCAAGTTTTCTTGATGCCTAAGATATCAAAATGTCTTAAAAGTCTTTTGAGGGCCAAAGTCACATTTTTTTTTTTAAATTTAATAACCAAGGTATCCAGCTAATTTTAAATATGCACAATTTATTACCAACTACTTTTCGGGGCCCTGGAGCTACAATTGGGCATCACCTCTAGTGGTCCCAAATGAGTGAACTGATCGACACTTCCAACCCTCTTTTTCCTCGTAAGTTTACCTCTCCTACCCCCTCATTCCTTTTCTTTTTTATTAATTAATTAGCATTCAAATCAATTTATACGCTCTTCAACTCATTCAAAAATTATCGACTATGTCGAATCTAAGATTTTTTGCTGACAGTTAGATTCGGTGAGAGTCAAATCTATAATCTTAGGAGAGTAAGCCCTTATAGATGTTGTCATGTACACTCCTACTCGACCTCCGTTCACTTGTCAACAAGTTAATATAGAAAAAAAAAATCAAGAGAATTTTAATGAAGTGATGTAAAAAAATAGAGTATTTTTCATGTTTTTATTTGATACAAGAAATTTATAGAAAAATTGATCAATAATAGCTTAAACTTACAAAAAAAAAAACTCGTCTAAAAGTAAGCAATTTCCTGCAATATCTTGTATTTTTTACAAGATATAAAAAAAACTAATTCTAATAGGAAATCTTAAAAAATTCGATATTCCCGTAGTTTTCTATTTTTTTTCCAGTAATTGAACGGGACCTTGAGCAACCCCTTGTGGTTCTCTCTTACCTGTTGTTCACATCTCAAAAAAATTCAATGTAATTTTGGCCTTATAATTCTTTTTTTTTCCTTTAATTGGAATTCCTAAATAGGGTCATTTGTGGTATTTTATGTAATTTTTCAATTTACCTCGAGTAGAGAAATCGGACAAAAGATAGCTGAAGATTTAAAAAGAAAGCCAAAAAAATATGTCAAATTCGTTTCTCCACTCTTTGATGATTTTTCAAAAAAGGGTATAGGATATTTTCTCAAAAAATAAAAAACAAGTATGGTTCCTTTATTGAAGATGAATAAAAAAAATAATTATTTTTAATCAACTTATCAAAATTATAACATTTGTTATTACGTAATTTTACATGTTTTGTCCTCGAAACTATAACATTTTAACTTATTACGCAATATAATTTGTCATTAAAATATATGGAATCAAAACTATATAGTTTTGAAAACAAAACGGCGAAACTATGTCGATTTGCCCACACTACATTGTGCAGTACAAAGAAATATACTATATAATCTCCCTAAATCCGTTTGATACAGCAAGATTCATTGGTTCCTACGACTGTAGTGTACTTTAAGATGGGTGTCTAATCTTGCCCATAAGAATATAGATATTGCCAGACTTTTCTACAAAAACATATATATATATATATATATATATATATATATATATATATATAGAGAGAGAGAGAGAGAGAGAGAGAGAGTGCAGGTAAAACAACGTAATTTTATCTAATTTGCTCTCGAAACTATAACATTTTAACTTATTATGCAATATAATTTATTATTAAAATATATAGAATCAAAACGATATAGTTTTGAAAACAAAACGGGCGAAACTATGTCGTTTTGTCCGCACTACATGTACACTACAAAAAAATATACTATAATCTCCCTAAGTCCGTTTGATACGGCAAGAGTCATTGGTTCCTACGAGTGTAGTGTACTTTAAGATGGGTGTCTAATCTTGCCCATAAGAACATAGATATTGCCATATATATGTCAACTTTTAATTGTTTTATTTCAAATCAAAAGATGCACTTTTTTTACTCCACCTACTAGTCTAAGATTTAGGTTAGACCCAAATTCTTAGAGCATTCACATTAGTTTTTCTTTCACTCACTTTTCTCCATTTTGAGGAGCAATTCTTCTGTTCTTTATCAATCCCTCTTGATGGCCTCTATATTTAATGAATATTACAGTAACTCTTTATAATTGAGTCTATCTAAGATTTGCTTTTTAAATTGGATATAAAAGGGAAAAAATAAAGTAGAGATAGAATAGAGAGTCTGACAGATAAATACCGCTCTAAAGTACAACCCAGAATCACACAAGATGTCTCCAAGTTATACAATCGATAGAAGATGGAGGTGCCAACTCTTTTTTAAATTGCCCAGAATAATATAGGAAATTAGTGTAAAATAAAAGCAAGGGAGATTCTGGGTTGTATCTTCGAGCAGTATTCGTCCGTCAATACCTACACGAAGGGAGGCAAATATGACTTTAGGATAACGACTTGTCGTGTCTTCCATTCAATCTCACAAGCTATTTTCTCTATCTCTTATTTGTGATATTTTAATCTATTATATTCATAATATTAATGATTCTCATCAAGTTTTAATTATTAAGTATTTTGTGATTATTGTGTGGAAAATCCCCAACACCTTGTACGTTTGAAGCATGCAAACGCCATTTGAACTGTGTTTCTATATGGGTACACCATTTAAAGGAGTCAACCCAATGCATATATAACAACTAAGTAATACACAATTCACTACTTCATTAGTTATAAATTCTAAAAACTTGACAGTGGCCATTAGAATTGTGAACCTGCACGATATAAAACATAATTTAGCATGCTGAACCAGGTATAGGACACTGTTTCAGACAATTGTTGCTACACAACACACATTTTGAGATTGTTATAGCGACTATAATGATGATTTTCCAGGCCATGCTATTTGGGTTGATTAGGTATTTTGGATAGAACTTGATGATATCATTTTTTGGGGGACTCTTAATATGTGATTTTGGCTCTGAATGGTGGTAATTATTCATTGCATTTTGTTCAAAATCATATTCCCATAGTTTTATTTGGCGTCATGCATCAACTTTTGAAATTTATGCTGCAGTTATCTCAATTTCGTGTATATCCTCTTTCTGTTTAAAATAATTAGTTGTGAGAATATTTAAGTATTGTGCCTTTTTGTCAGTCCAACCAAAATAAGAAGAAGAAAAGAAGATTACAAAATGATTCAAATTAATTCTATTTGTGCTTAAAGGTAGTTGTTGACTTGTATACGTTGAATTCGGGACTTGTTGAATTTCCTAACAAATATGGTATTGCATTAATTTATATTTATTATTGTTTGATTTAAGGTTTATCAGAACTGAAGATTATGGTAGTCACGAGTCGTTACTTATTCATATTTAATAGATTACTAACAACCCTACAAGAAATGAAACTTCTACTGTCTATCCAGTTCAATAACTATCTCATCTTACCTAAATCATATAACGAATGTGGCATACTAGGTACATTTCAACTCATCTTAACCTGTTAACAATATGACTCAAGACCACCCGGCACTCCAATTGTCACCCTTTTGAGACCAAGTATAGTTTGATGATCAAGATTGTCCAACACTTCGATCGTCATCAAAGTCATCCTCAACTATGCTTATCCTAGTTGAAGTCCTTTCAGTACACAAAACTAACCTGGGTCGACCCACAACAACCAAATTGCCATGGTGGGCCACTCAAACCAATTAATACTCCTTTTACATTCACCTAGGTGTTTCTAATCATCACCTTAATTACAATGCACATTCGACACTCTCCTCTTTCTTGTCCAAGTGTCATTCGAACTGGCGTTCCCAACATATAATTTATGCTTTTCCCAAAAATCTAGTTAACAATTATTTTACGAAAAATCGGGCAGCAAAATGGTTGTACCCAAGCATATCCAAACATCCATAAATTCCAACACAACAACATCAATTCAATGGCATGGTATCTGCAACGAGGTAGAACATAACATTGAAATATGGTCTCGCGTGGCAATCCCGCTCTCATGGAATTTTATGGAGATCCGGAACTTAAATAAAATGCATGCGTATCCATGTGCAAGTGTCAAGTGCACGGGCTAAGTTTCCATCAATTGGCCAAAGCCCGAAATCAAATCCTGAACCAAACCTCAGCCTACTGACCAACCAGTAGCCCAATCAGTCGTTCAGCTAAACGTTCGAACTTGCGATCGGTCGAGCATCCGGCAGTTTTGACAAGTTAATCTACGCATTAACTTAAATGCAGTGTAGAAAAAATTCATAGTACTAGAAAAATATTTATCATGGTACGCTAATGTATCTTGTAATGACTCAATTAATTGGGAATTCTCTTAGTAAGTCAGACGGACATGTTAGAAATTATGTTAACCCGTCAACGTTTTAAATCAAGGTATCGGGTTATGTATTTGTATCGGCGATACAATTATATATCGCTGGATATCAGATAACCTCAATCAATATATACGCTAAATAACTGTATCAAAAGTTAAAAATCAGTTTAAGTTTGTACCGATCGATGCAATGCGATACATATGACCTATTTAAAACCTTATACTTCACATATTCAAGGGTAGCGTCACCTCGACTAGCCAAAGCTGAGGTATGAAATTAATTTAACTTTTTGAATAAATTTGATATTTCTAACAGATAGTCAAAGAAGACGAAAGAATAAAGTTTTCCACAAATACTAGACTTCCAATGGAAATGTACCAAAGTGATACCAGTAAATAAAGACTTTCAACTATTATGCCTAAGTTTAAAATTATGCAAAATATAGTCATCTATTTATCAGTAGTCAACATAGTTATTAAAATGTGTAAAAGATCATCAATGGTTTCCTAGAAGCCACTGTAATAGGGAATGTCTAAACACCGTTGTAATGTTTGAGCTACAGTAAATAGATAGAGAAGTGATTCAATCCCGTAAAAGTTTTTAAAAAAAAATTTCATAATTCAAAATGAGTGGACTAAATTTACTTAAGTGTGCAGATTTCTAAATTCAAACAAATCTCGTTCTTTGATTTTGAATTCAGGTATGTTTTCGGGTACAATTTTCTGGGAATACTTTGGCGGGCTTGAACAACCAAAATTCCAAGTCTTGTTTGGGCTCAACACATTCGTAAATTTCTCAGAAAAATGAATGCTGGTTCTTTTCGGCCTATAAAAGGTAATCAGCCCTAATTGGCCTTCCCCTTAAACTGAGGTAAGAAAATGGCTCTAATTAGAAAGATTTTGGTTGTTCTCCAAATCCTTTTGATTTTTATCATGTTCTTGGGTATTGAGGTGGTTGCTAGGAAACTGGTTGAGACTTCGAGCCCTCCAAATCCCTGTAAGTTTTCTTTTGTGATTGTATGGCCTCTTGTTTTAGGGTAAAAACTGTAGGGGTGTAACTTGTCCATTTTGGAGGAGAAATTCGGGCCAAATCAGAAATTTCAATTTAAGATTTTTTAAACTCGGTTTGGTTTATTCGGTTTCAATTCGGTCCGGTTTCCGATTTGATGTACCAAGCCAAATATTTTAAAAAAGAATTTTTTTCTTAAAAATAATTATTTGAATTAGTAAATATATATATATATATATATATATATATATATATATATATTAATATTATAGAAAACTAGGAGACAACATAATAAAAAACTAAAATTTACCAAAAAAATACATATGACAAAACAAATACAACCTACAAAAAAATTGATATTTTTTATTCTAGTCCGGTTCAATTTTTAGAGCTAGAAAACCGAGGCCTAACCAAAATTCTCTACAAAAAAACAACATTGAACCGAACCGATCGAGCTGAAAAACCGAATCAAACCACCAGATTAGTTTGATTTTTTTATTTAGTTCGATTTGCCGGTTTAAATTCACACCCCTAGTAAAAAGAACTTAACTCCTTTAAGATTACTGAGAAATGCAAGGATCTTTCTTGAAGTTTGGATAAATATACTGAGTTTCTCCACTTTAAGAATTATTTAACAGATTTCTCATATAGTTAACTTTTGACAAAAATTGTTAGTTTTCATTAATAAAGAATAAATCACCCATACTTACACTTTTTTATATTTAGTTTTTTGTATATAGTTAGTCCAACGTCTAAACTCTTCATTCCTGTTTAAATTTTAATAATCCAAACCGTTTAATATGCTTAAAACATGATGTGAAATGCCCCCCTTTCATCTTGTTTGCTTGTAATAACTTATGGTTCATTATTAATTTTATGTTATTTATATATACAACAATGCTAGGTACACAGATTATGTACACAGATCAAGAGACAGATGTGTCCGGATCCGTCGGATGCACGTGGGACCCTTGATCGTGCATCCGACAGATTCGAACTACACAATCCGTGTACACAGACTTTCCGTTATATGTATGCCAAAGAATGAGAGAGAGAGAGAGAGAGAGAGAGAGTTACTCCATTATTATTCATAATGCAAGACTGAAAAGATAGTAGTTATGACAGGGATTCCAGACGCAAGCCTTGGAAAAGATGGATTGACACATTTTCATGTGTTTCAAGGCAAGGATTTCGAAGGCAGATCAAGATTAATTGTAGCACACCCAAGTCCCTCAGGTGGTGATGGACAACACGATCATGGCCGGCCCTAGGCATAGGCCCACTAGGCCACCGCCTAGGGCCTCTAGTTTTTGGGCAAAAAATAAGGGCCCATATAAAAGAAGTTAATAAATATTTAGGGCCGAAAGGCCTCAATAGTTGCACTGCTGGCTAAGTGGTGAGATATTGTAACTGTTTTTAACGTTATCATAAATAAAAGAATTCTTGATTGGATCAAAAATCTATTTTTGGATTCGGTATAGATAAAAGATCTTCTTATGGTATACTAATGAATTGAGCGATTCACATGGCATCATCAAATGATACAAGTCTTGGATAAGAATCTACAATGCACTAGGACGCCTTTGTTGACGATCCTTTACTCCGACAGCATCTAGGGTTCCTCGAACAATGTGATATCTCACACAGGGTAAATCCTTAACCCTTCCCCCTCTTACTAAGACTACAGAATGTTCTTGTAAATTATAGCCAATACCAGGTATGTAAGTAGTGATTTCAAATCCAGAGGTTAATCGTACTCTGGCAACTTTACATAAGGCAGAGTTTAGTTTTTTGAGGGTGATAGTGGAAAAGTTGAAAGATAAGTCACCCTACCGACTGCTATTATTAGTATTAATAGCGATTCATACAAGCTAAATCTTCGAATCGCAAATTGGGCCAAAGAGTTCAAAACTTGTGGCCAGCGTTTTCCAATTACTGTACTTCTTTTGGAAACAATAACTATAAATATAGGTAGGTAGGTCTGCTTTTTTCAGTTATGGTATTGCTTTGCAATCAATATCAACATATACACACAACGTAACACGTTAATTTTTTTCCTCTCATTTGAGTTTATATGTTTATATTTTTGTTTAAACTCGACTTAGTTTGGTTAATGTTTTTATTGGATAATTGTTGTCTTTATTAAAAGAATTGTCTTTATTTGTTTTACATTAAATTTTTGTAGATTATTGATTCGTCTCAATAAAAGGAATTAGAAAAAGTAAACAATTTAAACCAACTTTTTAGAATTTTAAAAAAGACAAAAACAACCTGAAAATATCTATTTTAGACAAAAAAAAAACCTGAAAATGTCTATTTTAGATTACTTTCCATTTAAAAGAAGTTTTTTTAACTTTTCGTGATAATTTTTTTTTTCAAATTGTTTTCATAGAAACGAACCAATCTCCAAAAATAAGACACAAAACAAATAAATGAGAAAAAAATCTTCTAGAGACGTAAGATAATCCAAAAAACTTCTGGTAGGTTTTTATATTTGATTTTCAAGTTATTACTAATTACTTGACCAAATTGGTTGAGCACTTTCAAAGTTAATCGGAAAATATTTTGATTGAATACTAAAAAAAAAAACATTAACAATGGCAAAAAAATAAATTAAATGACAAAATAAATCAAGATATAACAAACTCAATTTTAATCAATATGTTTTGGAGAAAAATGACTTAATTATATGTACTATATGTTTGTGTACAAAAATTAGAGAGGGCCAATATTATACTCTGGCCTAGGATCCTAAAATATTCAGGGCTGACCCTGAACACGACAACCCATTCAGTCAATGTGGTATGCATTGAGCTGCTTCAACATCAAAAGATGGATGGTTGGACAGTCCAATTTTTTTTTTTTTTGAACGAAAAAGGCATTTATTAGAAAAAAATACTAAGGGTACATGGAACCCGGCTCGGTTGGTGAGAACCCAACCCGACCCAAGCAGCTACAAAACATCTCCTACCTAACACACTGCTCTGATAAATGAACCCTTTACGAAACACCTACCCCCACCCATTTACGCCACCATCACTCATCTGATCCCCAATTCCTCACCGCTCCAGTCCTCAGCAAGCCGCCATGGACGATCCCCCTCATGTTATACCGAATGTCCGCCGTAGAGAAGGGCTTATCTTTCAAGCGATCCAGAACCCAGGTAAACACTTTCACCTTAAAAGCCTCTGTGAAGTGCCCCCAATTTGGGTCCGAATTCGAAAACCTAACTTTGTTCCTCGTAATCCAGATGGACCAGATCAACATCCCCGGAATTAGCCGCCAAACCAGAAGCGGCCATGTCTCCGATTTCCTTATTGCTGCTGCTGCTGGTTTTGCCCGATTGGACAATCCATTTTCTGACCGTTGATGTTCTTGTTTAGTAGCACTCTGATATAAGCTGTGTAAGACTATTTTCGTCCCATTCTAAATAAAATTTGCTCTTACCGAGCGAAAACGACAAAATTTTAATGTCATGTTGTGGTAACTCACATATTGTATATGACACATATATAATTAGTTGTTTTGTAACGCTATGAACTCTTGGCAATGTTAATAAACCCCTTTTTTAAAAATAATTTATCAATTAAGCAATAGTAAAATTAAGGATATTTTCATTTATTCAAACAAATCATCTCGAGTCCACAAATAAAATTATCCAAATACCCTCAAGGGTTTACATATGTAACTAAAAATAGAATACAGAGCGTCTAAGGATATGTTAGCTAAATCTATGTGACATCTTCATCTTCCAAGCTCGGGTCTTCCTGCTTGGGTTGCATCTCCATTTGCCCTTCAAAATTTGGCATGAAAAGTCCGGGTCAGAGAAATTACTCCACTAGTGGTGAAACTCAATAAGAAAACATACTCGAAAACCAAACCCATAGATGTGCAAGTTTAATAATAGCAAAGTAATAATCAAAATCACTTAAACAACAGACAATAACACATAAGTCCATTATGAATGAATTCTTATATGATAAAGTGGTCATCTATCAGTAAGTCAAAAATCGTTTTAAAATATGTACAAAAAACCCATCAACAGAGCAATAGGGAATGCTTAGACACCATTGTAATTTCTGGGCTACAAAAATAGATGGAGAAATCATTCTGTCCCTTGTCACTGGGTATGAGTAATAAATTTATATCAGACAACGCTAACTGACAAACAATCCCAGTTCATGACCAAGAACAAAATAACGGGCGAGCATACATTTGTTCACTTCCTCTCCACCAAGCATGGAAGTTTAAAGATAACTGTAAGTCAGTGGCCTAAAGGAACTCCAATTTTATCACCCAAAAGCAAGCTAACAGTAAGTATGGACACAAATATTCTTACTATTTAATTCAGTGTTAAGCTCGATGGATCGACTAATTAGTGAGACCATTAAGGTTGTTCCTAACATATTGGAGGTTTGAAGCGGTCTTTAAGGTCGAGGAACCCTACATACTTGTAGGAGAAAAAAATAAATGAAAAATAAAGGTAAAAATGGGAATACAATATATTCAGTAAATAAAATTTTCAAAATTAATTAAATAGCGATTATTTAGGAATTACTTACATAACACACTTCTTTCATTTTTAACGCTAAAAGTAGTAATTTTGTTGTATCATCAACCTTTCATGTGATCTCATTTTTAATAGATAGCATACTTAACCCTGCTAGGAATTAATTTCTGAGACCCAGTAATGAACAAGCACAGATTATATAACAAAAAAATATGAAAACTCTATTAGGTACGTGGAATTAGGATTCATACCTTTGAGGTCTCTCTGATTTGATCTCAACAATCTTCACAGTTTGATCTTGATCAAACTTTGATCACGACTAGAATAATTTTACTCGATTGACCTCGAGATCTTCTACCATAATCCTATTACACCTTGATCACGAACCGAGTATGGAATCAAAATCGTAATCTCTTTGTCTTCACAAAACTTCTCAATGTTTCGAGTATTAAGTTGCATCTGACCTAGAAAGTATAGCGGTGTATATATAGGCAACGATAGGGACCCCTAGGAGAAGTATGGACTGGGTTTACTATATAATTCAGGATTCCTAATCCAACCCGGATTAATTCTGAATTATATAACTTACAATTCATACCACTACAAAATTATAATTGCATTCATCTTTTATATCTCAAAATTATATTTTGAGTTTCATGTTATTATATACTTATTTATCTCCCCACGTTAAGATTACAGATACCCGTTGATTAAAATAAATTACTGATAATTTATTTAATCAATATCTATAAAATTCCTTAAGATTTTTCACTTAAATTATTCGTTATATCGGATACTAATATCCACTTGTAGGGTTTGACATAATCGAAATTTATAAGTTTCCTCAAGAGGATGTTGTCGATCTCTATAAAGGAACGTAGATTTCATTAATAATTAATAGTTGGCATATACTTAATATTGTGACCCAATTCATGGAGACTATTATCCTACAAGGCCTCACTATATAATAAATCAAAGTCAATAATATTAAATGTACACATCGATTAATTATCTTTGAATTGAAAGCACAAGCATAGATAATAATCATGAAGTATGAATTATATTATCTTGTCAGTATAAATACAATTACCTCAAAGTTATACTTCAATATACACAAAGAGTACTAATACAGTGACCTAAAACTATACCATTTTCCATAGTCACGATAGACTTACTGAAATACTGTGTTAAAGTCCTACTAGTGGTGTATCCAATTCCATCTAAAACTGTGAATTAAAGACTTATATTCTATAAGAACCGATAATCTGATCCTCTGTGTATAAGCCAAATTTTACACATTAGGTTATCTACTATGTTGAATAAGAGACACGTATGCACAATATAATATGATATAATGCAAACATTGTTCATAAATATTCTCGTCAAGAAAATGAATAACTGTTTAAATAATTCATGTAAATATTAATCCATTACATAAAATCATGACTTTTAGTATAAAACCCTAAAAAACCCATTCAAATATTCTTGTGGCGTGGTCGAGTGAAAATAAATTTCAATCAACTTCAATTCTGAAAAGTTCATTTGCCCTTGTAATACAATAGACTTTGATTTTGGATTAATTTGAAATGTTCTTTTTTATTATCGTGGGTTTATTTTATTTGGATTATGCAATCAAATGGGTACATGAATGCATATCCTCCTCTCATTTGTCCAATTTTGTGAATGTATCTCCAACTCCTCAAGTTCATATGAAGGAGGGATTGAGATAAGGGGACCCCCTATCTCCTTTCCTACATATTATTGCAACGGAAGGGTTAAGCTATTTACTCCATCGGGCAAAGGAATTGAACCTTATTGGGGGGGCAAGTTTAGGGCACCTAACAGGGAGCATAACTCATCTTCAATTTGCGAATGATACTATCTTATTCTTGGGTGGGTGAGGGGGGGTTGGAGGAGGTAAGGAATCTCAAGAGGATACTTAGGGGGTTTGAAGTCATTTCTGGCATTAAGATAAATTACCAAAAATCTATCATATTTGGGGTGGGTTGGGAGCAAGATTTTGTAAGCTCATGTTCTCAAGTACTAATGTGCAAATCTTCCTCTCTACCTTTGAAGTATTTGGGACTGCCATTGGGGGCAAGCCCTGCCAGGATTTCAACATGGAAACCAATGGTTGAGAGAATCAAAGCCAAGCTATCCTCTTGGAAAAGGAAGCTTCTCTATATATTACCTATCACTATTTAAAATGCCTTCAGCAGTGGCTAAGCAGATAGTAAGCCTTCAGAGAAACTTTCTATGGGGAGGAGATGGGGAAAGGAATAAGATTAATTTAGTGAGATGAGAGGTAATTTCTTGCAGCGAAGAAGAGTGGGGGCTGGAAATAAGAAATGTGAGCTGGATGAATATTTGCCTATTACTCAAATGGTGGTGGAGATTTGTTGTCGAAAAAGAAAACCTTTGCAGGAAAGTAACATGTGATATACACAGTATCCCTGAGAAGGCTTGGCTGCCAGTTTCTAATAAATGCCCAAAGGGTTCAAGTGTTTCCAGAGAGATTATGAGATTGGATGAGACTCATCAAGCTATATTTGCAATCTACAAGGACATGCAAAGTTTGAAGGTTGGGAAGCATTGGTTAGTCAGGCGATCGGGATCATTACCATTCGAGAGCACCATACTTGACTTCATTGGTTAAAATATATAACGTGGTCATTGATGTTAGAAAAGTATATTTGAAATATTGACGAGCTCATTTTTGAAATAATTGATGGAATTATATAACGTGGTCATACTTTAGAATATTTTATTCGAGTCTCGTACTCATGAAACATTTCGAATTGATATATGTTGTGATAGTTATGACTTCAATTTTACTATTTCGGTTAAATCTTGTACTTATTATTTTCACACTTATTTTATTGCATGATGTCGCTGAACCTTGATTACTTCTATACATTTACACATTGCATATCATATAATGTTCTAAAACATTAAAAATGAAACTTAAGAGTATGGTAACTTACTTAATGTCAAAACTTATAGTGCAACTTCTTCCTGCTCCTGATATTTCATGACTAGGTATCGATGACAATAGAGCTGGATCAAAAGATACACCGTACAATGACACTTACCCAGCGCAAGACACGGTGGAGCCGTGGTTTACTTAGAATAGTTTAGACTGCTCTGACTTTACTTTTAAAGTCTTTTTTATATAAACAGTCTTTTTTGAAATGTATTTTGACTATCTCCTGTATCAAACTCGTATTTCAATATAATAATAGTATTTTGGTTACTTCACTCTTTTTATTAACGTGTCCGAAATTTGGGGCATTACAGAAAACGTTACCAAATAAACCTTAAGTTTTTAGTTTTTTTGAGAGGATCGCTTCACCTTGTGCATGCATCACCACCACTGCGAGTAGGTTTCACCTGGCTATAAGAAAGTAGAAATATTGTATTCCTTTTAATTATTTTGATAGTCAAGGTATCCGGCCAATTTTGAGATTATCCCCAGCCTATTGTCAACTAGTCCCCGGGGGTCTAATCCTACCGTCTACTTGCGGAGACTCTATTTAAAGTTGAGGCTTCACCCCGTAAAGATTAATAACACCCAAGAAGTTTCAACCTAAGACCTATGGAGAGTATACCTCTAAGTCTCAAACTTTGTATAGATATTGTATTCTTACTAGAGCACATGAGGTAATGTCTATAGAATTAAAAGTGTTAATAAATACCGAAAAAACATTGAGATGTTCGAAGAAAAATTTTCAACTCAATGGAGTCACATACCTCCATGTGCCTCCGTGATTGTTCTCAACAATAACCATGGATTTGACTAGAACATGGGTGTCAGAGAATAGACAAAATTTAAACCTTTAAATTATAATAATTGTGGAAATGATAAAATTTCGTTCAAAGAATGTCTCTCTTGCAGTTCATACTATTATAAAAAGACGACGATACCCCCCACCCCACCCACCAACACCACCCAACACGCGCGCAAGCAAAATACGATTCAAAACAAATTCACAGCGATTTTAGTCTTCAGAGCTACCACTTGAAACTTCCTTGAAGGCCAATCCCTCAACTTGAATATTAGTTTCAAATGGTACGTAGTTACTTGTTTAACACACCATTGACCATAGCCCCATTGGCCCTCTTGCCTTAGAAAGTCTCAAGTCTTCTTTTCTTTTGGGTAAGAGTCCAAGTCCTCTTGGTGCCTAAGATATCAAAATGTCTTAAAAGTCTTTTGAGGGCCAAAGTCACAGTTTCTTTTTTTTAATTTTAATAACCGAGGTATCCAACTGATATTAGATATGCACAATTTATTACCAACTACTCTTCGGGGCCCTGAAGGTACGACCAGTATAACCTCTAGTGGTCATAAATGAGTAGTTATAGTAGGATTTGAACCCACAACTTTAAAAAGTAAGTCTCTTAGTCATCTCTTTCATACTATTGAACCAACCCCTTAGGGTTCAAAGTCACATTTGTTTGGGGATGTAAAAGAGGGAAGCCTAAATGCCCAGTCCTTATCCTAACAAAAATGGATTTGAAATTTCTTTTTGTTGTTTGGAAAGTACTTGTGATCTCTACCCTTCTCCTGGCTTTTGAGGTGGCTGCTAGGGAACTGCTCGACACTTCCAACCATCTTTTTCCTCGTAAGTTTGCCTCTCCTGCACACCCCCCAACAAACATTCCTTTTCTTTTCTTTTTTCTTGTTAGTTAATTAGCAATCGAATCAACTTATACGAACTTTTCGAAAATTATCGACTAGTAAGCCCTTACACATGTTGTCATGTTAACTCTTACTCGAGGTCCGTTCACTTGTCAACAAGATAATATAGAAAAAAAAAATTCAAGAGAATTTTAAAGAAGTGATGTAAAAAAATACAGTATTTTTCTTCATGTTTTTATTTGATACAAGAAACTTATAGAAAAATTGATCAATAATAGCTTAAACGTACAAAAAAAAAAAAAAAAGCTTGTCTAAAAGTAAGCAATTTCCTGCAATATCTTGTATTTTTTACAAGATATAAGAATAATAATAATAATAATTGTAATAGGAAAGTTACAGACATGAATCTTAAAAAATTTGATATTCCTGTAGTTTTCTATTTTTTCCTAGTAATTAAACGGGACCTTGAGCAATCCCCTGCGGTTCTCTCTCTTAGCTGTCATTCACATCTGAGAACAATTCAATGTAATTTTGGCCTTATAATTCTGTATTTTTCCTTTAATTGGAATGCCTAAATAGGTTCATTTTTTGGTATTTTATGTAATTTTTCAATTTACCTCGAGTAGAGAAATCGGATAAAAGATCACTGAAGATTTAAAAAGAAAGCCAAAAAATATATCAAATTCGTTTTTCCTCTTAGGATATTTTCTCGAAAAATAAAAAACAAGTATGGTTCCTTTATTGAAGATGAATAAAAAACAATTGTTTTTAATCAAAATATAAAAACCAATGTATTTATTTATTTTTGCTAAAGAAATGCCACTATTGACATGCCAAATTAATTTTGTTCAATAGGTACATTTATGAAGCTGATCACTAGTTCTGATGATCCCTGGGGCCACCACCTTGTTAATTATAATCCATGATTTCCGTCCCATCAAAATAAAAATATCATTCAAAATAAAAGGTTAGGTGGATTAATGTTTGGTTCGAGTCTCACAAGCTACTACTATTTTCCTCTCTTACATTCCACCTAGCAGTAGTTCAAAAACGAACTC
The DNA here is from genome assembly GCA_019985065.2 of Arctostaphylos glauca. NCBI lineage: Eukaryota > Viridiplantae > Streptophyta > Magnoliopsida > Ericales > Ericaceae > Arctostaphylos > Arctostaphylos glauca. Next base: position 24,985,803 of record JAHSPW020000010.1, on the reverse strand, counting down.
TCTCGGTTCCATAATTTTAGTTCCATATGAAAATTCGTATTATTTTTTAAATTAAAAATTCATTAAGGGAAATGAGGTATTTTTTGTCCAAAAATGGCACAACTTTTATAATGAATTAAAATTATTCATAGAAAGTAATATGGTAGTGAATTGTTGTGGAGTACTACAACTGCACCGTTGTTGTTTGATTGTTCTAGCTTTACGCCGATAGTTAATGTAACACATCAAAATATGAACATATGTTTTAGTTAGCCTAATTTGTGGTTGTAATGTTTTTGGATCAAATGTCGCGAACTATTGGATGATATTGTTTGTATTTTCAGCTAGAAATCGCGCAACTGAGAAAGAAACATGACCAGTTGAGCTCGAAGAACTTACGTTATTTATTATGTAGTCATCTCTCGTCGCTTAAATATGCCTTACCGAATATGATTATCGCGTTTCACCAATTAAAGAATTCACCACGTCATTTATCAAAGATACAATTTCAATTGACGTGTGACTTTTCGAGAGTGCCAAATCCATTTGTGGAGTGGTGTTTGTTAGACTACTGTCTTATTATTTTTTCGTTTTATCTGGAATTTTTTTGTAATTTTTTATTTTACATTAATTTTTAGTTGTTTATTGGTTCGTCTCGATGAAAAATATTTTAAAAAGTACAAAATTATGTCTAAAAACTAAAATCAAATCTAAAAAGACAAAAAATAAGCCAAAACATATCATGTTTTGACTTATTATTCATCTTTACTGAACTTTTTTTTAACTTTTAGATATAATTTTATACTTTTTGGACGACGAACCAACAAATCCAAAAAAAAAAAAAATTGATAAAAACATAACAAATGAAAAAAATTAAATAAAGACAAAATAAATAATATGCCAAAGAATTTTGTTTTTTCTACAGTAGCAAATGAGGTAATATGCTTACCTGTTAGTACGCCATTGCGGTTTGGTACTTAAACCCACTGGATTAATTTTTTTGTTTTTATTTATGAGAGACTTCCGATGTAACTTATAATAGTTAAAATCAGATACACGTTACATTACCAATAGGCAATAACTAATAAAGATCGAAAAAAAGCAAAAAAAAAAAGTCCATAAGAATATAACATTCTAAACCAACCACTAAAAAAAGCTCCTAAAATGTCATCGAATTTTCTCAACAATAAGTTTTGAAAAAAAAAAAAAAAAAAGATTCGTATCAAGCAAAAATATCATGCCCGTCATTGCTACTATCATTGTCGTTTGTCAGCAAGGTAATCGGTTGTAGCAAAATTACAAAGACTGCGCAATCTAGCTTGAGCAATCTACGGGGGTACAAAAGCTTTTTCTTTTCTTTTCTTTTCTTTTCTTTTCTTTTCCTTTCCAGTTCTACCGGGGTACAAACCCTCTCGGATTAATTGGGTAATTCCCGTGATTTCATCTACAGCTTCCTCTTGAATACAGGACAACTTCTTTGAGTTTGATGAGTATTTCTAGGGGAACTTGTGAAGATCAGGCTTTATGTAAGGACCCAAAATTTTATTTTCATAAAAATAAAAAAATGTAGCAATTTCATTTTTCATATTGATGCAATATGAATAATAGAAAGTTTATGCATGAATTAATTGAGCTTGTATGATTTTATATAAATTATGATTTGGGTATGCATATTGGGTCAAGCCCAAACCCATTTTTGTTTTTCAATAAGCCAACAAAATCCTTCTTGTTAGGCTCACGCCCAATGTAGTCTCCTTGTCTTGAACTTTGACAGGATCCATCTAACTTAAGCCCATTCAGTGCAGCCCCTTCACATGTCTTCCTTCCTAAAATCCACGTTTGAATTTGCTGAAACCCATCCATAATTGGAAAACAATATCCTGCTCTACAGTGGATCTTCTCCTTGCCCCTCACTCAACTCTCAAACCACCCTTCATTTATGGTTTGTTCCAAAATCATCTTTTCCCTCGCATGGTTGCTACAGAAAATCCTTCGCCTCCCCAATGGCAGCCATGGCCATCTCATGTTCTCCACTCTACCCCATGTGCAACTTCTGCTTTATATACTCCATTCTTCTCACTATAAAACCCTTATCTCCTCTTATTCTTCCTCACTATGAAAATCTGAGAAGCTTAGAGGGAGTTGGAGTTATGTACCCCTGAGTTTGGAGTGAGAAGGAGAAGATATTGCAGAAAGAAATCTAGGGAGAGAGAAGGGGGTGGATCCCACTTGAAGTTCTTCCAATTTGGTGCTTCGATCCATCAATTCAAGCTTGAATTCAACTCTTACAAGGTAAATAAACCTCCTCATTGCTTAATTTGTGTTCTAGACCCTTGACTCGAGTTTCACGAAGCTCCATTGATGACAAACCCAACTAAAATTTTCGAACAAGAAACCCAACTAAATGGTCACCCTTGACCCTTGACCGTCCAACTTTTGCCTCGACTGGTCAGATTTTGCTACTGTGTCAAAATGTCAACCCATTGTAACTAGTCACCAGACTGACTATTGACTTTCCTGATCAATCACTAGGCTGCCTATTGACTTTTTTGACCGGTCACCCTTATTGCTCTAACCTATCACGTATTAAACATGTCAAAAAATTTCCTTTAACAAAAAATATGAATTTTAGACCTTTCAACCGAGATACAAAGTTAACGGGCTTATGCCACGGATGGACTGTTACATACACGCTCTTGCAAGTACATCACCCCATGAATAGCTTATTGATTTCACTTTCTATTTGCACAATTACTTGATTTAAATAATTCCTTTTGCAAGCTTAGTTGTCAATCCATTCTACTATTGCCATTTCTTGTCGATAGAATTTCACTTTGTATCATTGATCAATAGAAAATCCTGAGTCTAGAACGATAAGTTCACATTGGCCTTGTCACTCACAAGAAGTTGACGTCACCAGTATGTAAACTGAGAAATAAAATTACTCATTGAGAAATTTGTTAGGATGTCTTTAGTCGTGACATAGTTTGAGCCAAACTATGACTAGTTCCATGTGATGCTTAAGCCAAATTGCGTCTTTTAGCCAAGCTGGTCATGGGTCGTGTCATTTAATAAGTCAAGTTATATTATAAGCTGTGTTATGTGCATGCGTAATTCCTTTCGTATCTTCCAAAACAAAACATAGTGTTATAGAAAGAGATAGAATTTTTAATGTTGGCAACGCTAGTATTGGAAACACAGTTTAGCATAAAGGTCCGAACCATATCGGACGGGAACATCATGACACTGATTTATAATTTTAACTTACGTGCAATACTTGTCTCAACCCGAAATTTTGCGAAATTGAAATTCATTTTGACATGTATGTTGTTTGCCAGACACGTGTGTCAGAAACCTAGAAATTGGACATAGATGTTGACCTGGAGAAATTATCACCTACGTTATATCCTGATTTAATTTTCGTACTTACTTGTTAACTATTTCCAAATATCAATACCTGCCCATATCATAATCATGCATATTCTAGTCTATTGCATAAATTGGATTTACGGGTATCATTTATTTTCTGAACTTTGTCGCTCATGGTCCAATTTTTTTGTCCCTGACCTTTCATGTCAGGTGTCGAAGACAACGTGACCAAACCCTCCTTCCAAGGCACAGACTACAACATACTCGAGGAAGATCAGAATATTCCTCCCTAGTTTACCTAGCTCTGTATCTATCTTTGAATTTTGAAGATTTAGTGTAATTTTGTTTTATTCCGGTCATTGTAATCAAACTCTTATTTTATTATGGTATGGAATGGAAATCAATTTGGCTATTTAAATTCTTTTAGAGATTAAACTCTCCGAAAAATTTAGGTTGTTACAAAATAGTATTAGAGCTCTAGGTTCTTTTTACTTGAGAGCGAGAGTAGAATGGGTAGATCACATTTTCAGAGCCATGTGACTCGGGTAATTATTATTATGCATTTACATTATTATGTGATATCATGATACATTATAAGTCTAATGCATATACTTTTCTCTAATTAGATGTCATCCAATTTTGACTTTGACCCAGTGGACCACTACCTTGTTGACGAATTCTCTAAGGATGAACCAACTACCAAAAACAACGCACTTTTGCCTGTGCCACAGCCAAAGGACAAGGCCATTTCTAAAGAAGATGTCTTCAGAAAAATATTTAATGTATTTGTCTTTAAAATTTGATTTTGCTTTGTAAATGACTTCTTTTTAGAAATTTGGTCTGCAAAATTAGAGACGGGTTTAGAAATTTAAGTTGGGGGAAATGCAAATATTTTTGGGTAGTTTAAATCAAGGTCCATAGTATTTTTTGTACCTACATCATTAGCTATATATGTGGAGATGACATTTTCCATACAAATTAAATTGCTTTTGAAATACAACTCTGATATTTTGTTGTCTCGTGATATTTTAATATATATATATATATATATATATATATATATATATATATATATATATAGAAATAAAAACATCATAGTTGCATTTGAAAGCAATAAAAAAGTTTAACCAATTTCTTGTACTAAAGACTTCACAAAAAATTAAAGAGTTAATGAAAAGAAAAATGCTATTAGCTAGCTTCATGATTTTTGCATATAATTAATTATATGAATGAACACTAAGTTATATATATTAATTCATAAATTTTTTAAAAATATTACAGACAATTAACTAATTAAGGAATTAAAAGAATTAAATTAACGAATATAGTGAAACTTTGTCTTAACAGAGATGAAATGAAACATTGAGGAGTACACATATAAGATTATTAAGGGTTAAATTTGATATTTTTAAATTTTAGAAATAATTTCGTTATAATTTTTTGATTGACTTAACGATTAACTAACAATCAACTAAAAAAAATGAAGCTCATAGAGGAGAGATTATTCTTCATACATGAGGGGGTATTTGTATATGAAACAAATTAACCTTCTGGGGTGTTAGTGAAATTAAAATCTAATTATGTGGCTCTTATTACATTAGTGGCATTGACCCCCAAAGTCCAAGTCTTCTTGGGGCTGAAGATATTAAACTGGTAGAAAATAGATGTATGCACCCCTATTGGGGCTATAAAAGGGCCAGCCCTAATTGCATTTGATCTCTTATACTGAGTGAAAATGGGTCTGAGAAAACTTTATGTTGTTGTTCAAGTCCTTTTGATGTTAATCATTCTCTTGGCTTTTCAGATAGCTGCTAGAGAGCTCGTCGATACTTCGACCACTTCAAATCCTTGTAAGTTTTATGTCCTTTAGACGTCATGTATTTTACTGCACACAAGAAAATACTGTCGAACCACATACAAACGCAAATATATATTTATATCTTGTGTTGCTTTTATGTTATGCAAATATAATTTTGTATCATATTTTTTTATTTGTGTTGATTGATTCGTCTTGTTTCTACCTCATTTTTTGTTGTTTTAGAATCTCAAACATGCGCTAACTGAAAAACAAATTTGTTCATCTGAGCCTTTAAATATAAAAGACACCGGCTTATCTATATTTGTTTATTTTTTATTAGTTATAAAAAAAATTATGCTCAAAAACTTAAAAAATCATAAAAGAAAAAAAAATAAATCAAAACATACCTTGTTTAGGCTTATTTTTTACATTTTTATATGCCCCAGAGAGAGAGAGAGAGAGAGAGAGAGAGAGAGAGAGAGAGAGAGGCGCCATTATTATGCATGATGCAAGACTGAAAAGTTAGTAGTTACAACAGGGATTCCGGACGCAAATCTTGGAAAAGATAGATCTACAAATTTCCAAGTATTTCAAAACGGGAATTCCGGGCGCAGGTCAATATTAGCTAAAGTACACCCAAATCCCTCAGATCCTGATTCACATCACCACCACTGAGGATGTGATCATTGAGCAGCTTCAACAACAAAAGATGGATGTTTGGACAGTCCAATTTTTACAACTACTGCTGCTGGTGGTTTTCCCTATTGGACAATCCATTTTCTGACCGTTGATGTTCTTGTTTAGCTGCACTCTGATACATTGGGTCCGTTTGTTTTGGCCCAACTTCCTGTTTTAAACTACTTTCCTATTTGTATATTGGCCTCTTGCCAATCTTTGTATCTTGTCTCGTCTTGAATAAAATTTGTTTTTATCGAGGAAAAAAAGATTAAATTTTAATTTAGTGTTGTGGTGGCCCAAATATTGTACATGATGCATATACAATTAGCAGTTCCGTAACGCTTCGGATTCTCGGCAACATTATTAATTAAACCCCCTTTTGAAAATAATTAAAAGAGATTTTCTATTTATTCAAATGAATTGTCTCGAGTTTACAAATGAAATTATCAAAATACCCTTCAGGGTTTATATGGCTCCATTTGGTCAAACTTAAGCCAGGCTGGATTACCTGGCTTATTTTTTGTCTTTATTCAAAAAAAATTTGTATTTGTTATTTTTATGTCATTTTTTCGTGGCTTATTGGTTCGTATCGATGAAACAAATCTAAAAAGTATAAAATTATGTCCAAAAGTTAAAAAAAAAGTCACTAAAGACGAAAAATAAGCCAACACGGACGCTGTTTTTGCTTATTTTTTGTCTTTTCTGAATTTTTTTAATTTTTTAACATAATTTTATACTTTTCTGAAATCTCTTGTCGAGACGAACCAACAACCATAAAAAAATTGATGAAAAACAAAAAATTAAAAAAAAATTCAAATAAGGACAAAAAACTAAACAGTGAATAATTCAATAATTCAGCCAGGCCAAATGAATCCTATATGTAACAAAAAATAAATACAAAGCATCTAACGTTATGTCCGCCAAGTCTCTGTGACATATTCATCTCCTAAGCCGGCGTTGCATCTCTATTTATTTTTCTAAATCTGGTATGAAACGGCCGGGGCAAAGAAGTTACTCTATGAGTGAATAAACTCGGTAAAAAAACATACTCGAAAACCAAACCCATAGACGTGCAAGTATAATAATAGTTGACTAATAATCAGAATAACCGAAATAGCGGAAGATAACACGTAAGTCCACCATGAATCTTGTTTTACGTTTCTAGGATCCTCTCCTTGAGAATACAACCATACCCCTCAACTCTAGAGTAACGCTCTCAGTTGGGATTGACTAGTCTTTACATCTCCTAGGCCTGTAGTCCGAGGTAATGTACCCAACTAGATTACCAATGGCCCTGCAATGAAGAGACCTTCTACTATCCATTCAGGTCAATAACTATCTCACCTTATCTAAAGTATAATGAACGTGGCGTACTGGGTATAGTTCGACTCATCTTGGCCACTTAACGACAAGACTCAAGACCACCCAACAATCCAATCGTCAAACGATCAAGATCGTCCAGCACTTTGACCGTCACCAAAGTCACCCTCGACTGTTTCATGCTTCTTTTAGTTGGGGTCATTTCATTACACAAAACATACCTGGGTCGACCCCCAACAACCAAAATTGTCATGGCAGGTCACTCGAACCAATTAACATTCCTTTCACGTTCACCTAAGTGCTTCTAATCATGACCTTAATTACAATGCAAATTCAACACCCTCCACTTCCTTGTCCAAGTATCATTCGAACTGATGTCCCCAAAATATAATCTATGTTTTCCCTAAAAATCTAGTTAACGATCGTTTTACAGAAAATCGAAGAGCTATACTTGAGCATATCCAAACTTCCAGAAATTCCAACAACAATTCAATGGCATGGTATCTACAGCGAAGTACAGCGTAATATTGAGATATGGTCTCGAGTGGTAATTATGCTCTCATGAAATTTCATAGAGATCCATGGACATAAATAAAATACATATGTATGCATGTGCAAGTATCAAGTGCCCAGGGTAAGTTTCCATCAATTGGCCAAAGCCCAAAATCAAAACCCGAACCAAACCTCAGCCTGCTGGCCAACTAGTTGCCAAATCGGTCGTTCGGCTGGACGTTCGGACTTGCGACCGGTCGAGCATTCAGCAGTTTGGACAAGGTCGCTCGAGCAATCGTAGCTCGCTTCACTATCGAACATGTTCAATAAATCCCAGTTTTCTGCTAAATAATTGACTGATAAATCATGAAATCAAAACTGAAATCACACGATTAAAACATAGAAACACAATGTCTAAGAGTTGAAAGTAAAATTCCCTACCTCGATCGCGGAAGAAAAACAAAGAACGAAATAGAATTGACGAATTATTGCACTCTCGGCAAGACCTTCTCTCTCTCTCTGGTTTATGATGCCGAAAATGGTGAAATAGAAAGAAAACACAATGGTTTTTTATAGCCTCGAGAATTTAATTCCCCCAATATCTTCCATTACACTCCACAATGTCCCATAATAACCCATTATCATCACCCATTATTCCTCATCAAATCTCCCATGAATTTCCTACTCAATGCCATGAAACCCCTTCATAATCTCTCATTAACATCCCCTTATTCCCTATCAAAACCACGAAAGCTAGATTTCAAAACGGCTGGGAGAAATTATAAGGAAGAAAGAAAAATGATTCAATGCTTCACGCCCACTCAACATTCTAGCTCATCCGCCGTTGGACATAAAATGCACAGGTGACTAGATTAAGAATTAAAAATAAATTAATTATCTAAAAAGATTCAAATTTTACTATAAAAAACATCGAGTTATTACTACCTATCTCCCTTAAAGAATTTCGTCCTCGAAATTTCACGAAAATAATCTGCGTTGACTATTCGATACAAAGTCCCAAAGTTTCTTCCTCCTTCAAACAAGTTGATGCTCCTTACCTGGAAGTGCTCAACCAGATAACTCCTTTATCAAACAGCTCAGGGAGTTTTGTTCCAAATGTCGCCATATGCAATAATGCTATCGAAATCTGATCAAGCTCAATCTTGAAGTCCAACTCTCGTTCAGTGGATATTCCCTGTAATTCTTCAAGAAACTCATAAATGTAATCTAACACTTGTCAAGAAAATCCAAAGCTTCACGATTAAGCGAGAGGGTATACACATACTCTTTTGATTTCCGAGATAAGATTCAAAATTGGGGTCTCAAGATTTGACTAAGAATTTTAAATGGCTGGATTTAAGTTTAGTCAGATGAGTTACATTACAATACTTGAGAACTGAAGGTCGGACAACCAATTGAAACCAATGAATACACTGGTTTGAATGTCAATGGCAAGAAATGATTTTCATGCATGATGAAAATGAATAAGTTGCAACAAATGACCATGTTTTATAAAGTACTTAGTTAAGTGTGACACCCCAGCCAGGCCGTAGTGCTAGCTGTGAGGCTAGCGTCCATGAGATGGAGTCTCAGTGGGACATCCGGATGGGTGGTCAAGGTTCCCACATCGCTTGGTGGATGTAAGTTTGATGGTATTTATAAGATTATGAACCTTCCTTGTACAAGGCCTTTTAAAGCCGTGATGGCGCCAACACCAAATGGAACTTCACAGTTAAGCGTGCTCACCCCGGAGCAATCCAGGGATGGGTGACCTACTGGGAAGTCCATGTGGTTTGGGCGACAAAAGCGGACAGTATTGTACAGGGCGGGAGCGGGTCGTTACAAATGGTATCAGAGCTTGCACCAACCGGAAATGTGGGAAAATCTATTTGTAACGACCCGCTCCCGCCCTGTACAATACTGTCCGCTTTTGTCGCCCAAACCACATGGACTTCCCAGTAGGTCACCCATCCCTGGATTGCTCCGGGGTGAGCACGCTTAACTGTGAAGTTCCATTTGGTGTTGGCGTCATCACGACTTTAAAAAGCCTTGTACAAGGAAGGTTCATAATCTTATAAATACCATCAAACTTACATCCACCAAGCGATGTGGGAACCTTGACCACCCATCCGGACGTCCCACTGAGACTCCATCTCATGGACGCCAGCCTCACAGCTAGCACTACGGCCTAGATGGGGTGTCACATTAAGAGATGAAAACTAACTCGAATATTTGTCCTGAGACTCCATCTGCCAAACGTATTTCAACGTAAGCATCTAAGTCTAGTTATCTGAAAAAGGTCATGCGAATAAAATAGAATAGGTCAATGCAATTTCAAAGGACATAATCTAGTCAATTCAAGGAAGTTAAAACAAGTCATTTCACCTCAAAGTCTAAGGCTGTGTTCGTTTGGCTATTTTCCAAAAAAAATTAAAAAAAAATTTATAAACTTGTTTGGGAAATTTTTCCCCATACATTTTTACTTTTTTTCCGAACAACATTCATTTCTCTATAAAAAAAAGAGAGAGAGAACACTTCGAAAATGCCGAAAAAATTTAACTTCCAAATTTTTTTATGAAACACTTACACCAAACAACATCTCGGAGTTTTTTTTCCTAAAAATCGTTTCAGAAACATTCAACCAAATGCATCCTAAGTACTAGCGTACAAAAGCAGGGTTCGCAAACTCGAAGTTCTTGGAGGACAAAAGAGTATTCCAATTTTGGTATCAACAAATACACAAGTATGTAAATAGATTAAAAAAATTCTTCTCGGCATGGAGCAAACTGTTGAAATCACAAGATATGGCTTCGTCAACTAAAGGAAAATCATAATAGAACCATTTTTAGAATACACCACTTAAGAAAAAGGGAACGTCATGAAAATGCGAGACTTCCAACAAGTAATGTCACGTTCGATTCACAAATATGAGATTGACTTATTTTGGATTGATATTGATTAGATTCAACATTGGTTAAAGAATTTGAAAAGAGAGACAAATAATAAATCAACAAAGATTGGAGATTAGGAAAATAATCAATTAACACGAATTTGAAGAATTCTAAACCTATAATTCGGAAAGATTAGTTATTGATACTAGTTGACTGACACAGAATTCAAAAAGAAAGGCATAAACCTCCCTCCCGAGTAGTGTTAGTATTTCCAGTAGTGGCATTGTTGGCATTGTCGGGTTCTGAGTTCGCGTTGTTAATAAGCAGCCCATTAATGTCGCATCATCTTTCATTACCATTAATGTCGTTGTCACTAATGTTCTGGCTGGTAGGTTCAATTTACAACGTAAGGGCTTCCGTATCAATGGGTTTCTAACTTTTGTATTTTCAAAATACAAGTTTGTTTTTTTCAAAAAATGCACATGACAAGCTATACGATCATAAATACTATCTTTGGACAATCATGATGATCGAAGCCTACAATCACATGAAAAGAGCACATATTGTACACATTGTGTCGTCTCCGGGTTCAAGTCCCACTATTAAAAATCCCGAATCACATAAAATAAATCAACAGCACATACCGTAACACATTCTGGATTTATAATTTCAAAACACAAAATTCTCTGGGTCCTTACACTCGATGTTAGTGACCTGTCGGATGATCAGACTCAAGAAGTCTCCAACTGAGCAAAGTTTCAGGTGCCGATCAGATCAGACTCAAGAAATCTCTGGCTGAGCAAAGTTTAAGTTATTGATCGGATCAGACGTATTTGTACCGGCGATGCAATCATATATAGGTACGGAAATCGATGCGATACGTTATGAATATTAATTAATACATCACAACCCGTATATTCTACGGTAGCGTCGCCTCATACAGCCAAAGCAGAGGTAAGAAATTTATAACAGATAGCTAAAGCAGACAGAAGAATAACGTTTTATATAAATAATAGATTTCCAATGTACCAAACTATTAATCAAATTAAAAAAAAAAAAAAAAAACTTATGTAGAGCAATGGAAAAATAAACAATTTTAAAATTTAAATATGCCCAACAGGACTTCCCCAGTAGGACCTCCTTTTTCTTTTTTCTTTTTTCTTTTTTCTTTTTTCTTTTTTCTTTTTGTATTTTTGGTCGTAACCGCGTTATAATACCACTTGCCAAGAAAGACTTTCAACTATTATGACTAAGTCCGTTCTTGATTTATTTAAACTCTTAAAATTAAAATTTAGCAAAGTGTACGATAAAGTGGTAGTCTTCTATCAGTAAGTCAAAATAGTTATTAAAATATGTAAAAGAAATCACCCCTGGTGTCCCTAGGAGGAGGGATCGGAGCAACCGGGAATGTCAAGATGCCGTTATAATTTCTGAGCTACAGTAAATAAATCAAGAAGTCGTTTCGTTCTTTGTCACCGAATATGAGTAATAAATTATCATACAATGTTGCTCCAATCTGATCTATTTGGCGAGCAATTTCAATTCATGACAGAGAACAAGACAACAAGCGAACATACCTTTATTTGCTTCTTCTTCACTAAGCACGAAAGTTAAGAATAATTATAAGTCGTTGGCTACGTAATGAAACTCCAATTCCATCTGCCCCCGGCTTTAACAGTATTTTGGAATTTCCACATCACCCAAGTGAATAGATCAAAATCAAAAAACTAATGAGCTTATCCAATGATCTGAATTGAAAGTGGGGTATCCCGGTCACCGAGGGTGACAGCCCGCACAATGAATGCTTGCTGCTCCGCCTGCATAATAAAGTTGTTCCATAGTAACAAGTGTTTACCTGGGTTTTGGACCGTCTGAAGGATAAACCATTCTCTCCTGCGGATATTGCGTACAACATGAAAGGGCTCGTCCATGGCGGATTGCTGAAGGCCAGAACGGTGAGAAATCAGAGACGACGGGGGTGAATTTGGCCTCCATGGACAAATTGTTCCCTTTATGGTCCTTTGACATTAATCCTACACCTGTCGTTATCCAAGCCAAAAATATATATATATAGTTCCTTTTGAATTTAGAATAAGTCTAAGAACACAGATTATTCGTATACATCCACGCGGCTACAAATATATTCAGAATCGTCATATGCATATGAGGTCTTTCATAATCAATTGAGCACCACGTGCATCCAATGTTTCCCGACACATTTATATCCACATGTGCACAAATAATTTGTGGTCTCCTGACTTTAATCTTAGTTTAGAGAATTTTTAACCGTGAACACTTTGGTATGATTAATGTGCTTCTAAAGAATATCTTTCAATATGGACACAAATATTCTTACTGTATTAATTACTTTATATAATTCGTTGTCCAGTTCAATGAATCAACTAATCAGTGAGATCATCAAGGTGGTTCCTGACATACATATATTGGAGGTTTGAAGCAAACTGTAAAGTTGAGAATTAACCCTTGCATACTTTTAGGAGAAAAAAATAAATGATAAATTAATGTAAAAAAATAGAAATGAAAATATATTCAAATAAATAAAACTTTCAGAAATAGCTAGTAATTATTAGGGAAATGCTTATATATCACACTTCTTTCATTTTTATGTTTTTTAAAAAATGATACTTTTATGTTTTTTCAAAAACAAGATTTGGCAATCCATTATAACCGCAACTCGTCTCCCTCCCTCTCTCTCTCTCTCTCTAAAAAAAATGATATTATCAAACATATTTTATTTTGATTTATTTGGTCCCTGCGAAGTTTGGAATCCAAGTTATACTTCTCGATTGCAACTCGTGAACACTTTAGCTAAATTTCCAAGACATTCAACAATAAATAATTTGTACTGATCGAGGTTGGGTCTTCGATAGGCACTCCGACGATCAATTTAGCCTTTAGAAAGAGTAAAAGTAATTTGAAAGTATGAGAATCAGTATGAGCATGTGTATATACCTGAGGTTAAAGTGTCCTTGTAGCATTTATAGAGTAAGGATCCCAACTGCCTGCCTGAGGCTTCGGATGAAAATATAGCATCGTGGTCCCGAAATTACGATGGTCTAGCCACGCGTCTCATCTCCATGCGGATTGGACGTGCTAACGCCACCTTCCCCACGTCCTTCCCGCAACTGCCCAAAACATGGGGAGTATTCCTCCACATGGTCATGCCAAGCGCAACGACTTCGGCAACACGGCCGAAGGTGGAGACTACTTGAACCTCTTCTTTGAGGATGGACTCCAGCTGCGTAGGGGTTCAACCGAGAGATAGTGACCGAGGATCACCGATCCATCTCGACCTATAAGCCGAGAATTAGTAGTCCTTGGGTCTAATCCAACAATTAACTCGAGCCCAACACAGATGAGCCGAAAACGATAGTGGGTATAAGGTTCACTATTGTGTAAATTCGGCATATCACAGTCCCCTAAATATATTATCAAACATGTGTTTTTTTTATAAATAAACAGAATTCTGTTTTGACTTTTTTATAAACAAGAAACTAAAAACTGAAAATGTTACCAAATAAACCTTAAGTTTTTAGCTTTTTCGAGAGAAGATTGCTTCTCCTCATGTGCATGCCCCACCACAACTGCGAATAGGTTTCGCCTGGCAATAAAAAGGACAAACATTGTATTCTTAATAGAGCCCGCGAGGTAATGTCTATAGAATTAAAAGTGTTAAATATAACGATAAAATTAAACACCGGCATATTCGAAGAAAAAATTTCAACTCAATGGGGTAACACACCATCACGTGCCTCCGTGATTGTTCACAACAATAACGTTGAATTTCACCAAAACATGAGTATCGGAAAATTGACAAAATTTAAACCTTAAATTATAATAAGTGTCGAAACAATAAAATCCCGTTAATCAAACGTCTTTCTGGCAGTTCATACTATGAAAAAAACACACACAAATTATGAAACCAAACAAATTCACATCCATTTTAGTCTTCATGAGAGGTACCACTTGAGACATGCTTGAAGGCCTACCCCTCAACTTGAATATTATTTTCAAATTGTTTTTAATTGTAGTTACTTGTTTGATACACCATTGACCACTCGTACATTGGCTCTCTCACCTTAGAAAAGAAATGGGGAATCTTGCTACATAGCAAGCGTGTTGTGCATCAAAACGACGTCATTTTGACATCTAAAAGAAGACTTGTAGCATTCGAAAACTGCTCGGAATAATATTTTGTACACAAAAACGACGTTGTTTTGATATAAAGCACGTGCTGGCTTCCAGGTCCCTTAGAAAGTCTTAAGTCTTCTTTTCTTTTGGGTAAGAGTCCAAGTCTTCTTGGTGCCTAAGACATGAAAAAGTCTTAACAAGTATTTTTAGTTCCAAAGTCAGATTGTTTGGGCTATAAAAGATGAACCCTAAATGCCTGAGTCCTTATGCCAACAAAAAATGGATTTGAAAATGCTTTTTGCTGTTTGGAAAGTCTTTGTGATCTTTACCCTTCTCTTGGCTTTTGCGGCGGCCGCTAGGGAACTGCTCGACACTTCCCACCCTCTTGCCCCTCGTAAGTTTCCCTCATTCCCTTTTTTTTTTAACATTCGGATCAATACTTCCATTGATCCAAGAATTACTGAAAGTCAAACCTAAGAATTTTTCCTAACAGTGAGTCAGTGAGAGTCGAGTCTATGAGCTCAAGAGAGACGACAATAAACCCTTACGCATATTGTCATGCTAGCTCTTAGTTGAGCTCATTCACTTGTGAAGAAATTAATATATAAAAAATTCCCAAGAGAATTTTAATGAAGTACTTTTCTTCGTTTGTTTGTTTAATACAAGAAACTAGGGGTGAAATTGATCTGGTTTGGCCGAAAAACTCGGACCAAACTGATAATTTCGGTTTAGATTTTTATAAACTTAACCCGAACCAAACTATTTCGGTTTGATTTTTCCGATTTTGGTTTGATTGAGCTTGGACCCAAAATTCAAAAAATTACGCAGTTCCTCTGTTGGAGATGAATAAAAAATAATTATTTTTAATCAAAATCTAAAAGCCAATTTACTTATTTATTTTTGCTAAAAAATGCTATTATTGACATGACTTCTTTTTTTTTTTGTTCAACAGGTATGTCTATGAAGCTCAAGTTCATTAGTCACGATAGGCCCTGGGGCCATAATCCGTGATTTTTGTCTCACCAAATTTAAAATGTGTATCAGAATAAGAGGCTCATTGGACTAATTATGTCTAGTTCGAGTCTCACAAGCTACTACTATTTTCCTTTCTTATATTCCACTTAGTGGTTGTTCGAAAACAAACTCTCTCGGTCCCATAATTTTAGTTCTGTAAGAGAAGTCGCATTATTTTTAAAATTAAAAGTTTACGTACAGAATTATTTTACTTTTTTTATCCAAAATGGCATGACTTTTTGTAATGGACTAAATTTATGAACAGAGAGACTACTACAACTGCATGCATCATTGTGATTTGAGAGTTCTAAGCTTTATGATGATGATTAATGTAATATATCAAAATATGAATATATGTTTCAGTTAGCCTAATGTGTGGTTGTAATGTTCTTGGATCAAATGTTGCAAAATGAGTGGATAATATATTGTTCGTAATAGTAAGTGTACGATAGTTCTTTGTATAATGCTCAAAGAACGTAAAATCACAATAGTAATTATACTTGTAATTGATAACGTACTTGATTTTATATTATAATCTCCTATTTATAAGTTATTGAGCATGGGATCCTTCCCAAATTCCGTATTGCCGAATTTGGCTATTTCCTTACAGTAGGAGAGTTTTCTAAACAATAACCTTTTTCCAAAACCTTAGGCTTTCTTATTCGAGGGCCTTCCAATTCGAGAAGATTCTGGTCGCGCGACCGCGGCGGGTCGGCATAGCAACATTCCGCACTGAGTCCCCAATCTCAGTTCGGCCTTCTCTTGGTTTGTTCTGTAGTATGTCGTGCCAAAGACCCACGTTACGGACAAAGCGCAGTTCATCTCGAACCTAGATGAGCAACCTTTCAGCCCATCCAGGGATGGAATCAGGATTCGAGGTTTGAGAGGCAAGATATTTTTTTTTTAAAGGGAGGGAGCCGAGTATAATTTGGGAGGCCAAAATTTATTTTTTTGTATAATTTTCAAAATTTGTAACTAAGTCTTAAATTTTTCTAAAATTCTTTTGGTGGGGGTGACCCCCATAGTCTCCATGTAGTTCCTCTCGTGAACCCATCGTCTTCTTATCAGATCAGTCCGGCAATTCGGCACACTACAAAAACATCAGTACTTTTGATGCACTTTTTGCCGAGGATTTTGTTTTTTGTTTTTGTTTAATTTGAATTTTTCTACACTAGCACGTGAGGTATTGCTTACCTGTTAGTTGGCCATTGTGGTTGGATAGTTAACCCACTGGATTAATTTTTTTTTTATTTTTAGAAACTAACAAATGTAAGTTATAATAGGTAAAATCATATACAAGTTACATTACCAATAACTAAATAACCAACGAAAAAACAAAAAGTCCATAAGATTGAACGTCCAGTGTAGATATTGCGATCATCATTTGGCTGCTCAAGCAAGCTCAGAATATATTTAAGAAACTCTATAAGATTGAACGTCTAGAACACAAACCACCACACCTAGAGTAATGTAGAGAGAAATTCTTTGAGAGACCATGTTTTATACTTTGTGGGTAAAATCTTGAGAAAGTTTATGAATTAAAGATTCGTCATTCTTGATAAAGCTTCTCTAAAAAAAATTATCAAATTCTTCAATCATCTAGCGAAGACCTTTAAAGAAGTTCAAAAGCAACTTGTAGGTTAATCTTAGGAGGAGTCTGACTAACAAATCAAAGGTTCAAGGAGTTGAATCTTCAAGGAGGTTCTGAATCAAAATATAAGAGTCTAGGTTTGATATCGGAGGGTCATCGTCTAGAAGCCCAAGCCTGCAGATCAGAACTTCACTCAATAATTCTCCCACTTAAAGACTGATTCAAAACTGCACTACGAACATCATCATATCATCCAATCAGTCGGTCTCTTCAAGCTTAGAGACCGACTGAAGTTGCACACAGCTGCAGTTTGTCAACAGTCATTCTTTTCATCAACATATTCGTTGGATTTTCAGCACCACAAATTTTTTCCAATATCAACTGCCCATCGTCGAGAAAAGAACGAATAATGTGATACCTCAATTATAGGTCCTTCGTTTTGGAATGATGCACGTAGGAATCTATCCAGCCTACTGAAAGTAGGAGGATCTTGAAAATTAGTTCACGTAAACTTCCTATGTACAAGGGAAATCATGCACATCCAAATGGTTAATAAAATCAAACAACTCTGGCATACCTCTTGAAGTGGTTTGGCATCCTGTTAACAGGACACGATGCACCAAAAGTTATTTTGACTGTAACGTCCTGATTTCTCCAAATATTATGTCATGCCCGCAAACTTTCAACCAAACATTAATACATTTAATTATAGCAAAAGTCACGTAGGCCTCACCCAACGCCCAAAATTTCATTAATCGGATACCAAGAAGTTCCAAGTTCTTACAATTTATAAAAATTGATTTCATAACATTACATTGAGATTAGGACATTCAGTAAAACTAGAGTTAGGATACATCTTTTTAAACAAATAAATGAGTAAAAAATGTCAAATAACTCTATGGATGCAGCTCCTAGAATTTTAAGCAAAAATCCAAGCACTCCATACCAAATTTCAAGCTAAGTGTCGGAACTGCACCTGAAAAACAAGTAAGGGTTGAGCCAAGAAGCCCAGTAGAGAAATTCTATACAAGTCTTACGTGAAGATGGAATATCATGATATGGGAGAAAACAATACTTAACTTCAATGAATTGTTACAAATACGTTAAGTTTCGACCGAAACATTCCCAAATTGAAAATTTCACTCATCGGAGGCTCATATCGCCCAACAGTTCACATCATTATCCAATAGCACTTTGAATTCGTATTAACGATATCTCATGCCTAGTATCCCTGTAGGATCCTAATTCTATTTCCTAGCAATCCAATCGGATGTCTAGTTCACAATATACCTAGCCTTCAATTTAGGAGTCTAGTTCACAATATATCTAGCCTTCCATTTAGGAGTCTAGTTCACAACACTCCTAGCCTTCCTATCGAAAAGTTTAGTTCGTAACATTCCTAGCATTCCCATAGGGGAGTCTAGCTAGTTCATAATATTCAAAGTACAACATAAACCATGGAGCACATTCACTCATTCAATATATCAACTATGACCTAGAGTCAAATGAATAAGATGCACTATTTCTACTAAATAATTCATATCACACTTTTCTAAATGAATAACATGGGATCAAGTAACCCAAGATGACAATCTTTCAAGTTAAGAAAATTCAACACATACTCAAACATGATCAAACCCTTAATACAAAGGGAAAATACTCAATACACCAATGACAAGTCATAATCAAATAAGAAAGTAAGAAAATTCCTACCTCAGAAAGAAAATCCAAGTTTTGAACTCAAAGGATGAAACCCTAGCTTTAATGGTGAAATAGAACTCAACTAAGTCTTCTCCAAACAAAACTCACCTCCAAAAGCTTGAAATCAAAGGGGTAATGAAGGATCTTTGGAGAAATTTGAGAGATAATGAGATTTGATCAAGTATTTTGAGATAGAGACATGAGAAATGAGATTTTCTAGAGAGAGAATAAGTGAAAAATCTGATTTTGGTGAAATGATTGTGTACAAAAAATTTTGGTTCGTCACTTTAAAAAATTCGCATTTATACTTGCGTAACCAGTCACAAAAAATAGGTCAGGGGCCGTGACTAGTCACGCGGAGCTACTGACAAAAAATTGAAAACAAGACACACCCGCGTGACCAGTCACCAGGGTGCCACTAACCAAAAATTGATTCTTTTTTTTATTTATTTAAATCCTTCTCCTCTTCATCAAACATCATCCAAATGATCATTTCTCTCGACCAACTCATATCAACACCCATTTTATTTACCGCAAAATATATTTAGACATTAAAATAGGGCGGGTCCTTACACATTAATTAAAATATTTTAATGCCATTTAAGCTTAAAAAAATATAAATTCAAAAATGTGAAATACAAATTAAAACATTGTTGACAAAAGTTTGATAAAATTACTAAAATACCCCTTCTGGATTTACATTGTGAATTTAAATTAAGAACAGAGCTACTAAGGGTACGGTAGCCATGTGTTGTTGTAGCTTTCAGCATCGAAGCCCGACTTTTCCAACTCGAGTGGTCTCTCTTCCTGCACTTCTTCATCTGGCATGAATGCCAAGAGCAGAGAAATTACTCCATGAGTACAGAATACTCAGCGAAAAATATACCCAAAACACTAACTCAAAAAGTATGCAATTTGACAAATATAACAATCACATTAAAGAATAGAGAATAAAACAACTGAAATAAACACATAGGTTCATTATGAATTTTGTATTTAAGTTTTTAGGATTCACCTCCTCGGAAATCCAATCTTACCCTCTTAAACAATAGCATAGGCAATCAGTTGATATTGACCAGTTCTTACCTACCAATGGCCCGTAGTCTAAAGTTATGTACCCGACCGAATACTGACCTGGCAAGACAAGGACCTTATACCGTCCACTTAGGTCAATACCTACTTCACTCTATCTACATCCTTCGCAATGTGGCTTCACAGGACTAGTCACCCCGAACTTTAGCCGCTTCTCCTTATCGGCTCAAGGACGCGCAAAACACTGATCGCCACTCCCTCGGGTCCGGAGCTGCCGTTGCAGACTTCCCAAAGTCACCTCCAACCGTCTCCAGCTCCTCCTAGCTGGGGTCCTTATAATCAAATCATAATTAAATTAGCATAATTACACCATAAATACATGGGACAAAACCGAATCACACTGCCACCACATGCTAAATCTTTTTACTCTTTCCTTTAACGTTCCTCAATGTCTCTACATATTATCCGAATACAATGCACGCTCTGACATCCTCCGCTTCCGTGTCACAATTAGTGGCATCCGGTCCAGTGTCCCTAACGTGTAACTCTAGATTTTCCCACATTCAAATACCCTAAGTTTCGAAAATAAAACGAGCAGCATAACGGCTATAAAATGAACTAACCAGAATTCCATCATGATTTCATCACGTCATAAATTCCACCAACATAACTTTCAAAATCTCAACCACATGTCACTTTACTTGCAACAACACAACAACATTTCAAATATGATCGGGTTGGCATTCTTGCTCTCACGAGATCCCACAGGGATCTATGTACATCATAAGACATTTAAATAGTGCATACATGTGCAAATGTTGTGTTATTGGGATAAGATTTAATCATTTGAGCCGTGACCCGAATAAAATTAAAAAAAAAATATGCGATTCTTTTAAAAAAAATAAAATACACAGAATATCTACAAATTACACGAAACTAGGATTGCAAGGTATGTGTTTCTACCTCGACTGTGTGTTCTAGTGAGAAATCGGAGTCGAAAGTTGTGGTTTGGGTGCTTGGCAGTGCATCCTCTTCCTCCAACCAGCTCACTGCTACTCAAGTCTCTCCCCACTCTCTGTCGCAATTTCTACTCAATGGCGTGATATGCTATAAAGGGTGGTTAGCGTTCTATAGGAAGTAGTAGATAAGTTTAACCTTAGCTTATGATTTCCAAGCGGTTCCCATAACCCAAAGCATTTATTTAGGAAACCCAAGAGACAAGCTTTAAGTTGTTTTGAAAAATGTGATTCCCCACATACTCCACGGCTCACCAAGAAAATAATGTCTATGGGTTATGAATTTAGTAAAATATGTCTTAATAGAGTCCAAGAGTTGTTTTAAGAATGTTCATGGTTAAGTCGAAGAGTTGCGGCAACGGACCTAGAAAGTGTAAAAGGTAGCTAGATCCATTTCTTAAACTCCAAGGTGATGAATTAGTGAAGATATTAAACCGCCAAACCAAGGAAAGAATAATCAAGTAATTCTCACCACACACATTTCCTCGTGCACACGCGTATAGGTCCAATCATTCGAAATACTAACTCCAAAATAATTAACGGTAACTAAAACTTATAAAATAAAATATTATTAGTATTATATTTTTTCTCTTTTTAAACAAATTTAATTAAATGCAAACATATCAAAGATATAATTTTCATTATAGTTTTGAAAAATGATTTATTATATGTTAAAAAATTTTGAGTCGTTACATTGACATTAACAAGTGGACTTGTTTTAATATCCGAAAGTAATGGAAGACTTTGAAATTTTGGCATGAACACTTTGGGTGGTTGTTATCCAAAGTTTTTTATACCTACCAATAGCTAGGTGTGATTAATGTGCTTCAAAAGAATAATATTTTAGTATAGACAAACATTGTTATTATATGACGGAAGTAAAACTGAGATAAACAAAATTAAATTTTTCCTTAAATAGTTTGGTCAGCTCGGCAAGCTAGAGATTTCGCACGTGAGCTTATTCGCAGTTCACAATATGGGGGCAATTTTTACCTGAGAAAGGCAGTTCCTTTTGTACCCGATCTGAGGAGGACGGTTCAGTGGCCAACTAACTTGAGAAGGACGTACGACTTGGTGCGTTACCGACCTGAGGAAGACAATTTGACATGTTATTGCCCAAATAAATAAATAAAAAGAAACCAATACCAAGGAAATTGACATCCATTTTATAGTCTCAGAGCAGCCACTTGATGCATGATCATGGTCGAAGGCCAAACCCACTAACATTAAATATTTAATTTTAATTTGGCCATCGGAAGTCCAGGTCTTCTTTGGGCCTAACATACCAAAAGGTCTTAAAAGTCTTTTTCTTCGTAGTATATTATTTGGGGCTATAAAAGAGTGAACCCTAAATGTCCAGTGCTTATGCTAACAAAAAATGGATTTAAAAACACTTTTTGTTGTTTGGAAAGTTCTTGTGATCTTTACCCTTCTCTTGGCTTTTGAGGTAGCAGCAAGGGAACTGCTGGAGACTTCAAACCCTCTTGTCCCTGGTGAGTTTAATTTGCCTCTCCATTCTGTCATTCCTATTTTTAATTTTTAATCAGGCATTCGAATCAACTTAGACGTATCTCGATCAACTGATTCAAGAATTACCGTTTTGGTCAAATCTAAAAAAAAAAATTGTGACAATGACAATAGGTGAGAGTCATATCTGTTCACTGTCAATAAATAATATAGAAAAAAATTTCCTAGAGAATTTTTATGAAGCGAAGTAAAAAACAAAGAATGTGTTTCCTTTGTGTATTTATAATACAAGAAATTTATTGATAAATTGACCAGCAATAGATTAAAATGCAAGAAACTAGTGTAAAAAACAAATTTCCTGTAAGATCTTGTATTTTCTGCTGAAAAAGTTTTGAGAAAAAACTAATTCTATAGTATGAAAGTTAAAGACATTAATCCCACAATTTTCACACTAAATAACTAACTGCATAAAATATTTAGGAAAGTTTGAGTTGTTTTTTATCTTTTCTTAACAACTGAACGGAACCAGAATAATAATTTTGACCATAAATGCGGTTCTCTTTTACCTGTCATTCACGTCTGGAAACAATTCCAAGTAATTTTGACCATAATTTTGTGTTTTTCCTTTAATTGGAATGTCTAAATAGGGTCTTTTTCGGTACTTTTATGTACTTTTTAAATTTAGCACGTGTAGAGAAACCAGAATAATAATTCATTCTTTTTTATGTACTGAGGATTAAAAAAGATAGCCAAAAAAATGTCAAATTCATTTTTTTTCCCTCTCTTTGATGATTTTTAAATATCATATACGGTAAAAAAAAAAAAAAAAACAGGTATGGTTCATCTATTGAAAGATGAATCAAAAAGAATAATTTTGTTTATTAAAGCTAAAAGGCAATTTATTTATGTAACTTTGCTAAAGAAATGCCATTATTGACATGCCAAATTTATTTTGTTCAACAGGTAATACCATGGCTATGGAGCACCTTAACAACGATATACCCTGGAGCCACAATCCATGATTTTCGTCTCATCAAAATAAGAATGTCTTTCAGAATATAAGAGACTCAGTAAACTAATATCTGGTTCGAGTCTTACAATCTACTATTATTTTCCTTTCTTGTATTCCACCTAGTGATAGTTCGAAAACAAACTCTCTCGGCCCCATAATTTTAGTTCTGTAGCAAAAGTCGTGTTATTTTAAAAAGTTCGTGTACAGTAGTGATTTATTGTTTTGTCCAAAAATAGCACGACTTTTATAATAAAAGTTTGAATAGAGAGAGTAATATGATAGTGAATTGTTGTGGAGTCCTCTAACTGGACCGTTGTAGTTTGATTGTTCTAGTTTTACGTCAACGATTAATGTAATACATCAAAATATGTTTTAGTTTAGCCTATTGTGTGCTTGTTACGTTCTTGGATCAAATGTCGCGAACCTAAATTTATTTAACGTACATATTCATTATTTAGTCATTTCTCGTCTCTTAGATAGACATGGAGATCCTAATGTGACCAAAACGGTATCGTCTTGACACGCAGCACATTATGTTGTGCGCTGTATATCCTAATGTCCACAATGCATTGGAGGATTCCCGAGTCCCCCTTAGATTGATCTACAAAAGTAGTATTATGATATCGCGTCTCACCAATTAAAGAAATCAGTGATGCGTTGTTAATCAAAGATACAATTTGCAAGTGACGCGTAACTTTTCAAGAGTGTCCGTATTAATTATTTCATAAAAAATGAATGTCAACAACACGCGGTACTCTTGAGACACTATTTAGCAAATGAAAGAGTAATGGCGAGAAGGTACAAACAGATATGTAGTGGTTTGGTCTGAGCTTGTCTACTTCCCAACGTAATAAAACAAGGAAGAAGAAGATGATCAATAGTTTCTTCTTTCTTTGTACCAGTGAAATTGATAAGTTTTTGTCTCTCGAATTTCTCACTTACAAAATAAATACAATCGGTGGCGGATCCACCTAAGGACTATGGAGTCATGTGACCTCCCTAAAAATTTTTTTTTTTTAACTATTTTGAATTTTGAATAAAATATGTGTACACATATACCTTAACAAAATTTTATTTAAAATTTTGAGTTTGTGGTTTATCTCAGAATATATATTTTAAGTTAATGGTAAATTTTTTGAACTTTTTCAAAAATAAAATTAAGAAACTACGACTGAAAAGAATTTACATAAATGGTGTTGGTCGCTTCTTTTAATGCAATGTTGACAAAATTAGCATATTTTCTTATTTTTCTTCTTACTTCTATTCTCAAAATAAAAGTCAATTGCTGCAAACCTCAAGACCGATCGACCGCCTCTAAGTAGCGGGTCAACTATCAACCGGTCGACGACCGGGAGAAACAGGTCTAAACCTAACCGCTTTATGCAAAGGGTGCAAGTTTAATCATGAAAATATGCATGACTATTTCGGAATCAATCCAACGCATGTATATACATAAACATTAATTAAAAAAAATTCACAGAGATCATTTAAATGTGAATAGTATGTGTGTATATATATATATATATATATATATGTGTGTGTGTGTGTGTGTGTGTGTGTGTGTGTGTGTGTGTAAACATTCATTAAAAAAAATTCACAGAGATCATTTAAATGTGAATAGTATGTATTTAAATGAAATTTCAATGAACGATAATCTACAAATTTTCAAAATTTATTTTCTAATGCATCATCAAAATATAATTTGTAACAGTAAAGTTAGATTAAACTAGAATATGGGTGTCAAAAAATAGACAAAATTTAAACCATGGAATTATAAAAAGTGTCGAAATGACAAAATCTCGTTAGTCGAATGGAAACGGGGCGGATCGGGCTGGATTTGTCCATTCTTGCCTCTAATATTTGGATTCAAAATTTGCCTCCATCCCGAACGGAGATGAATTCGACGCTCCATTCCCTGCCCACACGGGGATCGGGGATCCCCTAGCTCCCCGCCCCACCCCACCCCATATTCTTAAAATACTGGTTATTACGTTTGTTTTCCAATTTTCACCTCCAAATCCAACCTGATTCCCAAAAAAAATTTCAAAGCTCCAATCCAAACAGGGCGAGAAACGAGATGGATCAGATCGAATCAAACTAAATTGTCATCTCTACCCCACACACACACACACAAAAAATACCAAACAAATTCAGATCCAGTTTAGTCTTCAGAGCTGGCACTAGATACATGATCATGGTTAAAGGCCAAACCCTCTAACATTGAATATGCCCTTTTAATTGGACCAAGTCTTCTCTTCTTTCGGGTAAAAGTCCAAGTCCTCTTGGAGCCTAAGATATCGAAAAGTCTACAAGTCTTTTGTGGGCCAAAGTCAGATTGTTTGGGCTATAAAAGATTGAAACCCTAAATGCCTGAGTCCTTATGCCAACAAAAAATGGATTTGAAAATGCTTTTTGTTGTCCTTGTGATCTTTACCCTTCTCTTGGCTTTTGAGGTGGCTGCTAGGGAACTGCTCCACACTTCCGACCCTCGTAAGTTTCCCTCATACCTTTTTTTTTCTTTTATAATTAAGCATTCGAATCAATTTATGCGCACCTCAATCTCAACTGCTCTGAGAATTACCAGCCAAGTCGAATCTAAGAACTTTGCTAATAGTGAGTCGGTGAGAGTCAAGTCTATAAGCTAAGGAGAGACATTAAGCCCTTACTCATATTTTCATGCTAACTCTTAGTTGAGCTCTATTCACTTTTGAAGAAATTAATATATATATATATATATATATAATTCTCAAGAGAATTTTATTAATGATCAAGTTAAGTAAAAGAAAAAAAAAATGTATTTTTCTTCATGTGTTTATTTAATACAAAAAACTTATAGAAAAACTAACCAGCAGTATCTTAAATGTGAACTAATGTAAAAGCAACTTTCTTACAAAATCTTGTGTTTTTTTAATTTTGACAAAAAATAATTGTAATGGGAAACTTATAGAAATGACGACTACTTGCAAAAAAATTACAAAAGTTTGATATTTTCGTAACTTTTTTATCTTTTTCCAACAACTGAACGAGACCTTGAGCAACCCCTTGCGGTTCTTTCTTACCTGTCATTCCAAGTAATTTTGGCCATAATTTTGTTTTTCCCCTTTAATTGGAATGTCTAAATAGGGTCATTTGCTGGTATTTTTATGTACTTTTTTAATTTATCTCGAGTAGAGAAATCAGAATAATAAGGACCATATTCTGAAAAAATAAAAGATCACTGAAGATTAAAAAAGAAAGCCAAAACAAATGTCAAATTTCATTTTTCCCCTCTCTTTGATGACTTTTCAAAACAGGGTATAGGTTATTTTTCTCCAAAAAAAAAAATAGTCAGTTCCTCTGTTGAAGATGAACAAAAAATAATTATTTTTAATCAAAATCTAAAAACCAATTTATTTAATTAATTTTGCTAAAGAAATGCAATTATTGACATGCCAATTTTTTTTGGTTCAACAGGTATGTCTATGAAGCTCATCACTAGTTCCGATGATCCCTGGGGCCACCATCCTGTTAATTATAATCCATGATTTTCGTCTCAACAAAATAAAAACATGTCTCAGAATAAGAGGCTCATAATTGGGCTAATTATGTCTAGTTCGGGTCTCACAACTACTACTATTTTCCTTTCTTATATTCCACCTAGTGGTTGTTCGCAGACAAACTCTCTCGGTCCCATAATTTTAGTTCTGTAAGAGAAGTCGTGTTATTTTTAAAATAAAATACAAAATTATTTTACCCTTTTATTCAAAATGGCATGACTTTTTGTTACGGACTAAATTTATGAATATAGAGAGACTACTACAACTGCATGCACGGTCATGGTTCGAGAGTTCTAGCTTTATGATGATGATTAATGTAATATATCAACATATGAACATATGTTTTAGTTATCCTAATGTGTGGTTGTAATGGTGTTGGATCAAATGTTGCAAATGAGTGGATAATATTGTTCGTACTTTACGGCCGTATCTCTTGTTTTTTGAAAGGCAAAAAGAATTTTGTTCAATGGAATGATTAACAAGGATATAGAGGCATCACAACAAACGAAAGCATCTCAACTAAGTTAGCACACTTATGATCGCCAAATCATTTGACTACCGAGCAACCGAAAAAGAACCAATTTGTGAGAGACCAACCAAATGTACTACAAAGAAAAGTTACAAAAATACAAGGGTCCTATAAAAATCAAAATTAAAACCAACTCTTTGGTACCCAAATTACTTTTGCAGTAACCTAACTTCATACCATATTCCTTTCATATTGTAGCAGAGGAATCTGTTCAGAATTCAACTAGAGGGGATAGGTTCAGAATTTAATGCGCCTGCTTATTTCATTTCCTGTGTTGTAATTGGTAGGGGCGAAAGTCTAAATCGGAAAATCAAACCAAATCAATAAATTAAACTAAATCGACGGTTTGGTCTAGTTTTTTTGTTTAATTGGTCCAGTTCGGTCCGATTTGAGATTTAAAAAAACAAATCGGTTTGGTATTCAATTTTAGTCACCTAGAAAACAAACCAAACTGGACTGAACCGGTTCCTATAATAAATTCTAAAAAATAAAAAATTTAGATTCATAAATGTTTTTTTTAAGTCTACTCAAACTAGTTGTCTTTTGATTTTATCTTTTTACGGAGCTTTAATTTTACTATGATTTAGAATTTTATATATCAATTTTACTAGGGGTTTATCTATTGAAGATGAATCAAAAAGAATAATTTTATTTATTAAAAGCTAAATGGCAATTTGTTTATCTAACTTTGCCAAAGAAATGTCATTATTGACATGCCAAATTTATTTTGTTCAACAGGTAATATTGTGGCTAGGAAGCTCATTAACGCCGATAAACCCTGGAGCCACAATCCATGATTTTCTCATCAAAATAAGAATTTCTTTCGAATAAGAGACTCGGTGAACTAATAGCTGGTTCGAGTCTCACGAGCTACTATTATTTTTCTTTCTTATATTCCACCTAGTGCTAGTTCGAAAACAAAACTCTCGGCCCATAATTTTAGTTCTGTATACCAAAAGTCATGTTATTTTTTAAATTAAAAGTTCGTGTACAATAGTGATTTATTGTTTTGTCCAAAAAATAGCACGACTTTTATAATAAAAGTCTGAATAGAGAGAGTAATATGATAGCAAATTGTTGTGAAGTACTCTAACTGGACCGTTGTATTTTTTTTTTTTTTGAAACGCTAAAATAAATATATAAAGAACGGGCACTAGAACAATACAACTATCTCAAAGTTGGAAAGGCACCAACTCAAAAGATAGACCAAAGCTACCACCAAAATAATGATAAACACTACCTAACCCACATTCTCAGAATAAAAAAAACTGCCCCTCAAGGCACAAAAACTGCACAATCCAGAATTCCTTTAGGGTTGAACAACAGAGAAGCCAAAGAAATGTAGTCTGGATTGTGTTGCCCCAACACCCCTTGAAGCCATCTGAACCTTATATCTTGTTCCAACACTTCCCAACTAGGCTGTTTTCCTTTCAATCTACACTGATTTCTGGTGAACCAAATAGCATATATTACAGTACTTGGTAAGGCCCACCAAAGTAACTTAGACAGAGTAGTAGAGCTCTTCCTGAATTTCCACCCTGACCACCATACAAGCAGAGTACTGATAGAAGTCGGCGTGACCCAAGCCACCCCCCACAAATCCAGAAGGTTACACCATAATGCCCAAACTTTGGGGCAGTGGATGAACAAGTGGTTTTGAGATTCAATTGCATTCCCACAAAAGGAGCAATAAGCATTTTGCAGCTGGATGATACCTCTGTCCATCAAAAATTTTGCAGATTTCAGCCTACCCTTCCAAGCTAACCAGGATAAGAATTGACTTTTGGGAGGGGAGAGTTTGAACCATACACAGGAGGGAGGGTCTTAGCCGGAGCCTAACCTATTAGATTCCATGATTGTGTAGAGGGATTTCACCGAAAAATTACCTCTCTTCCCATCACATTTCCACACCAGAGCATCCTCAGAACTTGAAAAGGTAACTCTTGTTCCAAGGACCATATTCTAAATAGAGGTGAGGTCCTCTTCTTCCCAAGAAAATAAGGGTCTTCTGAACAGAATTGAGTCCTGAATAGAGTTATAGGTAGACAGGACAGCCACTCTAACTTGTTTGTTGGAAGCAGCCAGGAATAATCTAGGAAATTGTACACTTAGAGGCTGACCATTCATGATCCAAGGATCCGTCCAGAATTTAATGTTGTTACCATTACCCACTTTAAAGGTCAGCTGAGATAGAAAAACAGAATACAGAGCAGGAAAAGAAAATTTTAGACCCACTATGCCTTTCCATAGGGCAGAACACTTCGAGATGTCCCCCACAAAAGGGAGCCAAGAGTCCTGGGGGATTTTGTAGGTGTCACACACAACCTTCCTCCAAAGGCCATGTTTCTCTACTCCAAACCTCCACCACCATTTGAAAAGAAGGCAACAATTCATCAGAGAAATATCCTTTATACCCAAACCCCCCATGTCTTTGCTGCAGCAAAGGGCCTCCCACTTGACTAAGCTAATTTTGTTCTCTTCTCCAACCCCTCCCCATAGAAACTTCCTTTGCAGGGTGACTAACTTCTTAGCAACAACCACAGGCATTTTAAAAAGAGACAACTTGGTTAAGGCTTCTTTTAAAAGAGATAAATGGGAAGGCTGCCAAGAACTGACTTAACTAGAACCAACCTGCCCCCATAAGACAGAAGTTTGCTTTTCCAATTGGATAACTTGGATTTAACCTTGTCTAGGATAGGTTTCCAAGTGTTGAGTCTATTCGGGCTTGCACCAAGAGGGAGACCCAAGTATTTGATAGGTAGAGAAGAGGGCTTGCATCTGAGGATATGAGCATAATAGGCAACTTGGTCTTCCTCCCATCCCACTCCACACACTACTGACTTATGGTAATTGATCTTGAGGCCTGAGATAGCTTCAAAGCTGTGACGACCCGGAATTTATTTTATTTTATTTTATTTTGGACTCATGCTCGGGACATTTATAAGTAAGTCTTATTGCCATAGAAAATCAAATCTTGGTTCGGGTAAGTTAGGAGCTTGACCTTTAATGCTTGTTTTGAGCATTTTATGCAAAGAAGGGTATTGAGGTCATTTTGGGGCCCTTTTATTTTGCTCCATCAGATTTTAGGCTAAGGGAGCCCATTAAGTGAAAGCATAAGCAATGGCTCTCCCTTCTCTCTAAACCCCTCTTCCTTCTCTACAAACCCTAGTCTTGAGCTCCATGATCTAGCACCCAAATCACCCAAATTAGTCTTAGAATCTCCACCATCTCTCCATCCTCGGGTGATATCCGAAGCTAGAGCACGTGAAAGTTCCCGGAGATCAACTTTGAAGCTTTCCTCCATTGAAGACTTGGAGCTTGTCTTTGGAAGCTTTGTTTTCAACCATTTCAAGCTTGAGGTAGGGGGTTTTCACCTATTCTATATGTATATGGCTTGTTTTAAACATACATTTGGGTTTGTAATCGATTTTAGAGCATTTGGGAACAAAATCTGATTTCTGCGTTTTCTGTTGTGTCGCGACCTGAGCGAAAGGTAGCGCTCCATGAGAATTGGTGTAGCGATACTGGGGCCTCTGGAGCAAAAGGTAGCGCTCCATGATAAGTGGTGTAGCGATACTGGGGCCTCTGGAGCAAAAGGTAGCGCTCCATGATAAGTGGTGTAGCGATACTGGGGCTTCTGGAGCGAAAGGTAGCGCTCCATGTTAAGTGGTGTAGCGATACTGGGGCTTCTGGAAGTCCCAATGTCTTCCATTCAAACTTCTAGAAACCGCGCACAATTTCTCTTTGTGTGCTAGTGTGGTTGTCTTGCTCGTAGACGCTTATTCGTGACTTTTCGTTCAAACGTAATGTTATACAATGACATCCCTATGATAAACTCTTAAAGTAAATCCAAGTGATTCATGCAAATGAGACAATCACTCGAACTAGATTCCCTTTTTGGGTATGCTAGGAAGAGAACTAGATTCCCTTTTTGGGTATGCTAGGAAGAGAACTAGATTCCCTTTCGGGTATGCTAGGAAGTGTACTAGACTCCCTACCGGGAATGCCAGGAAGTTAGTGGTCCCTCTTCATGGAGTATCTAAAATGTTTATATATATGAAATGAATCTTAGCGTTCTTCTTTCTTATGTCATTAACATATCGTACCTTGTACATAGAACTTATATAGTGATCTTGAGATGCGGTGTGAGTATTGTTATGTTTAGCATTCATATAGCTTTGGTGTAAACCTTCCTACTGGGCTTTTGGCTCACCCCGTCTTTCAATTTCAGGTACCCTCCCGGAGACATAGATGGTAGAGCATGGTATGCTTGGCGTGTTGCATCTTTTGAAGAAAGTTTAGTTAGAGTTATTTAACATCTTTAGTCCAACTATTTTTGAGAAAGATGTAATATAACTCATCTAAATACTTGAATTTCTAACTTTACCTTTTGGGTTTGTAATGGTCTCTTTGGGAGCATGGATGTTTGTCAATTCATTGACACTTTTTGGATAATTATGTTGGGATGGCACATATTTTGTGAGATCTAATCAATGGCCAAACTTGTGTTTATTTTATGGAAAATTGAGGGCGTGACAAAAGCCCCTAAGAATTCTCTTAAAAGTTTTGATCTCCTCTGGCCCCCCTTCAGAGAATAAAATAGTATCATCTGCAAACTGAAGATGAGAGAGAGTGCCTGTCAATAATCCAAGATTTGCCCCCCTATTAAATTTTCCTCTCTGGCCTTATGAAGCAAATAATTAAGTCCTTCAGCTGCAATGATGTAGATGAAGGGGGATAAGGGATCCCCTTGTCTCAATCCCTTGCCCATAGGAAACTGGGGCGTTGGGGAGCCATTAACTAAAACTGAGAGGGATGGCTCTGAAAAGCAAGCTTTCATCCAAGCAATCCATAAAGGTGGAAAACCAAAGTTGGTCATCATGGACAAGATATAGTTCCAATTGAGATTATCATAGGCCCTCTGAAAGTCAAGTTATTGTTTTAGTTTTACTCCAATGATTAATGTAATTCATCAAAATATGAACATATATGTGTTAGTTAGCCTATTGTGTGGTAATTGTTATGTTCTTGGATCAAATGTCATGAACCTTTGAATAATATTATTTGTAAATTTATTTACAGTAGTCATTTCTCGTTGTGACCAAAACAGTATCGTTTTGACGCGCATCATATCATGTTGTGAGCTATGTATCCTACTATCCACAACGCATTCTAGGATTCCCGAGTCCCTCTTAGATTACCCTACGGAGTAGTATCATCGTGTCTCACGAATTAAAGAAATCATCGTTGCGTCGTTAATCAAAGATACGATTTGCAAATGACATGTGACTTTTCAAGAGTGTACGTCCATATTAATTACTCCATAAAAAATGAATGTTGACAACACTCAGTACTTTTGATATACTTTTTTGCAAAGAAAGAGTAATGACGAGAAGGTACAAACAGAAGTATAGTGGTTTGGTTTGAGTTTATCTACTTCTCAACGTAATGAAATGACGAAGAAGAAGATGAACAATAGTTTCTTCTTTCTTTGTACAAGTGAAACTGATAGATTTTTTCTCTTGAATTTCTCACTCACAAAATTTATACAATCAAGGGCAGATCCACCTAAGGATCATGTAAAATTCTTTCTTTCTTTTTTTACTATTTTGAGTTTTAAATAAAACAGTTTTTTTAAGTTAATGGTGAATTTTTAAAATAAATTCTAGAAATTATTATCAAAAGGAATTTAAATAAATGGTATCGGTCATTTTTTTTAATGTGACAGCGACAAAGTGGGTATTTCTTTTGCTTTTCTTTTTACTTTTGTCGCTGCCGCATTGAAACAAGTAACTGACACCGCTCATTTGAACTCTTTTCGATCGTGTTTTCTGAATTTTATTTTCAAAAAAATCTAAAAATTTACCATTTACTTTTAAAAAATCAAGATTAAAAGTAAACTCAAAATTTTAAAATAAAATTTTGTTAACAGTGTTTATACAGCACGCAAGATGTGTTTTATTTAAAATCCAAAACCATACCATTTTTTTTAAGCTTAGTTTGCTCTCATTTATTGTAATGTGACTTTTGAGAATTTTTTTTAAGTTTATTCTGAATAAGTGACCCTCCTGTATGAAATTTCTGGATCCGCCACTAAATACAATGGTAGAACAAAGTGGGAAGAAATATTAGAATTGTACTCAACTGATTGTTTTGATGATTTTTGCTTGATAGAGTTTCTTTTTGTTCGCAGCATCTCCATCTTCAGCTTATATTGGAAGAGAAATATGAAAGTTAAAAAATCTAACGTCAGCAAACATTGCAATTAATATAAATTTATTCAATCTTTTTCTTTTTTTTTGCTAAGCCAAAATTGATCCAATCTATCAGAAACCTCAAGCAATCTAGCTTGCATTAGTGAGTATTCTAAACATTTGAGCCGAAACCCCTAACTAGAAGATAATCAGAAGGCCTGAATATAAAAGTCAACAATTGCCGCGAAACTCGAGACCCGGTCAACCACTTCTAAAGCCGGCCGAATACTTCAAACTATAAAAAGGAAAGAAAAAAAAAGGCAGGCTGCAAGTCGAATCAAGAAAATATGCATGAATGTTTAGGAATCAATCCAATGAATGTTTGTAAATATTAATATAATCAAAAAGTTTAGGAACACAAACATTCAAGCACATCCGGTCACAGATGTGTCCAGAACCGTTGGATGCACGTAGAGCTCTCAAATTATTAAGGAGTCCACGTGTATTCATTGGTTCCAAATGCATCTGTGTCTAGATGTGTCTGTGTTCCAAGTATTACTCTAATAAAATATTCCAAGAGATTATTTAAATGTGAATAGTATGTACTTGAATGAAAATTCAATAAAGGATAATCTACAAATTTTCAAATTTTATCTTCCAATGCATCATCAAAGTATAATTTCTGTCAAGCCCTCATTTTTAACATATTATTATCACATTTTGTTATAAATAAAATCTCGCAAATACTCAATAGATGACCCATAAGTCCCGAATCATTTCATTCATGAGTAGCAAAAGTCAGTTTAAGGAGGTTACATCAAATATTTACTGTAACCACAGACAGATTAATTAGAAATCTCTTGAAGATGAGATTAATTTTAGATGACTCAAAGTGGGAACTTCTGAAGATTACATAGATCGCCCTCCGTTTGCAGCGATATTTTACAATCCAAGAGGGATCATCCAGTGTGGAACTTTCGCGACCGGATGATGGTATTTGAGGTTGGAGGAGAGCTTTCCCGTCGTTTGGGTGGTTTAGGAATGCCCTAGTTTCTTTTATTATTTTTTTTAAGGGGATCAGCAATCTGGTTTTGCTTTAATGAGCTGAGTTGGTTTCTCACCAACTATACCCAAAAAGCTTTTATGGTGTATTTCTTTTCATTTTAGTATATTTCTTTTGCTTTTCAAAAAAAAATAAGGTTATATCAAAAAGCAATTTCTGGCCCTGTGAGATTACAAAATATAATAATATCAGAGTTAAACGTTTGACACTCCATTGTGAACGTAAAGAACAAAATTGAAAATGAGTTACAATACAATATCTTTCAAAATTTAATAAAAAGATACTAGGTAAATCTAATCAAAAGTCTTCAAAAGAGGTCATGAGCCACCACATGCATGTCACACACTCCATGTTATGTATCTGGGACGGTACGTGAAAAATATAGGGTGAACTACAAAGTCCAGTAGGAATATGCATGCCCACGACATATGAATATGAAATGCTATGGCATATGACATGAACAATTTATAACAAAATAAACAAGTTATAAAACTACATCGTCAATTTTTAATATCAATATTTTCCTATCCATTTCATAGGTCAAAAATTTATTCCATCACTTCATTAACTATTTCACCATTTTGTATGTCTCATTCAAACTCAAGTCCTTTACAACGGCACCCACCCAAAGATGGCCAAACAAAGTATATCACGTTATTAGCACCATTCCCTCGGAAAGCTGGCTAGCCAATTTTCATGACTAGCACCACTCCCTCAAAGTTAGCATTGGTTCATATCATGAGCACATCTCCTTACGAAAGATAGATCACAATTCGTTTATCAATATCACTAGCACATCTCCACGCGGAGGCTAGACTATAATTCATTTATTAATATCACTAGCACATCTCCACGCGAAAGGTAGACTACTAGCATATCTTCACGCGGAGGCTAGACTATAATTCATTTATCAATATCACTAGTACATCTCCATACGGAGGATAGACTACAATGCATCTTATCTATGCATAAAAATCTCTAGTTCAAACTTGTAACTATAAATTCATACCCGTCCGACAATTTCATACATCACAAACCAACAGTTATATATAGTCATTTAACTAATGCCCATTTCTCATCATATCCAAGTGAGATTTTTACCAAAAATACAAGGGTAGATTCATCCTTAAGAAAATAGAAAAGAATCCTCACTAAGACAGGAGAACGATAAATAAGTATCAAACCCAACATCAGAGCAACAAATTCACGAAAAAAATTCATAACATGATGAATAGTAACCAAAACCCTTCCAACATTCAAAATCAAGAAAATATGGTGGAAACATGATGATTATCTATAAATTGAAGATAAAATATCCCTACCTCAAAATTTAGTTCCAAGATTTGAACTCCCAAAACTTGAGTAACAATGGTGGTGAAGAATTCTAAAGATTTTTCCTCAAGTGAAGATGACGCCTCCAAGCTTAAAATATCAACAAATCTAGTGATATGAGTGATAGATTTTGAAGGAATTTGATGGATTTGCAAAGTAATGATCAAGGTTTGGAGTAAGAGTTTGATGGAGAAAAAGACTCTAGAGAGAGAGAGAGAGAGAGAGAAGAGCCTTGTTGGAAAAAGTTAGATCTTTTTCCAAAAAAATCTGATCTGGCCTTTAAAATTGCGTGATAGATTCTGTCTTAAAATTTTAAATTTTCAAGTTTAAATTTCAAGCCTGACCAGTCATTTTTCACCACTGATCCAATTTTCGCTTAAAACTTGGCTGCATAGTTTTTGGGGCCTGACACGATAATGCTAAACCTGACTTAATCGTTTTACAGTACCCCCAACATATCTAATCATCCTATCCACGCAATATGTTTCAATATAAAATGATTAACGATATTATTAGCATTAAAATAAAACGAAAAAATTTTCAGGCCCTTGCAATTTCTAACAGTAACATTAAATTTACTAGAATATGAATGTCACAAAAAAATACAAAATTTAACTTTTAAATTATAATAAGTGTCGAAATGATAAAGTCTCGTTAGTCGAATGTTTCTCTTACAGTCTGTACTATGCTAAAAAGAAGCCAAATCACATATAACTATGAACACGCAAAAAAAAAAACCAAACAAATATTCACATCCATTTTAGTCTTCAGAGCTGCCACTTGATACACGCATGATCATGGTTAAAGGCCAAACCCTCTAACATTAAATATGCCCTTTTAATTTGACCATAGAAAGTCTTAAAGTCTTCTTTTCTTTTGGGTATGAGTCTAAGTCTTCTTGGGGCCTATCATACCAAATTAAATATTTAAAGTCTTTTTGGGGCCAAAATCACATTATTTGGGCTATAAAAGAGGAACCCTGAATGCCAAGTCCTTATGCTAACAAAAACAAAATGGATTTGAAAATGCTTTTTGTTGTACTTGTGATCTTTACCCTTCTCTTGGCTTTTGAGGTGGCTGCAAGGGAACTGCACCACACTTCCAACCCTCTTGTCCCTCGTAAGTTTGCCTCTTCTATTCATCATTCCTTTTTTTTTTAAATAATCGGGCACTCTAATCAACTTACACGCACCTTAGCTGATCTAAGAATTACCAACCAACAAGTCGAGTCTAAGAATTTTTATTGACAATGAGAGTCGAATCTGTAAGTTTATAAGGAGAGTAAGCCCTTACTGATCATGTTGTCGTACTAGCACTTACTTGGGCTCCATTCACTTGTCAAAAAGAATAATATAGAAGAAAAAATTCCAGGAGAATTTTAATGAAAGTGAAGTAAAAGGAAATAAAGTATTAGTCTTCATGTGTTTATTTAATACAGAGAACTTATAGAAAAATTGACCACTGATAATCTGATATAATAGTGCATGTAGAAGCAAGTTTTCTGTAAATCTTGTGTTTTTTGAGGGACAAATTTTGAGAAAATACTAATCCTAGTGGAAATGTTAGAGAGATGAGTTCCACAATTTTTTTACTAATTAGCTGAACACATAAAAAACTTAGGAAGTTCGATATTTCATAAAAAAAAAAAAAAAACATAGGAAATGTTAGAGAGATGATTTCCACAAATTATTTTACTAACCCTTGTGTTTTCTATCTTTTTCGAAAACTGAATGAGACCTTGAGCTACCATTTGCAGTTCTCTCTTACCTGCCATTCATGTCTGAAAACAATTCCAAATAATTTTGGCAATAATTTGTTTTTCTCCCTTTAAATCATAATCATTGAAAATTTAATAAGAAATCCAAGAAAATGTCAAATTTCATTTTCTCCCCGTATCTTTGATGATTTTTTTAAATATGCTATAGGGTTTTTTTTTCAACAGCAAAAAAAAAAAAAGTATTTTTTTTCTACTGAAGATGAATCAAAAATAATATTTTGTTTATGTTTAGAGAGAATACAACACACAAACTACTCACGTCAAGGAATAGATAAGCAAACACTGTGAAAAAGCCGTATGAACTGGTGTGGTCGTAGATCAGGCAAAAAGTATTCTTTCGAAATCAGGTTAGTCAAAAGTTAGGAGCTCAATCGAAACTAGCTACACTTGTCTTAGTCTGCCTGCCATCCACATCAGAATAAATAGAGTTTTCCGAGAATATATACCTCATAGGGATAAGAGACATATGACTAAAGAGAGAGCCAAAAAATGATCTTTTGTGTATAATGCTGCATAATCTCGAATGTTATCAATTCTATACATAGACCAAATAAAAATCTAAAAGGAAATTTATTTATTTTATTTTGCTAAAGAAATGT
The DNA here is from genome assembly GCA_019985065.2 of Arctostaphylos glauca. Taxonomy (NCBI): domain Eukaryota; kingdom Viridiplantae; phylum Streptophyta; class Magnoliopsida; order Ericales; family Ericaceae; genus Arctostaphylos; species Arctostaphylos glauca. The sequence goes on along the minus strand of JAHSPW020000010.1, from coordinate 24,947,261 downwards.
CATTATTGACATACCAAATTTGCTTTGTACAACAGGTAATATCACGGACAAGAAGGCCACTAGTTTTGATTATCCTTGGGGCCGGGGCCATAATCCATGATTTTCATCTCATCAGGATAAAAACATCTTTCTGAATAATTAGAGGCTTAATATTGGACTAATGCCTGGTTCAAGTCTCACAAGCTTCTACTATTTTCTTTTTTTATATTCCACCTTGTGATGGTTCGAAAACAAACTCTTTAGCTCAACCCCATAATCTTAGTTCTACACAAAAGTCATGTTATTTTCTTAAATGACATGTTCGTATGCAGAAGTATTTTCTTATTTAAAAATGGCACTACTTTCATAATGGTCTAAAATTATGAATTGTTGTAGATTGTTGTGCATTACTACAACTGCACCGTTGCGATTTAATTGTTAAGCTTTACAACCATGCACGATTGATGTAATACATCAAAATGGGAACATATTTTGTAGTTAGCCTAATGTGTGGTTGTAATGTTCTCGGATCAAATGTCGCGAACCATTGGATAATGTTATTCGTAATTTACAGTATCTATGATGTAGTGATCATCTTTTGTCTCTCAAATTATCCTGCGGGAAACTTCCTTTTACACAAGCTGGAAATTTAACTAACTTTCCTGCCAAAACAACATTCTTTTTTTTTTGAAAGGCAAAAAGATGATATATTATAAATTGTAAAGGGAAATGGGAGAAGAGTACAAAAATTAAAGAAGATAATGTAGTTGGTGAACGGCCAACTCAGGACTACTTTTCTGCACTAAACACCCAATACAAAATATCTAAGCATATCTAAACGAAAACAGCCTCAAATATCTCCTCTGTATGATCATCGTAATACATTTCGACCCCCCAATTACATGCGATCCCCTCTTTTTCTCTAGAAAAAAAACTCGACCCCTAAGATGCTGAGATGTGGCAGTTCTTGACAATCCATCATCTACGAACATCCCCCTTCAAGCTGCTCATCTTTAAGCAGCAATAATTTTACTAACATCCCCCTTCAAGCTGATGGGAGGAAGAACCAGCAATAATTTTACTAAAGATGATGTAATTGACAATATAAGCAGCAATAATTTCTTGTTGTTGCATTTCCTGTTGCTGCTGCTCATCTTTACTAACATCCCCCTTCAAGCTGATGGGAGGAAGAACCATCAGCTCGATTTTCAGAACAAAAATCGATCAATCAGTAAAGATTTGGAGGGCTAGAAATAACCTACTCTTCAATAGGGCCACCATCAACTGGGACCTACTGCAAGACCACATTAAGATCAGATGGATTCAGGGGGTCTCTATGCATCATCAGAATAATCTTAAGCTCTCTATCAATGACATAATGTATAATGTTCCAGGATTAGTGCAATGTGGACAATTTGTTTGAGGTGGTTTTTTTTTTTTTTGGTCTAATTAGTTTCTTTCCTTCCCTTTCTTCTTTTATTTATGTAATTTATGTCCAGCTTGGTGCCCTGTAATTGGTTGGCTGTTACCAACCTTTTGGGATCTCCTGGTTGTTTTGCTCTTTTCAATATATTTTTTTCGCCCTTCAAAAAAAAATTGGTAATGACTTAGTGAAAACGTCAGCTGATTGATTATGAGGTGGCACATAATGAATCACAATTTGTTTATTCAAGATTTTTTCTCGAATAAAATAATAATCAATTTCAATAGGTTTGCATGAGCATGAAAAAGAGGATCAGAGACAAAGGCAGTGGCACTCTAATGATCACGCTAATAAGAGATGGAGTAAAACAATTTATGCCCAAATCATGAAGCAATTGAGACAACAAAGAGAAGTTTTTTTTTTCTTCTTTTGATCGGCACCAAGAGAGTTTTGTTGCAACGTTAGCTAAAGTCCTATATTCTACTTCGATGGAGAACCTAGCAATTGTGGGTTGCTTCTTAGCAGATTAGGAAGCCAAGTTAGAGCCAAAATAGATATAATAACCCAAGGTAGACCTTCTGCCAATGAGTAATAATGCTAGGAACACATACATTCAGATTCAGATGTGTCCAAAATCGTTGGATGCACATGAGACCCTTAATACACGTGCATCCAACAATCAGTATCCGAATGTATCTGGATGTCTGTTTTTTTTTTTTTTTTGGTAGGAAACGATTGCGTATATTGAACAAATGCAGACGAGATCGCTATGAGGGATAGCAACCGAGAACAGCGAACATCAGGATTACAATGTAAGTGAGATTACATGCTAGATTTACAAAATTCACTGGAGAACACCCTGTAAACACCTAACAATTTCTGAGATTGAGTACTGATTTAGGTTTAATTTGAGTTTCCCCCATGTTGCAGCTCTGACCTTGACGATTTCTGCAAGTTGGCTGGGATGCACGAACACACCTCTGAAGATCAATTGGTTCCTGGCGATCCAAAGCGACCAGGCCATTGCATACACGGTTGCTTCCCAGAAGACGGACGCTCTCTTGGAAAATTTCGGTCCTGGGTTGCCGGCCAGCAGGGTATCCAGGTCTTGGGGGATGACCCAAAGTACACTCCACCATTCCAGGATGCAGTTCCAAACGGCCCAAGAATATGAGCAATGCATTATCAGATGGGTTGCGGATTCATCAACAGAATTGCACAATTGACAGGTAAGATTTCCAATACCAGCCACTATAATTCCTCTACTATGTAGGACAGTTTTAACCCCAATAGCGTTTTGGTAGGTTAACCACATGAATAATTCGACCTTGGGAGGGCTGATGCCTTTCCATATTTTAGATAATTGACCTTTTGGGAGGAACTGTACCTCTTCCCACTTAGAGTAGGCTGAATTTACAGTGAAAGATTGGTTGGAATTCCAGGACCAAATCAGACGATCAGGATTTGAGTTGATAGTAGGAGCTCTGACCCTGTGATATAGAGTTGCTAATAGTTCCTTTTCCCATTCGAAAAGTTGTCTCCTGAATTTCAGATCCCAAGCTCCATTAGATACACGTGCATCCAACAATCAGTATCCAAATGTGTCTGGATGTCTGTTTTTTTTTTTTTTTTGGTAGGAAACGATTGCGTATATTGAACAAATGCAGACGAGATCGCTATGAGGGATAGCAACCGAGTACAGCGAACATCAGGATTACAATGTAAGTGAGATTACATGCTAGATTTACAAAATTCACTGGAGAACACCCTGTAAACACCTAACAATTTCTGAGATTGAGTACTGATTTAGGTTTAATTTGAGTTTCCCCCATGTTGCAGCTCTGACCTTGACGATTTCTGCAAGTTGGCTGGGATGCACGAACACACCTCTGAAGATCAATTGGTTCCTGGCGATCCAAAGCGACCAGGCCATTGCATACACGGTTGCTTCCCAGAAGACGGACGCTCTCTTGGAAAATTTCGGTCCTGGGTTGCCGGCCAGCAGGGTATCCAGGTCTTGGGGGATGACCCAAAGTACACTCCACCATTCCAGGATGCAGTTCCAAACGGCCCAAGAATATGAGCAATGCATTATCAGATGGGTTGCGGATTCATCAACAGAATTGCACAATTGACAGGTAAGATTTCCAATACCAGCCACTATAATTCCTCTACTATGTAGGACAGTTTTAACCCCAATAGCGTTTTGGTAGGCTAACCACATGAATAATTCGACCTTGGGAGGGTTGATGCCTTTCCATATTTTAGATAATTGACCTTTTGGGAGGAACTGTACCTCTTCCCACTTAGAGTAGGCTGAATTTACAGTGAAAGATTGGTTGGAATTCCAGGACCAAATCAGACGATCAGGATTTGAGTTGATAGTAGGAGCTCTGACCCTATGATATAGAGTTGCTAATAGTTCCTTTTCCCATTCGAAAAGTTGTCTCCTGAATTTCAGATCCCAAGCTCCATTAGATAAACAATTAGAGATCACCTCATCTTTCTGAGTGGAGACTGAGAATAGCATTAGAAATTGATTCTTAATTGGTGAGTCCCCAGTCCATGTATGCTCCCAGAATTTCGTCTGATTCCCTGAGTTAATTTGCACAATAAAGCCTTGAATTAGGGAGATGGTGGGATCCCCTGAGGCTCTAATGTCTCCTATAGAGCATATATCCTTCCAGATTTGAGAGACTCTGTTGTTTAAGGGTTTGGAAGGTAGCCAGTTGGACTGTTGTAGGCTATACTTTTTGCTGATTAGCCTGACCCATAGAGCTTCTGGTTCTTGGTTGAATCGCCACCACCATTTGGTAAGGAGTGCCAGATTGTGGACAAGTAAGTTTTTATGCCAAGTCCTCCATACTGTTTGCTTTTCCGGATGGAGGACCACTTCAAATAGTGGATCTTTTTCTTCTCCTCAGTATCCCCCCATAAAAAATTCCTCTGTACCTTTTCCAAGGAGTTTGCCACTGCCTTTGGGATCTTGAATATAGACATGTAGTAGATAGGCAGGTTAGAAAGAGTGGACTTAATTAATGAGGGTGAGGCATCCAGCTTGGGAGAGAAGTCCTTGTTTCCAGTTGGCTAGCCTTGATCTTGCTTTGTCCACGGTTGGAGTCCATGTTTGTACTCTTCTAGGACTGATACCCAGTGGCAATCCTAAATAAGAGATAGGTAACCTATCCCATTTGCAGCCCACAGCGTCAGAAATGCTTCTGACCTGTTCTTCATTCAATCCAATTCCACAAAGGGAGGATTTGTGAAAGTTGACCTTAAGACCTGAGAGTAGATTGAAGCACCTAAGAATCCTTTTGATAGTTTTGATCTCTTCCAAGTTGTGATTTGCAAAAATAATCGTATCATCCGCAAATTGGAGATGTGAGATGATTTCCCCATTTGATCCTACCTTCACCCCTTGGATTAGACCAACTGCTATAGCTCTACAGAATAGAACATTAAGGGCTTCAGCCACTATGTTGAACAGAAAAGGTGATAAAGGATCACCTTGCCTCAGCCCTTTGGAAGGTTTGAATTGTCTACTGGGTGAGCCATTTACCAGGATAGAGATTGAGGTGGAAGTTATACAGGATTCAATCCAGGATATCCACTTAGAACCAAAACCAAGGTTACGAAGCATGTCCATCAAGAAATTCCAGTTAACACTATCAAATGTCTTTTCAAAGTCTAATTTGAGGATGATGCCTGGAGTGTTGGAGACTTTCCACCAGTGGATCGTTTCATGGGCGATAAGAATAGCGTCTTGGATGTGTCTTCCTCCCATAAACCCAGCCTGAGAGTCGCCTATGATTAGGGGTATAAGGGGTTTGAGCCTAGTGGCCAACACTTTGGCTAAAAGCTTATAAATGCATCCTATCAAGCTGATGGGTCTGTAATCTTTGAAGTCATTGGCCCCTGGGATTTTAGGTATCAAAGCAATGAAGGTTGAGTTGAGAGAGGTATCCATCCTGCCATAAGAGTGAAACTCGTGAAAAAATTTCAGAATATTCTCCTTCATAAAGGACCAGGCAGCCTTGATGAATTTAAAATTAAATCCATCGGGCCCTGGAGCTTTCGAGCTGTTGCAATCCCTAAGAGCCAGTTCTATTTCCACCATTGAGAAGTCTTTTTCCAGAGAGGAGGCCTGAGAAGTAGTGAGTGAGGGATTGAAAGGACCAAGGAGGGGAGGTCTGTCTTGGATGGATTCTTTGAATTTGGCACTAAAGAATTGGGCTGCAGCTATCTTCATCTCCTCTGGTTCATCAATAACTCTCCCCCTGTACTGGATACTCTCCATTTTGCTCTTGGAGAACCTGTGTTGGGCTGTTAGATGGAAGAATTTAGTGTTGTGATCCCCTTCCTTAAGCCATTGAATTCTGGATTTCTGTCTCCAGAATGATTCGGATAAGGCAGTTAGCTTTAGGACTTCAGCTCTGACTTTGAGACTTTGCTCTAGATCCTGCCCAGTTATGATTGTTGTTTCTCCCATTAAATTCCACTTATGCACCTCCTCCTCAGCTGCAAGCAATCTTTTATTGATATCACCGAAATCTGATCTGTTCCACTCTTTCAATTTGATCTTCATGGCAATAAGCTTCCTAGATATGCTGGAACCGGCCCATCTCTGTTGAGGGCATTCTGACCACGCTTCCTTGGCTATTCTGAGGCAATTGGGATCTGACAGCCACATATCAAAGGACCTAAAAGGCTTTGGGCCCCAGTTTTAGTGTTCATCAGTGATAAGTATAGGAGAATGATCAGAAGTAGGTCTGGCCAAGCCCCTCTGTGTAATGCTATAGGACTGGATGAACTCGTGAGAGACCAGAAATCTATCTAGCCTTGAGAGCGATGGATGATTTTGGAAATTGGACCAAGTGAAGATTCTTCCATGTAAGGGCAGGTCAATACACTCCACACGGTTTATGAAATTCTGAAACTCCCTCATGCTTCTAGGATTTCCCACAGTAATCCCTCTTCTTTGATCCGGGGAGGACACCTCATTGAAATCCCCTCCAATGCACCAAGGTAGCCTAGATGCCCTCTTTATAGTAATAAGTTCTTCCCAGAGATGATTTCTGGAAGCTGCATCATTTGGAGCATATACATTGACAATAATGCATTCAAATTGATTAAATAAAAAGCCTTGAGAAAGGATATAGTGTTTATTGATGAAATGATTGGTGAGTCTGAACTTGGTTGGATTCCACAGCGTAATAATTCCCCCAGAAGCCCCTTCTGATTCCATGACTAACATCTCCACCCTTGAGAAGCTCCATAGTTTGTTAGCAGCCCTTTGATCCAGGGATTGCAGCTTTGATTCTTGGATAAGTATGACTTCCGGTTTATTGGAGTTAATTAATTTGGCTAGGGCTCTCTTTTTTCTGCTGCTACCTAGACCCCTTATATTCCAAGATATGAACTTCATGATGATTTATTCCTGTTAGCCCTTGCAAAATCCAGTGCTTCCTCTTGAACCATTTGTCTCCAGACTTCTTTGTCACAGTCTCTGATGGGTAATCCCAACATATGCGCTGTTCTAATCGTGTTGGTGATCTCCTCTTCAATGCTCGAGCCTGAGCTATTAAAGGTATTTTCCCCACTTTCCACTTCTGCATTGATCAAGTGTCTATCCTCTCCAGTTGGATTGTGTAGCTTTGCATCCCCTGCTTCACTGATCTGAGATAGGATTTGCCTTCTCATTTTTCTATGGGTTGCCTTGTTAAGATCTATCATAATGTTGATACCCGGATAATCTGAGGGTTGAATTATTTGTTGGATCTCCGAATGCATGGGTTCTGTTTGGTTCTCTAGGCCCGTGGGTTGGGCCGGGTTGGAGGGAAAGTCTGGTGTTCGAAGTGTGGAGGTAGGTCCCAGTGGCCCAGTAGTCCGGTTTTCTGTTCTGTCACCATCAGCATTGACTATAGGGAGGCTGGTAACAGAGGGTACAGAGATAGGACAGATCTTATGTAGGCTTGTAGGTGAAGAGTCTATCTTTTGGCCATCAGATTGGACATTAGGATCCCCAGAAAGATTGTTGAGATTTGAATTTGCCAAGTCACCTATCCTACATGGCATATCCTCTTTGTTTTGTTGGTCCGCATTAGAGGTGTTAGCCACGTAGGATGCCAAACAGTCACCCCCTTCCCCTTCTTCTTCTCTGGTGAATTGTCCCATGGTTTCCAGATTGTTCTTCATTCCTGGGTGTGTCTGTATCAAAAGAAAAGGGACTCTCTTCCACAAGGATATCACACGTTTTTCCTCCGTATTGTCCTCTGATGTATTCTCGAATGATCCCTGGGTGAGAGGTGGCAATTAAGACCCTTCCAATAAAGTAGCTCTCTTCTTTAATGGTTTCCTCTCCCATCATTAATGGTTCTCCCCACAGGCTACCAATTGAGAAGAAATTCTCTCCTAACCACGAACTGAGTGGCATCCCTTTGCACTTCAACCATACCAGCCTCTCAAGACTAGCTGTCTGGTCTGACCATTCCTGTACCTTGGTGAACCATTTATTATGCCCTTCATTGCTGATGAAGCTGTCTCTGTCAATGGTAGATGGGAATATGAGTAGCATTTGTCTCTCCCCTATGATTTTTATTCTGATATCTAGCATTCCAAGCTTTGTGAAATCCTAATGGATCTTGTCAAGAGGAACTCTGATGTTTCTTGTGGCTAAGGCACTCCTGCCTTGCCTCTCTGTAGTTTTTAGCTTCACTGATTTGGTTGATTCCATGGTCTTCCCGGTTTTGTTTTGTTCTTGTTGTTGGTTTTGGGTTAAGGCTTGGGCATAGGTTTTGGTCTGCATTTGATCTGCCGGGTAAGGGCTGTTGTATGTGTCCTTAACCCCTTGGAAGGTGATCCTCCCTTGATATCCAGTTGGTTTCTTATTTCTGACTGTCTGATTTCCGTGCATTGTGAAGTGATCATTAGGATTTGTGCTTTTATCATAGTCAGCATATTTCACAAGTAACCTTTTGTCCTCTACCCATAATCCATTGATCTTTGAAATGGCATGCTCTGTTGCAGGATGGCTGGCCAAACGAACGAAACCAAATCTGGTTCCATTTTTCTGGGTTCTTTTCTGGGGGATGTATGAGCTATGTATCGTGCCGTATCTGGAAAATATTCTGGACAGCCATGAGGTATTTGCTTCATCTGGAACGTTGTCTACAAACAGGGTAATGGGTGGGAGTGGGGGCCCATTTCCGTTTTGATTCCTAGGCTCAAAGTGTTTATGTTTTGCTTGCACAGGTATCCAGCCACCAATCATGGGGTTCTCTCTGTACGGATGATGACCAGAGCTGGCAGGAGGGAGGGTTCTTCTACCAGAGGCTTGGACTTTGGAGTAGCGGAAGGAGTGAAGATTATTGGGCTTGTGTTGGGTGGAAGTGGAGGCTTGATTGTTTTGCCCAAACTTTGTATTGACATTGATTGGGTGGTGAGCGCAGGTTGAGTTATTGAATAGTGGAGGTTGCAGATAGTTGGGTTGAAAGGGGTTAGGGGTGGTTGTGTGAGTTTGAGTAGGGGGTGGTGGGGGTGGTGGAGGCGGTGGGGGAGGTGGTGGGGTTGGTGGGGAAGGACGGGAAGGTTGAGGGTGGTGGAAGTTCTCACTTTCTCTCACTCTAGACATTTTGCTGCATCACTCTGAGGGCGTAGTTTTGTGTCTGGATGTCTGTTCCTAGACTTTCTATCTGCCAATTGGATCCCCACTCCTTGTACAACGAAATAATCCATAGTTGTACTGACATGAAATAACAGAACTAAAATAAAAGTCACCAATGGTCTTCTTGAAGGTTCCATCTTGATTCCTTGTAACTGATTCATTCTCCACACGTTCTAATGGTCTTCCCACTTGCTGGTCTTCCCACTTGCTAGTCTTCCACTGATTGTAAATCACTGCTACAGAGAGGCCCACCCACTACATCCATTGTCCTTACCATCCCATCTGTGTACTGCCGTGACTCCCCTCCATTATTCACACCCATTCTTAGTGTTAGAAATTAATATGCCTAACATAAGAGTTGTCCAAGGCTTATGAAAAGCGGAAGGAGGACCAACATAGCCATTGTGAAACTCGCTAACACTCTTCCTCACGCGAAGTGTGGATCACAGATGTGAGGATGACAGAGGGTTAAACAAGAGAATCCAAGTGCGTAATGAATACATAACGGACCCAACTCTAATACCATGTTAAAAATTCATGGTTCTAACTCAACTTTAAAAAACAACTTGTAAAGTAAGAGTTGATTCCTTGTATCTGATTCATTCTCCTCACGTTCTAATGGTCTTCCCACTTGCTAGTCTTCCACTGATTGTACATCAGTGCTACAGAGAGGCCCACCCACTACATCCATTACCCTTACCATCCCATCTGCGTACTTCCGTGACTCCCCTCCGTTATTCACACCCATTCTTAGTGTAAGAAATTAATGCACCTAACGAAAGAGTTGTTCAAGGCTTATAAAAAGAAGAAGGAGGACCAACATAGGTATTGTGAAACTCGCTAATATTCTTCCTCGCGTGAAGCATGGATCACAGATGTGAGGATAGTGAAAGGTTAGACGAGAGAATCTGAGTGCGTAATGAATGCGTAACATATCCAACTCTAATACCATGTTAGAAACCCATGGGTCTAACTCAATCTTAAAAAACAACTTGTAAGGTAAGAGTTGACCAAGACTTATAAGAAGATAAAGGAGAACTAACATAGGCGTTGTGAAATTTGCTAACACTTAGTATATCATTTGAGGCTATAAAAGAGTGAACCCTAAATGCTTACTCCTTATGAAAAATGGATTTAAAAATGCTTTTTGTTGTTTGGAAAGTCCTTGTGATCTTTACCCTTCTCTTGGTTTTTGAGGTAGTTGCAAGGGAACAGCTGGAGACTTCCAACCGTTCTGTCCATCGTAAGTAACAAGGTTTGCCTCTTCTATCTGTCATTCTTCTTTATTTTCTTTTCTTTTCTTTTCTTTTTTTATAATTAAGCATTCGAATTAGCTTTCACGCAATCGTAACTGATTCAAGAATAACGACCGGGATGGATCTAAGCATCTTTGCTGACAAGGAAAATCGGCGAGAGCCGAATACAAATACATACAGATTCACACAGGTATATACTGTAAGTTTGAAACTTACACAGATGAAATGCATCAATGTTTCATCAGTTTGAAACTTTGGAACTTCCATTATAATTTTCCCACTATAATGAAATGCCAAACCCATTGAGAAAATTCATCAAACGGATGGAGGCCTTAGGTAATTAGGCCCATTAAATCGGATAAAAAATTCCAAACAAGTATCAAGCATTCGCCAATCAGAGAACATGCAATACACATAGTTTCAACATTAATGTACAACAAATAGAAAAATGTATTTAAAAAAAAAAACAGCACCGACCGAGTCAAACAGGAGATTCGGCTCGGAGTGCACAGATATGGTATATGGCGATGGCGAGGTGTGGCAGAGACAGACAACACCGGCGAGGTGCAGCGGGGACGTACGGGACAGCGACGGCGAAAGCAACGTGGACAAGAGGCAACAAACGGTGAAGTGGAGAGGATCAGAGGGGGAAAGAAAACTCAACCTAGTGAAGTGGAAGAGATTAGTGAGCCGCAAAGACCAGGGAGGTATTGGGATTAGAGACTGTAGAACAATGAATAATGCACTTTTGATCAAATGGTGGTGGAGGTTTACTAAGGAGAAAAATAGCCTGTGGCGCTTGGTTATATCTGATTAGGGCTGCAAACGAGCTGAGCCGAGCCGAGCCGAGCCGAGCTTTGGACTGCTCGAGCTCGGCTCGTTAACTAAACGAGCCAAAAAATCGAGCTCGAGCTCGGCTTGTTTGTAAACGAGCCGAGCCGAGCCGAGTTGCATGAAGCTCATTTACTTAAACGAGCCGAGTTTTTACGAGCCGAGCCGAGCTTTCGAGACTCGAGCTCGGCTCGTTTACGAAACGAGCCTAAAATTCGAGCTCAAGCTCAGCTTGTTAACTGAACGAGCCGAGCCAAACCGAGCCTTATCGAGCCGAGCCGAGCCGAGCTCGCGAACAGCTCGATTCGTTTGCAACCCTATATGTGATGTAAATAAATGGGAAGTAGATTCATGGCTACCAAAAGCAAATAATGGGGGAAGAGGGTCTTCAGTGTGGAAATGTATAATCAAAATCCAATCAAAAGCCCCTTTAATGTTTGAGTTGTTCTTAAATCAATTAATATTTAAAATGGGCAATGGGGAGAATATAAAGTTACGGATGGATAAGTGGGAGGGGAATGGGCAAAACCATGGTGTAGAAGATTCCCAAATATTTTTCAGATTGTGCTTAACAAAGAAGTCAAGTTGGCATCTTTGTTCCAATCAGCTCATATGGAGAATGCACTGGCACTAAGAAGAGGATTATTTTCATGGGAAGAAGAGGAATTTCAGAGGTTAAAAATAAATTGGGAAGGGTTACAACTACAGAGAACACAAAGGGATGATGATTTGCAATGGAATATGGCTACTGGTGGAGTGTTTTCGGTCAAAGAAATTTGCGATCTATTAAGGTTTCATATGAACAGGGATGCACAACCACCACCAAATTGCGTTTGGAAGACCAAATGCCCTCCAAAGGTGCAATTCTTTGCGTGGTTGGGCTGGCAGGGAAGAATTAAGTCAGAGGAATCGCAACTTCAGAGACGAATTATCCACCAAAATCAAGCAATGTGCAAAATTTGTAAAGAGAAAATTGAATCCCAAAAGCACTTACTTTTGCACTATTCCCCTATCTGGATGATGTGGTGCGAAGTGTTGGCGTGGTGGGGAATTGATTGGGTCCTTCCACAAGATCTGGGTAGTTTGTTCGTGTGGTGGGATAGCTGGAGGGCTGTGGCTCAAGCGAACGAAACGTACCTTGCCTTGTGGAGAGCGATCCCTTCTGTGTTGATTTGGTCCATTTGGAAGCTCCGGAATAGTATTCTCTTCAGTGGGGAAACTCTAGTTTGGCCAAGATTCTTGGAGGAATTCAAGGTGCGGTGGCTCAATTGGGTTCTGGACCCCCAGAAGATTAGGCCAATTGCAATTGTCAACGTCTTGTATAATCCGACCGGTATGTTATCTGGTAGATGGATCAAGTAGGAGTTCAAACGTTATCAGGTGTTGAGGGAGGAAGGTAGGTGTGCGTTTTAATTATGAGAGGTCGGGAGTTGGCTTGTTATGGTATTAAGGAGTTAAGCTGGTGGGTGGAGTGGTTAGGTTTGAGGGGTAGTCAGATTTAGGTTATGTATTTGAAGCTGGTATCTCACTAATATTGTGTGGTTTTGAACTCATATGTAATTTTCTTTCTATCAATAAATTCGATTCTCTTCGCGTTTCAAAAAAACGGTGACTATCGAGAGGAGGACCGGCCGAGAGGCAAGAAAGAAGTGAGAAGTGAGAAATGAAATTAGGATATAGGGTTTGAATGGTGAAAATTATTTAAAACAACGTCGTTTCAAGAATTTTACATTTGCCGAACACACCCAATTAGTAGGTCATTAACTACCATCGCCAACTAAATCACTGGTAGTCGTTAAAGGTTTCAATATATGCCGACCAAAAAATGTTTGGGATTACTGGTGGCAAGAATTGTAGTCGCCCATTAATTAATTTTTCCTCCTAATACTTTCTTCCGTGGGAAAATTTAACACACAAAAGATTTGGCGACCAAATAAATATTTAGTAGGTAATTATTAATAATTCGTCTACTAAACCAACTTTGCTCTGCAAATGTTTGAACCTTCGGCGACTAAAGCAATTTAGTCGGCAAAAATGTGCATATTCAGCGACCAAATACAATTTGGTCAGCGATTTTACTCGCCAAATGTGCATTTTCTTGTAGTGTCTATATTATTTTAAAAGTTAATCTTCAAAACACAACCAAATTTATTTTGGGTCTAACTGAAGCTAAAAACCGTAGTAGAGAGGTAACTACAATTTCAAAAATCACAAGGGAGTTTTCTATAATTAATAGAAACCTCATGGGAGATAAGTAAATTTACCCTTTATTTATTTTATTTTGCCAAAGAAATACCATTATTTACATAACGAATTTTTTAGTTCAACAGGTGATATCATGGTTAAGAACCACACTAGCTTCGATTATCCCTTGGGCCAGGGCCATAATACATGATTTTCGTCTCATCAAGATAAAAATATCTTTCAAAATAACAGGCTTAATATTGAACTAGTTCGAGCTATTATTATTTTTCGTTCTTATATTCCACCTCGTGATAGTAATATGATAGTAAATTGTTGCAGATTGTTGTGGAGTACTACAACTGTGCCGTTGTGATTTCTAGCTTTACGCCGGTGACTAATGTAATACATCAAAATAGGAACATATGTTTTAGTTAGCCTAATGTATGATTGTAATGTTCTTGAATCAAATGGCATGAACTATTGGATAATATTATTAGTAATTCGTGGTATCTATGATGTAGTGATCATCTCTTTTCTCTTATATTATCCCGCGGAAGAGAATCATCGCATCTCACCAATTAAAGAGTTCATCTCTACGTCGGTGCATGCATATGTGAAGGTAATGGAAGAGGTGACCAAATTCCCCAATAAGGCTACCCAAGATCTAATTCTCATATCATATTTAAATTTTTTGACGCATTCAACCAAAACTAATTTGCTTGGTAAAGTAGTTTCTAGAACACAGACGGTTCCAGTACATATGCTAAAGAAATTCAAGAACGAATTAAACTCAAGAAAATGAAGAATATATGATTTTATTCCTTTTGAATCCATTATTGTTTCTCAGCTCAAGTTATCAAATATTGAACAATGACCTCATACTAGGCATTTTTTATGCACTTTGTGCCAAGATTTTTTTTTTTTTGTTTCGTTTTTTTGTATGTTTAAATTTCTACAATAGCTAGTGAGTATTGCTTACCTGTTGGTACGCCATTGTGGTTTGGTAATTAACTTACTGGATTAATTTTCTGAGTCTTTATAATGCTATTAATTCATCAAAATAAGTCTCAACTTATAAAGTTCATTATATTGAATTCGACGAAAATACCCTTATTATTCACCACAATAATTTGTTTTTTGCATTTGCTATTATTTAAATTAATTTTTTGTGGTATATTGATGCGTCTCGACAGCTTGGATTATTGTAGAATAAGAGAAGCCGTCTTAGGAAATGACTTAACTTAAAAGACAGATGTGGCCGCTGCAGGGGGCAGCAACTTTTTTGCTCTTGCGGTGCACTCATTCCTGTTACGAGAATGAAATGACGCCCCAACTCGAAACAAATGTTACTTTCACTTATTTTTTGTCTTTTTTAACATGTTTTTTGGTATTTTTACATAATTTTATATTTTTCTGAAATCTCTTCACTACAAGAAAAAGCACATTTTGCAACTAAAATACTGACCAAATAATATTTGGTCGCCCTAAACTACACATTTGCCGACCAAAATGATTTCGTCACCCTATGAAAAACTTGTCGACCAACGACTATTTGGTCGGGTATTGTTTAATCATAACCGGCTAATATATTTTTTGGTCGCCCAAGGTTTCCTGCGTGAATTTTTTCTTTTATTCGCGCTTTAATTTTCCTGCACGGGAGAATGTAGCGGGGAAAATTTAATTAATTGGACGACCAACTGCCGACCAAATGGGTTTAGGTGCCGAATGAAAATTACATGTTTAAAGAAACTTATGAAACGACATCGTTTTGGGTAATTGTATATATTTTAGGTCATTGTGTGCGCATTGTGCTATGAAAACCCTAATTGTGTTTCTCAATTTTAGGTCAAGTGTGATGGTTTTTGGTTATTTGCTAGGTTTAGTTTAAGAGACTGACAATTGATGGCAATTTCAACACTCATAAAGTCCCTAGCAGACACAGATGGGACGCAAACTGTTGCTGTTGTTGATGCAAATTGTTTTTGATTTTCTGCTATTGTTGTTGCTTTTGCAAACTACTGCTGCTACTTGTTTTGATGCAAACTGCTGCTGTTGTTGTTTGATGCAAATTGTTGTTGCTACTGTTTTGACGCAAATTATTGTTGTTGTTGTTGTCTACCTCCCTAATGTGTCTACTGAGTTTTGGAAAATTGATTTGTGGTGTCACCGTTTTATGTTATGCAAACTGCTACAAATTGTCCCTTGTTTCCAAACCTTAGGCAACAAAGGTGGCTATACTTTGTGTACTTGAATTTGTATAGTCGAGTTGTAAACTAATTAGTGGTAATTAGGTGAAGTGATAGTGAATATGTAAATTGCTCACAACCCTTTGTATATATACTTGAATCTATATATGTATTTTGTTGTGTCTTCTCATGTCTGTATTTATATGAACTGAAAGGGCTAGAAAATGGCCAGCAGCACAAAAAGTTGTTATTACATACATAGCGACCCAATGTTTTTGTCGCTGTTTTAACTTTTGGTCAAAGATAACATTGCCAACTACTTAGTCGCCATTGGTCAATGTTTTGGCTACTATGCATGACTGGTGGCCGAACGTGCCTTTAATCCAGTTAGTCGCCAAATAATTTATAGACCCAAAATTCGTCGGCATTTGTTAATATTTTTAGCAACGAGATTCATTTGGTCGGCAAAGTTATCAATTACCGACGTAACTTTTAGTCGGCATTGGTTATGTTTTTCCCTAAACTATATTTGTCGCCAATAGATTTTCTGACCTTGAATCCCAAACTATGTTCGCGGCTAAACTATTTAGTCGGGCAAAACTTTTGGCAACCAAATATGTAATAAAGGGCGACTAAAGTAGCAGTTGCCAAATGTGCTTTTTCTTAAAGTGCTCGTCAAAACAAAAAATAAAATAAAATTATAAAATAAAATTAGAGCAAAACAAAAAATTATAAAAAAAATTACACATAACTTTATTTGTTCTAATAAGTAATCTTATTCTGACGGAGTAATTTTATTTGTTATAACAGATAATTGTAATAGATAAATTTATTTGTTCTAACTGATATTCTTAATTGTTATAACAGATAATTTTATTTATTCTAACAGATAACTTTATTCGTTCTAACAAATAACATTATCTTTTACTTCATTAAATAACATGATCTGTTATTTGTTAAAGTGATAATGATATCTGATAATATTATCAGATAACATTATGTTCTAATACATAAATCAATAAATAAAGTTATAGCACTGTTAATATTATCCGATTATGTTATTAGATAATATTATCTATTCATTATTGAAGTGATGAAATTGATCGAATAGGTAATTGTTCAAAAGCATGTTTCAAACCAAAAACATGCTAGAGAGTTGATACAGATTTAGTTGTAGTTAAGCAAGAAATAAGATGGTTACTAATTACGGACCATGCCAAGAACTCAGGATTTGATACAAGATATTCATTGGACACAATTTTTTAGCTACTAGACATAAAATTATCCAATCAATATAATCAAGGTATCCATTAGGTCATATATCGTTTTGTACTTGAGTTTGTAATTAATTACTTGAGTCAAGTTTCAATGTAACCAAGCTGTGAAAAAATGACACCAAGAACACCAAAGAAGATGATGATATGTTAGATTTTAGGATCTAACCACAGATTTGCGAAGGAGATGATGGTCTGTTAGATAAGGGTCTAACCACAAACGTGGCTTTGAGATCTCTGATACCATAAAGAAATACAACAACAAAACTAAAGCTCATTGAAAATCGATTCGTCTAATAAACAAACAAAATTCGAAGACAAATTTTGAGCTCATTAAGTATTCTAATAAATGAGGAACAACATGCAAATTTGAGCTCGTTTAGTATCAAGTCAACATACACATATAGGCTTAATTGTTCAAACTTGACTTGTATTATGTTCGTAAAAGTTCATTCACAATTGTTTCCTTTGTCTAATAAACAACCAAAACTTGAACATGTATTTTGAGCTCGTTCAATATTCAAATCAATTTGAAATAACCTACTCAAGACTTTCTTTCATTTTCAATAACCTGGAGATAGCGCATTAGCCTCTGTTGACCTTATTGGAATGTTTACACTCTTTAAAACTTTTGAGCTACTCAAGCTCAGATTATGTGCTACTTATTAAAAGCTCGTTCAAAATTAGTTCCACAAATAACAACCCCGAAGACCGTTAAAATTACAACATTTCCTCCTCAACGTGAAGTATGCCTCTTAAATTACTGCTCATAAACATGGCTTTCGATACTTGACATCACATTGTCAAAAAATCCTAACTCCACCCCTAATTTCACAACCGAAAGAAAGAAATATCTAGCTTCAACTAACTAACATCCAACTCAACACCCTCTTCTAACAAAATTAACAAACTTAAAAATTGAATCGTTTAACTATGGACTCTCTCTGCCAACACTGAAATTCATTTCAAGCACACGAGACACATCATACATTTTAGGTCTAGAATGCGGATCAACACATAAGAAACATATTGCTAGATTCAAAAGGGAAGCCAGTTCACCTTTTAACCTTTGACTTATAGGAGGCGGAAGACGAGAATTTAACACGTCTTCTAACTGAATGCGTTCGTCGCCAACGGTTGACTGGAGGCTTAAATGTGAGTTCCTCGGGATGCAATCCCATCATAATTTCAAGTATCGAAATGCCAAAATTGTACATGTCGCACTTTTCTGTCAGTATCCTTATGTACCATAATTGTGCGTCGTCCCAAAAAAGAAAACACAAACACAAAGTCACGGGTTGGTTCTCATTCACAAATAGACCTAGCTAACAGAATGAAGAAGGGTCCCTTTGATCCGGAATGGAACGATTTTAAACTTGTTTCAACATATAGTGTCGTTGTCATGCGATCGAAAGTGCAATGTACCAGGACTCTTTAGCCAAAAACATATCCAAAAAGTGAAAATTTTCAAAGCGCGAGTTGAAAATACCTGGAGCACTGTATCCGTATGTGCCAGCAACCACCTTACAATTTGAAGAATCAAGCTTCAAAAACCTAGTTGTGCCAAAATCCGAGACGTGAGCCTCCATTTCCGAGTTTAACATAACATTCTTGCTCGATATGTATCGACGAATTGTGGGAGGCAAGCAGTTATGATGCAAGTAAGATAAAACTGATAAACAGGAAAATGTGTACAAAAAATAACATCTCATTAGATGAACGATCATTGATCGTAGTTGAAAAATGGAGAAACAGGTCTTCCAACTTTCAAGTCTCAATTTCTCAAACCTCATTGCGCCACTTATATCTAGGTTTATGGTTCAAGGTTATAATTATGATTTTATACACACACACATATATAAGTATAAAATAATGTCGTTTTAATTTTGGTTGGATTCCGGAAACTGCTGGGTTTTGGAATCAGTTTGGTTATTACTTTAATCTATAACCTAACCAAACTCAAACGGGTATTCATCCATTCCTACCATACCCATACCTACAAGAAAACAAACGATTACGGTTCGAAAAAATTAAGCGGTTCGGTTCGGGTAATCATCTATTCGGTCCAAATCGTCATCCCTAATAAAGCATAAGCCACCTCTTGAACTACATTCACTCTCTTACACCGATCCAACTATTTCGGCTTCTTTCTCTCTCCTCAAAACGTTTGCCAAGCTTCCATTCTCCATAAACTCAAAAACCAAAAATGTGTGTTCTGTTGAAAATCTGGTAGGATTGTGAATGAAATTGGGATACCGGAGGATCTAACGAGACAACTGAAAGATCTCAACGGTTACAACTCATTCATGGTGGCATTGATTGCACCATTGATATTCATTTATAATCTTATTAATCTGTCTATTTATGATTTTAGCGGTTACAAGAGCTTATGGATTCTATTTATAGTGAATCATGTTCTTGCTTTGGAGTAGGACGAAACAACTTGAAAGGTTCATCTACAATTTTTTTGTTTCCCTATTGTTTTTGTGGAGAGACAGAAAAACTGACACAGTTAGTTCGACAGGCGATTGATCGTGTGGTGTTACATCAACCGAATAAGCTGTTTTATCCTGGGAGACAGGTGCCGGTGCGATCCTCCAACATCCACGGGAGGAGGCGAATCTGTTTTAAGGGGACTGTGATTTTACAGTACCAATTAATAATGTATTTTTTGTTTTCCGAATTTACATTGTAAGTCTATTCTGTAATATACGGTTATTGATTTAATGAAATTATTTTCTGAAATAAAATCCGATCAACTATCCACAATATTTTTTCCGACATGTTCTTCATGGGAACAGAAGCCATAGAGTTTCACTATGTTCTAGTGTCTTATTTTTGTCAGTGTTGCTATCTCATTTGCAAAACTCTTGATCTCGCCCATCTCCGAACCTTCGTTCATAAATGGCATTTTTACTGCTACCACTTGTTGAGGATTTACACAGTAGATCATATTAAAATACATTAAAAAAAATCACAAAAACCAAAAGTGTTAAATACAGATAAAAAATCGACATATTCAAAGAAAAATTTCAATTTAGTGGGGTCACATGCCACCTCGTGCCTCTTCTTTGTTCACAAATGTAAGATTAGATTTGACGCAAATACGAGTGTCTAGAATAGACGAAATTAAACCTATACCAAAGAAAGAGTAAAATGTTTACTTCGTTCCTAAATTATGCCCAAAATTTTAAAACCCTAAATTATAAAATTCATTTACTTAGTTCCCAAACTATAAATTCGGATTTTATTTAGTCAAATTACTAATATCCGTTTAAAATCCATTAGAAGCAATGTTCTGAATACCAGATCGGTTTGGATACCGATTTTCCTACTAGTACGGTACGTACCGGTACCGGTTGTAATACCCCGACCCATTTTAATTATTTAAATTTAAAAATAGCGCGGATAATTATAATATTATGTGATTTAATTCTTTGATTTGAAGAATTTGATTTCGGAACCTACGCTTATTAAATACGTTAAATTTTACGACATTTGGAGATGTCGGCCTACCAAGAAATACTCGTAAGAGAAATCTGAGCACACCATGACGATCCTCGTAATTTTCTGAGTCGCCCGGTCTATTCTCGTATTTTTCGAAAAATCAGTATCGGAACAGTTTCTCTAGATCGCGTAGCATTTTGCGCTCACGCGCGCAACCAAACCCTTGACTGATTAAATCCATCAGGGTCAAAATCATAATCTTCTTTATCCCTTAAATTATGGGATGTGTCTCCCCTAAATCAATTATTAAACCTATAACCTAATATGTTTTTATTTTCTATTTTCTTTTTCTTCTTAATTTGTATTTTAGATATACATAAATATGAAAGAATGAGACTTGGCCCATCTCCCTTTCATTTCTCACGTCTCCCTCTCTGCCTCTCTCTCTAACTTCTCCCTCTCTCACACTAATAAGCCATTTCCTCCTCCATTTCCTCCTCCTTCTTCTCCATTTCTACCACCTTCCACCACATGGCCACCACCCCTACGTTACGGCACATATTTGGACGTCCCGGAGCCCATTCGTGACTGCCGTGTTCGTGGCCGAGCCGCCATGTCCGGCCACCAAACTTTCCGGCAAGGAGGAGGTAAAATACCCTTGTTAAGCCCATACTTTTCTTATATTCGAGACTTTAGATCTTAATGTTTTATATGGTTTAATTTAGATTTCGTTGTTAGAACTCGTATTTGGACACTTAGTCTTCTAAATAGATGGATTGGATCGACTTTCGGACCATTAGAACCCGTAGAAATCGAGCTATGAAAGTCACCCGTAAACTGACTTTTCCCAGATTTTTTTCCCAGATTCTTCGCTGATTTTTGTCTAACTTCGGAGACTTAGATCTTGATGTTTCGTTGCTCAAATTACATTTTTCAAAAGATGAAAGTTTGAGACGAACACTTTATCTTGAACATAGATGGAATGGATTTACTCTACGACATCTTGAACGTGTTAAAATCATGCTACGAAAATGACCCGCGACCTTGATTACACTGACTTTCCCAGATTTCCCAGATTTACCCAGATTTTTTGTCAACTTCGGGCCCTTGAATCTTGATGTTCGGATGGTCAAAATCAGTTTCTTAAAACACGAAAGTTGTAGAAAAACATTAAATCTTGGACCTAGATGGATTGGATCGTCCTCGAGACCTACATAGCTCACAGAAAACGAGCCCAAAGTCAGCCCGAAAAATAGCCCATTTCTGGGATTTTCTCTCTCTAGAAACCCCACTCACGCACCCACTTAAATCGCCACACCCGTTAGCCGAATCACGAAATTGACCTTACCATGATAAAATTGGGGTTAAATAATGTACGGGACAAGACTCGGTCCCGGGTTTCGGAGACCGGGGAGTATAATTACCAAAACGCCACTCTTACTTACTTTTGGCATACCGACACTAAAATCACCACACGAACGGACCGACCATGGAATTAGGCTTTGAATATGAAAAAGGACTAAAAATAATGTGGGTTCGACCACGGTTACATTTTTGGACGGCCGATAGCAAAATTACGAAAATACCCTTTTACGGTCTAAGTAACCCGCGATCAAACCGATCGAACGTGAGTCATCCGAGCCCTAGAATGTACAAACGAGACTAAAGATTAAGTAATAAGATTTACACGAATCACAAGAAGGCTCTCGGTGCCACGTGTTAGTTGGGTAAAATGACCACTTTGTCCTAGAACCCGAATTACATTTTTGTACCCTTACGAATCGAGGAGTTCGAGCTGTTACGCGACTTGAGTCACTAAGTTAGTGTGTATTTTATTGGCAATAAGTGCTTTTTATTTATTATGATAGATTCGGAAATTGAGGTTATCGGGTCGAGTTGATATCAAGAAAGTGCGGACTAATTTCAGGTGAGTCTTGTGTATGACTTGCTTACTTTCATAGTAGAACTGAATATTTCTCTTTACTTTGATGCATATAAATTTATGCCACTGGACGGATAGTAGACTAAGCATGTCACATTAAGATTTTAAAAAGAATCATGACATCATGAAAACATGAAAATATTATGGCATGAGATCAATACGGCGCCCCGGTCGCTAGGGGGCAGATGAAGATTCTAGCGATGAGGTAAAGTAATAAGGGTGGGGATTATTAGCCAGGTAATCCAACGGGTGATATCACGCCGACTTATATTTGGGGTCGCTCCCTAATTTACTGGTGGGCCGTAGATCGTATAACGTTACCACACATGGTTACAGCGTAAGCCTAAAAACTGGATTCATACATCACATAACATGATCACTTGATAGTGTGCATGGTTACAGCGCAAGCCTAAAAGCTGGATTCGTATACCGTATAAAGTTGGCATTTAATTATAACGAATTTCAAGAATACGGATTATCTTAATACATAAAGTTAGTAGACTTGTCATATCTAGACTCACACTAGCTTAGTGCTAATGAAGTTGTTGATGCAACAGGTTCTAATTAATGATGCTGATCATGAATGAATTCTGCAAAGCTGTATTGGAATTGAAGTATCTTTTGTAATCTCTAAACTTAACGTGTTTAGATGTAATTTGATCTTGATTGTGATGTATTTGGTTGACCGGTCGAGAATTTGGACCGTAGTCATGGTTTGTAAGCCCATAAGGATTATATTGTTGCACTTTATTTTATGCACTGAACTCTGGAGTTAATTTTATTTTTCGCACTCTGATATCAGTTACATTGATAGAAAATCCCTAAACTGGTATATTTTTAAAGGGCCTTACGAGTTTCACTCGTGGCCGGTCACGTGCCTTAACTTTTATGGGATGGGTCGTGACACCGGTCATGTACCGGATACCATATCAGATTTATCGCAATTATCAATATATATTATATAAATTATAGAGAGAAAGCCTAAAAAAATTAATTTTTTTGCAATTCTTAAAAAAAAAAAAAAAATTCGGTACCGGCCGGTACCAGCCAGTACGGCCGATATTGAGAACGATACGGTACTAGAGATACTTTGTACCATTTTTTTGCCAAAACGGTACGTACCGGTCGGTACGGTATGGTATCTATAACATTGATTAGAAGTGGGGTTCAACTGTTATTTTAATCCATTAGAAGGGGCTTAAATGAAACTTACTTGATACCCAAATTAAACACCAATGTTTGCTACTGTTTTTGCCAAATCGATTTGCTGATGTTTCAGTCCGAATGGTTTGTTGGTCCTCACACTAAGGTTGTCTCCGCCCTCTCCCTCTCCCTCTTCTCTCTAATTCCAACTGTTAGGATGATCAAGTAGGATTCTAATCGGTCCATTCTAATAAAAAAAAATTGGGTTATTTGATGATGACTTAGCCGTTGAGATCTGATAAACCTGTTCTGAAGCGTAATATTTTTTTGTAACTCTTATACATTATGATTTTAATTCTTAGGGTAATATACAAATAACTGTCTGATTGTTCTTTTTTTTGTTCTTATTTGAATTTTTTTAATAATTTTTTTATTTTGCGTCAAATTTTGTATGGTTGTCCGTTCGTCTCGACATGAAATTTCAGAAAAATATAAAATTATGTCCCAATACTACAAAAAGTTCAGAGAAAACAAAAATTAATTTTATACTTCTTAAATTTATTTCGTAGAGACGAGCCAATAATCAACAAAAAATTGATAAACAAAATAACAACTACAAATTTTTTGAATAAAGATAAAAAAATAATTAATTTCTATAAACTAAGCCAAATAGAGCCATGTCGAACTCTAGAAAGATGACTGATTTTTTCAAGATAGTAGCGATGCCTTTTCTGAGTTTTTCTTCTTTTTTTTTTTTTTTTAGTTTCTTAAACAATGGTCCACATACAATTTTATGTATGTAATGAAATTTTATTGAACCTTGTAGTGAACAATTCAACCTCAAAATCAATACTAGCCTATGAATCAATACTAGCCTATGTTAGGAGCATTGCTAGTTGATGAACGCCAAAAAACTAGATGGAAACAATCATTAACCAGTTCTGAGGGAGCCGTGGATGTGTAAAACATATTGAAACTTATCGATGAAAAAAAAAACATACCGAACCTTTTTTTCTGAACCTTTTTTTTTCCTTATGAACTAAAATTGCACTTAAATCCCTCCCAACAGATTAAAACAACAGTTTAGTCTCTGTTCTAACGGATCTTAAACGAATGTTAGTTATTGGACTAAATGAATTCTGAATTGATAATCTAGGGACTAAGTAAATTAAATTAATAGTTCAAGTACATTTTTAAAAAATTTAGTATAATTTAGGGACGAAGTAAACATTTTACTCCCAATGAAATTGACATCCATTTTATAGTCTTCATAGTGCCACTTGATGCATGATCATGGTTGAAGGCCAAACCCACTAACATTAAATATTCAATTTTAATTTGATCAGGAACAAAGTCAAAAATTTCATTATACAAGGACGAATATGTATTCGAGACTAAAAAAAAATACATACCAAATTTTAGCATGAAGAGCCTATATACTTTATAAAAAAAATATTTCTATATAATATATAGAAATTTTTTTTTTTTACAGGGGCGACCGTCTCTACTACCCGGCTCCATTCCTGAACTTGACCATAGGAAGTCCAAGTCTTCTTGGGAGACTAACATACGAAAAGGTCTTAAAAGTCTTTTTGGGGCCAAAGTTCTTCATAGTATATTATTTGGGCTATAAAAGAGACCCTAAATGCCGAGTCCTTATGCTAACAAAAAATGGATTTAAAAATCCCTTTTGTTTTTTGGAAAGTTCTTGTGATCGTTACACTTTTCTTGGCTTTTGAAACAGCTGCAAGGGAACTGCTCCCTCTTCTTCCTGGTGAGTTTGCCTCTCCATTCTTCATTCCTATTTTTTATTTGTAATCAGGCAGTACTCTCAAATCCCTCTTCTCCCTGATTATGCGGTATTCGAATGGCGAACCACTTGAATCCCAATAAGAAAACTAGGCCTGTTGGTAAGAAACTAACATAAAACCTCAAAAAGAAAACTACTTTATGAAATTTACAAGTTTGAAACTACTTGGTAATAGAGGACCCCCCTTCTATATTATGTCAGTCCCCGGCCCCTATTCTTGCTTTCTATTTAGAACTCCTTGAAGACATCGAACCATGTCTTGAACCTTGTAGTGGTGTAAGCTTAGATTGAATTTGACCCATGTCGAAGCTCTGATTTTGATGAGTTCTCCCAAATCTTCTGCCCGTGTCCTGATCACTCCTTGGAAGATTATAGCTAATTCCGCGCGATCCAAACCAACCAAACTGTTGGAAGCTTATAGCTTATTCCGCGCAATCCAAACTTGTTGGGGCAAGAGCACACACACACTCACAATATGAAGAAGAAAAACTTAGAATAATTTTATTCACTCACTCCAAAATGACTAGATTACATGTTAATTTATACTAAACATAAAATGTAACTCTATTCCTAATTAACCACCTTAATGCTCATAATCATCCACTAACTCCATTATTCTCATAACTACAAAATAAACACACAATTACTTTGTGTAACTCTCACCACTATGACTCTTGAAATACTAATTAAAAACAAATATAACTCCCAAATAAATAAAAATAAAGTTTAATTATTTCCAACACCCCCTCTTAAACTTATTTTTTTATTACTCCAACCATACTCCTTAATTTTCGAAAAATATCCTCTTTGAGTGGCTTGGTGAAAATATCAGCAACTTGATCTTGTGACTTGACAAACTTGAGTTCCACCTCCTTCTTGGATACACACTCCCGAATGAAATGATATCTCGTGTCGATATGCTTGCTACGATCATGAAACACCGGATTCTTGGCCAAAGCTAATGCCGACTTGTTGTCAATGTATATCTCCGTTGATTCCTCTTGAGGCAAGTGGAGCTCCTTCAACAGATTTCTAAGCCAAATAGCTTGACAAACACAAGATGTTGCCGCAACATATTCGGCTTCACAAGTAGAGAGTGTAACAATAGGTTGCTTCTTCGAACTCCATGCAAACGCCGTGTTTCCCATGAAAAAGACAAATCCGGTTGTGCTTTTTCTATCGTCCAAATCTCCGGCCCAATCGCTATCACAATAGCCCACTAGGTTGAAATTGTTAGGAAAAGAATACATCAACCCAAAATCAAGAGTACCTTTGAGATAACGTAGTATCCTTTTCGTCGCTTTAAAATGAGTCATGGTAGGAGCTTCCATGTAACGACTCACAAATCCAACACCAAATAGGATATCCGGTCGGGTACATGTAAGATATCTCAAACTTCCAACAAGACTCTTGAATAGAGTAGAATTCACCTTCTCACCATCTTCAAATTTGGACAATTTCATTCCAACTTCAACGGGCGTGCCCACCGGTTTGCAATCTTCCATCTTGAACTTTTTGAGAATTTCCTTAGCATAACCTTCTTGAGATATAAAAATACCTCCATCCATTTGCTTCACCTCAATGCCAAGGTAATAAACCATGAGCCCAATATCCGTCATCTCAAATTCTTTAGCCATTGCTTTCTTTAATTCTTCAAACATCTTGGGATTATTTCCTGTGAAAATCAAATCATCCACATACAAGCAAGCAAAGAATACATCCCCATTTTCATTCACCTTAGCATAAAGAGCATGTTCATGGGGACACTTGGTAAAACCATGAGCTTGAAAATAGTTATCAAGCCTACTATTCCAAGCTCGTGGTGCTTGCTTCAATCCATAAAGTGTCTTGTTCAATTTCAACACTTTATCTTCATGATTTTTCACACAATATCCCATGGGTTGGTCAACATATACCTCCTCTTCAAGAAAACCATTCAAGAAAGCGGATTTGACATCCATTTGATGAATTTTCCAACCATTAGTAGCGGCCAAAGAAATAATTAATCGAATTGTTTCCAAACGGGCAACGGGGGCAAATATTTCACCATAATCAATACCTTGTCTTTGTTTGTAACCTTTTGCCACCAACCTAGCTTTGTACCTTTCAACTTCTCCTTTAGCATTTCTCTTTATTTTGTATACCCATTTGACTCCAATTGCTCTTTGGCCTCTCGGAAGTGTTGTGAGATCCCATGTACCATTTCTTTCAATTGCTTGAATCTCCACATCCATTGCATCTCTCCACCTTTTGTCTTGTACCGCTTCCTCAAAATCTATAGGTTCACTATCGGAAAAGAGGCAAAAAAGTGTCAAATCACTAATTATTGGAGTTACCTCTTCCGTAGTATCATAGATATCTCGAAGGCTTCTCATACGAGATGGTCTTGCACTTGAACTCGATTCGGATGACGAAGGACTTGCTTGTGCATGAGTTGGACCCGGTGGCGATGGTAATGGAGAAAGTGGCTCCAAAACATCATCTCCTTGCTCTTCTTCCTCCAAAAAAGGAAAAAAAATCATACTCTTCTTCAGAATTACTCCAAGCCCATTCACTTTCTTCATCAAACTCCACATCTCTACTAATCACAATTTTTTCATTACTTGGATTGTAGAGTTTGTAACCTTTGCTTCTTGAATCATACCCGATGAAGACAAATTTCTCACTCTTGTCATCTAGCTTGGCCCGCTTCTCATCCGCTACATGCGCATAAGCAATACTCCCAAAAATGCGCAAATGAGAAACACTTGGCTTGAATCCTCCCCATTCTTCTTGCGGCGTTTTGTTCTCAACACTTCTAGTAGGACACCGATTTAATAAGTAAACGGCACAATCAACAACTTCCGCCCAAAACTCCTTCGGCATTTTCTTGCTCTTCAACATACTCCGAGCCATATTGAGAATGGTTCGGTTTCTCCTTTCGGCAACCCCATTTTGTTGAGGTGATCTTGGAACCGTTAGAGGATGACGAATTCTATTTTCTTCACAAAAAATTTTGAATTCATTTGATGTGAATTCACCACCTCTATCGGATCTTATTGCCTTGATTTCATACCCACTTTGCTTTTCAACAAAAGCCTTGAATTTTTTAAAAACTCCAAAAACTTCAGATTTTTCCTTGAGAAAATAAACCCATGTTTTTCGGCTAAAATCATCAATAAATAGTAAAAAATATCGATTTTTACCATGTGATGATGGATTGATAGGCCCGCAAACATCGGAGTGAATAAGTTGTAGAGGCTTATTCGCTCTTGAAATTGCTTCTTTTGGAAAACTTTTCCTTGCTTGTTTGCCGAAAAGACATCCTTCACAAAGTTGATGTGGGTGGTCAATGGAAGGTAGTCCATTCACCATCTTCTTCTTAGAGAGCGACGTTAGTCCTCCAAAATTCAAGTGCCCAAAACGTAGATGCCATAACCAAGAGGTATCTTTAACACCGCTCTTCAAACATTTAGCTTCACCATTTTGAAGGTTGAGCAAAAACATCCGATTTCTTGTCATGGGTACTTTAGCAACCAAAATACCATCATTATTTCTTATTGAAAGACTATGATCTCTCATAGAAATATCATAACCTTTTTCCAAAAGTTGCCCCAAACTCAAAATATTATTTTTCATGTTGGGCACATAAAAAACATTAGAAATAATTTGGTGCCTCCCATCCTTCAACCGAATCAAAATGTTACCTTTCCCTTTCACCGGAATTTGCGAAGAATCGCCAAAAGTGACTTTTCCATCAACGGATTCATCAAGTTCCATGAACAAATTTTTGCTCCCACACATATGGTTGCTTGCACCGGTGTCTAGATACCACAAGTTCATGTCTCCCTTTTCTTTTCCCTTGTATGCCAATAACAAGGTTGGCTCCACCTCTTCATGTTTATTTTCCGCTAGATTCACCTTCTCTTCAAAAGAATCGCTTCTACATTCGGCCGCATAGTGACCAAATTTATTGCAATTATAACATTGAACTTGTGATTTGTCATACCTTCTTCCGGAAAATCGGGAATTATTTCCTCTTCCTCGCCCTCTAGCATAATAGGTGTCTTGGCCTCTTTCATTCCCGTTGAATGAATTTTTGAAATTATTCTCTCCTCTCCCACGGCCTCGTCCGCCGCGTCCTCCATGGCCACGGCCACGTCCTCGTCCTCGACCTCGACCTCTTTGACTTTGTTCTTGCCTTCCTTCATTCTCCTTGAAAGAAAGTTTTGTTTGAAGCACTTGCTCCAACGACTCTTGCTTCTTCCTATTAAGTCGTTCTTCATGGGCTAGCAACGACCCCATCAGCGCGTCAACCGCCAACGTGTCTAAATCTTTAGACTCTTCAATGGTTACAACAATGTAGTCAAACTTGTTGTCTAAGGAACGAAGGATTTTTTCTACCACACGATTATCCTTCAAATCTTCGTCATACCTTCTCAAATTATTCACAATAGTTAAAACTCTTGTGAAATAATCTGAAATTAGTTCGGAATCCTTCATCTTCAAAGCTTCAAATTCACCTCTTAAAGTTTGGAGGCGAACTTTCTTCACCTTCTCAACACCACTATGGGAAGTTTCGAGAATCACCCATGCTTCCCTAGAAGTTGTTGCTTCGGCAATCTTTTGCAACAAAGCATCATCCAAACATTGGTGGATGAGTGTAAGAGCCTTCTGATCCTTTTTCTTCGTCGCCGTCAAGACCTCTCTTTGAGCTTGAGTCAAAGTTGATACATCTTGTGGTTGTGTAAAGCCTGTTTCTACAAGCTCCCACAAGTCTTGCATTCCAAGAATCGCCTTCATGCGGATACACCAATTCTCGTAATTGTCTTTGGTGAACCGGGGCATTTGAAATGGAAACATTCCATTATTTGCCATCTCTCTCTTTGACAATAACAATCTAGCTCTGATACCACTTTGTTGGGGCAAGAGCACACACACACTCACAATATGAAGAAGAAAAACTTAGAATAATTTTATTCACTCACTCCAAAATGACTAGATTACATGTTAATTTATACTAAACATAAAATGTAACTCTATTCCTAATTAACCACCTTAATGCTCATAATCATCCACTAACTCCATTATTCTCATAACCACAAAATAAACACACAATTACTTTGTGTAACTCTCACCACTATGACTCTTGAAATACTAATTAAAAATAAATATAACTCCCAAATAAATAAAAATAAAGTTTAATTATTTCCAACAAAACCAGCCAAACAGACTGTCACGTATACTGATGCTACCCAAAAAGTTGATGCAGTCTTGCTGAATTTGGCCCCAGGGCTTTCGGCTATCAATTGCTCCAGGCCATGGGGGATGACCCACGATATCTTCTACCAATCCATGATGCAGTTCCATACACTCCAAGTGTACTTGTAGTGCAGCAGTAGTTGTCTACTGGTTTCCTCCGCAGCATTGCAGAATTTGCAGGTCAGATTGCCTTCCTCCTCTGATATAATCCTCTCTGGTGAAGGACAGATTTTACCCCAATTGCATTTTGATAGGCTAGCCACATGAATAACTCAACCTTAGGGGGATTAACTCCTTTCCAAACTCCTGCTCGTTTGTCCTGTGGAGTCAATTTGATCTCTTTCCACCTTGAGTAACTGGGTGCAACTGAGAATGAGGAGTTGTGTTCCATAACCATATCATTCTGTCTTGATTTGACCTGGCGGCAGGGACGTTGATCCTTAGTAACAATTCTGCAAGTAGTTCATTTTCCCATTCAAAAAGCTGTCTTCTAAACTTCAAATCCCATGTTCCATTCCTTATACAACTCGAGATCATCTCATTTTTTTGAGTGGAGATTGAGAACAGCCTTTGGTATTGATCTTTTAGTTTTAAGTCCCCTGTTGGAGATAAAGAAGACAATTTGAGAAAGAGAGAACAAGAACAATTTTTTTGGTGCTGCAATTCGCAGCTTTTCCATTGCCTTCATCATCTTATTTATAGGAAAATAAAACACATGCTAAAAACAAACAAACAACCCACTATCCCATGATTTGGAAAATGTGGGGCACTTCCTAACTACATGGGGCACTTCCTAACTACATGGATCACTTCCTACCTACATGCTACCAGCACTACCATGCTTTTAGGAACTGAAAAACAAACAACCAAAACTAACTCCTACAATATTGGGCACATGCTTAACCAACAATCACCCCCTAAGCTTGTGTCTTCGCTTGATCTCGACCATGCCAATCTTGTCACGAAGCTCCAGGAACTTGACTCGACCAAGCGCCTTGGTCAGAATGTCCGCCAGCTGATTGTTAGTAACCATGTACTCCACTGCTATTTTGCCATCCTCAATGCATTCACGGATGAAATGATATCTGGTCTCGATATGTTTGCTTCTATCGTGGAACACCGGGTTCTTGCAAAGAGCGATCGCGGACTTGTTGTCAATGTTGAGTGTGACTGCCTTGGGCTCCTTGCCGATGAGATCGCTGAGCAACCGAGACAACCACACGCCTTGACATGCTGCAGTAGTAGCCGCAATATACTCTGCCTCGCAGGACGAAAGAGCCACCACTTTCTGCTTCTGACTCTGCCATGTGATCGGGGCAAGGCCGAAGAAGAATAACACCCCCGTTGTGCTCTTCCGGTCTTCTGGATCACCGGCCATATCACTATCACTGAACCCGGTTAAGGTAGCCTGGTTTTCCTTCTTCTTTCTCCCATAAAAACATCCAAGCGAACGTGTCCCTGCAATGTAACGGAGGATGTGCTTCACCGCTGCAAAATGCTCCTCATGCGGTTCCTGCATAAATCTGCTCACATAGCCAACAGAGTACGCCAAGTCGGGGCGAGTATGCACCAAATACCGAAGGCAACCAACAATACTCCGGTACTCGGTGGCATCAACGAGCGGAGTTGTACTGGACTTGGACAACTTGAGACGCGCCTCCATGGGGACATGGCACGGATTGCACTCTTTCATGCCACTTCGGTCCAGTAACTTTTCTGCATACGCCGCTTGCTTGATACCGATACCGTCCAACCCCTGAAACACTTCAATGCCGAGATAGTATGACAAGAGCCCCAGATCACTCATACAGAACAAATTCTTCATCTCCTGCTTGAACGTGTTGATGGCACCCTTATCTGCTCCTGTGATAACAAGGTCGTCAACGTAGACACCTACAAGCAACAATCCTGTCCCAGAGCCCCGCGTGTATATGCCATGTTCCGCCGTACTCCGCCTAAAACCCAAGGTTACCAAACTTGCATCCAGTTTGGCGTTCCACGCCCTTGGAGCCTGTCGTAGTCCATACAAAGCCTTCCAGAGCCGCAGTACCTTGTGCTCCTGCCCGGCAACAACAAAACCAGGAGGCTGCGCTACATAGACCTCCTCATTCAGTTCACCGTTGAGAAAAGCAGATTTAACATCCATGTGATGCATAACCCACCCCTCGTGAGCCGCCATTGCAATCAAGAGTCGCACGGATTCAAGACGAGCCACAGGCGCAAACACTTCCTCAAAATCGATGCCCTGCTTCTGAA
Organism: Arctostaphylos glauca; assembly: GCA_019985065.2. NCBI lineage: Eukaryota > Viridiplantae > Streptophyta > Magnoliopsida > Ericales > Ericaceae > Arctostaphylos > Arctostaphylos glauca. The sequence goes on along the minus strand of JAHSPW020000010.1, from coordinate 24,914,626 downwards.
CATACCTCTTTGCAACTAAGCGAGCCTTGTGTTTGACAATTGCACCACGTTCATCTCGCTTCACCTTGAAAACCCACTTGAGACCAATTGGGCGATGTCCCGCCGGTGGATCCACCATCTCCCATGTATTGTTCTTGATGATGGAGTCCATCTCTTCCAACATCGCCTTGCGCCACCACTCTTCTTGCTCCGCTTCCGCGAAACTTGATGGTTCTTCTGCCGAAGTGAGAAGTAGCTCCTCGAGATCCTTCGGTTCCATTGGCTTTGTTGAATTATAGATATCACTAAGGCTTCGATATCTCTGTGGTTGAGCCGGATCAATGGTTGCGTCGAGGTGATCGTTTGGTGACCAGTGCGCTACCGGAGCACCCCCCAAGCCATGCTCAACCGAAGCCGGAGTCAGTGGTAGTTGAGCCGGACTCATGGTTTCGATTGAACCATGTTTGGGTGAACCTGGAGTCGGTATCTGCTGCCGTTGTGCCGGACTCATGGATTCGGTTGCTACTGCTTCCGGTCCGCTTCCTGCGGCCTCTGCCTCCGCTCCGGTACTCCACACAGCTCCAACTCCTCCTTCTTCATGGAACTCCGCTGATCCCCACACATCTGCGCCATCATCCCACTGCCATGGTACATTTTCTTCAAATTTCACATCACGACTTACAATTACTTTACCCCGGCAAGGATCGAGCAGACGATGTGCCTTGCACCCATCCTCCACGCCGAGATACACCAACTGCTGACTTCGGTCGTCGAGCTTCTTCAGGTGTGGAGTTGTCACCTTCGCATGAGCCAAACAACCGAATACTCGCAGGTGTCCCAAGTATGGCTTCTTCCCTGTCCAAGCTTCAAATGGAGTTCTCTCCCCCATTGCCTTCGTTGGCAAACGGTTCAAAAGATAAACCGCATGCCTAACTGCTTCTCCCCAGAGCTCGCCCGGAACCTGCATGCTTTTCAACATGGATCGTGCCATCCCAACCACGGTCCTGTTTTTGCGCTCGACAACGCCGTTTTGCTGTGGCGTGTAGGGCGCTGTGAGTTGTCGCCGTATACCCGCTTCCTCGCACACTCCAGTAAATGCTTTATTTAGGAACTCCCCGCCGCGATCGGACCGCAGCGTTTTGATACGTTGTCCACGACAATTTTCAACTAAGGCCTTGAACTTCACAAATTCCGCACATGCTTCGTCCTTATTCTTCAAAAAACACACATGTATCCATCTCGAATAATCATCAACGAATAACATAAAGTACTTATTACCTCCACTTGTCGATGGGGTAATTGGCCCACAAAGGTCGACATGAACCAGCTCTAGACACTCCTTTGCCCGGTGCGGCGTTTTTTGTTGGAATGCTCCCCGCGTTTGTTTTCCCACCAAGCATCCGTGGCATAATTGGTTCGGATGCGTGATTAATGGCACTCCTGCCACCATGTTCTTGTCAACGAGAAATTTCAAAGCCTTGAAGTTGACATGACCGAGACGACCATGCCAAAGCCATGCCGGATCCTCCATCTTTGTGAGCAAGCAAACCGGAATCGCCCTTGTCAACTCAATATGGTACAGCCTGTTTGAAGACCGAGGCACCTTCATGAGCAACTGCCCCGTCGATTTCTCCAACACCTCCAGCTTGCCTCCGTCCAGCACCACACGGTAGCCGACCTCAGTCATTTGTCCAAGGCTTATGAGATTGCTACACAGCCTTGGAATATAGTAGACATCTTTGAGAGCCCACTGATCTCCATTCTTACACTCAAACAAAATTGAGCCCTTTCCCATAATCTGCACAGTAGACCCGTCACCGAATCTCACCTTACCGGTGATTGCTTCATCCAGCTCCTGGAAATTCTCCCGGTCGCCGGACATGTGGTTGCTAGCCCCGTTATCAAGATACCATGTGCTCCCGGTGGTTATGTCTTTTCCCGTTAGGTACAATTCGGGAAAAACATTGTCCTCCACCAGTAACAAGATCTCCGGCTGCTTCTCTTCCACCTGCTCGAGCGGCGTCAGCTCCTCCGACACCGCGAGCAAAAGTGCTTGCTCCATCGTATCCGTGCGGGCATGGTGTGCCTCTTCTACCTTCCTCGGCTCCTTGCACTGGTTGGCGAAATGGCCGAAATTACGGCAATTAAAACACTGAATATTGCTGTAATCCCGTGAGCCACCACCTGTCACTTCCTTCCCCGTTGAGTTCCCACGCCCACCGGAGCGCCCGCCGCGCCCTCGGCCTGTGCCACGGCCACGGCCACGGCCTCTTCCGCGGGAACTTGCCTCCGGTATCTTTCCCTTGCCGGAGCTTTCGCCACCCATCTTCTTCTGCCGTGCCTCCCACTCCGCCTGAGTGTAGAGAAGTTGTCCATCTCCGGTCGTGCCCGCTGTGGGGCGTCGCGTTCGCTCTTCGAATGCCTTGAGTCGGCCCACTGCCTCCTCAAATACAAGAGTGGAGAGGTCGTAGAATTGTTCGATTCCAGCGATAACAGTGATGAAGCGCTCAGGGACTGAATCGAACAATTTCTTCACGAGCGCGGCATCGTTGAGTAAACCGCCGAGACTACTATACCGGACAGCCATGGCCGATAGTCTCCCGGCGTATTGATCAACCGAGTCATCCTCCTTCATGCGCATACCGTCGAATTCACTCTTCAACGTTTGTAACCGCGCATCTCTAACGCGATCGGCGCCGACGAACCTCGTCTTGAGGCAGTCCCAAATCTCCTTGGCCGTGTTCTTGTTTGCCACCTGCATAAGAAGATCTTCTGGCAGACACTGGATTAGATGCGATTTCGCCTTCTTATCCTTCTTGACATTGACGGCCTCCCCGGCCGCCGGCTCGATCGCCTCCCAGACCTCCTGGTCCTCCATCATTGCCTTGACTCGAATCTTCCAGCAAGTGTAATTCGACGTGGTAAGCTGCGGATACACATATCGAAGTGTATCCCGCTCGCCGCCGCCGACTCGAGAACCTTCTCCTCCGGTGACAATGGACATGGTGTTGAACCGGGGATATTTGGGCATACAATAACCGCTCTGATACCAATTGTTGGAGATAAAGAAGACAATTTGAGAAAGAGAGAACAAGAACAATTTTTTTGGTGCTGCAATTCGCAGCTTTTCCATTGCCTTCATCATCTTATTTATAGGAAAATAAAACACATGCTAAAAACAAACAAACAACCCACTATCCCATGATTTGGAAAATGTGGGGCACTTCCTAACTACATGGGGCACTTCCTAACTACATGGAGCACTTCCTACCTACATGCTACCAGCACTACCATGCTTTTAGGAACTGAAAAACAAACAACCAAAACTAACTCCTACAATATTGGGCACATGCTTAACCAACATCCCCAACCCAAGAGTGCTCCCAGGATTTTGTCTAGCTTCCTGATTTTACCTACACTGTGAATCCTTGCTGGACTATAGATGAAAATTCCCGTATCACCCACATAGCAGATGTTCTTCCAGGCATGTAATAGCCTATTGTTGATGGGTTTGGATGATAGCCAAGAGGTTGTGTCTAGATCATATCTTTTCCTGATTAATCTTACCCACAGTGCACCTTGGTTCCTGATTGAATCTCCACTACCACTTGGATATATAGGAGTGCCAAATTATGGATAGTCAGCCTTTAGATCCCCAGCTGCCTATATATCTTGCTTCTCCTTAAGGATTCCAAGTTCAGATAATGGAGCATCTTCTTCTCTTCCTTATCTCCCCAGAAAAAATTTCTATGTAGTTTGTCCAATAGTTTTGCCATTGCTGCTGGTAGTTTGTATAGGGACATGAAGTATAGAAGGAGGTTAGAAAGGGTAGATTTTATAATGGTGATTCTTACAGCTTGTGAAAGGACACCTTTCTCCAAGTGGCCAACATGTTTCTTGTTCTCTCCACAATTGGGTTCCAAGCTTGTATCCTCTTGGACTGATTCCTAGAGGCATACCCAAATAAGTCATAGGTAGCTTGTCCCACCTACAACTGGAGAAAACTGCAAGGCTTCGGACCTAATCTTCATGCAATCCCACACCACATAATATAGTTCTGTGAAAGTTAACCTTAAGCTCAGATAGGAGGTTGAAGCACCTGAGAATCACAGATTCTGCACCAACACTTTAGATGATTGTTGATGGATCACATTGCTTTTGTCATAGTCTGCTAGCTAGTTTTACCTTTATCCTTTTGTCATCTATCCATAACCCATTTGTTCTAGCTACATCCGCCGAAACGCAGCTCCCATACCTTACAAAACCAAATCTGTTTCCACTCCTCTTCTGTGGGATATAGGAACTTTGGACCACACCGTATCTGCTAAACAGTTTTTCTAACCAAGATCTGTCGACATCTTCTGGAAGGTTGTCTATGAATGGATTTGTGGAAGGATCGATGTAGAACCCCACTCCTGTATTGGTCTATATTTCTATTATATTTGGTCCTGGGGTGTACTGGGATCCATCCACCCTCCTGTTATGGATTCCCCTCCTGTGGACTTCTTGGTTGTTTCAGTAGCATAAGGAGTACAAAAATGCTATCGGAATGGATGTTGGTTGTGATCCGTGGAGTGTGGATCGCCCTCACCCTCTCCCTCTCCCTCTCCCTCTCATGGCTATTCCAACAGGCAACCAACAGGCAACAGGTTGACACACTTTGATTTTTAATATGAAAGTTAAAGACATGAGTCCCCCAATTTTTCCCTGAACACATAAAATATTTAGGAAAGTTCGAATAATTTTTTATCTTTTTTACCTTGAGCAACCCCTTGCGGTTGTCTTTCCTGTCATTCACATCTGCAAACAGTACCAAGTAATTTTGGTCTTAATTTTGTTTTTTCTCCTTGTAATTGAAATGTCTAAATATGATTTTTCCGTAGTTTATGTACTTTTTCAATTTATCTCGTGTAGAGAAACCAGACTAATAAAGAAGACCACAATTTAAAAAAATAGAAGATCACTTGGGATTAAAAAAGAAAGCCAAAAATGTCAAATTTCATTTGTTTCCCTCTCTTTGACGATTTTTTGAATAGCGTATAAGGTATTTTCTCAACAACAAAAAAAAACAAGTGTGGTTGCTCTATTTAATAAGATGAATAAAAAAGAATAATTTTGTTTATCAAAAGCTAAAAGGCAATTTATTTATCTAACTTTGCTAAAGTATTGCCATTATTGACATGATGAATTTGTTTTGTTCAACAGGCAATATCATGGCTAGGAAGCTCATTGGGGTCACGCTCGATCCTTCTAGACATGGCGGGGTCCATAATCCATGATTTTCTTCTCATCAAAATGAAAATATCTTTCAGAATAAGAGGCTCACTGGACTACTCTGGTTCGAGTCGCACAAGCTACTAGTTTCTTATATTTCACCTAGTGATAGTTCGAAAACGAACTCTCTCGGTCCCATAATCGTGTTGTTTTTTAAATAATAAGTTCGTGTACGGAAGTGATTTTTCTTTTTGTTCGAAAATGGCACAACTTGTACGATGGATTAAAAATATGAATGAGGGTGTAATACGATAGTAAATTATAGTGCAGTACTACAAATGCACCATTGTTTGATTGTTTTAGGCTTTTAGCTTTACACCAGTGGTTAATGTAATACATCAAAATAACCCCAAGGGGTTGGTTCAGTGGCATAAGAGAAGTAACTAAGGCCTTGTTTGTTAATCTGATTAGGACCTGGGATGGGATTAGTAAGCCCATGGTATTAGGTAGTGGCTGTTTGATTTGTAAAAACAGATGGGATAAGGAACCCCATGGGATTATGAAACCCATCAATAGGGCGGATTAGCAATACCACGAAGGACCAGGTATTAGCAATCCTATCCACCGTTGCCTATGGAGAGTTACCCATTTACCCATGTGTTATGTGGTGAAGCTTCTGTTTAGTGACTAATTCAAAAATAGGTGGAACATCACCCTTTGCATTAAACTATTTTCCATTTCTATTCTTGTTTAGTCCTCGATGTTTGATAAGGAGTTGGCCTCGGAGGGAATGGACTCAAGTGCAGAAGTCAAACTAATTGATTTTGCTGTTGTGGAAGATAGAGGTTTTTGGGCGGGTTTTGTTCTTTGATAAATTAGTCGATTCGGAAATACTTACCAATCTAGTTGATTTTGTTTGCGGGACTTGGAGAAGAACCTCTTTTGTTCTAACAACAGTGCCATGGAATTGTAATTTTCTGAACTATACTTAGTTTTGGTGCCATGGAAATACTTACCAATCTAGTTGCTTTGTTAGCTCATTTTCTGAACTATACTTAGTTTTAGACTTGAAATTGTAATTTTCTACATGGGTCTCCATGAGATTAATGAAATTCCTCTGATGTCTTTTAAAATATTTGAAGAGATTTCAATTTGATTCTATTGTTACTCTTCTAGTTAAAAGTTGACAATCTTGTCACTTTTGTGCAAAATCTTGTATTTTTTCCTTTATTAGACCGATCTCAACCCCTAGCGTAGCTATTTCTAATTGGATGTTATTTTTTCCATGTAGAATTTCGGTATAGCTGCAGTCCCTTTGTTGGCAATAGGACTAGCTACCTACGTGCTTTCTATTGGAAAATAATCTTAGATTGAGTGTGGAATTCACTAGGGAGGGGAAGAAAATTAGCTAGGTTCTGTATGGGTATTTTAGGCACAAGGATACTAGACCATCAAGATAAGGGTAAATTTGGAAAATATATATTTTAATCCCATTCCCCCTTTTGTAAACAAACACCAATCACGCACTATTAATCCTATCCCGAGTACAAACAAACATATAACACTGGTTTTAATAATCCCTTGGTATTACGAATACTATCCTAATCCCACCACCTTACGAATCCCAACATACGAAGAAGTTTAACAAACGAGGCCTAAGGGGCTTATAACCCCAAGGTCATGGGTTTGAATCCCACTAAAATTACTTACTTGGGGTCACTAGAGGTTTACTTGTCGTCGATTTCAAGGTCTGGAAAACTAGTCAGCAATAGGTTTGGCATATCCAAAACTGGCCAAATACCTCGGCTATCAAAAAAAAATGTAACACATCAAAATATGAACATATGTTTTAGTTAGCCTAATGTGTGGGACTTGTAATGTTCTTGGATCAAATGTCGCAAAGCATTGGATAATATTGTTCGTAATTACAGTAAAGAAAACAGAAAACAAAATGCTTTTTTTGCCGAGCATTCCCTAAAAAGAATTTTTTTTTTTTTACTTACGGTAGGTTCCCCAAATTTCTAGGAATTAGTCACTTCAACAGTCTTCGATGATTATAAGGGTATTCAAAATCCAAACGAGATGGATTTATTAGGTAGTCATCTTTTGTCTCTTAAATATGTCTTACTAAATATGATTATCATGTTTCACCAATTAAAAATTCATTGTTACGCGCCATTATGGTTTGGTACCTAACCCATTGGATTAAATTTTTTTTTCTTTTCCAGAAACTAACAAATTTGATTTATATTATTTGAAATCAGATACAAGTTACATTACAACAACTAATAAGCAACCAAACAAAGAACAAAGAAAAAGTCCATAAACTTACAACATTATAACAAACTATTAAAAAAAGCAACAAAAAAATCGAATTCAACGCTAAAAAATCATCGAATCTGCTCAATAATAAGTTTTGAGAAAAAATAAAAGATCTGTATCAAGTTAAAACATTGTCGATGTTACTACTGCCGCTAGATGCTGTCAAAACTTCACTATCGTCGCTCTCTTTGGAACCATTATAAAGGCAAAATGTCAACGTAGAACAAAATAGTCACTTAACTTGGTAGAATTTGGGAGGTATGCATCCATTCTAATGAATCGATTTTAGGGGGAGAAGCCTTTAGAATGTAAGAACCATGTCTTATAGTGTGGCTTCAATAAAGGAGGACAAGGTAAGCATTGAAGACTCCTCACACACGCAGCTCAGTTGCAGGTGGAGGTGATGGAAATTTGAGAGAAAGAAGATACACTTGGGTGACCAACTTCACCAATGAGGTCACCCAAGACCTGATTCTCATGTTATATTTAGATTTTTAACGGCGTTCAACCAAAACTAATTTGATTTGTGAAGTAGTTTTTAGAACACGGACGGTTTAGTACACATGCTGAAGAAATTCAAGAACAAAACTAAACAAAATGAAGAATGATTTTATTCCTTATTAATCTAATGTTGTTTCTCGGCTCAAGTTACAACAAGAAGAGGAAAAACTTCCTTTTATACAATCTGGAAACTTGGCTAACTTTCCTGCCACCACTTCTTAAACAAACACAAAACAAGCGAATTGATAACTTGGAAATCAAGCAGTTCTTGGCAATCCATCATCTACCAATCACAAGCTATATAGACAGCACCATGAATTCCAACTTGAGCTGGAAAACTTGATCAAATAGAAACACAATAACCAGTAGCATTAATTGAACCATGACCTCTTACACTGCTGCTCTTCTTTGAAATGTTAGGGCAACAATTTCTTGTCACTGTATTTCCTGTTGCTGCTGTTGACCTTTTACTAACATCCCCCCTCAAGCTGATGGGAGGAAGAACCATCAGGTTGATTTTCAGAACAAAAATCGATCAACTGGTAATGACTTGGTGAAAATGTCAGCTGAATGATTATGAGGTGGCACATAATGAATCACAATTTGTTTATTCAAGATTTTTTCTCGAATAAAATAATAATCAATTTCAATGTGTTTGGTGCGAGCATGAGAAAGAGGATTAGAGACAAAGGCAGTGGCACTCTGATGATCACGCCTAATAAGAGATGGAGTAGGACGATTTACCCCCAAATCATGAAGCAAGAGAGTTCTGTTGCAGCATTAGCTAAAGTCCTATATTCTGCTTCGGTGGAGGACCTAGCAACTGTGGGTTGCTTCTTGGCAGATCAGGAAGCCAAGTTAGAACCGAAATAGATACAATAACTAGAGGTTGGCCTTCTGCCAATTGGATCCCCTGTCCAGTCTTCATCTGCAAAGGTTGTTAAAGGATTTGGTAGTGAAATGAAGGCTATGAGAAATGGTTCTTTGAACATAATGAAAAATTCTTTTGGAAGTACTAAAATATGCTATAGTAGGGCCAAATCTGTCCCGGTTATGGTGAGGTATTGAAGTGTGCCTACCAATTTTATGTAAAAGCTGGGATCCTCAAATGATGCAGTTGTAGAAGAAGAAGATACATGAGGCTTGACTAAAGCTAGAGATCTGCTCCTCTTTCAGGACACCATCACAGCTTTGGTTAAGAGATCCAGAGCATATTTAGATTGAGACAAGACTAAGCCTGAGGAATGTCTCTCAATTTCAATGCCCAAATTATACTGTAGCGCACCCAAATCTTTCATGGCAAATTTGGTATTCATAGTATATGTGTGAAGAAGATGATGATATGTTAGATCAGGATCTAGCCGCGAACGCATGTCTTTGAGAGCTCTGATACCATAAAGAAATTCAAGAACAAAACTAAGGAAAATGAAGAATGATTTTATTCCTTATGAATCAAATGTTGTTTCTCAGCTCAGGTTACAACAGAAGAGGAAAATGTTATGACTAAATTAAAATCTACATCGATATGATCGAATTTACTCAACGCTTTAACTTATTCATAGCTTGAAAGGACCACTAGCATTCATGATTTGACAAACTACCATCGTGTATAACCAATGTTGAAGCATTTATAATGTAGTCATTTGTACAAAAGTAGTTTTTGTAAAATGAGCAAAATCGTTCAAGTTTGATTTGTGTTGATCCATGCACTAAAAGCTCATTGAAGACCGATTCGTCTAGTAAACAAACATTATCCGAATACAAATTTTGAACTCGTTAAGTATTCGAATCAATGATGAACAACATACACATTTGGGCTTAATACTTCAAACTTGATTTGTATTCTATTCGTTAAAAGCTCATTCACAATTGTTTCTTTTGTCTAATAAACAACCAAAACTCGAACACGTATTTTGAGCTCGTTTAGTATTCAAATCAATCTGAAATAACCTACTACTCTGCTGGAAAATTTACACTGTTTAAAGCCTTCAAGCTACTCATGCTCAGTTTGTACGCGGTATTAAAAGCACGTTCAAGATCGATTCAACAAATAACAAGTCAATTTTGCACACATTTGCAAATTCTTTAGTTTTGAAATCAAACTTGAGCAATTCCCTACTCAGATCATTCAGCCTGTTCATTGGCCATATTTGTCTGTTAAATTTTTTTTGGTAGGTGCAGAAAAGTACAACTGAAAGGGAAAAAAAAGCCCTGAAGACCATTAAAATTACAACATTTCCCCTTCAACGCGAAGCATGCCTCTTTATTTACTGCTCATAAACATGGCTTTTAATACTTGACATCACACTGTCGAAAAATCCTGACTCCACTCCTAATTTCACAACCAAAAGGACATATCTAGAACTAACTAACATCCAACTCAACACCCTCTTCTAACAGAACTAACAAACTTAAGAATTGACTCATTTAACTGTGGACTCTCTCTGCCAATACCGAAATTCATTTCAAGCACCTGAGACACATCATACATCGTAGGTCTAGAATGTGGATCAACACGTAAGCACCATATTGCTAGATTCAAAAGGGAACCTAATTCATCTTTCAACTTTTGAGTAGTAGGAGGTGAAGGACGAGGATCCAACACATCTTCTAACTGAATGCGTTCGTCGCCAACGGATGACTGGAGGCTTGAAATGAGTTCCCCGGGATGCGATCCCATCATAATTTCAAGTGTCAAAACGCCAAAGCTGTACACGTCACATTTCTCTGTCACTGCCATTGTGTATGATAATTCTGGGCCATCCCAAGAAAGAAAACACAAACACAAAGTCACGGGTTACTTCTCATCCACAAATAGACCTAGCTAACAAAATGAAGGATGGTCTTTTCCAGCAGTTCCCTTTGATCTGGAATGGAATGATTTTAAACTTGCTTGAACAAGTGGTGTAGTCATCGTGCAATCGAAAATGCTATTTACCGAGACTCTTTAGCCAAAAACATATCCAAGAAGTGAAATTTTCAAAAGCACTAATTGAAAATACCTGGAGCAATGTATCCGTATGTGCCAACAACCGCGGTCCAATTTGAAGAATTGGGCTTCAAAAACCTAGCTATGCCAAAATCCGAGACATGAGCCTCCATTTCTGAGTTCAACAAAACATTCTTGCTCGATATGTCTCGATGAATTATGGGAGGCACGCAGTTATGATGCAAGTAAGATAAAGCATAAGCCACCCCTTGAACTACATTCACTCTCTTACTCCAATCCAACTCCTTGGCTTCTTTCTCTCTCCTCAAAACACTTGCCAAGCTTCCATTCTCCATAAACTCACAAACCAAAAATGTGTGTTCTTCATGGAAACAGAAGCCACAGAGTTTCACTATGTTTCGGTGTCTTATTTCTGTCAGTGTTGCTATCTCATTTGCAAAACTCTTGATCTCACCCATCTCCGAACCTTCATTCATAAATAGTTTTTTGACTGCTACCACCTGTTGAGGATTTAGACAGTATATCATCTTAAAAATACCCAAAAAAATCATAAAAACCAATACGCAGTTCAGGAGCATGGACCATGAAAATCAACTGGAATACTGAGCATGATCATGATTAATGAGAGGCATGAAAAGTCTTAATTTTACATCCCTATTTGACCCCCTTTGTGAATAACAAACTTATACCATACCAAGATAAGTCATAAAATCTCAACCAAACAAAATAGACAAACTCTATTTTCAGAAAAGAATGAAACTTTAACACTTTCAAAGTACCTGCCCACTTGGTAAATTTGCTTTGTAGACTCTAGCTGATCCTCCCTCTCCAATGCAGTATGCATTTTCAAAATTATTTGTAGCACGGATGATATCTCCATACACAATTCTCCCATCAAAATTCTGGATTAGAAAGATATTTTCTCGCCTTATCACATCTTCTTGATGACTACTCCGATATAGTTTCCGACGAAGTACAATAATTCCAACAAGCAAAAGCAAGAGAAACAACGAGCCTAATGAGGTAGATAATGCAATAATGATCAACCGCGAGTTTTTTTTATTTCCCTTGGATACCGAGGAGCAAGGTGTCAAACCTTGGACTGAATCACCACATAAATTCTTGTTATGAGCAAATGCTTCTGGTGGAGACGAATTAAAAACCTTGGAATCAGGAAGAGGACCCTCCAAATCATTGAATGACAAATTAATCGCAGACAAGCTTACCATGTTACCCAACGAATCCGGTATAGAACCAGAGAGAGAGTTGTGGGAGAGGTTTAAAGCTTCTAGGCTAGCCAAATTCCCAAGTTGAGGTGAAATCTCTCCAGTGAGTGAGTTGTAACTAAGATCAAGCAGAGTTTGCAAAGTTCTAAGATTACCAATCTGATATGGGATGCTCCCATTCAACTGATTTGTACTCAGACTTAGAAACTGTAATCTTGACATGTCCCCAATTTTATCTGGAATTGGCCCACTTAACATGTTAATTGAGAGATCAAGAGAAGCCAAATTGGATAGTCCCCCAATTTCTGGTGGTACTTGACCAGAAATTTTGTTGTCACTCAAGTTTAACGAGGACAATTTAGACAATTGTCCAACTTCTGCAGGAATTATCCCGGAAATCTGGTTGGAGGAAAGATCAAGCTCTACTAGTTGATTCAACCGGGATATTTCCAGAGGGATTTCGCCTCCAATAGAATTACCACCAAAGTTCATCAGTGTCAAATTACGGCAATCTCCCCATGTAGGTGAAATTTTACCTTGTAGGAGGTTGTCGCTCAAATTGATGAAAGTGAGATCTGGGTACACTCCAAAATCTTGATCAAGGTTTCCCGTTAATTGGTTATACTCAAGCCGGACTCTGAATAAGGTTGTGCAGTTTTTGAGGCTTACTGGGATTGGACCCGTGAAATTATTGAACCCAGCGGTGAAATTCATGAGCTTTCCCCCTTGACACACTTGTGGTGGTAACTGACCGGACAAATTGTTGAAAATCAAATGAAAAACTACCAATGATGAAAGATTTCCAATTTCTTCCGGGACTGAACCAGATAATTGGTTCGAAAAGAGGCTCAAATCCATTAACTTGGTCAAGGTACCAAAGTTCTTCGGAATTTCTCCAGAAAATTGGTTCTGGTTAAGATGTAGGAAAGTTATCTTACTCAAATTACCCAAAGACTGAGGAATTGAACCAGAAAAATTGTTGTTATCTAAAGCCAATAGAGTCAAATTTTCCAAATTACCTATCTCTAGGGGGAGAGGTCCACCGAGCGAAGTATCTTGGAGGAGTAGCCTTTCGAGGCTAAGCAGGCCAGTTTTAGCCTGACTTGACACGCGGTCAGGAAATAACCGCGGGTCAAGTTGCCCGGTTATCCAATTTCGGGATAAATCCAACTCGACAACCCTGGTGAGATTCGCAATGGAAAGAGGGATTGTTCCAGAGAAAGAATTGGTGGAGAGATCAAGGTACACGAGGTTCGAAAGTAGGCCAATGTTGGTGGGTATGGTACCGTTGAGCTGGTTGACTTTAAGATCAAGGCGGAGGAGGAGAGGGAAATAAGTGAAGTTCAAATGGTCAAGAGTACCTTGTAATCCTGTGTAGGCAAGGTTCAGTCCAGTTACATTTCCAGCAGTGTTGCATGAAATTCCACGCCAGTTGCATGGGCTTGAAGCTGAAGAGTTATCACTTGTTTGGTTGAAAATCCATGAGCTGACGATTGTTTGGTTACTTAGGCTTTGTTTCCACCGGAGAAGCGCTTCGACGTCGGAATTTTGAGGTGATTGAGCGGTGGAGGGAGGTGGGAAAATCACCAAACCAGTTGATAGAATAAGAACAAGATAGTTGAATAGGTTGGCCATTGTAAAAAGGTCTGTTTTTGTGCTACGATTTTCTTGGCAGCACTTCATTTTGTCTTTCAAGCGGACAGATAAGGGGAAATATGAGTGAAGAAAAGCCGGACTTGATTTGTATATCAAGTTTGTGGGTCATTGCAGCTTGATTTTTATACTTAAAAAAGATATCCCGTGTAATGATTGTATCCAAAGAACCATCACCTGGCTCCTCGGCTCCTTAAACATCGAATCCTAATTTCATCTCTACTATGGCATGGACCAAATGTATCATTTATCTATACTTCAAGGTCTCCTTTAAAAGCTCATTTATGGCACAAGCTAATTGACTTTTCAAACTTCATCAAAGCTCTAGACTCAAAAGCAGACTGGTTAGTTAATATTCAACTCACATAAAGTTGCAGTTTTTAGGGTTTCAAGTCATTTACTCGTTCAACATGAAAAGGAAGGCACATCAATTTTGTAGTAAAAAATGCATTTAAGTCAATCTGTAGATGTCACAACTTAAATACATTGATTACTAACTACAACCTGGTCCAACTAAAATAGTTTATATTCAATTACACTTGGCTCCCTTAATATTTTCCCTGTTCCTCACTTTGGTCCTTAAAAGCATCTTTTTTCATAATTTGGTCCTCCATTGCCTACCTTCCGTCCATTATGTTGCAGAAAAGAATGTGTATCGATAGGTGGCAAAAATGTCAGGTGATAACCCACAAAAATTTACCACCATCATCAATGCCGCCACCGTACCCGTCCCACCCACCTAATCATCAACCGCCGCCACGGCCACCGTTACTCACATCCCCACCTCCCCACGCACCAAATCACCACTACCGCTGTCCAATCCAATTCCAGTAATCAAGAGTCTACAACGTATCAATCGATTACAGAAACGGGAGAGAGGGATGCAATCTAGGGCTTCAAATTCCAGAGAGAGAAATAAACACAAAATCTAGAGCTTCATACCTAATAGTGGTTACGATGGCCATCGTGACGTTCTGCGGCGTTGGGCGTGCAATTTTCGGGTGGAGCTTCTGCCGCATGAGAATCCAAAGCCACTACCGCTGGTTGAGCAAAACCGGTCCATCCTTGTCGGACACCTTCACCTGATTGTCGGCGCCACAAGGAAAGCTTCGACGCTTCTCAATCGCCTCGTACCGACGCTCAATCTCCGATACCGCCGCCTTCAGCTCCGCCCTCTCCCGAGAAAGAGAGAGGAGGTGAAAGATTTATGGGGACGATTGGAGGGAAACGTGGACGCTGGTGAAGGGTTGGGTATGGTTTTGCGTTTGGGTTTGAGTTTGAGTCTGCGGCCAAAATGGGTCACCGCGTGATCCGTCAACGTAAGGGATGGAGGGATGGAAGTTGGGAAATTGGGAACACTGAAAACAAAGTAGACAATTAGGGGACGAAATTGACAAAATAACAGTACATTAATGGCAAAAGTGGGAAAGGCACAAATATGAGGGTGAAACCCGTAATTAAGATTAGGAATATAAATGGTCTAGTTCCGTTCGCTTTGGATGAAAAATTCCTATCGAATCGAAAATTTTGATTTATTTTTTTACAAACCAACACCGAAACAGATTATTTCTGTTTGATTCAATTCAATTTCTTTGGTTTTTGTTCAATTTGGTTTGGTTTTTAGTTTTGTTGCCTTAACACATGGATGCAACCACGAGGCTAAATTTTCAGCTAAATATTCTCTATAAAGTGTAACGCATAATCACTTTAGCTACCATGAGACTGGCCTCAGGAATCTTGGGCTTGGGGATAGCTGTCCCTTCTGCAACGGTATGACTTGAATGAAAGCATATCATTAACGAAGCAATTCATAATATTTTACGAAATAAATTTGTTAAAATATTCCAAAATATTATTGATTTTTAAAGAATTTTCTAACTCAATAATGTTAAATGTCTCCATTTACCACTACGCACTCCAATCCTTTATATAGATATATAAATGTGTCTAATTTTTTTGTGATTTTTAACTCTTTTTTGTTTGTCAAAATGGTACACCCACCACATCGATTAAACTATTGGGGATATGACTACAAACAAATGGGGGACCCAAACCCCATAGTCAAAAGATCCAACCTCATAGTAAACGCACGCTTCATTCTGGGGCCCCAACTAGCAAAAAGACACCTAAATCAATCTCTCTCAAATTGGTGTTGACCTCAAATCCATAGACAGGTATTACTGGGTTTTTTCATATCTCATAGTGTTCAGGTCAATTTACGCATGTTTTGACTCATTTTTAGGAGATTAATTTTATTATTTCCTAACAGAAGACCCATTTAAAGTTAGGATTTTATCATGTATGAACTGGCCTCATAAAAATTAATAATATTCGAGAAGTTTCGAACAATTAAGTATTATTGTTGAATTCCATCATCTGAATTTTATATTTTTGGCTCAAGTTGACCAAGTCACCAAAATTAAAAGTTTAGGACTTTGAAGATAATTTATTCATAAATGAAGATTTTCCTTGATGGAATTCTCTTCCTCAAATTCCATGTAGCCTTTTTCTATGTACTTTTCTATAGATTTCAAAGTATGGCAAGACATAATACATCTCTTAGTGAATCGTGAGATTGGGTGGGTATAGGCTAGGATTGGGTGAGAGATTATAAACCTTTCATAATTCAAATTCGTTGCGCATTGAGTAAGCGATTTCTCAAACTACGAAAAATTTGTTGTGTGTGTTTGGGTATGTGCGTGTGTGTTTATTTCTAAGTGTCTTGGGTACAACAATTACGGTAGTTGATAATATAAATCCTAGGTTATAAGTCTGTGCTATGCGTAAAAATTGATATGTCTTGTAGTCCCTATTTATTCAATACATAGTGAAATTGGTATACGTTGTAGATGTATCCAGTTGCACCTTCGAGAGACAATGTAAAATCTTTGTGTCGTGATTTTTAATTGTTTATTTATGCAATTGTGTGCATATCTGGGCAATTTTATTTGATTTCCACCATCGCGTATTACACTTTTCCATGGATTTTGTTACAAAGGTTGCATTTGATTCCACAAATACAACTATCTAATTTTGGGAATGGAAGATTTTGATGTACAGTGCGCACAATAGGTAGGGTCTGCTGTGCGTTAAAACGATATCGTTTTAACACACAAAAATTGTTTGAACACCGCTCGACTATTTGAGTAATTTTTTGTGGGCCAAAATGATGTCATTTTGGCATACAACATGCCCTGCTGTGCATTGCACACAGCAAAGCTCCCAAGTCGCCAATTTTTTGACATACAACACACCCTGAATAGTTTAGTTCATATTTATATAGCCAAATGCAAATAATCCAAAAAAATTATATATGTCTAGGATTATTTTTCTTTTAGTGCATTTTTTTAAGCTTTCAATACTAATTTTTTACTTTTGAAATTTTTATTGTCAAGAAAAATCAGTAATTTATAAAAATTTGACACAAAACTAATAAACGTGAAACAAATTTGAATGGAGACCAAAAGAAATTCAAGAATTTTACTAGCAATTTTGCAACACATATTTTTACCATTTTGTGTGGCCCAATAAATGTTTAAAAATTTTGCTTCCGCCCCTAATTATACAATAAAAAAAAAGAAATAGACAAGAGAGGTGACGCGGAGAGAGAGAAAGAGAGAGATAGACATGGTATCGAGCGTCAACTAAGTAACTACATTCAAATCAAAATCATTGTAGGTCGAGAATGTGGTTTCATAACGAAATCTAAATCATTTTTTATCCTTTGACTAATAGGAGGACGAGGATCCAACACATCCTCTAACTGAATGCTTTCCTCGCCTACGGATGAGTGAAGGCTTGAAATGAGTTCCCTGGGATGTGATCCCATCAAAATCTCAAGTGTCAAAACACCAAAGCTATGCACGTCACACTTTTTTGTCACTGTTCTGGTGTATGATAACTCTGTGTCGTCCAAGAAAAAAAAACACAACAACAGTAACAAGGTTAAACAAAGCAACAAAAAGTCTCATAACCAAGTTTGAGCCATTTGATATGATTATAGACAAGTTTCACTTCTATTTTACCTCTCGTTTTACCTCTCGTTCAAGCCATAATCAACACGTTTGATGTACAACGAATACCACAAAAGTTCATAACTAAGTTGTTGGGTTCGTAAAATCTGATTGAGTTTTTTTGGCACTTTGCTGATTATGACTGGGGTTACTATGACCGGGGCGGCACGTTTCTAGTGTTATGTATGTGAGTTGTAGATGTATCAAAATGCACACTTGGCGAACAACATAAAAAATCACATGATTGTGTGTGATTGAACGATTTTGTTGGAAATCTTATAACCGGAAGATCTCTCAAGGCAACTGAAAGGACCCTCATTCATGCATGCTATTGATGTCCACCACCCAAAGGTCTCAACCGTTTCAACAGCTCAAAGGTCTCTCTGTTTCTATATATGTTCTCATTCAACATTCTTCATACGTCATCAAGATTTTCGTCCACATAGAACTCTTAGATTTTGTTTCCTTGTGTTAGAGAGAGACAAACACACAGTCGACAGTCAGTATTCCTTCGACTGAGGGGCTGTTTTATCCTAGAAGACAAACGCTAGTGCGATCCTCCAACAACCACAGTGAAACGGACAAATCTATATTAAGAGGACTGTAAATCCACAAGACTCAATTCGGTAATAATGTATTCAAATTATGTTTACGTTTACATTCTCTATTTCATTTTCCGTATCTGTGCCGTGAAATTTTGTTTAGTGTTTCATTGTATCAATAAACAGTTGATGTATTTTTCTGGAATATCCGAATAAACATTCGCATTATTTTCGAAAAAATTTCCCTGCAGATTTGACAACAAAGCATAACTTTACTTTCTCAAGGTTGTTTGTTTACTATGATAAGTATTTGGAATTTCCAAAAGCATGCACCAAATTGAAGTTACCTGGATCAATGTAACCAAATGTGCCTGAAACATCGGTCCACTTTGAAGAATCGGGATCTAAAAACCTCGCGGTTCCAAAATCCAAGAAACGAGTCTCCATTTCCGAGCTAAAAAAACATTCTTGCTCGATATATCGCGATGAACTACCGGAGGAACGCAGTTATAATGCAAGTAAGATAAAGCATGAGCCACCCCTTGAACTACATTCACTCTCTTACTCCAATCCAACTCCTTGGCTTCCATCTCTCTCTTCAAAACATCTGCCAAGCTTCCCCTCTCCATAAACTCACAAACCAGAAATGTGTGGTTTCCATGGAAACAGGAGCCATAGATTTTCATTATGTTTCTGTACTGTTTTATTCGTGTAAGTATTTCTATCTCATTTGTAAAACTCTTCACCTTCCCAATCTCTGATGAGCCTTCATTTTCGGAGCTTAAAATTAGCTTTTTCACTTCTACTACCTGTCAAGGAGTTAGACACTAGATCACATTAATGAGTATAAAAAAACCCTCATCCGCAGGGATTTGGAGGGGTGTAGTGCAGCTCTTGTAGTGTCATCAAAATGACGTAATTTTGTTCGTTTTGGCTTTGATATTACATGGTTTGACTTACCCTGCGAATTGTTATAAAAATACATGAGTTCACAATTGTTAGAAATTCAAAGGGTGTGAATGAAATAGAACAATGGAGGGTCTATTGGTAACCGGTAGGCCTCGACCGTTATGCAATCTAAGAGTCACCATGATGCCTCATTCATGTTTACCATTGAATTGCAGGATCTCAAAGGTCTTGGGTGTTGCAGGATTTCAAAGGTCCCCCCATATCTATTTACATGTTTTCACGTTTTTTAGGGGAAAAAATTTTTGTCTCCATATATATATAGGAGAGGGAAAGACAAACGCAACAAGGTTCAACAAAAAGTCGAAAGATCGATGTTTCTCTAATTGAGGAATCGTTTTACCCTAGGAGACAAACGCTAAATCTTTCTCCGATTGGGCTCCCAGTCATTGCAAATAGCAAAACTATTCTTTTTGGTGATAACGAAATGGAGGATTTGGTTTCGGGGGATTTTCAGCTTCTATGAGGAGTTTCTTCAACCAAACAGAAACCAATAGTTTTCAGAAATACTAAGGGCTTGAATAAAAAACAATGGTAATTGAAAGAAAATTAAACGTGAAGTTAAAAAGAAAACTAAAGAAGCAAATAAGAAAAAAGTCTTGCTAAACACCGTCTACTAAGCGGTGAATAACATACACACAATATCAAATAAATACGGATATTAATGCACATTTTATGATATTAATGCACATTTTATAAATATCAATATATACATATATATATACACGAATGCCAATACATAATATATAAATATCAATACACTTTTTATACATCACCATCTCCTAAAGAGCGGTGGTTAGCATTTTAGGAGGGTGAGTGCAAAACCTATATGTGTGCATTGTGTGTAAAAAGAGAGAAAGGTTAGAGGAGAAGTTTAGGTATTAAAATTAGAAAACAAGATAGAATAATGCTATGAACACACATGTTCCGAGCATAAATGTGTCCGGAATTGTTCGATGATGTGAGGTCTTCAATAATTTGTGAACCTCACGAGCATCCAACACTTCCGGATGCACAAGATAACATCATCACCTTTTGTTAATTAATGGTCCTCAACGACAAGGGGTGGAAACAATATTGTCAGGTAAAGTAAGAGAGGTCAGTGTAATTTCAGAACCATGAGAAAAAGTTCCTGTAATTGTCAAAATCCTCAGAAGAGGTCAATGAAATTTACTCTTTTTTTATAGCTGTGGTATCCGATCAACTTTGGAATTATCCTAAACTCAATGCCAAAACAGTCTGTTTAAACAATTTGGTATTGAATTACTAGGGGCATGTCCACCTTAGCTTCCTTTATACGATGGTCTTCATAGGACAAATCTACACGTAAGTTTGGTGCACAACATGTTTGCAGCACTTTAAGAATCTATTTGCCAAGGAAAATGTTTGCACCACTTTAAGAATTCAATACCCATTTACAAGTAAACCAACTGCAGCACATTTGTACATGTCTGCAGCACTTTACATGTTTGAACATGTGTGCCAAACCCATTTGCCAAGGACATGTTTGCAGCACTTTAAGAATCCAATACCAATTTAATTACAAGGAAACCAACTGCAGCACATTTCAAAATGTTTGCAGCACTTTACACCAACATTTGCAGCACTAAAATTTACAAACCATTCATGTTTCGAAGCTTAAACTTACAAACCAGACATATCAATTGCCAGCTCAACTGAGAATTGCAAACCTTAAAGAAAACAAATCATACTTGTTCCCTAACTAGTTCAATGGAGAATTACGAACCTTAAAGAAAATAAAAAATCATACTTGTTCCCTAACTTCTGTTACAAACAAAAGCACAATAACCAGCAACTTCAACATGCAATTTGTGTTGAAGGTGATTGAATGTCATTTCTATCATTCGACACAAACACCATTCTTGCATTACATGCAGTGAGCAGCTACCAGACTCGAAACCACATATAAGTATCAGCAATTGTCAATAAGAGCTCAAAAATCTGCTAATTCCTCGGCGACAACGTCCAAACGGTCTTGGTCGTTATCCTTTATCCTATAATATTTTCCCAAAAATGTTGACGAACCAAAAACGTACTACAAATGACTGTATACAAGCATTGTCCCCAAATTGATGACAAAAAGAGACCACCAGACGGTGTCGGATACAAGAGAACAGGCCAGGAAGTGCTATTTGTTTATATAGAGAATGTACACAGAAACAATATATATAATACCGAGTGTCTTCGATTTTGGGGTATCGTGGGCATACACCACGCCTTCAAATGATCGAAACAGTTCTTCCTTTCTTCGGTCATTGAAGATGACAAGGAGAGATGGAGAGGACGTCTCCATTTCTAGGAGTATTAGAGGGCTTGCAATCCCAATTCTTGATTTTCACCGGTAACATGACCCAGTTTGAGATGTTGACACAATGAGAGAGAGGGGGAGGGGGGGGGGGGGGGGGGGGAAGGGGGAAGAAGGGATGAGGGGGAGAGTTGAACAAATTTTTTGTAGAGAGAAACTCAAGAGGAATATGAGAGGCGATTCATGGGTGAAACTTTTGCCCAAAACTAGGGTTGTATATGGCACCTAAATTTTTAGGTAAAAATTAAAATTAGCTTGAATAAGGTGTGGGATCCAATTGCCATGTCGGTAAATTTTATTTACCCTTGTTCTGTACCCATGGACATTTTGGAGAGCCAAATGGCTCAAATCCACCCAGAACAGACTACTGCAAACAACAAAAGAAAAGTAAAACAGCAACAAAAAAACTAAACCCACGACACAACAA
This sequence comes from Arctostaphylos glauca, assembly GCA_019985065.2. Taxonomy (NCBI): domain Eukaryota; kingdom Viridiplantae; phylum Streptophyta; class Magnoliopsida; order Ericales; family Ericaceae; genus Arctostaphylos; species Arctostaphylos glauca. The sequence goes on along the minus strand of JAHSPW020000010.1, from coordinate 24,892,507 downwards.
ACCACTAGTAAAACCTCAAGGCATAAGCTACAGATATTTCCAAACCAGCAGCCTGAAGATACCAAATCCAAAAGCATGCTCAAAATCAGCAGCCCTTCTAACAGCAGCTCTCAAACCATCAAAAACAATCTTCACCCTTTAGGCTTTACTTCTCGGCACAAAATAAAAAATGTAATCACCATCCATCAAAAGCATCTGCGAAGAATTGACCAGTGGCCATAGCAGAGTAGACTGAGAATCATCAGCATATCGGTAACTTCAGCATGGCCGAGATCATGCGCAACCTCAAACATCAGCAGGCAATATTACTTGACCAAACCCAAATCACCAGCAGCTCTTCAGCCCTGTAACTCTCCAGGAATAGCAATCGGGAGCAGCACACGCCAACAAACTTCAATTTCGAAATATTAGCACAACCACACAACTGACCAAATCAAACAACAGCAACATCAGTAAGACACAATTCCCAGCAACAAAACAAAGACATCCTGCAGTCCTTAAAAGTAAAACTCCACGGGCCTATTGACATGGTAACTTCATAGACAGGTAGACCAGCAGAACCGACAGCTATGCAACATCAGCAGAAGAAATGCAACAACAGCACCAGAACCAGCAGACTATGGGAAAACCAGCACCAAGACTAAGCAACAAGAAGGCAGAAGGGCCTACTGGACACAGCAAAGAAACACAGACCTAGACACTGTAGACTCTCACCTCACCCCAAACTTACCAAAAGGACCTCCCACTTCTGAACACCACAGCAGAAAACAGGACCCTGTAGAACTATACAAAAGAAAGAAAGACCGGACCCCAAAAACAAGACCTAAAGCCTCCACAACTTATCCACATGCAAAAAAAAAGAAAGAAAGAAAGGAAGAAAGAAATCCTCACCCCTAACCAAAGCACCAAACCAATACCAAGCCCTCACCCAGAGTACCCCAAAACACCTCAAACCACTAAGACAAGACAACCAAAGAAGAAACTCGCACCCATAAGACAATTCCTCAATAAATAAAGATAACGTGTAGCCTATCCTTTCCGTAGTCAATTCCATGGGATGAGTTTCGTAGTACCACCCGATGGAGAATCAGGACAAATCAGAGATTCTTAATCCCTTTGGATATTAATCCTGTTCACATTAGACCCAATCAAACATAACTTTACAAGCCCCAAAACTTTTCATAATTCAATTTCATATCTCATACCTCTTTATCACACATATATGTTTAAAAGGATGCATATATTCAGTCCTCCTTCAAACCTTACGGCAGAAAGAACCTCATGAACTACAGAATCTTTTTTTTTTCTTTAATTGTTTTAGCTTCCGGTTAGTAATTTTAACTTCTCCAATTGGTTCCAACTTAAATTGAAAAGACCAAAATATTGACGAAATTAAAGATATCTAATAGGTAGAAGCTAAAAAGGCATTTTAATTGGCTATTTTTGTTTCAAGCGATCTTTTGTGTTAAATATTTTTTCATTTTTCTCGATATACATTTAGAAAAGGTGAAAAAATAATTGTTTAAAAGTTAAAAAGAATAAAAAAAAGCTACAAGGGAGAAAACAAAAGGTTAGGAAGTTGTCCTTTTTTTTCTATCACTGACTTGAGTTTGTTTAAGACACCATAAACTCAAACAAAGTGAGAAGAAATCTCCAAAGCATGTAATTGATAAGAGTAAGAACACACATTACACAAGTAATCACCCACGCACAAATTGACTTCAACTAGTCCAAAGATCTTGCACAGATACCTCCCAAACATGATGTAATTGACATTCAATTTTGCACTAATAATTTACAGCAAGCAAATGATCTATACAAACTTTCAACATATGGAAGAACAATTTAGCTCAAAAGTCTTCTACTTTCCACATTAAAACTAGCATAGGAAGCAAATGAAAGACATTGAATAGAAGAAACTCGATGAAACAAACTTACAGAAGCCTAGAAAAATCTGAATAGCATCAAGCATAGCTTTGCTAAACCAAAATAAAGCAGCATACTTTTAAGTATCGCATATGAAAATTGCATGCACTAAAAAGATAGAAATAGCATGGCTTGGGAATATCGTGGTTGTTTTATTTTTTTTTCCTTTCTTTTTTTATCCCTAAATATCAGTACATTTCGCAGATGGTAAGTCTATACGACAAAACAAAGAAGCTTGGAGCAAGTCATGACGCAATAAAAGGAAGCTTGTGGTGCATCCCATACGTGTCCCGGGGAGTCCGACACGGAGCACATCACAATGTACAAAGTACAAGGCAACTTATGGTAATCCTGCTTGTACTACTCATCATATTTTGCAAATGATGATGCCTGAAAGCAAACCATATAGAAGTCTATAGAAGCAAGTGTCTAGCCAAGTGGTCCTTTGTTTTTTCTCGATGGGAATCAAGGGAAGAGGTCCTTGGTAAAATACACATATAGTATTAAGGCAGAAGATTGCATGCCAATAAATCTATTTTCCAACATTTTCAAACTATTCCTTCAAATTCAGCTCATGTTTTTTTATCCCTCAGCGCAAGTTTCTGAATTATTTCCAACACTTTGCAGCCCTCAAGATCAACTATGAGTAGATCTATTAACATGGACATGGTACATGCATTGGGTGAGAAACTTTGGTTGATGATTTCTTGCAGAAGTATCATGACCTTGTGTTTGTCACCTCTCTTAAGGAATGCTTGCACAATAACATTGTAAGTGACGTCATTTGGTGGACACCCATCTTTTTCCATTCAAAGAAGTAACTCCTCAGCTTCATCCACCAAGGCCTCGTTACAAAGTCCAGTGATCATTGTAATGTAACTCCTAATATCATGTTTCAAACCTTTAGCTGAAATGGAAGTAAAAAGTTTCCGAGCATCTTCAATTTTCCCAGCTTTGCACATACCATTTATGAGGATATCATAAACAGAAATATTAGGTACTATGCCTTGATCCTTGATCTTCCATCAAACAAAACACCTCCACTACCTTCAAAGTTTGATGGTTCTTAAGGAAGCCATCTAACAAGACCGAGATCGTTAAAATATCGGGAGTTTGACCTCTACATATCATCTCAAGAAACAAACTATATGCTGCATCACATCTCCCAATTTTTAGAAGCCCTTTAACAAAGCAAACGTAAGTCTCAGTAGAAGGTTTTATCCCTTTACAAGGCATTTCTCGAAAGAGATGCAGGGCCTACTCGCTCGAATCGCCCAACAGATCGAGATTCAGGAATGGAGTTGAGTCGAGACCCGCAGAAGCTTATCCGGAGATACGGCTTCTATTAATATCTGCAATAAGAAAGAAAGGTTCCCTTCTGAGATAGAGATCCGCCTTGAAATTCCTCTTTTATATTCAGTCTTCTAGTACGGAGCCCCTATCCACCATGGAGTTAAACACTTCCTCTGCTTTGCTTGTATGGACTTGCAAACAATACTAATCTATCTGCGCACTACAAGTGACAACATTAGGTTTCTCACATCTTTGGATCATGATCTCGAGTATATCTTCTGCTTCTTTTGTCACGCCCTCCTTGCAAAGTGCATCCACCAACACAGTAAGATATTTTGCTCCGTCATGTCTCTTAACATCCTCGTGGCGTCCTTCCATCAGTATGACTTGCATTAGCCATGAATCAGAGAGGTGTAGGTAACAACGTTTGGCATAACATTCCACTCTCTCATCTTTGAGAAGAGCCTCACAGCATCATCCACACTTCTATCCTTACAAAGGTTGTCGATGATTGCGGTATACATATGAACAGTAGGCCCATAGCTCCATTTTTCCGTAGTGGTGAGCAACCGCATAGCCATTGTAGTGTCTCCTACTCTACAAAGCCCATTGATGATTGTTCCATATGTGATTTTGTTAGGTTCAATGTCTCCTTTTTCAATCAACTTTCTAAACAATTCCACAGCCTCAACAGTCTTATCTTCTAAAATATACCATTTAATTAGAGTGGTGAATGTAACTACATTCAGTACATACCCACATTTATAGAAGATACCCAGTATAGCAAACCCATATCGGACACTATTCCAAAACAAAAACAATTAAAATCAATATACTCAACGTCCAATCATTAATTGGAATACCCAGAACATAGATTTCTTTACATAGAGAAGTGACGGTCGAATATTGCTTCATTTTGGCAATTGCAATTAACAACTAATTAAAATTGATTACCGATAGCGATTTGGACCATTCGATGGTATATATTGATAGTATCGTCCAGCTTATCAAAATCCAATTTGGATTTTTGAGACAGTAATTTTTGTATTTGGGTTTTGTTCATTGTAGCAACATCGGGATCAAAATTATTTCTAGAAATTTGGTAGTAGGACAAAGCTACATAATCTAGCAATGGTGGTAAGAATAGGTTAAACTTGAGCGAGGTGGGAAGAGTTGTACCATGACCATAAACCGTGAGCTATTCTTCGTTCGGAAATCGAAAGCAACAGAAGCATTTCTCTAGATCTCCACTAAAGCGAACACTTGGAAGTGAATATTTGAGAGCAATTTTGTGTCACCCTCACTTTTCCTCTTGAGTATATCACGCCTCCTGAAAACAAAATGAATTAAGGGGTGTTTGGCCTATTTTTTAGCTTTTTATTTTTGGTTTTTAGACTTTTTGGCTTTTTGAATTATCGCCAGAAATAATAGTGTTTGGGAGAAGAATGATGAAAATAAGTTATGAATTTTTTTTACCAATTTACCCTTGGTCAAAATGAAGACTTGGAATTTATTTAAAATTCTAATTGGGAAATATTTTGTAAAAAGGACCCATTCATTTTTTGGAGAAAACGTTTTTTTGGAAAATATTATTTGATCTTCCTATGTTTTTTTTTAAATGAAATGAAATTCTCCCGTATTTAATAAGAATTATGAAAAATTGAAGTAATTGGGTTTGGGGGGGTGGTCCAAAAAAATACAATTACATTACAAAATTTTAAAAACACATACACAACACATATTAGACATATTAAAAACATTACACAATACTAAAAACAACGAACAAAGCATCCAAATTGAAACATGAACAAAGCATCCAAATAAAAAATATCAGATAAACACTTACTCCAGAGGCATCTAACGTATACGATTGTCGACAATATATCTGATATGTATGTCCATGTACCCCGTTAGGTGTCATAGTCTCCACTCCACGTTCACAAGGCATGAATTCTGGTCGCGTATCATAGAAGCCAAAAAAGAATATCAGCCATGTTACTCCTTATGAAATTGTGAATGGTCATTGTTGCGTTACAAAACTTTTATGTGTTTCCATGTCGAACCCAACAAACATGTCACGTATCATGAAAAAACGCGCTTTTCATACTCTGAAAGTCCTTTCTATAGTGCACCTAACGGGTGAGTGTATTTTGTTGAATTTTTCGAAATTATTTCTTAGTATAGCTCCGTTACACTAATCTAAAGCATGATATGTACAACCTTTGTATGGTGCTAGAAAACCTTGACTATTTAGATACCCAGCATCTACCAAATAATACTCACCAATAGTCATGTAGATTTTAATTTGTAAACCAACTACATATGTATGAAATTGACTATTATACGAGAGAAGGAAAAATGTTGGACTAACTTTCCTGCGAGTGTGAAAAATTATTGGTCGGGTCCCTTACACAATCATAAAAAATTCTAATGTCGTGTGCACTTCTCTCCCATCTTGTTAACGCAAAAGTAAAGTACATATCAAAATCGCATGCCGTCATAATATTTTGTGTCGGATATCCCTTCCGACTAATCCATTTGGCAATCTCACTGGGTTTCAGGTGGGCCTTGATGTGAGTGTCATCAATTACATCGATTGCACCCTATGAATGAAAAAAATTAATAACGTCAGAAGTAAGAAAAAAACTTTTAAAGTCATACGAATTAAGGAAAAAAATATCCGGCTTACAAATACCTGAAAATGTGGAAAATATCTTTTACTATCTTCTATTTTCTTGTGCACTTCTTCGCGAGGCCATGGCCATGGTCTAACTCATTTGATTGTCATGGCGCTAAGGAATTAATTACATCATGGGAACGCCTTGAAATTATCTCCCCCGAACATTGAAAACGCTCTTGTGCACTTCTATTATTAGCTCGTTAGCCCACAATCCATAGGAAGATAGCCACTTGCTCTTTCACGGGGATTATTTTCGCCTCTCGCAACCCATAACTACTCTCGAGCAAATGACAAAGGGACAAAAAATTAGTCTTACTCATACGAAATGATTGATACATACGCTTTGGGTGATTCACATTCAACTCAGCGATCTACTTTGCACCGGTGAATGCGGAGATACGACAAGACTCCTTGCTCATGTAAGTGTCATTCTAGATATGTAAAATGACTTTCACAGCTGCTCTTCTCCTCGACCAACCGGAGGATTGACAAGTTATGGGATTACTTAGACCTTTCTCCGTATGGGTCACCGTACTCGTCCACATTGTATGGATCATTGTATTCGTCTTCTTCAGCGTAAATATCATAGTTGCAGTAGTCCGGCCATTCTTCGTTTCAACTCATTTTAGTACAAATTTGTAAAAGATGTTTGGATGGTGAAATGGAAGTCTTTTCAATACAAGGCCAACTGGTATCAGCTTTGAAAGGGAAAAAACCAAGGCCACTTGCCAAGACATCTCTAAAATAGAATACACAAATGCAACCACTTCAAATGTAGTAAATGGAGATAAGGTCAAGGTAACTGGTCACAGGTAGTAATCGGAGCATAAAATGTGCAGAATGGTCACGTCTTGTTGAAAGCACTAAACAGTAGCAGTTACAAACTCAATCGAAATCACAATGTCTTGAGACAAGATTCGCAAAGGAAAATATTGTCTAAACAACAACACAGGAAAATACATAGTCTTAAGACGAGATTCGCAAGAAACAACACCATAGAGTTCAAGATACAACCACAGACGATTAAAAATAGAACTTAAAGACCCCCAGGATTTGAGGAAGCTGGTGCAAACCAATTGGAGGTACCAAGCTTGGCTCTTTCCACCCTAATCATTTCGTGGCTGAGCCAGTAGTACCTCTTCATAACGTCGGGACACGTCATGAACATTACTCGCTGTTTAGCACCTCCTAATATATTATAGGCTCGCGCCCATAACTCATCATCATCTTTAAACTTAGGTAGCTCACTTAAAGCAGCTGCGACCTCCTTCAGTGTGGGAATGTCAACTGCACGTTGGACGAAGGAAGAACTAGCACTGTCGGCTGAGTCTACAATTTGTTGAAGACAAGCTTCAAGCCTTGATGTAACAGACTCTGTGACAACAATGAAATTGTCATTGATAAAAAAATTATCACAATTAAATTATCACAATTTGCTTTCGTACCTGCACTTGACGCATTCTTTCCCCCGGATGTGACTGTTTTGGACGAAGACATGTCCCCACTACAACATAAACAAATGTCACTAACAAGTATTGGCAAAAGTGGGAACATAAACTTTAAGCTACAAAAGTGGGAACATTACAAAATACATTGTTATTGACAAATACATCCATTAACTATTGCAAATTTAGGAACAAATACAACAACAATTTCCTTTTCATTTGAACATGATGACCAACATGCGAGAATGAGGCACACCAATAACCCCTTCATCAACAGCTTGGAGTACTCCAATTGTTGGCAAAGATTCTAACCTCTCTCTGAAGTGGTCCAGCATCATCACTGACGTTGGAAGCACTTACATTGTAAGGTATGATACCTGAACAATCGGCCCACCCCTCAGGGAGACACCAGTTAAAGAACCTACACCTGAACCTATGCGGCTTAGGACATCTAAAGTACAGTTCTCCTTCCAATTTCTTTTCTAATTCAACAATCTTAAATTCAGCCGCCACGACACATCGGCAAACTCTTGTTTTATACACGAGTTTGAGGGTGCCGGTAATCCCTTTATTGGCCTCATTCTCAGCTTGGTAATAATGACTATTCCTAGACGAAATTTCTTTCATCGAAATATGTGTGCATCAGCGATAGCCCATGAATTGAACCAAGAAATGTGCTCAGTAGACAGTAGTCTTATAGTTATGATCTACACCCATATTGTAAAGAAATTGATGCAAAACTTCAAACAAAGGTTGGCCAGAACTTAAAAAAACCTTCTTATTATTTTGTTGGTTTGTTATATGAAGGTCAACCAAAAGGAGGCTTAGTTGTATTAATCTGCAAGCAAATGGGAAGCAAAAGGCAGGAATGCTGGCATTGTGCTGGTCATCTGTACATTTCTTATTTTAGTTCATGTTCCATAGAGTTTGATAATGCTAGACGTAATTAGAGTCTAGTACCAACAACAATCTCAGCAGAAAAAAAAACTGGTCAATGTGCTATGTATGTGACACAAAACCAAATTGACAATATAAAAGTAAGCAATCGAATTATTGACAGAGGCAACAGCGACCTCCTTCAGTGTGAGGCTTTCGAACTCGATAAATCTGCCAAGTAACTTGTCTATTACCTACATACAAATCAGAACCTTAACCGAAAGAATGGAGAAATTCCATGTTTTAATTATCTTGTCTCACAACGAATTTTAGTAACTGGTCAACAATGGTGAATAGGATTACAGATTTGAGTATGCAAGGTAGATTCAAGATACTTTCCTTAAAAAAATTTACAATTCAGAGTAGACTACGGCGATTTTCTAGATCTGTTCCAAAGCACTCCAGGGTATTGTGGAAATTGATGTCAAGTGTGAGAGGTTTAAGCCACTAGAGCAGTTGGGAGTGAGTGACAAAATCAAAATACCATGTCATTATGGCATGTTATTATCTGAACTCTGAAGTTCAGACCACTGGTGCTTGAGGAGAATGCAAGTCAAGGGCATAAGAGCCCTGTGTCAATTTTCTGCTTCCTCTACAACAAGGAGGGTGAAGGAGGGAGAAAGAAATGAGAAATAAAAGCTCAGAAAGGGTTAGACCCAGTGATAGTTCAAGTTATGTCTTAATGGATCAAGGACGCTACCGAGTTCAAGTTATGTCTTAATGGATCAACGATGCTACCGTGCATTTGATTTGTTCTTGTCTCTCCTTATTCTATTTCCTTAACACAAACCCTTTTCCTGATATGTTCCTCCATCATTAATTACTAACAAATAATCATCAACTACTAATATGTTCCTCCAATGATAGGAAGAATTAATTTGGAACAGAAGTTAATGGAAGGAAAAAGGTTGACAACTTGACATGATAGAGAATTAGGGAATGATGCCTTATGGAAACACCAAGTTTTAGCATTTAGGATACAGACTTAAAGGAGATATAGACTTATATCGGAACCGAACCAACTCACCCGATTCAACTTTCAAATCATGGCAGTTCTAACTTGAACAAGTGTATGATGAGCAGGGAGTCAGGGACTATGAAATCTGCTCCCTATCTTTTCAAATACTGGATAAGTTGCTTTCGTGTTCTATATTGGTACGTTTTAATACTCTGAACTGTGACTATATAGGAGAAGAATAAAAAAACTTATATATCCTAGAGGAGATGAAATCCAAAGAGTCAGGAGAGTCTTGTGCAGATGACAAAGCAAACCTATGTACAGTTCTATTAGCAGGACTAAACCAACAAAAAAAGATTTGACTGTGTAAGGACCCTTACTTATGAAGTTGGACGGACGCCTAGATTTATAACTTATAATTGACCCCTTATTTTCAAGAGAAACAAAAGCAACTCGGATTCCACCCAACCAAGAAAACCACATTTATATTAGGCCAATCCCAAAAACTAAAGATGTGGAACATGGACCTAGCACCACCCATCGCTGGTTCAGGGTAATGCTAAATTTCAAAGTCCAAACTAATACTGTAAAACAAAGTGTACTCAAGACCTCCTTCCAATAAAACGTTTTGTCTCTTATACATGTAATGATAGCCAACCTCTAGCTGGATTCAAGTCTCATGAGTAACATCCCCTAGCTACAAATCCAACCAATCAAATATGGCCTGAAAGTCTTTTATCAACTTAGATACTAAAACAAAGTAAGTTTTTTTGGCACCTACAGTGTTCTAGCATATGTATTTTTTACCAAATATACGCTACATTGATACAACCGAGGGTGAACAACGTATGGCAAAACTGGAAGATGAAAGAGGAAGAAGATAGACGATTTGCATTTTATTGAACATGTAGAATGCACTTCAAATAGGTAGATACAAGAGTTATCAATAGCGTGCCGTGGGAGAGGAAGAAACCCTTCAATCTCTACACACCAATGGTATTACTGATTGAAACATGAATACATGAAAGAGGAAGAAGCCCTTAAACCAAATTTTAGACAGTGGATTCCTCTCTCAAATTTTAAGTGAAGTTTTTTTTTTTGTATGAGTTCGGTGAAAATAATACATTTTGTAGAATCTTACAAGAAAACACCTTGTATTTACAACAAAATCCTTGATAGAAGATATGGACTATGCCGTATTTTCAGCACATGCAAAGAAGATGAAAATTTTCGTCAAAAATACAACAACACACTACGATTTTGGGGTTGGGGGAGAAGATTACCTCAACAATCGACCAACAAAAGTTATAGATCCTAACGAGCAGGACCAGCGAACGATACTCTTCTCTGATTCGTGTGTCGCCCAAGGTACCTCTCAACAATCGACCAAGGGTAGGAGCAGCGAAACAGTGGTAGATCTACGAGCGGAGCAGGAGCAGGAGCAGGAACAGGAGCAATCGCCCTAGGTTATAGATGGGAGAGATGTCTGCAAATTGGGCATAATGGAAACCGTGAATGAAAAAAGGAAGCTCTGAGCGCATTTTGCAGAATGGTTTCTGGGGTTGAAGCGCCCAAACAGCACAAAACTGAAAACGAGAATGAGAAACCACCGTAATTAGGCGCCCAAACACTCGGAGAGGTCTGCTTTTTGGATTCTGATTTTTCATTTCTCATCGTTCTATATTACCCTTGCCTTTGCATTTTTTTTCACATTCTGAATGATTGTCTTATGATATTTTTCATCCCCTTCTTGTGCAGAATTGAATTTTCTTTCCGAATATTTTAATATTTGTAAATAATTTTATTTTTATTACATTGGAGGTCTTTCATTAATCACGTGTCTCTAGATGGCTCTTTTTATAATAATCTCCTATAAAACACTAGAGTATTCGTGTCTACTTTTTCTTCCCTCTTCATACTCGAGCACGCTATCTTTAAATAACTAGAAAATTATTGATATTCAATGTGATTTATTTACTTTGAATATTTTGTTCGTTGTTTTCAGTATTGTGTAATTTTTTAATATGTATAATATATTTATGTATGTTTTTAAATTGTGTAATATTTATAATTATATTTTTTATCACCTTTTTAATTTTTTCCCCAATTACTTTTATTTTCTATAATTCTTATTAAGTACGGAAGAATTCGAACTCATTTAAAAAAATAGAAAGATTAAATAATATTTTCTAAAAAAAGTTTTTTAAAAAATAGACGGTTCCTTTTTATAAAATATTCTCCAATTACAATTTTAAATAAATTACAAATCTTCATTTTACCCAAAGGGAAGTTGATAAAAAATAATCAATAACTCATTTTCATCATTCTTCTCTCCAAACACTACTACTTCTATAAAATATATTCTGCACATTTTTTTCAAATACTCCTCTTAAATTCAAAACTTATTTTGACCATAATTCAAAAAATCAAAAAGCCAAAAGGTAAAAAATGAAAAGCCAAAAAGTAGGTGCCCAAACACCCTCCAATATTGAAAATGGATAACTCATTTTTTAGAATGAGTTATGGTAATGTGGTGGCCAAACACCCAAAAACCCAAAATAAAAATGTAAAGCCATAAAAAAGTGGCTCCCAAACAGGCTCAATGAAGACAAATTGAAAGGCAAGGATTTTGGATTGGAGAAGGAAATTACTTTTAAGCGCCAAAGTGAGAAACGGGGGAAATAATGGAGGGAAGGGTAATTTTCCATATAATGAACTGGAAAAACAACACATTTCAAATGATCTGCATCGATATGCAATGTGATTTGGGTGATTTGAAATGGATATAGGTGATTTATGGAAAATTAAATTCTCAATGGACTCAGGTATGTCATGAAATACGTAAAAAATACTTGGTTCGTTTTCCCATGTGTTTTGTTTTTAAGTTATGAGATAACGGAGTTTGTGCTACGATTGATAAAATATATAAATCTAAGAATAATTTAAATTAGGATCATATTTTTGGATGGCGCTTAAATTTTCATCCCATAAACCGCTGATCGTTGTCCACCGCCGGTTGTCATCCACTGTCCGTTGTCCGTTCATGGTCGTCCAACGATCATCTGTCGTATTCAGCGAATTTGACCGTTGCCTTTGTTCTACTTCTACTGAATGATTTTGTTCATGTCCTGAGTTTAGGGTTTAGGAAAGGCACCAATCGGGTCCAATAGGTCTATGGCAATGATTCACGAAATTTTCTCCAAAAGACAAAGTGAAATATGGCAGGTGAATTTCGTGTTTATTTGGAATGGAGCTAAAATTCATTGGAAGCTAAAATTAAAGGTAATTTTGGTATTATTTGAATCTTAAGACTAAAATAACTAAAAAAAGTATATGCGATGAAAACATACATGTCGCTAAGAAACGGGACTAAATTTTGAGTAGCCCAAATTTTAAAAAAACACTTGCGGAATATTCTATGGCACTATCCAATAAGTATTTTTCAAATTTTAAATCTAGAGATACTTCAATTTCTTATTACCGTATTGAGATTAAAATTTTTAAAATTTATAATTCATCAATATTTAGAAAAAATAAAAGAATTACAATTATTTAGTTAAACTAAATTCATATTAAATCAAAACATCTCCAAATGAAAACATTGTATGTAAAACAATTCTTTTGCCTTTTTAAATTTCATAAATATTTTAATTATAAATAAAAAACTAGTATGTTGTGTTTTTTGCTGACTGTATTAATCTTTTAATCATTATACTAAATAAAGAGATGATTTTTTTATTAATAGCCACTTAGTTACTTTAAAATTTCAAACTTGATGCTTCGCGTCTTGAATTTTGAATGAGTAAAAAGGAGATGTTAATTTAAGCATTTTAAAAATAATATTTTATTACTTAATAAAGAAAAGTTGCACGCGTAAGTGAATATAATATTTTACGTTAATGTTTTAATTTAGACAAACAAACTTGATAAATTTATATTAACCATTGACCCGTGCATAGGATGTGTTTGTTGATGGTTGAGAATGTAACTCCAATTGTTTTGTATTTTTAATAGTATTTAAGTCAATAAATTAAATTTGTTGACCCAACGATTGATAGCAATTGGTAGTATACTAATTCGTCTTGTGAGTTTATTTCCAGATGTATTTGTCCACAAGAAGATGAGAATTGATTTGAAATCGTTTGATACGCAATCATAAAGTAATAAGAGGAATCTCATGAACATTCTAAATACATCTTGTAGAAGGCCGATTTTTTCAATCGAATGAAAAACCAATATCTTAATAACCAACAAGAATTATCTCTCTTTCTCTTAACACCTGTGATCTGCAAGACAATAAATCGTCAAAAAATTCTCTACCCCTATAACGGGATGACACTTTGATGATTAAGTCAGAATAATAATCACAAGAAGCTGTCTAATTAAATAGCTCTAGCTATAAGTTTATGTGTACCTTTCATTTGGAAAGTCGCCTTCTTCTTTTTCATGCTATTCTATTACAATGTCTCAACTAATGCCTATTGCTTTACAAGAAGTCACCTAGGTAAAAAATGGAAAGAAGCAAAACCTACCAAGAAAATAGAATTATTTTCGAGTGTAGGGAATTCTATTTTTTCGTTGTTAACTACAAAGGCATTCGAGGGAGTAAACTGAACGCCTCACGTTTTCAATTAGTAATCCGCCCTCTATGATTACCAAATCCCCTCACGCTAACACGAGCATGTCAACACAGGACCCCTTGGGGGTACACCTGTTCATATGTTTTAGCTATTGGCTCTAGTTCTATTGAGACTCTAATTCCTCATTAGAATCGATGTAGAACAATTCTCTAATTGGTTACTAACGAGACAAAGCTGACTTGGACTCTTCAATAAATTATCTTATACCATTAGAGTTTTATTCAATTTTCCAATTCCTCATCCTAAGTTGAATCGGCCTAGAATTCCTTATAATCGTCTAATTAAAATCTTACCCCGAAATAAATGAAATCCTACCATATCTCAAACTCAAAAATATTAACTGTCTTCCTCAGGTCGACAAATTTATAAACCTCATCTCTCAGGTCAATATCTTAAATGAACAAGCTTTCTCAAGTCGATTACTCACCAAAACACTCTTCTCAAACCGATTCTATACACACGAGATCGACAATATGTACATACATAAAAGCATCTCATTATCAAAATAAATTAAATATCTAATGAAAACTTAATAACACTTGTTTAAGTTTTACCTCATTCGCATCTGAATATGTGCACCAAATTCTACATGTACAAAAGTGTTCATTGTTTTGAGTCGAGGGAGCATATTGCATAACAAACATAATGTTAAACAAACGACACCGTTTTGATATAAAAAAAGACTCTTAAGAACCGAAATTTACTTAAAATTGTATTTTTTACGTCAAAATAATACCGTTTTGACGCATAAACGTCGTGTACATTGTACAATCCAGAGCCCAAGTCCTTCTTGTTCTAGGGCTGGAAGCCATGAATCCTGTGGAAAATAAAACAAAATAGGAAATTACAGCAGATCGGGTATTTCAAGATTTGGGTTTCCCACACGTTCTTGCGCAGCATTTAACCCCAATGTAAACCCCGTTCAATCTTTTGTCATTGTTTTTCACCCCTACTTCAACCTCTCTGTCTCTCTCTCCTCCCCATAAGAGTGAGAGGGAGGGGACTAAAAGGGTGAGCCAAACGCCATAAGATGAGCTGAGCGCACCACTGACCACTCTCCTCCCTCTCGAGTACTCTCACTCAGTTTTATAGATCCTAATCTTCGAACATCACTCTTCTTTCTCTCTCATGTAACGCGAATCAATAGGCGCTCATTCAGATTCTCCGACCAGATTTTCAGGTGAATCTTTTTGTTCTTTCTATTTTTGAATCATTGTTGCATACGTTCTTTTAATTCCCATCTGAGATTGCTCAGAAACAGTTAAGAGATGCTCTCCAGTACGAAGAGACATCTGGGTATATCCCGGAAACAAAAATCTGTCATAGGTTTAGATGCTTTTGTAACAATAAGTTTGCGTCTATAGGTTGAAATAATCTGTTGTGTTTATCCCTTGCTATGACGGGTTCCGTATCTTGTTCTAATGATTTTTGTTTCTGTTTTAGTTAGTGGGTTTGTAGTTCTTATTGGGTCTTGTTTTGTAGTTGCTCTGGTCTGCCGCGGTTAAATATATTGTTTAATGGACATGGTGGTGGTGTATTTGATTGGTTTAGAATGATTGTTTCCTGGTAATCTGGTCGTATGCTTAGTTGTGAGTTTTTGAGTGTTTATGGATTGATTCCTAATTTCTAATTTTGCTCGATCTGCCATTGCTCAGCAATAGTTGGAAAGGCTTGTCAATTGTCATTACACGGGGACAGCTGGTATCTCCTAGATACATAAATCTGTCATGTGTTGTACCTTTTCCAGAACGATATGTTTTTATGTAGAGGTGAAATAGTCAGTTGTATTGTTTATCCATTCTTATGATCATTAGTCATGTGACTGTATTTTTTTCCAAGGAAATTGTACTATTGTTTTGATCTTTGGGTTTGTAGTGCCTATTGGTTCTTTGGGGAATGATTTTGGTTTCATATTAGCGCCTTTTGTTTTAAAGTGATCACCTAGTGGGCATCTAGTCCTTGTGGATCTGTTTGAGTGGTTTGCATGTGCTATCTCCCACGTCATTGTAATGTTTGCCTAGTGGTTTGGGTTTTAGTTTTGGGGTTATTTTGTTCTTGGTGTTTATAATTTTTTTGGATTGGTTTTAGGAGTTAAATGGGGAAAAAGGTTAAGAAGAAGGCCCGTAGCGGCCATAAGGAGAAGCACCCTTCTACCCTTTCTCCGAAACTTGTTGCTCAACCCCTGCAAAGCATTCCTAGCACTGAGGCTGTTGATGATGTCATAAGAGAGAGGAAATTTTGTTCTCATCTTGATAAGGTTATTGATTTGGGCGAAGTTTCTTTGAGAATACAATCTAAAGAACGTATTAGGTGTGATGATTGTAGGGAAGGCGCGGATGATAGGCGGTCAAGTAAGGGAAAGGGCAGGCAAGGGAAGAAGAAAGGGGGAGGTTCTGGTGATACTAAACCCAATTCCAAAGCAACTTGGGTTTGTTTGCAATGTGGGCATCTTTCATGTGGAGGGATTGGATTCCCTACCACCCCTCAGAGCCATGCAGTTCGACATGCAAGGCAAACTCGTCATACGTGGGCCATCCAATTTGAAAACCCCCAACTAAACTGGTGC
This sequence comes from Arctostaphylos glauca, assembly GCA_019985065.2. Taxonomy (NCBI): domain Eukaryota; kingdom Viridiplantae; phylum Streptophyta; class Magnoliopsida; order Ericales; family Ericaceae; genus Arctostaphylos; species Arctostaphylos glauca. The sequence goes on along the minus strand of JAHSPW020000010.1, from coordinate 24,876,063 downwards.
TTCCGGTGCAATACACTAATTCCAGTTGAAACTTTGGATGAAAGTGGCGAAACAAAAGCTATGTTCTTAGATGTCGTGAAACTGATAAAGGGACAATCATCTCAAGGACCCTCTGAGGATGTTGAGGATGTTTGGCCTGCGAGTGGAAGTGTTGCTAGTGGGATAAAATCGGAAAACACCGATGTAGCTAGTATTGATGAAAAAGGTGGTTATGTAGTCAGAGGCTTGGTTAATCTTGGTAACACTTGCTTCTTCAATTCAATTATGCAGAATCTCTTAGCACTGGATAGACTAAGGGACCATTTGTTGGAACTTGACGAGTCTGTGGGGCCGCTTACTGTTTCTTTGAAAAAGCTATTTATAGAAGCCAGTCCAGAGTCTGGCCTGAGAAATTCGATAAATCCAAGGTCCTTTTTTGGGTGTCTTTGTGCCAAGGCTCCCCAATTTCGGGGATATCAGCAGCACGACAGTCACGAATTACTTCGTTGTTTACTTGACGGTTTGTGTACAGAAGAGTTGAGCGCAAGAAAACGGACTATTTCATGGGAAAATGGGAACTCCAAGACTCCGGGTCCTACTTTTGTTGATGCCGCCTTTGGGGGCCAACTATCTAGTACTGTTTCTTGTTTGGAGTGTCGTCACTCTTCAACAGTGTTTGAGCCATTTCTAGATCTCTCACTCCCAGTTCCAACTAAGAAACCCCCTTTTAGAAAGGCTGCACCTGTTTCTCGAGCTAAGAAGCCAAAACTGCCTCCAAAAAGAAGTGGAAGGGCTCGCCCAAAAACTAGCAAGGATGCAGATTCTGTAGCAGAAAAAATGGGAAATGCTTCGGTGGGTTCTGCAATTGTGGAATTCATTAGCCCAACTACAGTGGAAGATAAAAAGTGTTCAGTCCCATCGAATATCTTAAATGGTGAAGAGTTTGAAAAGAAGCCATTCATGGATAAAACTGAGGATTCATTAGACAATATGGCATGGTTGGATTTTGTGGAACAAGTTCCCGTTTCAAATGATCATGACATAGCAAAAGCTAACGATGATGCAACGAGTAATGATTCAGGACAAAAAGATGCTGTTCAAGGTGAAGCCTCCTTGAAGGAAACAGAAGATTCATCGGGCGACATGACATGGTTGGATTTCCTTGAACCAATTACTTTACCCGATGACAGTGACAAGGGTTCAAAAGTTGACGATGTATCAGTACTTCAAGATTCTGGAAGCAAGGATGCTCTTCCAAATGATATCTTTTTGCATGATGAGCTCTCCTTACAGGTTCAACCTTCTGAACACCTGGTCCTTCCTCAGAAAGAAGAAACTTCAATTAATGATGAGATTTTGAGAGGAGAAGGCGAGGTCTCCTCGTCAGCTATTGGCTGTGAACCAGATGCATCCGACTTTGATGGTCTTGGAGACTTATTTAATGAGCCAGAAATTGTTGAAGGGCCCAGTTTAAAACCGTTGTCAAGTGATACTAACATTCAGGGTAATGAAATTGCAGAAACCGGTTTCTTGAGTGTAAATATTAGCGAGTCTGATCCAGATGAAGTTGATGATAGTGATTCCCCAGTGTCCGTAGAGAGTTGTTTGGCGTTGTTTACAAAGCCAGAGGTTCTTTCCGATGAACATGCTTGGCATTGTGAGAATTGTTCGAAAGCTGTGCAAAACCAAAGGATGCAATCACAGAGAAGGCAGCAGAAAGGTGCATCAGAAATGCCGACAAGTGGGGTCAACAATAGAATTCAAAGTGCTCCATCAAATTCAAATGATTGTCCTTTCCCTAATAACGGAAGTATAAGAGAGAATGTATGTCGTTCTTTTAATGAAAGCTTAGTGTCAGAAAATGGTGATAATGGTAAAAACACTGACAAGGAGACAAGTGAGAAAAATGGGCTGATTTTAGCAGTTTCCCAGTTAAAAGAAGGAAATAGTGACATGAATGATGCGTGTGCAGAGTTATCAAATCGTTCAAGTTGTTATAAGACTTGTAGCGAAGCAAGTATCAGTGACGAAGCTAGTGATTCTTGCAGTGTTAATGAGCGTAGTAATGCCAGATGTGACACTGATGAGGTTCAGCAAAGGGAGTCACGGTTGTTGCCTCAAGGGTCTGAATCAGAGGGTAATGACAACGAGGAGATGAATTCTGATAGTGTGAAGGTGAAGAGGGATGCAACTAAAAGAATTCTCATTAACAGGCCACCGCCTATTTTGACCATTCATCTAAAGAGATTCAGTCAAGATGCTCGTGGTCGTTTGAGCAAATTGAATGGTCATGTGGTTTTTGGAGAGACAATTGATCTCAGACCATACTTGGATCCCAGGTGTTCTTCTAACCCTCGCTTAATTTTAATCTACCTTTTACATTTCCGTTCATCTTCCAGTGTCATTTATAATTACTCAGCAAACCCCTTTTCTCTCATAGCTTTTATGTTTGACATATGCTTGTTTAACAGAAGTAGTCGTTGCAGTCTCCATTAGACAAATTTTCTGTTATTCTCGTATTCTCCCTGTTAATGCTTCCTCTCAGTTTTAGCTGTACTTGGTCTCATATCTGTTGCGGAGAACTGTTGCACTTGTTTTAGAACATATTTATTTCCTTTATCTCTCACACAAAATCTATCATATGGTCGTGTGTTTTTTCTTACATGCTGGTTGTTCATCTTCTTGTCACCTCTGCATCAAGACTATTCTGCTAGACTATCAAAGAAACCCGCCAAAGAAATAGAAGAACCAGTGTGTTTTCCAATGTGGACTTCCCAGGAAGCAGGAAATTGTTTATTCACTCCTTTATGTATTTATATTCTTGATATCCAACGGTGAATAAAGTTCTGTTAATAAAGAATTGAAAACAGCCCACACCTCATATCTTCTGAAGTGTATTTCATTCGACTTGTGCTGCCTAGGACTTAGGCACATTCCTCAGCGTGCGTTTTTAACACTCGCTGATACAATCACTTTGCGAGTTTTCAAAGTTGGGAAAAATGTTGTTTCGTGACAAAGTAAAATAGTATGTCACATTTCAGTTCTACTTGTCTTAGGCACTAGATTAATCAAAGAAATGAAGGGTTGCAAGTGCTGAATATACAACACTTTGTTTATGCTGAAAGCTGCTTTCTGGTTTAAGCCTTACTCTGCTTTCTCTTTTGGTTAGTAGCTTAAGCCTCGGTACTACCCTGGCACGCCCAAGTATCAAAATTCCATCTTGGTGGGTCGTTGCAGTCAGCCCCAAAACAGAGACATTTCGGAAACCGAGAAAAAAAGCGGAGACATAATAAACATTTGAAAACATAACCTATTAAAAATGTGTGTGTGTTTCTAAGGCCTATAAATCACCAACTAGATATGTTTCTCTACTTCAATGAGTATTCTATTTCCTAGTTGATTATATATGACTTCATGGCCTAATGGATAAGGCGCTAGTTCAGAGAACTAGAGATTTTGGGTTCGATTCCTAGTGAAGTTCTTGACCACCTTTTTGTTTTCACTTGTAGCAAAGGAAAAGGAAAGTTACACAATCCACACTTTAAGTTGTAAGTTATATTTCAAGTTTTGACAGTAGGTAGCGGCATAAGCCAAAGTCAAATTGGTACTCAAGTCAGGAGGCTTAACTTATTAAATAGTTCTCGCTTCTTTCTTAACATGCCATTAAATTAAGTCTTATTTGGGGAAAGTCTTAGCTTATCAAAGACTTTTCACTTCGTTTCCTAACATGCCATTAGTAACGTAAGTTGAATCTTTAACTTAAAGATCTCTCACTTGTCAACCCTTGAAGAAGGGGGGGGGGGGGGGGGTTTGCAAACTAGGATTTTACATTCTGGTGGATCAACGAGTGATCGGGAATATATCTGAGTAAGACCAATGTGAGTTTTTCCGTATCTTCTTTGTTCCTTCTCCGTATAATTTACTAATATGCTTGCCAAAGAATCTCTGCATAAGTCTTTGTTTTTCAGTGAGTGTTCATTTTCAGATCTCTGCAATGCCAGAGAGTAGGTTGTTCAACCAATCGCTCTCTATTCATCTTCTTGTTTTTCTTTTCCTTTTTCTTGCTTTATTCTTTGATTTTGAACGGTTGCTGAAGAATCTCTGAAAAAATCGTTCGTTCTTTGACGATATTTGCAATTTTTAGATCCCTCGAGTGTCGGCAAAACACCTTTTTTGTCCCTGTTGGAATGTCATCGTTTTGGTCGCAAAAGTGGAAACTACAACTTGCCGAACAAAGCACTAGAATTTTGAGACTAACCATGATTCATGTTGGCGAGCCTAGAAACTTTCGTATATTTGACTGAGATAAATGATTTTTATCCTTGGGCACATAATGGCACCAGTATATCCATATGTAGGCATTCTACTATGTTCTTTTCACCCTTTGCTTTAGCTCATTCAACTGGTCTACGATTACACTCTGACACTGTAGTTATCTCTTTTTATTAATAGAGAACACTGTAGTTATTTTTATTTAGCATGAAGCATCTTCTGATACATTGTGCTACTTGAGTCAAAACATAAAATCTCTTTTTCCCAGTTAACGTAAATTATATAAGCTAATTGGTATTCCAAATGATCTTCAGAGTTTGGTGCGAAGCTTTTGTGGCTCTATGTGATGCTTTGTAAAACCTTACCTTAGGATGAAAGCCGTAAGATTGTTTGCCACTCGTGCCGTTTCTGCTCCACAAGCCATCTAATTATGCCCGAAATGAATCGTATCCCTTCCTTACCCATTGGCTTCAATTTAACCATGAAAATCCAAATTACGCACTGTTTGGGCCCTCAGATAGTCTCGTTTCAAAATCCAATAAGTTGTCACTTGTGAAACCATAATTCTTCTGACATGTTTTTCACCTAGAAATCTTAGAAGTTTTGTTCTACATTTTAGCCGACCTTACTTACTTTTACGTGCCGAAAATCCACTACAGTTAATATTACCGTTCCCTAGTCTGTCTTCCATCAGTGTTGTATCAGTAGAGACCTCATTTAGGTTAAGATAAAGAAAAAGGGTCCTAATATTCAATACGAGGGAATATAAACTTTTGAGGCTGATGCAAGGAATGATTGCATACCACAGTATTCAAAAATTAAAAATGGGTTATGCAGGACTCAGATATGATTCCTGTAAGCCATTTAGTCAATCCTTCTATAAACTGCTATTTGTAGGTAAGTTACTTTTATTGCTCAAAGGACAAAACAAACAAAGGAGATACAGGTGCATACCCTTTTTACAAAACTAAACAGGCCATCAAGCACAACTTGCCAAAACAGGAGGAAGAAAACTACCTTGACGACCTGCAGTCTTCTAGCTCTATGAGGGTGAAGCCTAGATGATAAGTTATGGGTGAGAAAGGCAGGATATCCAATTCTCAGAAGGTTTGTCCACAGAACACAGGAGCTACTGTTTTATGCTAACAAAATAAAGACGAAGTTAAGAAACGTGAAATCTTGCAATGTGTTGGTGAGCTATGAGAAGTAGGTCAATCTGGCACTTAGGGCATACCATCACCCTAGTCCATGTGACAGAGAGCAGTAGGATCATCTTTTGACAGGAGACATTGGAACCTTGCACGTAGAGTTTAGGCCGTTAATCTTGCTATGTTCACATTGGCTGTCTCATACCTGTATACATTTGTAAGCACCTTCCACATCCCTTATAATAACTCCATATCCACCTTGCATAAGCTCATTCTTTCCTCTTCATCACTCTTATTTTACCAAGTCATAGCCATTCCTGAGGGATCCTTTGTAGCTCGAACAAAATTTTAATCAGTTTATTGATACACACGCTTATTTGATTTGAGAAAACTTTTAACCCATTTAATGCATTAACAATCTGATGATTAACATATTTTGAAAGAAGTATGAGTATTCAGTATAAAATGCTCTTGGAGGCACTTATGAAGTTATTTACAAATCCCTAATCTATATCTTCTGAACTCGCATCCAATGTCAAATGTGGGACATTTGTTTTGGCCACGGTGCAGTTTTTTCCCGTTCTATTGTCGTTCTCTTGTTTGCAAACATAGAATCTGTCGCAGATATGGATATTGTATACGTCGTGCCGTGTTAATTTATCTTCGTTATGATGAATCCCAGGTGTTTGGGGACAGACGAGTACAAATTCCGGCTTATTGGAGTGGTGGAGCATCTGGGGACCATGCGGGGAGGGCACTATGTTGCCTATGTGAGAGGTGGGAAGGGTAACAAGAAGGCGGATAACAAACGTGCAGATTTTGTGTGGTATCATGCCAGTGATGCTTACGTGCGCGAGGCTTCCTTGGAAGAAGTTCTTCGGTGTGAGGCCTACATATTGTTTTACGAGAAACTTTGAGCGATATTTTTTTTGCTTTCCATTCATTCTTACCTTTGAAATTGAATTCAGGGATTGATTGAGCACCCTGAGAGAGAGAGATTACCAAGGAAGTGATACCGTTTTTGCCGCCTTTTTTTTTGCTTTGGAAGTGAATGAGTTCTAAGATGTATACCATCAAAACACTAATATGAGAAATGAGTTATGTTATTTAATATTCCTGGCATCTCAACTCTTCTTGCATGATTCAAAACTATTCTTGCATATTTGTTATATCATGTGTTTGGGGATTGTCATCACTTATTGGGGCTGCAATCTGCAGTTTCTTGAAGTTAGGAGTGTGTTTGGTGCAACATTCTTAGCCTTTAGATTATTTCATAGAAACAGCTTTCCTATAAGGCTGAAAATGACTAGTGATCCTGAAGCTAGAGATTGGGTGCTTTCAGATTCTCAACTTTCATCTAGTCTATAATGAGTTGCAATTAGGAATGTAGTCCGATCCGATCTGTTCTGATGGGGAAATTCGCATCAAATTAAAATTTTCGATTTAGGATTTTTCAAATCGGTTGTGTTAGGGGCTAAATCCCTTAATAGCCCAAATACTTATTCCGGTCTTGTTCTTTTGGTTTTAGTCTGGTTCAGTTACACTTTATGATTTAGTTGTATGGAGCCGAAGCCAAAAGTAAAGGAAAAATGGGTTTTTTATTCACAAATTAGTATTTGGGCTATTAAGGGGTTAAGCTCGGTATAGAAAAAAAAATATTACAGAAAATTTTTTAAAAAAAACACACATTCTAAAAAAAATACTAATTACAAAAATACAAATTCTAAAAAAAATAAAATTAAGGTTCATCTATATGATGCAAAAGAGTAGAGTTGCTTCCAAGTCTCCCTCAATTCATTATTTCAAGGTTTAAATTTTAATTATAAAAAATACAAATTATAAGATAATTCAGATTCGTCTTAGGGCTGATTTGATTATTTGCGACTATTAAAGAAAAAATAATCTTACCATCCCAAAAGACAAAGATAAAGAATTCTAGTGTCCTCGTTGAAACAAGCCGAATAAACTTGTGAAGTTGCTAGCCAAGTTTACCAGATGACTTGGGTTGATAGAATTTTCTTTTCTTTTTCTCCTATGCATCTAGTGGGCTATACGTACATTTAAAACACGATGATAAATACGTATTTTGCACATTAGTGGAGACAAAATAAGTCATGTGACCCATTGACTTTTAAATTTCTTTATTCATCAATCAAAAATTTTATTATTTTTTTACAACTTGACCCCACAAATACAATAAAATTTGTTCCAAACATTATACACTTCCACTAAAATTTCAATGTTGTCCCCTTTTGAATCTTGTTTCGTCGAATATATGTAGATAATACAAACATTCTACAAATATTAGTACAGATTTGACATATTTTATTATTTTTTTAATTTATTTGGTCTCAACTAAATAAATTAAAATATACAAAAATATGAGCCGAAATTGAAAAAAAATTCAAATAGGATGATGTTAAAGACACAAAAAATAGTAAAAGAATATTTTTTTTCTTTTTTTCTTTTTTAGTGAACATTTTAGAGTTTTCTTTTCATATTTTTTACTCACTAAATTTATTTTATCAAGATAAATAATTAATTAAAAAATGCAACGCAAACTTAATAAAATTTTAAAAAAATGACAAAAAGACAATATGTTGATACCGAATTATTTGGCCTGGCCAAATGGGTCACCTTTATGAAACAAATTTTCTCTTTCTTTCCACAGCATCCAAACACAGCCTTAAAAGTTGAATACCCAATAAATGGGTTCAGGTACGAACAGGGAGGGCTACATTCCCTACACGTAGTCATTTTCCCCTGAGAAATTTCCCCCCTCCTCTTTACTGTTACTGTCCCCTTCCTCTCGGCAACGAAAATCAAAATCAACAGGGAAAGAATCATATTCAATTGGAGATCTGGGAAAAAAGTTCTGCGCAGATCTGCTGGGTCGTAGGCCAATACTTTCCGGTTGATCCAAACAGACTTATTTATTGAAGTATATATCGAAGAGAAAGGATGAATATATTCAGATTAGCTGGGGATATGACCCATCTCGCCAGTGTTCTGGTTTTGCTCCTCAAGATCCACACCATTAAATCTTGCGCTGGTTCGTACCTTCCCCCTTTTCTCCCTTTGTAGATGCTTACATATACATGTGCATATGTTTGTATGTTGGTAACTGTGTTAGTTGCTATATGGGATTTAACCCATAAAAAAGAAAAATTGGTATGTGCGTGTTTTCAATGTGAATGTAGCTCTACCCTTTTGAAGTTAGGCGAATCACGTGTCATTTTATTTTTTATTTTTTGTCTATCTGTTAGTTTTGGGGGGAATTTAGAAACTGGCTTCTGAATAATCGTTTTGGGGCTGCTTAGAGTTCAGGAATACTCTTGTGGAACTTCATAGGTGGGTGAGTAGAGGTCTTTAACTTATGTTTAAACTGGATCATAACTCATATATGAGATTGGGCGTGATGATATGAATTTTAGGTGTGTCAAATTTGGAATTGATACAGTTTGGCCAGGGATTCAGCTGCTGCAATTCTCGATTTGGAAAGTTTTCCTGTTCCCGACGTCTTATACTGGGTTTCCTTCTAAAGCCAAGGGCCCGAGGCAGTTTTGGATGTGTTTATTTAGGGGTTCTAGAGGAGGTGAGCTTGGCTTGGTGGAAGAGGGTACACCTATTTATGAAAGACTCTAATCAAACGTACTCTGGCGATCATTCCGCCTTAGTTTATGTCCGTCCAAACAGTCCCACATTCGGTGCTTAATTGATTGAATAAATTGCAGAGGGTTTCTTGGGGGGAGGGGGGTGTTCGGCAAAGCGTTTAAGATAACAATGAACATTCCAACACAGTTAGTAGCCCAATCCGGAAGGGTGGATTAGGTGTGTGAAGATTCGGCATTTTAACAAGGTTGGGTAAACAAATTATAGATATTTGCTTGCAGAGGGGATAAATTTTGTTGTAGTGTGGTGGTATGGCATATTTGGGGCGATTGAATGACAGCGGAAGTTTTGCCTTCTAATGGATGGAGGTTGTCGAAGGGCATATGGTGGCAGGTGTGGGAGGATTGCTCGAAACTTGTTAGTATGAGCTCCCAAGCCATCTTTCCACTTCAACTACTGCCCCATAAAAGTCTTCTTTATGAGGTTTTTTGTTTGCCCAGATTTGAGCATCAGATTGGATAGCTGCAAATCCAAAGGGACCACATATCCTACCCTCGGCTGATTTACTTTTGCGGTCAGAATCTACTATCAGTCATAATCCAACATAATGTGGGATATATAATACCATTGGGAACTTATTAATTCGATCAACTTTAGTATGATGGATAATGTATCGTATGGAGTTCACTATTAGTTCAATCTAACAAAAGGGCTCCGTATGCCCAACAAGGGCATCTTACATAATCACCCTACACACTATGATTTGCTATCTGAAACAAGACAAATTTGATTTCATTACTAAAGTAGGCTAGGGGTAATGCTTTTGAAATTTGTTGATTAACAAATCTGGTCTTTCTGATTTTTTACTTGTGCAATATAGAGTCTGATCCTCTTATTGGCCATCTTTACGGTACAAGCTATAATAACCCTCTTCCCTACATATTTCCGTGCGGGGGTTGTGAGGTTGAATATGCGCTACAGGCTGTAATAACCTTCTTAGCTACATCTCTTTGCATGGCTGTCACATAGCAACACACAGAGAGAAATGGGGGTAGAGAGGGGAGAGAAATTCTATATCAAACAAGAAGTGTAGATATACCGCACAATTTTCAAGTTTCAGCAAGAAGGCCATGATAATCTAAAGAGTGATGGACGTGAATATTAGAAAAATTGATATCTAGGCCTCAGACCTGCTACAAAACATCATGGTTTTGTGGCATGGATTGGTTGAGTGCCAAGACATATCTTTGAACAAGAGTGACAAAGTGATTATTTGCAGCGGAAGCGGCACAAAAATAAATTGTAGGAATAAAAAATGCAGTAATGAAAAGTTATGAATGAGGATAGGCACTAGTCTTTTTTTTTATGAGAAGACCAAAGGACAAGTGTTAGTCTTGCTTGTGAAGCAAAACAACTATTCCTTATTGACTTGCAAGTGTATATATCCAGTCTCAAGCAAGTGCTCATTGGTGGAAAGGACCGGCAGCAACAACAGATCTCTCTTATTGGCAACAAGAATTTTTTTCATTTTTCGGGATCTCAAAGTGAAGTGAAAACACATAAGAAGTCTTGAATGGAAATGGAAAAAAGATGGAACTCCTGTTCCTTTGCCTCAGGCAGCTCCAACTCGAACTCCTAGCTCAGGCAGGAGTTGAATCCGGAGTGGAACGGCTCGAGAAAAATTATTCGAAGTTCTATTTATGTATAGAATGACAATTGCCAATTGCAAATGGGTCTATAAAATGATCAAATCAATTAGATTATGATTGAAGTCCTTTTTTCTTCTTCCGTCTTGAAAATGAAAAAAAAAACATTCATACTCATAACTCAACTTAAACAGCTCTTAAATAGCTCAAAGGAAAGTCTGTAGTTTAGGTGCAGTAAAGGATGAAGCTTTCGCAACTGCATTGCTGATCAAATGAAGATGTGGTCCTTGGTTGAGCTCTGAATAAGAATAGGAATCATAAAATGAAATCATGTGATTAGGATAAAGCTATTGTTGAATTGATGGCTTGAGCACATGCGTGTAGTCGTAGAGAGTCCGAAACAGTTGATTCAATTAATTTTAATTGCACAATTATAATGAAATTTGTCAACCTAATATAACAGTGTGAACCTGAGTTGTAGAGTAAGAGTTTCTACCCTAACTTAATTTATGTGGGTGAAGAAGAATTACCCCACCTCTTGCAAGTGTGCGTAAATTGACATATATTTCCGTACGGCATCTTGTTAAGTCCGATTTACACTAAATATTGTGATCTAAATGTAAGTTCATTAGCTAGAATCAGTGGTATAGTTGTGAGTTATAGCTGTAACAAGCTCTTGTCAACATTTTTGTAATCATATCCTGTACGTCCTTTGTTTCATGCAGGCATTTCGCTGAAGACTCAAGAGCTCTATGCTATTGTCTTTGCAACTCGCTACTTGGATATATTTACGGATTTCATCTCACTTTATAATACTTTGATGAAGCTAATATTCCTGGGAAGCTCTTTCTCAATAGTCTGGTACATAAGGCAGCACAAGACTGTCCGCCGATCTTACGATAAAGACCAAGACACCTTTCGTCATCTGTTTCTTATATTGCCTTGCTTTCTTTTGGCCCTCATTATAAATGAGAGATTCACTTTCAAAGAGGTAGGATGTCATTCCATTTAAATTTTGTTATGGAAATAGTTCATGTGTTGTGGAAGTTCTTATTCCATCTAGAGCTACACTGTTGTTTTGATTCCCTTTGTTATTTCCCACGGTATAAATTGTGTTACTTGCAAATCATGATAGAAGACTTCTAGTGTCTATCTGCGCATGTTCTATTTGTGAAGTACTTCTACTTGATTTAATTGAGCAGGTGATGTGGACATTTTCCTTGTATTTGGAAGCCGTTGCCATACTCCCCCAGCTGGTCTTGTTGCAAAGGTCAAGAAATATTGACAACTTGACAGGGCAATATGTTGTTCTCCTCGGGTAAAATATCATCCGCCATTATTTTCCTTCTTTTAACTTCGAATTCTCGACACGATCAATTGAATGGTCACATGTAATTTTAGGTTCTATTACATTGATGCATTATTGTTCTTTTGTCTTCTGTTTTCTTTCTTTGTTCTTTTTGTTTGGTTGCCGTTTTGCGTGTGGAGTTTTCGGGCGGGGGGAGGTTACAGGATTACCCTAGGCCTTGTTTGTTTGTCCTCATAAGAGAGTTGGATTGGACTATAGGGACCGTATTATCCTGCCGTTAGTTGGAACTTTTACATATATTATATCCCACAAATACAATATCATGGGTGGGAGTATGGTGTTATTAATTCCTTCACTATTAGTCCAATGTGATTATTGTCCTAGAGGATTACATGTTGCTTCACTATTAGTTTCGTCAAACTAATAGGGCCATACGGTTGTAGTTTTCACCATGTGAATTAGGTCCAGTTTCATGCACTCTGTTCCATTTTCTTAGGAACTACAACAAAATTGAAGATGAGATTAGTGACAGAACAAGAAATATAAATATTTCCTTTAGTGACAGAACAAGAAATATTTCCTTACTGTAGCATATTAGGTGCAGACTATCTTGAATAAACTGCTTAGCAAGTTGCTGTTTTTCTTCAAGAGACAGTATATTGTATGCTTGAGACTTTCCTAATAACGAACCTTGTAAAAACCACCAGGCAGTAGTTGATGCAGTTTCTCTTATAATAAATAAACAACTGAAGAATCTCTGATAAAGTCATACCCAAGTACAGAATTGGAAGTGAAGTGTTGCCACAAAAATATCAATATTCCTCAGATGCCAAGTGAAGTGTTGCCAAGAAAGATATGCATATTATTTATATGCCAGTTTCTAAATTAAGAGCAATGCACAAAGGAGATTGTCGGATATAGAAAGGGCTGTTTCTTTTTCTTGTTCAAAATAGAATGAAAACCTAGGTCACAAGGATGAGCCTTTAATGAGAATAGTGTGTTAGTCTTAAATTGCATAAACTAATTTATATGAAGCTCCTTATAGTTCCTCGTTAGGATGAAGTTTTTGTGTTAATATTAGTGCTTTTTAGTTTGTTCGACCTAAACAACAGTTCAGCTCTTGGTCTTGTCTAGTGGTGAACCCAGTTCAAACTGAGAATGTATAATGTGGCTCTTCTGTGTGTTGACACTGGGCAAGTTGGACTTACTATTCGGGTGGAGCCAACTTCATTTTGGCAAATTGGGCAGACTGTTTTCGGCCATAACTAGCCTGGCATCTGCTAATGAACTAAAGTTGCAAATTCTAGAGTTTTTCCAAATGCATGACTGTCGATCTTTTGGTCCTCCCTCTCATACTTTTGTCACCTTTGGATCAAGTATAGTGAAGACTACAGGTTCCCTTCTCCCTTTTATGTCACGTCCTTTTAAAAGCTCCTTCAAGTATATAGCTATCCCATTGGGTTCATGGGTCCACCTGCCACATGTACAAGTCATGTCACCACCATGGTATTGCCACGCCCACTTTAGGTATCTTAGTTCCACGTGTTAGCCTCGTGAGGTCAAATTGGACCAAAAGGATGTTACTTTGTATCCTTTGCCCCCAGAATGGAGCAATGCCAACCTGATTAAATGAATTCCAGGGATCCCTTGGCCACGCTCAGCTCTACCTTGGGTACTCAAGACACGCAATGCAAATCTCCAGGGATCTACCGGCCACGCACTGCTCTTCTAACTTGCGAAACCGAATTGGGACCTCCTATTGCCATTAATGAGAACCGAATTGGCTCGTTTATGATGTGATTGAGAGTTACCATGATCCTTTATGCCATTCTTTTTGGGTGTTGACTGTGCAAATCAAAGTGGAATGTACGATAATGTCTTAGTTGTGTAATGTCAGCTTGGTAGTATGGTAGTTATTTTGCTATTAGAGGCTTAGAGCATGTATGATATATTACTCGTGGTGTCTGTAGTGTACAATTATTGTGGCATTTGCATCGTTATACCAACAAATATTAGCTTTTGTTTGCCTTATTGTATGACCTACCTGTTCTTGTAGCACTTCTAGTGTAGAAATTCTCTTGCATTTAAATTACTGTTTGAGGGCTGACTTTCTGATTTCTATTAATGGTCATACCTTAAGAGTTATTTTGATGCTCAAAAATCTTATAATTGCACTCAATTTATGCTTATGTACTGCAGATAAATCATTCTTTAAAAGGAAAATTGCTCCTCTTTTTTGACAGCATATTTTAAATTGAGCTTTTTTTGTCCTTATCTGATAATTGAAAGTCAAACCAGTGTCCAGTTTCTGCAAATCACAAGCAGTTTTCCACATCCTTGTGATATATTTGTATCTGATCTATATTTCACACCGTTCTGCTTTCCATACTCCTACAGGGCATACCGAGGCTTGTACATTGTAAACTGGATCTATCGCTACTTCACTGAGCCTCATTATGTCCATTGGATAGGTCATACTACGCTCTCCCTCCCCCTCTCTCTCTCTCTCTCTCTCTCTCTCTCTCTCTCTCTCTCAATGAGTAAATGTATGCTCATCTTTTCATGCATCGCACGCGTGCAAACACATCTCCGAGCTTGTTTTGTCCATCTTATACAAACTCGTATTCGATGCTTCTGTTATTGCAGCTTGGATAGCAGGGCTTGTTCAGACATTGCTTTATGCTGATTTCTTCTATTACTATTTCCAAAGGTACAACATTACACTCCATTATTTCAAAAGCAAATGCAATCGTTTCGTTTCTTTGCTTAAAATTTATTCACTCCTTTTGAACATTTCGCAGCTGGAAGAACAATGTGAAGCTCCAGTTACCAGCATGAACTGAATTCGTTGCGTCTTCCACAAGGCAAGAATTAAAGAAAGCTGCGATCATCAATATAGTAATTTTGTAACAGGTGCTTGGCATATTTGTTTGGTTTTTTCCTCCTCCTTATGGGTGATTTTAAATGGGTATGTTAAAGTACTGGCGCTATCATTTATTAATTTCAAATGAAGTGGAGAATTAAAACCCAAATACCAAATCATTTGTAGCAGTGAAAAATATACAACTGCCTTCCCATTGTTTGGCATTAATGTTAGTTTACCAAACCCATGTTTTTAACTTGTTTAGCAAGTATTGGCAGTTTTTAGTCCTTACTCCCTTTGTGAATTCAAGTTTTGAGCTTAATAGATTTGGTGATTGAATTTTTTGCCCCTCGGTCTTCGAAGGTTACCAAAAGTGTTAACCGAAGTTTGGAGTTAGCATCAAAATCTCTCGGACATCTGGTGAATTATCTTTTGTATCAAAACCTCTCGCACGTCTGGTGAATTATCTTTTGTTTCAATTAACAGTTCCCAGTCTTCACAACTGTGAAATTACTTTGCGTGATGTGGTTCGTATGTAAGCTGTAATACCTACTCGCATAGCCTCCGCTGTCAAGGGTGATTCATCAGTGGTGTTTACTATTTGACAATTTCAGTGATCGTCACCGAAAAGCAACTGCATTGGGATGGCAGAGGTTCAAAAATATTTCCAGGCATCATTTCTAGAATCAGCCCTGTTTGGTTGCTTTTTTAGAAACAAATTTTTGTAACACCTATCGGAAAAGCTCGTTTGATTGAGAGATTCTGAAACTTGCTTTCGAAAGAATTGCTGGAAAAGCTAAACACACTTTGTATTTTACAAATACAATTTTCGGTACACACTGTTTTCACATACAATAATTCGGGAATATTTTGGAGAACTATTTTGAAACGGTTAAAACAATTTTGTTCAAGATAGGCTGAGGCAAGCAGATTGGCATGAGGAATATACACCATGATTCTTCATTTTGCATTTAGTGAAAATGATTGGAAACAAATGAGACAAAGATGACCTACGGCATCTCCAAAGTTGGAAGAAAGGTTTGCACTCGAACAAGAGGCATGGACAAGGAGAGCAGAAGGAATAAGAGCTCGGTATGGAGTTTTCGAAAGAAGAAAGTAAAGAAACCGTACAAAGTAAAGCCCTATTGAACTCTCAGAGAATACTCAAACAAGCAATTATTGCAGCTTGGCACCGCGTCTAAGTTCAAGTCCTGTCCTTTAGAGACTGTTTGATGACCTAATCCTTGACCATAAATTGTTTTCTATGGTTTACAAGTAAGAATGAAAGGTAAAATACATAAGCAGAAAAGAAAATAGGAAGTACAAGTAACTATTGATGACAGAGAAGCTAGAAACAGGCACGTGCATACGCGAGTTTAAGAAGTGAACACATATTAGTACAACATATTACATCCATTAAGCAGCAACGCAAAGGGTCCCGGGAGGTAACACTAGGTGACCATCAATCCCAAAGAAACTCTTCAAACATCATCCTTTCTCAATACTTGAATGTACTGATATGAGAACCAAGCTTCAATATCTCATCATCAACCTTAAAACTGAAACAATTGCTGACATCCAAATGCACAAGTTGTTTGCAGCAGTGCAAAACCTTCAACAGACTTTCCTTTTCGATGTAAGCAGACCTCAGATCCAAATACCTTATGTTTGGCAGTAAGTTGACAATGGCCGACGCTTTATCTTTCCCAATATAGGCTCTTATAACAGTCAATGAATTGAAGTTCTTGCAGTGTGCGCTAATTTCGACAATGATTTCTATATTAAAGCCGCATTCAAGTCTTATATGCTCCAAATCTTGCCACTTGCTTATAAGACTTGGGATCTTGAGCATAAGGCCACTAGGAAAATTGAAAGGGAGCTCCAAACTCTTCAAGCCAGGACACCTGGTGAGAGGAAAAAAGAGAAGTGCACGGTGATCACACTACTACAGCCATCTTTCGATGAAACGGGACAATAATATTACAAGGTCATTTAAACTTTCTCAGCATCTATTTCTGCAATTTCGTTTGTTTAGTTTCATTTATTAAGCATACGGATGATACAATGCTATTTGGAAATCTAGATCATAAAGAGGAGTATTTGATACCACTAAATGCAATCATCCACTTCAAGTATCACAGATGTCTACAAACAATAAATGGGGAGACCAGATAGAATCCTCTGAAGAAGAACAAGTTTACCAGGGTGGACACCTTTCAGAGCTTCCCGCTGTCTTTCAAATCTTCCACTACCGTATCCCAAATGTCCTTTGATCCAAAATTGGTAGAAGGCACATATTAATACCACTAAATGATGCTACACTATGATAGAGAAATATGTGCTCTTCAAGTTTCAAAATCATACACTCTGTTTCAAACATGAAATAGAATTAACTTAAAATCACTTTGTGCAACTAGAGAGAGTAAGAAGATGGAGAAAATAACTGAAACTAGAGACATAAGCACCTCTTATTTCTTCATGCACTCAGACCTCCTATACAAGTTTTATAGGCAGCCAAAGCAGAGTTCAAATAGCATTATTTTCATTAGGAAACCTTTTTTAAAGAAGTTTTGAGGACTAACCCTTCAGCAACATATAACAGTGCCTCTTCTGTGCAGCAGTTGGAAAGCGTGACCACAGTAGCAGATTGGCCACTACGGTTGATTACTGACTTCATAAATGAAGTGACAGAGAAGACTCCCTCCACTTGATATTCCTCCATTAATCTATAAGTGAAGAAGTCATAGCAGCCTGGATCTGGTGACATGTCAGGAAAGACCAAACATTGCCAGCATAGAGGACTAAGCGTGACTTTGGACCATGACTTGCACACATAGGGAACGTCCAATAGCAGTGACTTTATTCCCACTCTCCCAAATACATTCACCAAGCAATCCATGTTCAAATCCTCCCATTTCCGTCCTTCCATCTACACCATGGAAAAAGAAGCGTAAATATAAGGATCAAACCTCCGTTTTGTATGTTGTTGCAGTCAGTAAGGACAAGGAAACGCTTCGGAAACTTTTTGGAAAACTAGGCAGAACGTATAGGAAATGTCAAAAGTGTTGAAGAGTATCAAGTAACTATGTTCAGATCAATAGAGGGACTCGGGTTAGAAAAACTAAGGCTCTCAAGAGCACGGAGAATTCTTTTTTTCCAATATTGGGATATATAAGGTGCTGAAACAACTCAATGTTTCTGTATGTCTCACAAAATTTCGACATGTTTCCGTACGTTTGGTTGAAAACATTGGAATTTCGGGATTCCACCAACATTTTGTTTCAGTCTCCCAGGAAACAGAAATGTTTCTGCCATTTCGGTGGGAACAAAATGAAATATTATTCCTTGGGCTATCTGTTAATCTTTTTACAAAGCATGAAGTTGTTGTTCAGTGGATTTGAGGATTATATCTAATAGAAGAGTTAATCTACAAATATATATAAATCTAAATGTATCGAATAACTAATACAGCATATATGACAGAAAATTCAGTCTCTTGCTACATTGAAGAAAGGGTTGCAATCATAGAGATGTATGAATTGAGCAAGTCAACAAAAGAGGTGAACTCGAGAACAAACTTTGAAAGAATTTTTGTTTCTCACCAAATCTCACCATACTTTTGGGAAGATGCCACAACCCTTTCTCTATGGGGGGAGAGGAAAGAAATGATTGTTGTTTCTCACCAAATCTCATCGAACAAAATAAACCAACAAAGATTATTGTTTATTGATTTTGTTTTTTACCATTTCTCATCCCTTTTAGTAATTCCTAGAGACTGAGCAACTAAGTTGGATGCAAGTCTCATTATCCAAAATTTAAATTCAAACAAAACCCCAAAATTGAGGCTCCAACCCGATCGAAACCCCACAACAAGTACGTCATGAATTTTTCTCAAGTTAGCAATTATCAGCCAAATATATACAGACAGGCATAAGGATTGTATATGTGTGCATATACACGTATATCGAGAGAGAGAGAGAGAGAACTACCGAGAGACCCGACGATTGAACGTGCCGCCAAGGGCAGTAGACGAAGAGAAGTAGGATGATAGAACTTCAGAGAAGACCAAGATGACTTCGACTCAAAGGTATCTCTGAAATGAAGTAGAGAGAGAGAGAGAGAGGCGTCTGACGGGATGGGGACATGGGGGTGGATTTTTCAAACGTTGACTATCCAGGGGATAAAAGTGCAAATACCATATCATACTCTCATTGTAATTTTTTACGTGTTGAAAGCTAATTATTTTTTAAATTGTTTGAATATACATGGAGAATAATTTTTTTGAAAGATTTTTGTAAATAAAAATAGATTCACAATTTGATTGAGAACGATTTTAAAATTATTGTTATTTAATTCATGAAATATTTTGGTTGCAAACACCCAAAACACAAAAAAACAAAAAACCAATTTTAGATTTTAAAATTGTGAATCTATTTTGTGCATGATTTTAGATTTTTTTTATAGTAATTTACAGAATCAATTGACATCTTAAAATTAATATTAAAAAAATTAGGGTAAAATATATTGACATTTCTTAAGATTACTGATAAATATAAAAATCCTGTGATTTAACAGAAGTCAAATGATGAGCTGTGATTAGAATCTTTCTTTAAATTTAACTTTTTAGTTATGAGTGACAAGCTATAATACTCCTTATAAGAAAAAAAAATTATGGAGCAGTGGTATTGATCCAAAATAATTTTTATTTTTATGGTCTATAGTTTTGAAATTACTAAAACATAGTCTATACAAAAGTAATTTTCATAAACATGATAATTATACCAAACCAAACCAAACTGAACCTTATGTCCCAAATCAATTGAGGTCGGCTACATGAATCCTTTTCCTCCAAAGAGTTCTGTCAAGTGCTGCTTGCTCATAAACATGATAATTATATATATATTTTATGTCCTGTCATGAAACTTTAGGGTACAAGTCTTGACCAATCACGAATCCCATATTGCAAGTTAATTTGTCTCAAGGTGCAAGTTAAAAATTTTCAAAAGTGCAAGTAATTTTGTTTGAGGGTGCAAGTCATTGCATGTAAGAGTGCAAGTCTTAACGGGTCAAGAATCTATAGTGCAAATTAATCTGTCTCAAGATGAAAGTAATTTGTTCGACGGTACAAGTCAATGAACCCGTGCAAGCCTTAACCGGTCAGGGACTTTTATGGTCACCATATTTTCATTAAAAAAAAAAAAAATTGTACTTACTATTGTATTCGTAATTTTGAAACTCAACACTATCAGTATAGAAATTATTTTGGGTAAGTAGCACTATTTTGTAATTTTCCCTACAATTATTTTTCAAATTTAGTACTAAATTTTTGAATAAAGATTTTATTTGACATGAAATAGTATTTCAATCGGATAAAATTCAAATCACATATTCAGGAGAATTGTGTGTGAAGCTAGCATTAGTAGAAGTTAGAGAGAGAGAGAGTAAATACGGCTCTCTTTTTTTAGTTAAAATCATTAAAACTCAATCTTAAATTACTATTTGGCCTAAAGTTAGTTTTGTGTTTAATTTTTGTAAATTATTACTTTCGCTTTGATAAAAAAAAAATTAAAAAGTTAAAAATGTGTAAAGTTAAAAAAAAAATTACTAAAGTCGAAAATGAATTTTTTTTAAAATTTAGTTCATAGGTTGATGGGACAACGGTCCACATTGTTTTTATTTTTTTCGATTTTGCCCCCACATTCATATCGATTGTGGTATTTGGCTCAAGGATATTGTGGTATTTTTAACTTTTTACTCAAACTTGACAGCCAAGACTATTTTTCTGTACCTAATCTTCTTCTTTTTTGGAGTTTTTTCGACTTCTGCTTCTGCTTCTAGTTCTATTACTTTGTTGCTTGTAACATATTCTCCCCCTTCCGTGTTGTATTTAAAAGAGCCCTTCGAACCAAAATTATTAATATCGTACCATACTAACTGGTACATACCATTTTAGCGTAAAAATTATACCAAATACTTCTAATACCACATCGTTTCCAATACCAGCCGAGTACCAACTAATACCGGCCGGTACCGGTCTATATATATTCATAATTAAGAAAAAAAATTAGTTTTTTTGGTGCTCTCTCTCTCTCTACTTCATCCCTCCCAAAAGGATCATCCAAAAAAACTCCGGGTGTTATTAACCTTTATGGAATCAATCCATATAAGATCTTGTCCTAGATTCTATTGAAACCATGCCTGCGTGCATAAAAGAGTCTCTAGAACAACTTATCAACCACCAACCAAACTGCCTTCCAAAAGAAACCCCTAGATCAAGACTTTACGCAGACTCGAGTAAATCAAAGACGAGTGGCAAAATAGAAAATTCACATCGACGGTCAACCACCAAGCTGACCTGAATTGCACCTTGCTAACATCGTATAGGGCACCGAGTACACCAAAAATGGTGTTTTTCGCGAGTATACGAAAAATGGTGTTTTTTGCCAGCTCGAGCCATAATTAAGCCGAGCTTGAAGAAAGTAATTCATTGTTCAGCCAAACACATCTTTATTCGTGGATGGCGGTTCGAGAAAGATGGTAGCTTTCATTTCCAGAATCTCACCATCCATATACCCAGTCGTGCTTCTTGCTTCCCACTAAATTATCAAGTAGAGCGTAACTTTACTCATGGACTCAAGAGCAGAACAAAACGTGTTGCCCGACAAGATTCAAAATAAGTACATTTAACATTGCTATAAAATAGTAAAGGGTGTATGCAGTTGAGGTGCTGCACTAAAAATTTGCACCTCTGTAAGAATACAAATAGTCCATTTACAACAAAACTTACAATCAAGATTCGAAGTTCGGGTCACGTATCTTGATATTCTGGAGAAAGGATTGTCCGTAAAAGCTCTTTCAAATTAGCCAGTACGTGGCGTGGACCTATACTCTTAACGCCAATGAAATTCAAAAGCTGCTCTATATCCTACATCAAGGGCGAACAAATGGGTAAGAAACACGATAAGGTCATTTAAGACAGGAAGTTAGTAAGTGACAAAAATCATAGAGTATTTCAATGTACGCTACAATGTACGGAAGTTGCCAAAAGGTTAATAAACACCAAATTTATTTTCATCTTTTGTATGATATGCACTAAATTTCATGATATGAATGATTTACTTCACTCTGCTCTAGCTGTCCCTCTATTGATCATAAATTTTCAGGGACAATAAAATGAAGTCAAACTAATTCGAACAAATATCGATGATCGTATCAGTAGGTTCTCTTCAATTACGGAACACGAAAATTTGACCGAGTTGTTTTTATCAGCTTTGTAAGTTCTACCGAACCATAAAATTGCACTTGAAAGAGAGCACACCTTGTTGAGCAAAAATACAGCATAAGCTGCTCTTGTTGTCTCTTGACCATCTAAAAAGAGAGGAAATTCTGTAGCCTTCAACTCTAAGGAAAGTAGTGAATTTGACGCTGAATTAGATGACGTAGGCTCTGATGAAGGTGCGTAGTCATGAATAAATGATCGAGAACCTCCCAATCGCAGAGGATAACGCAAAGGTACTTGTAAATAAGAAGCGACGAGCAAAACAGCCTGAAAGATGAGCAAACTCAATCAAGTTTTTGGTTATTCTGTACCCAGCTAATCAAGCCAATAAGAAAAACGTCACGCCAAACTGCTCTAGAAAAAAAATTACATCATGAAAAAAACAAATTCTTTAATGAAGAAAGGAAACCAATAATAACTCTAATTGAGTGCAAATAAACATCCACAATAAATTTTCTTTATTACAGCAATTCCTGAAGCAAATGGTTTTATGAACAAATAATTCGAGAGTAGATTTTAAATGCTCTCTGATGACTAAAATAAAAAGTGAACACTACAGATTTGTCATCAACAAGAATATGATACTTGGCAATTTTGCGCCATGTGGGGAGAAAGAACTCACGTGAGCAACATATCCCAGTGCGGTAGCAGATCTCTGAATCTCCTTCTTATCGGAGAAAAAACTCATCTTCTTGAAAGGGAGTACAGTGAGATCCAGACCTAAAATAGTCAAGGACCCTTCATCAACAGGTTTTAATCCAACAGAATTTCCTGGAGAGAGAGAGAGAGAGAGAGAGAGAGAGAGAGAGAGATGACGTCAGAAAAAGTTACAGCCTATGTCAGCAGAATTATATGGGCTGCAGTCAAGAAACTAAATAAAAAAAAAAAAGTCAAATCATCAGTTCGCATATTAGTATGTATATGTCCAATCAAACATACTTAGGAATCTTACCAAGGTCGCGCATCCATACAAGAGAAACATGGCACTGAGTAATTCACAGTGGGGTGATCAAAAGCTTTACAGATTGAAGAGTAAAAAAGAAAAGGAAAGAAAAAGAGAGCTCCGTGCCTCGTTGAAAATGCAGATGTGCACAAAAATCACCCACCACAACTAATATGAGAGCAGCAGACATAGCAATGCTCCATATAATTATGTCAAGAACACATATTTTTATCATCAGTCACTCACAAATCCCAATGGAAATCAATAGCGGTTGACGCGCAAATACCTCGTGTTACACTGTCTGACAAGAAGCACTCAATTATTTCTTCACATATGATCATAAATCTTAAACAGGGCCACATCATATTCGCAAATTATTTGGAATCTCAAAACAAAAAAATTCTGTATGGGTGTATTCAGTACAAAGTTCTTAGTCGACTCACTCCTGACTAAAAACCAACATACCCTGTTATTGTCAAATAGAACCCGGATGTTGTCTGAATCTTCCGTTGAAGCACTGTGCAACCCACATTATTTCTAGATAATTTAACCTTTAGTCTCGGAGTGACCATATCCATACCAACTCCTACTTTATATGGTCCAACAATGCATGACATGGAAGTGAAATGTTTGCACCATGTTTTTGGGTTCTCTGTCTAATCTACTGCACATTTTACTTAATGCCATTGCGAAAAGTCTTTCTCCATTTCCATCAAATGCTAACTCAATAGTATAAGATGACTGCTTAGAGGGAGAAATTATACCACTTAGAGATAGAGAAGGGCTGAGAGAAGACACAGAAAGTAATCGAGAGAGCAGTGAATTTTCCCAGAGATTCTCCATATGGGCTATTTCTATATCCTGGAGTTCTTACATAGTCATTTTATAACCTGTTACTTGACTCCTCTAATGTGGCTTTCCCTGGATAGTGAATCTGGAGTTCCTGTTTCCTTCCAAACTAAAGTCCTTGTGCAATTGGGCTGCTCATAAGAAAATTGTTAACCCTAAAAATCTGGGGGAAAAACCTTTTTTTCCAAATTTATGTCTTCACAGAGGCTCGGGAATTAATAATGGTCCTCCTCATTGATGGCCAGTTTGTTATGGCGGTCAGGTCCATGTTGTTGGCTACCTGACTTTATTTGAAATGATTGATTAGGTTTCAAAGCACAATAATTAAGATATTTGCCATCGGAAATGGTGCCAGTCCTACTACTACCTACTTGATGTCCTGTATCTGGGGGGAAAGGGGAGAATACAATGATGTAAAGGAGCCTGTTAATTAATTATGGTATTTACCGGGAGTACCATGTACTTGGGTAACAGATGTCGTGAGCCCCTTCACTTATAACACTCACCTTTAAAGATGACCTATCCTCACTTTACAAACCTTCCTAAGAAGGAGAGTTGCTTCCTACACACAATCATACACACACACACGGGAAGAAAAGAAGAAAAACAATTCTCCTATATTGAGGTGGCAGATTACCACATTTTGACTACTTTAACTCATATTCAACAACTAAGATATTTCGTCCGCTGCTATATGTGGACAAATAAAATCTCCCTGCATACAATTTTGAAGAAATTATAACTAGTAGCAAGCAATATCTATATTACCTAATCTAAAGGTGCTGGTAAAAGATTCAAGTTCTTGCTCATGTGCATGCCCAATCACAACCTTCACGGGATAGAGCAATGAAACTTGTGATATCATATATTGTTGCCTCACTCTCAGCAACTTCTGTACGTTTCTGAGCCGGACATAACCCCTTTCTCCAGCAAGTAACCTATTCGCTTCCTGCATCGAATTCATACTCAATTATCTACAGCAAAAAAAGGGTAAAAGCTGAAACTTCGCCCCCCCAACCCCACACACGAATACCAGAAAATAATAATAACTGGAAGAAGATAACAAATGACATATAATGAGGAAACAAAATTCTTATGGCTGCAACACCATTTAAAAGATGGGTTAGCTAATAAATATATCTTTGTTAAGGGGCATCGCAAAAGCAATTGATAGATTAAAAGCAAATGCACAAGATGTATGCCGCAATATAAGAGAGGATACAACGTATCAGATACAGAAAATCTATGACAAAAAGCGGCTTCAAAAGATTCTCAACAGTCACGGAACGTCCTGACTCTTAGGGACCAGGAAATACTCGTACGTGTAATCCTTTAGTGATACAAGATAGGGAAAATATATGTTCATTCATTCTTCTCTGCTATATTGACAAATGTATCTCTGTTCGTAATTCTTCCAGTATCATACTAAGGCCCTCCAAGGCTATGACCATTATTTACAAGCCCTGTCATGGGTGACAAATATAGCACATCCCACCTCAACGTTTTGCCTCTCCACTCATGGGAAAAATTGAGCATTCTTCCAGAACATCATACTATATAAACCTCCGAATAGTAAATACTATCATTACTAGCAACTAGAAATTTACAGGGGAGAAATACTGTACCACTCCATAGGATTTGGATGAGCTATACTTTCACCCGGAGTTGATATTTGAAAGAACAAATGATTTACCAACAGTAAAGAAAAAACCACACAGCTGAACAAGTCCCTCAAAAGCTTCTTATAAGTCCCTATTATTATCAGTCTTGACCAGAGACATAATCACGATAACTCAGGACAATAACCATTGAGTGTAAAACAACCAACAAGAAGAAGTTTGGTGTTTTTTGTGGACTACCAAGTATCTATCAAAAGCATCACTGTGACACATATATGTAAGTATGTAATGTTACCTGCAGACGCTTACTAGCTACAGAAAGAGCTGTCCCAGACACCAAAAGTGATTTAATTTCATTGCTAAGCCGCTCCTCTTCCCTCTTAACATTCCCTTCTACAACCTTCGCATGCATTGACGTGTTTCCCATCACCAATTTTCGGGACTCCAATTTCTCACGCATCTCATCCAGCTGATTTGACCGACTTAATGACTCTGCTTCAGCCTGCAGACCATGTAGCCGCCCGCTATTAAGCAGGCTACGAATTTAAAAACCAAATGGATGCAAAAGTGGAGAACATGTAAACATAACACATTTAGCTATTGAAATAGAAAATTTCTTAATGTTCATTCCTATATTACTTGTTACTTAAATGTGAGGAGACATAGGAAAAGCCAATAAAGAAGATAGAACCTCGTGTTTTGAGCAGTTTAAGTACATGAAAATGAAAAACAGAAACTGACTGGGAAGCACACATTCGTAATATTCACTCAACGATTGATGAATAAAACCTAAAAGCCCCATTTGGATGGATGCAGATTCCAAATGGAGGGGTTTGACATTACTTTTAAACGAGACTTAGATGGAACATATATTTTCATATTGAGTTTGGGAGCTATATACAAAGGAAATTAATCTCGTTTACCACTAATCTATCTTCCACCCTAATCTCACAAGCCCCTATAACAAAATCTACTACAGTTTTGTTGAAATTAAGCATTTTTTCCTTGTTTGGCATAAAGACGAACTTCAGAGACTTAAATTTCAGCATAAAATCCCTTGATTTGACAGCTACGTCTACGCAAATGGAGCTTAACGTTATACTGACAGAAATAAATCAGATGACATCTTTGTATCAATGAAACATACCTGAATGAGTTCGTTGAGTTTCTGTTGAAGCAATTGCTTCTTCTCCTTAGCTTCGTTTAGAGCAGAAGAGAGACTAACCAGACGCGCAAGCTCTTGTTCGAAATCTTCCCACTGTACCACCTTCTCAACCTCCTCCTCCTCCTGTTGTTTATTCTTCTCTACCGCTACCGCTACAGCTACAGCCTTGTCCTTCTTTGCTATTAACAGGTTCTGTTCCATCGAGAATTGAATTAGGGCTCAGGAAGAATATTAAGGAAAGATCACCGGCTCGACACCTCACCACCATCGTCCCAATTGGGATAACTAGGGTTTCGGCATCACGTGTTGAAAAGTCCCCATAGTTGTTCACATCCAGCAGCCAGTCAGAGGTGCTCGCGACTTTAGGTTTTCACGGTTGTTTAGAGAGAGAAGGGGGGAGAGAGAGGGGGATCTTGATTTTGTATTTTTCGTTTCTCTCTCTCTCTTCACAGGCTAACCATTTTTTTAAATTATGGAGCATGATGTTCTCTTTTCTGTTTTTCTTTTTCTTTTTCTTTTTCTTTTTCTGCATTTTTTGCTTTTTTTTATTTGGCGGGACATTGGATATCAAAAAAAGAAAATATTTAATTTGGCTTACCTTAAGTACTATCATTGTTTATTCGTGTTCAGAAAAATTATGCCTTTATTTGTTTTATGTCATTTTTTTTATTATTGATTAGCCTGGAGAAAAAATATTAAAAATTAAAAAAATACTAAACATAAAAATAATTAAAATAGATAAATATTTTTAAATTATTTTATTTTTTAAGACTTTTCAAAAATTGTTAATATTTTTTTTAAATATCTCATCGATAACAAATAGTTTATGTAAAATTAAGATAATATAAAAAATTAATTAAGACAAAAAAATTAACTAAAAAATAAAAAGTTAACTCATTTCTTGTTACGCTCTTAACCTTTTCTTTTTTCGTTTGAGTAAGAGATCTTGATTAGATTAGAATTGAATTGAATTTATTTATGACTATTACATATATAAATTATCAATATGTGAAAAAAATTCATAAAATATTCAAATCCGTACCAACCACGAAGGAACTAAATTAGACTATACGAATGCCTTTACTTATCTTTCATTTTCTCAAAATGATACTTTTAAATATTATAATCTTTTATATTTAGAAACATATCCTGAATGGCTAAGTATCATATGCACGTAATATGCTAGCAACGCGACAAATTTGATACAAAATCATTAAGATTGCAAAATCGTTGAACAACTAATTTCACGCGATATATTAATTATTTATTTATTAATAATCTAATCATTTTACGATACTTTGATTTCGTTTTTATTTTATCTAGTTGAACTATGAATTGAAATTCTCACATAGAACCGTCAAGCAATATAAATTCTGGTAAAATCTACTTTGACCTCATTCAGTATAAATTTTGAGATCATGTAGTAAACTAGTTATAGTTCGGAAACCATTAGAGGGTGCTTTAGCTTATGTAATTGTCAACTTCTTTGAAACTATTATCGTTAAATTGGTTATCTGAATAGTAGTCGGTATTAAATTTGATGTAATATCAAAACTACTCGAATACTTCCACTATAAAAAGAGAGAGAGAGAACTCTTTTGACACTCATGTCGTGTGGTGCCATAATCACTCTTAATTTTACCAAAAAGATAAGTTTGTGAATATTAATTTTAGACAGAGATACATCTAAAATTGTTTGATATAGTGTTGTTCATAAAATAATAAAGATGTTACATACATTAAATGATTCTAAATATACATGTCTGTGCTGAATGTAAACCTGCTCTTACAGAGAACACATGTATTCTATATAATGTTTATGCAAGTAAAAACAATACATCATATTGGCCATGAAAACAAAGTTATACATATCATAATCACAAGAGTGGGAAGTCTAAAATGGAATGGTAAAATCACTTTCTTAAGGCCTTATTTGGCCAAACTAGATTATGGAGATTGTCTAGATTATTAGGGAAATAATTTAGCCCCATTTGGCCTAAATTATTCACCCAAACAATCTGGATTAATCTAGCTCCAAACACAACATAACCAACATATCCACAAATAATTTAGTCCAAACACTTTGAGCTAAATTATTCTCTCCGGCACCCAACATAATCCAACAATCCAATAATCCCATAATCTAGTTACGCCAAATGAACCCTAAATAACATGACTTACTTTTTTGAAAATGTAAAACATAAAATAAGAGGAAAAAAATTTAAATGGATAAACTGTCATGATAATTTTCATGATTGAAAATATAATAATCCACACAAATAGGTACAATGAGTAATGAATAATAAACTAATAATAACATTTATAAGAATATAAGCAGAGGCTCTTATTCCTCTGAAAACAGGTGACATAAAACATGAAAAAAAAAGCTGAAATTTCCAGCCATTTGAACTTCTTAAAGGGTGCATGTTTCATGCAACCTCGGCCAAGATGCTATTTGCTTGTTCCTGCCCAATAATAATGGCCAAGTGCAGGCATAACAGTAATGACAGAAACCTGCAAAAGTTTACCAACTAGGAACAACATCAAGACATTGAAAACCCATTGCCAAAATCCATAGTAAATAATTGTATTTTAGGTCACCATAAAAAGTATTATCACCCAATTCAAAACTTAAGACAATGAAAGATAACTTAATTGTCGCCACCGCCTGTCCAGCACCCAGTGCCGGGAGCAAAAACAAGGCAACGACGACACAAAACTGTAGCAAACAGCAAAATAAACATTACGGACTAAATAACTTAAAACCATTGCACCAGCAACGGCCATGTCTTTTTCATGACAGCAATCGACAAGAATCGAAACAAACACCATACTTCACTTCTTTTTGGCAGCAGACTTGGTGACCTTAGCACCCGATGGATCTTTCTTCTCCACACTCTTGATAACACCAACAGCAACCGTCTGACGCATGTCCCTAACAGCAAATCGCCCAAGAGGGGGATACGCAGAGAATGTCTCCACAACCATGGGCTTGGTCGGAATCATCTTCACAATACCCGCATCACCATTCTTCAAAAATTTGGGCTCCTTTTCAATCTCCTTGCCAGATCGTCTGTCAATCTTGGTCACAAGCTCTGCAAACTTGACGGCAATGTGGGATGTGTGGCAATCGAGAACCGGGGCATACCCATTTCCGATTTGACCCGGATGATTCATGATAATAACCTGGAAAGTGCATTAGAAAATACCTTATTAGAAGTTTATTTCAACATTAATATTTAATTATCATTACGTTCTCTCCATCCATACACCTCAGAGAGGAGAAATTGTAACCGATGACAACCAAGTTTAACTTCCTTCTTCATGCAGACCTTTTTCAGATTCAAAACAGCCATCCGTTGCCTTTCATTTCAGGTGCTCCTCTATCCCTCTAGTGCACAATAAGGGTTTGGGCAAACACGTCTTTTTGGATGCATATTTCAATAACAGAACGGACAGTTTTTTTGCCCACTACATTCCAATCCCTAATCTAAATATTTAATGACATCTTATATGCACACATACCATATTATTATTTTCTTTTTGCTCGAGTCTACATATGAAATGGCCAAGTACCACTTCGGCCTGCATAATTCACGATACATACCTGGGATGTGAAATTTGCTGCTTCTCTTGCAGGATCATCCTTAGAGTTGGATGCAACAAAACCACGCTTGAGATCCTTAACAGCCACATTCTTCACATTGAATCCAACATTGTCGCCGGGCAAGGCTTCTAGTAAAGCTTCATGGTGCATCTCCACGGACTTGACTTCAGTGGTGAGCCCAGTGGGACCAAAGGTGACAACCATACCAGGCTTGATAACGCCAGTCTCAACCCGCCCAACAGGCACGGTTCCAATACCGCCAATCTTGTAGACGTCTTGGAGGGGCAGGCGAAGGGGCTTGTCAGATGGCCTCTTGGGCTCTGAGATCAAGTCAAGTGCCTCTAGGAGGGTGGGGCCCTTGTACCAATCGAGGTTGGTAGACCTCTCAATCATGTTGTCACCCTCAAAACCCGAGATTGGGACAAAGGGGATTTTCTCAGGGTTGTAGCCCACCTTCTTCAGGTAGGAAGAGACTTCCTTCACAATTTCTTCATACCTAGCTTTTGAGTACTTGGGAGTGGTTGCATCCATCTGGAAGTAAGAACCACAATTCAAATGATAACATATATCAATACCTCAAGAGAAATAACCAACAGCTTAGGTAGTAATAAAAAAAATATAGACGTCGATCCAACTCCAAGAAACCGCAAGACATACACTGATATAGCCACATACAATGAGAGAAACCATTCAAACTGATTGAATGATAAGAGAGAACGCATTGTGAAGTATGGGATTCCAACCAATATAAGACAGTGTTTACAGCAAGCCCGTGTTAAGGGACTATTGTGCCAAAGAATAAGGAACCAAATAATTCATCGGGACCGGCGGGGCTCGAACCCGCAGCTTCCACTTTAAAAAGTGGTGCTCTAACCAATTGAACTACAGTCCCGAGATATAGATTTCAACCAGGTATCTCTTTGCAAGGGTCGCCCCCCACCCATCTACCAATATTCCCATGAATACATGGTCCTGCAATTGCATTGGCGAGATGGAGGGGCGCCGCATCAAAGACAAGGTTGTGAAAACTGTAACCATTGGACATTGTTAGCAACACAGACACAGCAAACTGAAAGGGAAAGATCAGTAATTATGCTGACCTTGTTACAGCAGCAAATCATTTGCTTCACACCAAGGGTGAAAGCAAGCAGAGCATGCTCACGGGTCTGTCCATCCTTAGAAATACCAGCTTCAAAACCACCAGTTGTGGAATCAATGATAAGAACAGCACAGTCAGCCTGTGACGTCCCAGTAATCATGTTCTTGATAAAGTCACGATGCCCAGGAGCATCAATGACCGTGCAGTAGTACTTGGTGGTCTCGAATTTCCACAAGGCGATATCAATGGTGATACCACGCTCACGCTCAGCCTTGAGTTTGTCAAGCACCCAGGCGTACTTAAATGACCTCTTATTCATTTCGGCCGCTTCTTTCTCAAATCTCTCAATAACCCGCTTGTCAATTCCTCCAAGCTTGTAGATGAGATGCCCAGTTGTGGTCGACTTGCCAGAGTCAACATGACCAATGACAACAATGTTGATGTGAAACTTTTCCTTACCCATTTTCGGCCTCTAAACTCAAACTGCAAGAGCAAATAGAGGAGGAACTTAAACAATCAAATTGAAAGGTATAGAACGAAGTTTGAGATTCACACTGAAGTTCACCTAGAACACAGCTCCTAACCATATCACCCACATAAGAGAGAAAAGTTAAATATCCACAGATGACCACTAGCCAGAGAAGGTAAGTTTACACTTTACAATAGCAACTTGACATTGATGACTGAGATAATAGACTGGTTGGCAATGAATCGTGAATACGAATACGATGCAGATATGAAGAATCAAAACAATCTCCATACTTGACTTCGCTGCTGATGGGTAGGAACAGACACTAAATTTTTGGAAGAAAAATAAGAAACAGGATTGATTCACTTCAACCAAATTCTTTCGGATAAAACCATACATTAAAGAAAAATCTAAAGATCCCCAGCAACAAAGAAAATCTGCATTGATTTATGTATTCTTAAAAATAAAAATATATATAAAAAGGTAGATCTAAAGACAAAAATTGTAAATTGAAAAACGCAAACAAGAACAGTTCATCTTTTATTCCCATCTAAAATTATATGTACTTCATAACTGATGGATAGTATAGAAGCTAGATTTTTGGAAGAAAAATACGAGACAGGATTCACTTCAACCAAATTCTTTTCAAATAAAACCAAACAACAAAGAAAAATCTAAAGATGCCCAGCAACAAAGAAAATCTGCATTGATTTATGTACTCTTAAAAATACAAAAATACAAAAAAGGGGGGCCTACTATTGGAAAGTAAGAAACGCAAAACAGCTAAACAAAACTGAATTGGAAAATAAATAAACCGCTAGATAAATTAGTACTACTACCAATATGTGTAAAGGGGAGTACAATCAATCGATAACAACAAATGCCCACTTTCTTGATAATCATTAGAAGATTAATCAAAAAACATAACTTAAAACAACGTCACCGCAACGGAGACAATTCTGGAGACACATATTATAGGTAAGACTTTTCAACATGAAACAGTTTTGAAACCAATTCCAACAGTAGTAAACAAATACATATGCAGGACAGACAAGAGATCTGAAGAAACATCTACAAAAACAAAATTAAAAACAGTATATAAATCATAGCAGCGAATTCCATCTAGATATCATCTGGATCCAATAAAAATTCACGACCTATCAAAAAAAAAAGTGAAAAGAGAACAGATCTACCAAATCTTATGAACAAATCAAACAGTAAACCAAATCATCTCCAACAAAGTGCTTGATTCTAAATGGAAAACAGATTGTTCGTGCATAGCTACAACTGTGGATTGCAAAATAATTGAGGAATTGCTTTACCTCGCAGGCAGAGACTTCGTAAAGGAGGCGGTGAACCCTAGCCTGGTAGAGCGAAGTAGAAAGAGGAAGTGATAGAGCAGTAGGGTTTGTGAGGTGGAGACCTTATTTTATAGCCAAAGTGACTTACCGAATTTTAGGGCTTCGTAAGATGAGGCGTCGTGTAAATTTACTTAAAACTCCCTCAGTTTAGTCCAAATCACGATTTTGTCCTCCCCGACTTGAGCCCCAAGCAAAGAGAGCCGCGGATGATTTCAGATTGCGAAATGGGTTCTTCATCTCGTAATAAATTTACAATTGACTCCTCCGATATTGAATCAGAACAGATACCTCCCCTCGTGTTCTGAAAATTTACTGATCACCCCTAAGATTATGAGTGAAATTAAAAATGGGCAAACCATACCGGACCGGAAAATCGAAGCGGATTGTCAGTTCGAGGAGCCCAAAATTTTGTCCGGCCAGATTTCAATTTGAAGCTTTTAAAAATCAGAGATTGGATTCGATCCTCGAGATTTGGAGTGAACCGGACCGATTATATACTATATATAGAATGATATATTGTTTTATTATATATACGGTATTGTACTATTAAAATTGAACCGGACTTATTGTGTGCTATATTATCGATTTTCATTCGGACCGAATTGTTGATGGATTTTATAATAACTTAAATTTGTGTTTCAATTGGGTATATTTTACGGTTTTTTGTATTTTTTTCTTGTCCCTAAACATGACATAAAAGGCAAAACAGACCGCATCGGATCGGAAATGAATTGAAACCGGCTCAAAACCAATTCGTTTTACAAAATTTTCAAACCGAAAAATCAATTTAGTTCCATAAATCTCACCTAACTGGACCGATTACATCCATACCTAGAGATCGTTTGATCGTTGTCATGAGCTATGCACACAAATAAGGATCGATTGTAACAAAAAATTAAAATATTGGTATTGACAAATGCTTTTGAATCCTGGTTTTACTTGGCCCACTGGAATTAAAATATTTTTTATGATTTTTCTAAACTCAAACTAATTTTATATTTAATTATCATTGTATCGAATTGTTATTCAGATCACGATTTTTCGTATATCACTCTAAGCCATAGGAGAACCAATGCTTATATAAACAACTTAAAATTAATGGTATTTGAGTAACAACTGTACTATTTAATAATATATTAAGTTTTAGATGACTTTTAAACCAATTAAAATTTTAAATGTCTTACAAGAAATCCCTCTTAGTCCATAACAAAGGAGAAGTAAAATAAACTCTAGTTTTTCGTTTGGGCTATTTTTTTCAGGTATTTTTTATTAGATAATTTCAATCAGGTCTTACGAGCCCAAGCAGCATAGGTTTTCGTCTCATCAATTTTTAAGTTATATTTTAATCTCAATTTTACATGGTTTAACATATTTGCTATTATTTTTAAGTGGTAGTTTGTCTTTTTTCCTATTTAAGTTAAAACCTATAATTTTTAATTTGGTAGATTAAAAAACATGTGAGTAAATTATCCATGAAAATTGAAAATAAATATAATAAAATATATTAAGTGAATCATGAGAGAATCATCGAAAACAGAAAATCACCAGAAGATATTCACCGGAATCTGATTTTCTCTTGCTTCCTATGATAAAACACATTCATTGGAATCTGACTTCTGTTTAGTGAATTAGAAAGTGCATCGAACAAGTTTTCCAATTTTCTTGTATTTGTTCACTGAAATCCAAACTTCTTGTATTCATCCTCTTATATTCGAATCTATTTCTTCTCGGATTTTATACTATGAAACCAATTGAAAAAAGCTCCAGTCATATTAAGAAAAAAAACTAAGTGTTAAGGACAATTTCATCGTAAATATTTTTTTTGAATGCGGTTCTTATTAGGCGTTGAGCAAAGTTTGTGTTACTTTTGTTTCTTTTTTTTTTTTTTACTTATTTTAGGATGTTATTGGTTGAATACTATAAGAATGGTTTACAGTAAAATTATCATTAGATTTGCAAAATAATCAGCATAATTAATAAAAGATTTGCAACAAATTTATCATTAGATTTGCAAACTTAACATCACAATTATAGAGCACGGTAAATTTACCATCGATCCAAAAAAATTAATCGTCTGGTAAGCAAATTTATCACTACAAGTAAAAAATAATATGCAAATTTACTATCACTGGTAGCAAATAAGTTTCAGCAAAATTTACCATCGATAAGTATGTCATGATGATAAACTTATCATTCGTTGCGCGGTGAGTATCGTTTGTTTTACTTTTATTCTATTTTTTTAGTATTCATTTAGGATGATAGTGGTTGAGCACTCAAATATATTATACGAAAATATAACCAAATGAAAACATTCCTAACTTTCTCAATTAATTAAATTTACGATCACCAAATGAATTTGTATTCAGCAAACTTAGCTCTATTTGGCCAAAACTAACTAAATTAATTTTTTTATTTATTAATTCTTTTATTTGTTATTTTTGCGTCATTTTTTTGTGATTATTGGTTCGTCTCGACAAAAGGAATTTAAAAAGTATAAAATTATGTAAAAAACTAAAAAAAATTCACTAAAAATGAAAATAAATCTAACACAGACGCTGTTTTGGGTTTATTTTTTGTCCTTTTTTGAATTTTTAAATTTTTTTTAGACAAAATTTATACTTTTTTAAAATCTTGACGAACAAACAATCATAAAACAATTGACACAAAAAAAAATTGTAAAAAAATTCACTTAAGGACAAAAAAGTAATAAGTCAATAAATCAATAATTATCATAGTTCAAATGAACCCTAACTATTTCATCAAATTTACCATCGTAACCAGCAAAATATACCATCATATGTTTCTCAAGTGAAGAAACTAGTATTTTAACATGAAAATGCTAAATTTCAATAGCATGTGATAAATTTGAAAGAGAAGTTGGTGAAATTGCTAAATCATGATTAAATTTATCGTTATTTTTATATTAAAACATAATATGTTAGGTATGACAATGGCAATTTTATTGTAAAAATAAAAATAATTGATAATTGAAAATACGTGTCACAACTTCTACGATAAGGAATCTTGAAATACTACAAAAGAATATCCCCTGATTTAAGGGTTAAGTGCTTAATAAGTGCAAATTAGAATCACCAGTAGTTTAGGTATTTTTTAAAAGCTAGGAAAAAAATAACTTTAAAAAATAAAGGAAATGAAAATCTAATCAACACTAATAGGTAGCAGTCCAAATTAAGTGCCATTTTTTATTTGACGCATGAAAATAATCTCTTGTATTCAAGCCAAATTTTGATGATAAAAAATTTAGTCCAAAATAAATTATCCACAATTGAAAAACAATTTCTACAAACAATTCAAAATAAAAAAAGACAATTGAAAAAATTAGTCGAAACCGTTCTACATTTTAAAAACAACTCAAAAAATAATTCAAATACCGAAATAAAATTTAAAAAATTAGCCCAAACATCACCTTGGCTTATATTATTTTTTGTTCATTTTTTTTAGCTTTATTGATTTTATACCAACCTTTTATAATTTATTGATTAAAACAAATTATGACTAAAAACTTAAAACAGTTTATAATTCATTTTTAATTATTTTTTCCCTGATATTTTTTGTGAAAATAAATCAATAATTACTAAAAAAATGACAAAAAAATAAGGGTAAAGTTCACCTACCTCCCCTGAGGTTACTGACTAATCCACTGCCCTCCCCCGTGGTTCTGGAAAATGCACTGTTCTCCCTCGCTTTTGAAACTATTTCTCTGACACCCCCCTGCCGTGAGATGGCGTTTGTTGACTGTGAAGAAAATGTCTTGTCATGGTTTATATTTTCGTAAATACCCATAATACCCTCCTCCCTCTCTCTCTCTATTATATAACAAAGTAAAGTTGCTCACACCCACCCCCTGACTGGTTTCGTACATCTTCTCCGTCCGCCATTTTCGTCCGCCATTTTCGTCCTGCTCACACCTCCGGCCTCCACATTCATCCCAGATTGAGGTGCTTCAAGAATAGGTAATTTTGTACTAATTATTTATTAATGCATTGTAGGCATGAATCAGACAGTGTATATATTTTTTGTTTGCCTCTTCCCATTTTGTTTTGCTGGTCACCCCCTCCACAGAAATCCCAGATTTTAGGTGCTAAATAGTTAATTTTTTAGGTACACACATATGGCATGAATCAGATAGTTTATATGTGAAAATTTTTACTCATTATTTGTTTGCTCATTATTTGTTTGCCTCTCCCCATTTTGTTTTGGTAAGTATGACTCAGAAAATTTGTTTGCTCATTATTTGTTTACGCATTATTTGTTTGCCTAAGTATGACTCAGAAATTTTTTTCAGTCTAATTTAGTTTTATGTTTTCGAATTAGAGGTACATGGACATGTCATCGTCTACCAATACGAGTAATGTACTTAGGGCAAGAAGCAAGAGGTGCTACTGTGGATCTAAAGCAATTTTGAAGATTACCGAAAACGAAAAAAATAGAGGAAAGCTTTATTATGCATGTCCGAAAGGCGACTGCTCATTGTGGGAATGGTGCAAGGGAATCGACTCCAGTGGGTGGGTTGAAGAATCCACCGCAAAAAGGCCAAGCATCGAAGAAGAGGATGAAGATACCAAATTTTCGACTATTCTGACAAGGGTTAAAGTTCTCGAAGTTAAGATGGAGTTCCTGAAAATGGTGGTTATCATTGCCGTGGTGATTAACATTATTTTGCATCTACTGAAGTAAACTAGTGACTTGTTAGCACTTGATTAACTATGTAACTTATGTTTTGTACTTGACTCTGGTAATGTGGGATTTCCTTTGACTCTGGTAATGTGGTACTTATGTAACTTATGTAAACTAGTCCATTGGTACTTCTTTTAGGACAAAAGATCTGGTAATGTGGGATTTCCCCGGTTGTCTTTTAGGACAAAGGATCTGAGTATACCTTGTGGGTGTATTCAGATATGAAATCAGAATTTTGTAAACCAAATTTTTACACTTCAACCAAATTTTGTAGGACAAAGGATCTGAATATATTACACTTCAACCAAATTTTGTAAACCAAATTTTTGTAACACCCTTTTTGTAACCCAAATTTTTGTAACACATAATTCCAATCCCAAATTATAACGAGAACCTGCTGCACCAAAAAACGCAGGTAACTCTTTCTAGAAAACCAAGGGTAAAGTATGAAAATTGCAAACACAAATCCAATCCAGAATATGCAACCCAGGGGTAAAGTACACTTCAAAAACGAGAACCTGCCCATATGCAACTTGAGCTAAAGAACTGGAAACACAAATGAGAACCTGCCATGTATTCAATCACACATAATTAAAATGTCCTTTCCATATATTACATTTCCAGCTTCCATTACATATCCGTGATTACACCCCAAAAACGAGAATCTGCCATGTATATTACACATAAAAACTGCTATAGAATTACCAGGTAATTACACTTCCATGTATCACAAACTACATGCCACAGTTTCCATAAAAGAGAGTTTCCAAAAACTGCTATATAAATTAAGGGACCCATAAAAGAGAGTTTCCATGTATCACAAACTGCTATACCCATACTAATAACCAAAACACAGTTTCCAAAAATAGATGAATGTACCCCCAAAAGGTCCTTTCAAGAATGTACCATCCACTCCTATGAAAGGCCTACATCCATTCCTAAAGCCAGTATGCATGGCTTCAAAAGAGATGAATAATCTGGAGAATGTTGGATTCACATGCACTGAAGGCCTATCACACTGGATTTTGAATAAGCTTCTTGGATTTGATTTCCTAACTTGCTCAGCATAGGCCGGTAGTAATCTATATTGATCACCATGGTTGCCCTCAATCATCTCAATACACTTCCTCTTCGCCCTATACAATTGATTCCTAGAAGCCTCTATGCGAAACTTCTCATGTAACTTGTATTGCATAGCATCTAAATCCATGCTTGGATTTTCTCTAAAACTTTCCAACATCTTCTTCGCAATCCAAGCAGAATTAGCATCATCATTCTTGTTAATCCTAGCACATGTGTGTTGCGGAATGAAGGTCTTGATCTTATAGGTCACACCATCGGGTAATGGAGAAGCATGGATCCTCCATGGACAACCATCTGCTGCACAATGAGCAGTTACTCTAGACTTCTCATTCTTGTCCCTAACTATTTTGAAACCAGTTTGCACAGTATAATCTCGTAAAGTAGCCCTAAAACAATCAACATTGTTAAAGAGCATTCCACACTCTAATACTACCTCCCCTTTCGGACCGATGAATGGCTCCTTGCCATGGTAGCTAGAATCAAAGTAAGATGGACTCGTTTCCCGGTTATCCTTATCAGACGTGGTCGAATAACTACCCTCCCCATCATCAGATTGGAAGTCACTTAGCAAATCATCATCACTGACCATGTCATTGCGTTCTGAAACAACCTCTACATCTGAATCATTCCCTCCTCTGTGTGGTTCATTCCCTCCTCCCTCATTCCAGTCAACATCATCATCACTTAGGCCAAACAAGTCATCTAGGTCTACTTCATCTTCCTCCTCTTCATTCTCACTCTCGTCTACTTCATCTTCCTCCTCTACATTCTCACCCTCGTCTACTTCATCTTCCTCCTCTACTTCGTGAGTCTATGCACATCCCTAATCCTTTTAAATTCAATCAAACGGCATAAGCCCAATTTTCTGATGATAAAAACCCCCACGTCCAACCACACAGCAAATGACCCAATTTCGAATTTCAGAAAACCCTAATTTCGGAAGAAATCCACCAAACAGTATAAAAACGATAGAATACAACAAAGATGGTTACCTATAGACATATAATCTTCCTCGCCGAATCTTAACATGCCTTCAATGTTCTCTGCAGATCTCCACGTGTCTTCAATGTTCTTCGCAGATCGTGTCATTCGCTTATTTGTCTTCGATGTTCTTCGCTTGCTGATCGTTCATTTCTTGCTTGCATTCTATAACCTTCGCTTGCTCGAATAACCTTCGTCCGTTCACTGGATCAGTATCTAGGGTTCTTCGACAGACGGGAGGGAAGGTGAGAGAGGGAGGGTAAGAGATCGAGAGTCTGGATTTGTGTTAAAAGGGTTGACAACTGATATATATATTAAGGGTAAAATAGGAAGTTCATTTTAATTTTAACACCGTTCGTAATAAAGTAACGGCAGGGGAGTGTCAGAGAAATAGTTTCAAAAGCGAGGGAGGGCAGTGCATTTTCCAGAACCACTGGGGAGGCCAGTGGATTTGTCAGTAACCTCAGGGGAGGTAAGTGAAATTAACCCAAAAAATAAAGTAAAAACATAATAGAAAAATGTAACCCAAATCCATTGAGAAAACGTATCGGTAAAACAGTACATAGTCCAAATCCGTCCCGAACTGGTGTTTGTCTCCTTCACAAGGCAAGGAATCCTCAGTATAAATTCCCATCAAATAATCTTTCACAAATCTATCTGGGCTCTGCAATTCAATCGAGAGAGAGAGAGAGTAGAGCGAGGGAGCGAGGGAGCGAGAGTAGATCGATCGATCAATGGCGGGGGTATCACTTCAATGCGGGGACTGTGGGACACTCCTGAAATCGGTGGAGGAAGCTCAAGAGCACGCCGAGCTCACCAAACACACTAATTTTTCCGAATCCACCGAGGCCGTCCTCAACCTCGTCTGTACCTCCTGCGGCAAGCCATGCCGCTCCAAAACTGTAATTACACTCCCTTTGTTTGTATATATTTATAGACCCAGATTTGTAATTTTGATTTCAGGATTTCGTTACTACATAAATAATAGAGTTCCCTATTTTCTTTAATAACCTAATATTGTAAAGAAATTTGGTGGTTAACAATCAGATACAGTAGTATCATAGCAGGCAATAAATTTGTGTTTGAACCTCATTGTCTAGCTGATAATCAAGAGCGTCGTAATAACGGATTCGGGGAGGCTGGTCATAATTTTGTCGGCTTTGTTCTCAAAGCTGAACCATTTTGATACCATGCATTTTGATAATCTGATAATCTGATAACAATTTGTGTGATAAGTCAAAACGGTTCAGTTTCGAGCACAAAGCGCGCAAAACTACACATTTTACCCTCACTATGGAAACTGCACTACAGCTTCCCCAAATCCCGTAATAACAATCTGGTTAAGATGAGCAATGCTAAAGAGTTTAGAACTTGAATACATTTTATACATTTCAGTGTACTTCTACACATTTGTATATACTCCTCACATATTTCAATACAATTTTTAAGCCTTAACCATTGTCTACTGGCTGTTTCCCGAGTAAAATATTTGCATGTTTTGCTTCTTTACGAACGGGTGATGAGAGTGTGACTAAGGAAATTGCCTCTTCCTTTAATTGGGTAAGTTTTTAGACGAGTTGTGGTAACAATCTAATATATTGCTGTGTGTCTTGGGTTGGGCAGGAGAGTGATTTGCACACAAAGAGAACTGGGCATACTGAGTTTACAGACAAGACTTTGGAGGTGGTGAAGCCGATAAGTTTGGAGGTTCAGAAGGTTGATGGGGAGATGAAGGAGGCTGATGGCACCAGTACCAGTAGTCATCCCGAGGGTATTGTTTTGTGCGTGTGTGGATGTGCTTTGTGTCTTCTAGCTTGCACTGCATGTGTGGAAACGAACTGGAATAGAAAACAAGTCATGAACTGAAAAAGGTTCTCTGAAGATGTAAAAGCCAAAAAAGTTGGAAATTTTGTTTTTATTTGTTTACTATAGTGAAGTTTTTTCAAATTTGGTCCATTTGTTTGAAACTTTTCCAACTGCTCTCGTAACAGCTGTCCCAAGAAAGTAATATGAAGTTGAATGGTTTTTTAACAAAAATGGTAGAAGGAAAGTTGATTTTTTCAGACATCCCAAACACAACCTAAAATACTGCTTTTGTACACGTTTGTTACTAGAGGCAGCCCGAAGTAAAAATTTATTTGGAGTTGGTTTTGAGCTGTTGTTATAGATATATCAGCTGGGTTTAATAAAAGACATGGAAAAAAACTTGATCTTAAGAAATTTAGACATGTTGTTATTGATTGAGATTGAATATCTAAAGTTGCTGCCCTAGTGCTTTATGTGTCAGAACTAATCAAAGGGTTGCAAAGCCGGAGCTTGGATTCTTCCATTGCCCTAGCTATGAGTAATTTCTCCAAATAATACAATAAATAACAAAGAAGCTAGTCCGATAAACTTACAACTTACGAGTTATGCTTCTGTCTAAAATGGAGTTAGACGCTCAGTACGAGACTATGCTAAAGAATGGGATTCCATGAATTGAAGGGAGTTGTCCCAGTGATACTTTTTGGCGTTGCAAAGAAGATAACCACCAAATAGTTTCCAAAGAAAACTCCTTTGAAGACCCAACTGTTTTTTTGATTTAGTATTACTGGCTGATCATATTATCCCTATTACCGACACTTTGTTGTTGTTGTAAACAGCATTCTAACATTTAATATTCACTTTGTTGGAGTTTGCCAGTTCATATAAACAGAAACATTCTGTTATGTATTTACTTTTGTTAAGAAACCATGATGTTGTTTAGATAAAATAATGCGAGATAGGTACAAAATAAAGAGTTGGTTCTTTTTAAGAGCATACTTTTAGAAGGCTACCAAGAGAGACAAGGAAGTATACAAGTGTTTGCTTGATATACATCCTCGAATTCATTTCCTCATGGCTTAAGCTTATGAGAAATTGATGAACAGGTACTAAAACCCTGTTCCACAGGCCATAAGTTCAAGTCTCGTTACCCTGTTATCTGAATATATATGCAACTCTATTTTGTCTATGCTCCCATAGCTTGTTCAGTCCAGTCTATTTGTCTATCGACACCTGGTGGCCAATGTCTCACGTAAGGTAGAGTGTTAGCTTTATAAATGTTGTTGGGCGAGTTTTCCACTAACTTAAGCTTTCGGGAGTCTGGGACAATTGGTGATCTCACACCAACCAAAAATGAAACTAGTCAAATACACTTCAGAGGCCAGACGCTTAAATAGCCCACGAGGAGTGTAGACGTGACACCTTTTGATGTGAGACAAAAACTGATGGCTTATGATTACCATCTTTACATAAAGCATTATTCTTGATTTGTTGGATTCAGTGGAAGTTGCATAAGTTCTTACCTAACTAGCTTCCTTTTGTTTTATATTTAGAAATGGTTGTCCCAGAAGTTGACCAGAAGCTGCTTGAGGAACTTGAGGAAATGGGATTTCCAAAGGCAAAGGCGACCAGGGTGCTTCATTTCTCTGGTGAGGGCATTGGAACCTTGTACCCTAGAAAAAAAGGAAAAAAAGAACTCTCATTTGAAATGGTGTTGGCTCATAGCTTTAGCAATGTGACTTGAGAGCAGTGTAAGCTTTTTAATAGTTTTTTAGCCCGAGCCATTTGAGAAAGACTATGACGTCGGGTTCAATTAGACATCTCGAATATAATCTGGAAGTGGGTTGTTGTGGAGACTGGCACCCTCTATGTGATCTCACATATATCAAGCGCTTTTGGCTCGGGTTTAAGGTTTTTCCCTTTTGAAATCACTCTGTTTATTTTGTGGATTCACGAGTCTCTTCATAAGACTCTAATTTATTGGCAGTTCTGGTAATCCTCTATGCTTTGGAAATGTTCTTAGGTTCAACATTGCCGATGGAAGTAAATTTATTTGTTACTTGGTTGAATCAAATAGGTATATACTAAGGGGCAAGTTTTGATGTAGTAGATCTACAAAACTACAAGGCATCTTAAAAAATTTCTTTCCCAATATTTGTCTAAGTAAATTGAATGAATGGAGAACCTTGAAGTCTGCTATAATGGATCTGATAATCTCTTGAAGCTGGACGATATATCTGAGGAATTGATTAAGATGAACTGGATATTTCCAGCAAGTTGCAGTAGTCACCTGCTTGCTTTTAGTTATTCCGAAAAAGGATTTTTGAAATGTGCTTATACTCCCTTAAGGCAGTTCATGTTCTATTAACTTCTGCTACGTGCCATGGTTTCTGGTGTAACTTAAAGAACCCATCGTCTTGCATGCACTTCTTGCTGGGACCGTGGGCACTTGCAGGGGCAGATCCATGCTTGGGCACTGAGCTGAAAAGTTCTGTAGATATTTTTTTTTGGTGTTTTTGTAATTTGC
Organism: Arctostaphylos glauca; assembly: GCA_019985065.2. Taxonomy (NCBI): domain Eukaryota; kingdom Viridiplantae; phylum Streptophyta; class Magnoliopsida; order Ericales; family Ericaceae; genus Arctostaphylos; species Arctostaphylos glauca. The sequence continues at coordinate 24,831,751 of JAHSPW020000010.1, read as the reverse complement.
CCCTCCTCAAAACAATTGCTCTCTCTCCTTGGGCAGAACAAAACAAAAAAAAGAAGAAGAAGAGGTCTGACAACTAACTTTGCCCTTTCTAAAATTGTCTTCTTTCCTTAACCCATTCATCGTCATATTTTTTATACTGCTTTCAATCATTTTAAGAATTCCAATTTCCATATTGAAAGCAAAACTTTTTTTTGAATTTTGAGAGGATGGTCTCACTTTCTCTTCTTTTTAGCAGAGTCAATACTCTGGCTCAATTTTCTTGGTCGAAAATCCCATTAATAATAGGTTTAAGAAACATCCGCCGATCCCCTTTTTAGTCTCAAAATCTCATTTTTTAGCCTCAATTTACGCATAATTATCCAAAAAAAACAATTTGAATTTTTTTAAAGAAAATACGGTACCGCCTGAGATTCGGTATTGGGCCGGTATTGGCTGGACTGACCGGTGTTGGCCTGACCGCCCATACTTGATTCTTGATCCCACTGATCATAAATCCTAGATCTGCCCATGGGCGCTTGGAAGTCACAATAACTGCCATGATCTTCTTTAGTAATCAACCCTAATTTTTCTTACTTTAGCATTTAATCTCAACCATAGTTTTACCCCACTTGATCTTGTTCAGGATTTTGTGTGCGCATTTGTTTGTGGGAGAAGTTATATGTGTCAAACATATAGTATAACTTGTGGAGGAGAGGGATGAATAACATTTATGCAGTTATTGAAGTCAAAGGGTAGATAAGGAGAATGAATTTAAAGCTAATAGCCACGCAATAGTACCTCCTCAATTACAAGAAAAGCAAAGAATTCAAAGTTAGTAGCTTGTGCTACTATTATTGTGCAGTTATATCATAGCATGTAGTGGAACAGCTGATGGTTTTTCCCATCCGTATTTTTTGCTCTCAATTTTCGTATTTATCATTGATTTGTGTTTTTAATGGTCCTTCTAGTAATTATAACTTGTTTCTAGACCATACGTTTTGGATGGTCTACAGTTTGGTTGATCATGAGGATCTTTTGCGTAGTTGGTTCTCTTGCGAATGTAGGTCATAGAATGTTATGTTGTATCATTTACAGTTAGGCAGACCACGAGGATCTTTTGGCTGGTTGGTTCTCCGTATTTTATTGCATGTTTTGGAATTTAACAGGTAACGTGAGCCTTGAAGCTGCTGTGAATTGGGCAGTCGAACATGAAAATGATGCAGATATAGAGGAGATGCCAAAGGTATGGCATTTCTTTAATCATTTTGCTTTTCTATTCCTCAAAATGAGATCAACAACAAATGTCTAAGCATGTTCCTACATGGCATTTTGACCTATACTTTTTTCAGTTATGTATCTCGTGACTTCCCAGGGTAATATTATTTGCTCATCATGTTATGGACTCGAAAAATAAGGATGACAGGTTTGGAGACCTATATGATGACTGGGGGACCATAGAAGTTGAAGAACTGGCAGTTTTGACATAGGATTAAAAAAAAGAAACTTTAAACCTTCGGTGATCAACTCTTGTTCAGATTTTGACCGGATTGAGGGGCGGCCAAGGAACAGGAGATAAGAATAGGAGAAGAATGAAGAGGAAAGAGGACGAGCGAAAAGTAGATAACAGTTCGTCGTACTCCATATTGTCAATTTCAGGGTCACAAAGGAGTTGTGGAGGTTGACTGTTGGTATGTCTGGGACTGTGGGCATTTCTGAGAGATGTGGCAAGTTTTGCATGGTTGGCAGGGAGGAAAACTGGGGACACAGCTGTAAGGCTTTCTTTTGCACATTTTGGGGAAGAAATAATGGGTTTTAAGTTTAATGTGACTTGTAACTTACCACAAAAAAGAAACTTGTATATTTCGTATTTAGGTTTCTTAGTTTTTGGCCTTTGGAGTGAATATGGCCTATTCCCTTGATGCCACTTTCTATATTTCTGCTTATGAAGAGAAGAATCACTTTGACAAATGAGAAAGGAGGGAGAGCTGCACGCGTGGGCATACGGGGAGAGGGAGAGGGAGAGGGAGAGGGAGAGGGAGAGGGAGAGGGAACACAAAATTCCTCATATAACCAAGTCCAGAAGACCAGAATCCAGTTCATTAGGCAAACACGAAGGGGTAGTAAATAAAGAGATAAAGTATGTCGACTAATCCTCGAAGGAAGCAAATTACAGTTAAGGCTCTAGATTACTCCATAGCTAATCCTTAAAGTCAGCCTTCCATCTATCATTTTTTGGACCTATAGTGCATCTATGATATGATTGAAGCAGTGACATATTTTCTTGCATGACGTTTTTTACCCTGAAGAACAGGTCTTGTGATTGCTGTTTTGCTTGATTGAATGTTTGTTGCTCGCGAAATACCTTTATAGATTTTTGTGGTTGTATTGCATGATTCTGACATTGTTTTATAGTTTCCTTTATTCTTACCCCAATTTCTCACTTGAATGCTTTGCGGGAACTGTTTACGTGCATAAATTGTAAATCTGACGTTGGCTAGTGTGCTGCAAGTCTCTACAACATGAGCAAGTCACTCTACTTATTTGATGCCAGGCCTCTTAGATGTCTCCTTGTTCCTCTACTTCTTGAAGATTTGACTATATTGCTTGCTTAATTTTGTCTAGGTACCTGTCAACAGCAAAACTGAGCCTCCTATGCCTTCTCTTACTCCTGAAGAAGTGAAGATCAAAGCACAAGAACTAAGGTAGCCTTTTATGTTGTAAGTATAATAGCCAATGTCATTTCTGTGCAGTCCGGTCTTTGATCACTTTGATTACCTTAAGATGCAAAGTTTTTGTATATTCTTTTCCCTTCTAATATTTTTTTGCCTTCTTATTTGGAATGAAGCTGATTTTCTTCCTTCTTTCTTCTCAATGGTCCTTGTTTTTTGTTTGAGCTTAGTAGTTTTTGTATTCTTGGTTAAGATTTCATAACTTAGTATCACAAATCTCTTCAATTATCAAAAACAAGATGCGTAGGGAGTGTTGGAAACTACCATCTTTCAATGATATTGAATTGCCATTTCTTCATTTAATTTTCTTTTTTGTGTACTCTTTTATTTTGGAGTTCTAGTATTGATTATCGATGATGCAAATTTGAAGTTCTAGTATTGGGAGGATGGGATGGGATGGGATGAGCGCTGTTTGTCGAAAGTAAGCGGTAGAAACTGGTACACATCCATGTTTCGTTTGAATGTACACAATTTCAGTAAAAGAACAAGCCACCTTAGATGGGTGAACTGTACAGACTTAAAATGCCAAAACCTATGACCTAAACAGCTGGCATGCTCAGACATGAGCTGCACAAAAGACGAAACAGAAGAAGGATAGAGCCCTCTAATTTTAAACCCAACTGAAGTGATTCACCCCTCCTCATATGTTGTGTTTGTGTGAGCATGCTTGCTCATGCTTACATGAAGTAGATTTGGCTGGAACTTAGGTAAAGGTGTCAATTTCCCTTGTAAATCATTTGGGTGGTTGTGCTAGAGGCTTGGGGTTGAACCTGCCTTTGGTAAGGCTTTGTGGTTATAGAAGGGAACTTGGTGGTTGTCAGTATCTGAACTTATAGGTATATATGCCTTGTCATTTTTATCAATATAATACATTTGTTTGTGTGTGTGTACATATATATGCATATATGTAACCATCTTCTTTTCCAGTAATTCTGATTCTCTTTCTTTCGGTGGTCCTATTGTTCGGTTTGCAAAATCATGTGAATTTTTGTTATACAATTTGATATTAGAAAAATCCATGAGTCACATCCAGTGGTTTTGGATATTAAGCCTCCCTCCATTTTATTTCTCTTTAACATCTATAATTTTGTTTTAATCGCCATTGATTCTAGTTTAATTTTAATATTTATCTTATTAATGAATCAGGGAGAGGGCTCGCAAGAAGAAAGAAGAGGAAGAGAAGCGAATGGAAAGAGAGAGAGAGAAGGTGCTTCTTAGTTTACACAATACTTTTCCTTGTTGTCAACTTGACTCTTTCCGGACCATGTCACTTTTTATGGCTGAATTTACTATGAAATCCGTGAGGTACTTTATTAAAATTCTGAGGACAGCTACTTTTTCAAAAATGAAATTGATACCCCACAGGGTTGTCGGCTTGCGAATGTGTATTACTGTAAATCTGGCTGACCAATGGCTTTGTTGAGTGTTTGATTCTATTCACGGCATGGATCGGTTGGCAGCTTCAAGGGCCATTGCATGTAAAAGGTCTATAATTCCTGCAAATCTGATAGTGTTACAAACTTACAACCAAGTAAAGGTAGCTGTTGCTACTGAAAAAGGTGTTCTATCCCATTGCAAAATTTTACAGTAGTGGTGGTTCTTCGTTTGTTGCTTCTCAGTCATTTTCTCCTTGTAAAACATACCTTCCAAGGGATGTACGTAATCTGTTTTGTTGCAATGCAATTAGCGAGTCTATGTTTTTCTGCAGAGGACACTTGCTCTTATTTTGGTGATTAATCTTGAAAACCTCCAGAGTCTGCATTGTTATCCAGCAACGTTAAAAAAAATTGTCTTAATTGCCTGTAGAGCATGATAATTTTGCAGTGGAAAGGTTTCTTGTTGGGATTTTCTGATGTGGTGCATTTTGATGGATATCTCCTCCTTCCAACTTGAGTGATGTCAGCTGACGACTCAAATTATGATTTATATCCACCCTAAAGAATTCTTTTGAAGCTTTGAAGCTTTCTTGAGCGGCTTTGGACCCTAAACAACCACACTCTCACCTTTGAACAAAGTATGGTGGTAAGACTATGGAGCTATTGAGTTCCAATTTTAAAAACTAACACAAAAAACACAGACTCTGTAATGGGGATTTCGTCATCTATAGTGAAAATTTGTAGTACAGTTTTTTGTTTGACTTCACTGACATTCTGCTTCTTTATCTGCAAGTTTTTGCCTCTGTAACTTCACATTCAGTCTGACTGTATGCCTTAATTGTGTGATGCTCAAGATTATTCTATGTCGGCAAGCTACTTATAGATTACACCTTCTATTCTTGTCTATCTTGTATGCCAATGCCTGCTCCGGAAATGTGATGCATAATTCTGCATTTCTGGTCTTATCTGACCAATATAAATTCTTTTCTGCTTCAGGAAAGGATCCGGGTGAGTAAGGAACTTCTTGAAGCGAAGCGAACGGAGGAAGAAAATGAAAGAAAACGGTGCACCTTTATCCATATCCTTTCTTTCTATTCTTTTGTGTGTTACATGCAACTGTTATTTTCTTGTGTCAGAAAACATTGTTTTCTGCTCTCACAGATTATTGGCCTTCCGGAAAGCTGAAAAAGAGGAAGAAAGAAGAGCAAGGGAAAAAATCCGTCAAAAACTGGAAGAAGATAAGGTCCTGATAATCTCGTAGCTTTTTCTTGAATATAGCTTTTCTTATAAGCATCACCTCCAATTGGGTATTACTTCATTTGTGGTAGCCTTCAAGGTAGGTTCCATCTTTGGTTCTGAGTTAGTTATGGAGAAATAAGACTTGGTGCCCAATTGCCAATAATGAGCCATGAATTTCACCTAAGACAGCATAGGATATGTTTTGACTGGCAAGGACTATTTTTTTGCTGATTCTTTAATTTTTACGAATAAAAATTATGTATAAAGTTCATTATAATCAGCAGCTAGTAACTAGGAAATGAGCCATAGAAGGAAAGAGTGCATGCCAACCAATATTTTGGCTATGGTGGAAAAGATCGCCACTATGTGACCTATATGTAAAGACCTGAACTAAAGCAAAATACCAAATCTTTGACAAGAAAAGGAATGGGTCGTGGGTGTTCAATGTAGGAGCAGGTGGACAAGGATAAAAATTCCAGGGAATAGTTTGATATAGTTTAGTGAACGTAAAAGGGAGAAGGAAGGAGTTGATTCTTACTTGTCAAGAGGATTCCTTGTGTCCTCAAGTTTCCCATATCTAGGGGTTGGTAAAACGGTTGTACAAGGACATTTGTGGCTATGTGCTGGTAAATTCAAATTTTGATTACATAAAATCTTAGAGAGGAAAACCATACTAGGCGACTAGGGCAACCGCTAGCTTAAGGAAAATGGTACTGGTTGCTTTGTCAATCCTACTGTCAAAGGAAAAAAAATCTTAGAATCCAGCAACTAAGGAAAAGAATGTGGATGTATATTTGTTAATCTTTTTTTCTTTAAACTTGTGGAGCTTTCTAAAATGGATAATAGGATTTTGTGCACACTTCTTCTCCATCTATGAGAATAGAGCTCAAAATACTTCTTCCTAACCACTTTCGAATGGACAAAATAGTCTTTCCACCCATCCTCTCCCTATCTCATGATTCCCTCTTCTTAAGTGGTCCTGTCACCACAAACCACCTCCCACGGCTTCCTCTGCTACCTCCAAACCTATCTGCCTCACCACTTGCCACCACCAAACCACTCATCCCCATGCCAACTCGTTACCACAAACCGCTGTCTAGACCCTCATTCCCCTTTGTTATCCCCTTGCCTCGCTTGGACTTCCTTTAACCCCCCTTGGACTGCACAATTTCACCAATACCGGCCAAATTGCACGGCCAACACCAATCCCTGTCGCCATCATTTGTTCCTTGAAGCTAAGAAAAAAGACTCGGAATTCCAAATTAGTGAATCCTTTTTGTTAAGAAGGCACGAAATATACATTTGTCATTTCTTAAAGCTGCTTCATGACCATTAATTACTTATTTACCCTGTTTTTCTCATACAATGTAGTCATGTTCTACAGGCGGAACGAAGGCGGAAGCTTGGATTGCCAGCAGAAGTCCCTGAATCTTCAAAACCTTCAGCACCTGTTGTGGAGGAAAAGAAGGTTTGAATTCATCTGCTTGTATTTATAGATATGGGTGGGCGGTAGACTGTGGAAACTAGATAAGTTGTGTTTTTATAAGCATGCCTTCTTGCAGAGCTCATTGCCTGTGAGGCCTGCGACAAAGGCAGAACAAATGAGAGACTCTCTAAGATCTCTCAAGCAGAACCATAAGGTAATTATTGACAACTCCATGCACTTGCATAATTTGTTGTTTTTTATATACAGAAGGATACGCAAATATAGTTTGCTTCAATGCTAATCACACAGCCCCTAGCTGTTAACCAATAGCAAAAAAGAAAATCAGCTAAAGTATTGCAGAAGCATGTACGGGAAAGTAAAGAAAAAAATGGGGGAAATGACTTACCAAAAGAAATGGAAAATGTGTTTCTCCCCTCTGCATAAGCTGATTTTGGGATATGCTAATATAGGTTCCATGCTAATCACACTGCCCCTAGCTGTGAACCAATAGCAAAAAAGAAAATCAGCTAAGTATTGCAGAAGCATGTATGAGAGAGCAAAGAAAAAAGCGGGGGAAATGACTTACCAAAAGAAATGGAAAATGCGTCTCTCTCCTCTGCATAAGCTGATTTTGGTTCTATTTAAGTCGGTAGGTTAGGTACTGCCTTGAGTCCTTCATCTGCCCATGCACTATGTTTTCTCCTTGTTAGTGTTTGATTTTTCCTCAATTTTCTGCTCAGAAAGAAAATTGTTGAGGAATTGTGCTGTAACGACCCGCTCCCGCCTTGTACAATACTGTCCGCTTTTGTCGCCCAAACCCCATGGACTTCCCAGTAGGTCACCCATCCCAGGATTGCTCTAGGGTGAGCACGCTTAACTGTGAAGTTTCATTTGGTGTTGGCGCCATCACGGCTTTAAAAGGCCTTGTACAAGGAAGGTTCATAATCTTATAAATACTACTGAACTTACATCCACCAAGCGATGTGGGAACTTTGACCACCCATCCGGACGTCCCACTGAGACTCCATCTCCCGGACGCCGACCTCACAGCTGGCACTACAGGCTGGCTAGGGTGTCACAATCTCCCCCACTTAGGAACACACGTCCTCGTGTGGGGCCGAGATTTCCCACATTTCCGGTTGGTGTAGGCTCTGATACCATTTGTAACGACCCTCTCCCGCCTTGTACAATACTGTCCGCTTTTGTCGCCCAAACCCCATGGACTTCCCAGTTGGTCACCCATCCCAGGATTGCTCTAGGGTGAGCACGCTTAACTGTGAAATTCCATTTGGTATTGGCGCCATCACGGCTTTAAAAGGCCTTGTACAAGGAAGGTTCATAATCTTATAAATACTACTGAACTTACATCCACCAAGCGATGTGGGAACTTTGACCACCCATACGGACGTCCCACTGAGACTCCATCTCCCGGACGCCGACCTCACAGCTGGCACTACAGGCTGGCTGGGGTGTCACATGTGCCGTCTACTACATAGTTGTGCAGAATTGTAGATATGATAAATAGAATGAATATTATAACTGGGGTTCTTGACTTGCTGGGGACCATGGACATAAACGTATTTCCAGATTAGGTAGTGTGTGAACATCTTATAATAGGACTCGGCTTAGTTTGAAATTAGGAGGGGTACTTTAGTTCCTTCAGATGCTTCAAGAAGCTCATTAATAATGTGACCGCACATCAGAGGGTCTTTAATGTTTCCCTTTCCTCATGTTTAGGAAACCCCGCCTTATCTGGTTAGAGCCCAAGAGAAAATACAAATGCCTGGAGGGAGAAAGTTTGTTATGATTTCTTGATATTATTCGAAAGTTCGTTATGATTTCTTGATATTATTCAAATATGCCTGTGACCACTGTCATTGTACAACATGTGCCGTATTAAAGGCATATTGCAGGGTTGGAGTGGGCCATTATTTGTGGATTCCGATTTTATTTGGGCATTCTGTTTGCAGAAAAGAGTTATATATTGTGAATATATCTAGCCTACTGTAGCTCCATTTTAATCTAAGCAAGTTCCGAACAATATTTATACAAACGGAATGTCCAAAACATAGCACATATTCGTTCCAAAATGGTGAATTTCGCGATCCAAAGTGATGCCTAAAGTTCTGCGGGAAAAAAAATATTGAAAGTGGTGTCCTTGTTATCTCTTTTGAGAAAAGAGTTTCTCTTCGATTCCTCAAAAGAGATCTACTTTCTTCCTCCTTTAATCGAATTTCCCTCTTGGACTACTTTTCTAGATTCGACTATCTTCTTTTCTGACTCTGCTTATGTAATTGGAAAGGATAATATCACATAATTGATCATATGCTCCTAGAAACGTGTTCTGGATATTATGAAGATAATGGTTTGTTTTATTGCATTTTATAGCTTCAAATGATTACATTTTAGTTTTGTAATGTCCAGAAGCCTCGTTATTGTACCGCAAATTAGGGCATGTGGCTTATCACATTCCCATTCTTGTTCCTCGTACCCTTACCATGCACTTTCCAGGTAACATAGTAGAGAAAATTTGATTTAGAGAATGGATGGGACTAAAGGCCTACATAATATTCTCTGGCTGCCAATCATGGTGGAAATGAGCATTCAATTGAACAATTTGCTTGGTAATGACTAATGAGGGGTATCAAACTCATTCATGCATTGCCACATGCTGGCAAATTCCATAGGGTTGGCACTTGGCAGGTGTGCTGTGCCATTTGGGAAGCGAGAAACTGATGTTAAATCAGCTATAAGATAAATCTATGACTTGCAAGAAAGTTTCCTAGTTAATGGCGTGAAGCCTCTTCAGCTTTCCTTCTTGTTAATGGGCCTATCAGGGGGCCATTGTTGAATACCTTTAATTTGTTGACTCGTATTCCCTCGGGGATCAGACTTTGGTGAACAGGAAATTTTATTATTCCAAATGAGCTATTATTTTGAAATGGTCGCACCCTCAAATTGACGAGTAACCGTTGTTTGGAGGATTAAAAATGAATAATTTTGCTTTGAGTACGATATTACAGCTGTAGGATGTCGGTTCCTTTGTCCTGAACTTTCACTGCTTCAATTTAGTAGATTTCAATCTATGATAACTATTAACTAACTTTTTTATTTGTCTGCTGTGGTTCTAGGATGATGAGGCTAAAGTGAAGACAGCATTTAATACTCTCCTAACTTATTTGAAGAATGCTGCGACGAATCCCAACGAGGAGAAATTCCGAAAAATTAGACTCACTAATGCCACATTTCAGGTAAGGAATTCTATTGAAGCCGTTTTTTAGGTAAGAGCACAGTAAGTCAATATTGAAATTTGCAAGCCAATACATGGTTAGCTTCTTGCATGAGAGCTGGGGCTATGTCAAGGATGGACCTACATTATTGGGTGACCATGGCCCCTCGTTGGGTTGAGGATTTCAACTTTGAGGGTGCGGACTCATATGGTTTGTGGATGTGAACCCCTTCTGATGTTGCAACTTTCTTATAAATAGTTAATTAGATATCAAGGTTGTTGGAAATTTTGGGGTTCTACCCATTTCTGAATTATGCATGATGCGGCCCCTAACTGCGGTGAGACAAAATACTGCATGTTTTATTTTCTTGTATGCTCATCTTACCACAAGAGCAGATAAAGAAAGGCAACTGTTGATATCCCATCACTCTTACTGCTCGAGAAGTCTCGAAATCCTTAAGTGAAAAACCCTGATTTGAATTTATGCATGGCCCCCCATGGTTCCAGGAATTCTTCTATTGCCCCCTGTAGAAGGACCTGTAAGTTCTAGAAAAATTCTTCTACTTGCCCAGAGTTTTACTTTAATATATATATCGTGGAGGCCCCCACTATTTCACCTGTTATGTAAATATTATCATTTCTATTGCTTTTATTTCATACTAGATGTAAATGCTATGTGTTGATTTTACAGTTATAACAATTAGAAATGTATTTTATTTATGTAAGCCATAGTATCCACTTAACTGTCATACGTGGCGGCCTAATCAAACATACCATAAAATTCCAAACAAAATAGTTTAAAGAGTAGTTAGAAATGGCCAATTCACGATTATTGATTTTCCTTCATTAAACTTTTTTCATAGTGCTTTTGCAGTCGATTCTGTTCATGTAGTGATGCACCTAGAGCTAACTTAATTTGCTTTGGTCACTTATCTTGTCCCCCCAAGCAAAATCTATCTCTCAATACTGATCTTAGATCATTGTCATAAATCAATATTAAGAGCGAGTCTTAACCTTATACATATACATGCGCACGCCTGCACACACAGCCACACACACACACACATATACACGTGTGTATTTCGGACAATGGCCACTGGTTGTTCATCTTAATTTCTCACCATGGTTGCTATTCTTGATATAGAATTTGTCTGATATTTTTCAAAACAACCATGGCGTATCCAAAAAGAGTGTATTATTTTCAGTATTTGCTGTTTTTGGGTGTTCATTAATGTTTTCTCGTATTACCAAAAAAAAAAAATTAATCTTTTCTCGTGCTTTGACAGGCTAGAGTTGGGGCACTAAAAGGCGGAATTGAGTTTCTTGAGCTATGCGGGTTTGAGAAAATTGAAGGAGGGGAGTTCTTGTTTCTACCCCGAGACAAAGTCGATATGGCAATTCTGAGCTTAGCTGGCACCGAGTTAAATAACGCGATAAATAATCCTTTCTTCGGAGTTCTGTAATCCCTTCTTGGTTAAACTGTAAAGGAGATGGTGGTTTTCGCCCATTTCACATTCCCGTTCAATCGAAATACCAGAGAGTTGTTAACTTTGTTGGGATTACAAGAACCACGGGGTCTGTATTTGGAACATGAAAACGTGACTAAATTGGCCCTATTTTATTCCCCTTTGCCCATTTCCTTTTCTTGATATTTCGTATAATTTACAAAGTTAGGCTTGCACCCCACAATAAAAATGGTTGGTTGGTTGCACTCTACTTCTCTTTTCCTTGCCTTTTCTTGGATCTTGATTAATTTACATTGTAGATGTTGTAACTGATGATTCTGGCTGGTGGTTCTCTCTCTCTCTCTCTCTCTCTCTCTCTCTCTCTCTCTCTCACACACACACACACACACACACACACACACCACCCCACCTAGTACCAAAAAGGCTTACTCTAAAAGGTTACAAGAGAAACGATAACAATGAAGTCCACCAAAAGCAGTTAGGGGTGGACCATTTTGTTGGTCTTTGTATATCTCCGGCTGGATTGGTGGTGATAATTCCACTCTCTTTCTGCATGTCATTGGCCCCATTTGAATAACCTAACCCCATCATGCCAAAACAAATAATTATAAAGGACAACAGCAATGGGATAAAAGACCTTGAAATTTTGAACCAATACATTATCAACATCCAGCTCTTTCGGACTTGGCATTCATCAGACGAACCAAGTTATTCAAGGTTTGTCTTACCAATACGGCCGTTACGGAATGTCATCTCGTTGATTTGCCTTGTTCCTCTTTTATGTACAAATGCCTTATTCAGGCTTGCTGGATAGAGATTGCAAGAGGGAAAGATATCTACTCATTTCATTCGTTCAGTGAATACAGTGAGGTGCAATCCACAACAAACAAAGGTGTATACATAATGAAAATGACTCAATTATTGGAGGATAACAGAGCTGTAGTTAGGTTAAGCATCGAGATTATGATTTTCATAGGCAATAATTTGAAATAAGTTAAAAGCAATATTTGATCGACTTCTTAATTTATTCATAGATGGTGCTAACTATATTTTTTTCCAGAAAAGGCGAAGGGAGTTGGAGTTGAGAGAGAAAGGGATATATATATATATATATATATATAGAGAGAGAGAGAGAGAGAGAGAGAGAGAGAGACTTTGTTTAGTTTCAGTATGGATGGATTAAACGAGATCAGCCCCTTTTATACCAAATCTCTTTGTACGCTTTCAAACTCTCATTTGCAATTAGTTCGAGCTCATAATCATGATATGATTTGTTTATCCTTTAAAGTCACACAGAGTAACATGTCTTCAAAAGTCACCATATATTTTATAGAAAAGAGTAAATCGTTCAACGTGTCTATCTATACATGATCAAATTCATTCTTTACAAATGTTTTATTTTTAAAATTCTGCTAGATGAATAATTTAGATCCTGTAGAGTAGATCAATATTGTAGATTTGGACTGAACACCCAAAACGAGAGTTTAGAATAATATGAAGTACGAAGAGATTGGGTGTGACGAAGAGGATCAGGTTAGAGAGACGTTTGGCCCGTAAGCTGGCCCCCTTTGAAACCCATTACTTAATAAAAGATTTGTTACGCGTGATATGCCGATGACTCACTATTGGGAATCGTGGGTGCCGTAGAGCTTCTCTATTGGGAATCGTGGGTGCCGTAGAGCTTCTCATAGAAATACAAAAACGTATCGCCCACTTCCTACAATCCGGCCTGAACCTTTGGGTAAGCTCTGCAGGAAAATAAGCTCGGGAGTTAATTCAAATGGTATGATTTCCAAATATTTCCTCCAATAATTTGGATTTTGTGTCTTGGCAATTAAAATTATCTATTCCAATGATGTCAGCGTGCTGACTTAGTAATTAATACCAGAAATTTAAGAGTTTATTTTCTCTTAAGTTCTCACGTTCGAAACATCTACTTTTATAGAGTCACTTTACATAGAACTTTGCACTCGCTTTAATTAGGGCCCTTCCTAGCTGACGGTATTGATCTTTAAAAAATTAGTAGGAATTCACGTAAATTGGCTCAAACATTTTTAATTATATAAAAAAATGATGTCGATATTTCTAAATTTACTTTTTGTTATTTTCTTTATCTGAAATTTCTCCTGAATAACGTGGCATCTCGTGATATGTTCCACCAAAAACTAATTCTAAGCAACCTGTCACATGATCATCTCTCTTGTCCACTTCTCTCTCTCTACACGCTCATCGTGTATGATGGTTCCACGAGGGCGATGAAGAAGAAGAAGACTCCCTCGTCCTCGTCCTCGTCCAGCTCTGGAAGCCCTAGACAAACAACTTTACACCTTCGCAACTATTCCTCTCAGACCTAAATCTGAGATCGAGATGGTCAAGAAGCGAGTCCCCGATTGGCTCAACAGCTCTCTCTGGTCCAACACTCCTCCTCCCCGTCCACCGCCTCCCGAGGACGACGACGACGACCACTTTGGAAAATCTAGTTCCCCCTCGGCCTCCACTTCTTCGTCCAAATCTGCCGCTACTGCCCCGATTCGGCAGCAGGTGCCGGAGCCGGTGCGGCCTCCGCTGTCTGTGAGGCCGGAGCCTCAACAAGTGGAAATTAGGGATCCATTGAGTAACAATAATGAAAATGGCAGTAGCATTGAAACTAGAGACCCCACGGCTGACGAAATTTCTCTCCAAGCTCAGTTTTTACAAGAGGTTAGTGCATAGTAGATTTCTCTCTATATATACATTCACGTTTACGTATATATGTATATGTATATGTGTGTATACAACACACATATATACTCAATGTATGTTTTTATGTATATAGCTTCTCTCTCTTCTCCCAATAATCAATCAATTTAGTTGAGTTTAGTTCGTTTCATGTTCTGCTTAGTACGTTAGTGCTTGTCTTATTCAATTTAGCTAAGGTTAGGGTTTCTCTGTATAGTGTATACACACGCACACATATGCACATTGACGGAGTCGCCGAGTCGGGACTTTAAATCTTAGGGGAGAAAGCATATGTGACCTAGCAGAAAGTATCGCTAAAAAATGCAATTGTGATGGTTACGTTTAAAGAAAAACTTAGTTAATCTTGAATTTTTCATAAATCTTATGGAGACGATTTTTTATTTTTCAGGAAAATCTTGGAATGGTAGACGTATTTAATTTGCAAATATCCTTGACTAATAGTACTATAACACGCGGTTTTCCAAAACTCTAGGGTGGCGGTTGTCCAGGTCAATCCCTCCTTGGGTCCAACCCTGCACACAAGACCACACGCCTTGTCCCTGTATCTAGATATACATATTTTATATGTATTTGTATATGTATATATGCTGTTGCTTTTGTTTGATATTAGGTTTTTGGCTACTCCATTGCTGTTTGTTTTCTTATGTTTAGAATAAGTTGGGCATGTGTTTGTGTATTCGTTTATAATGAGTTTTCTAGTTTGCTGAATTCAGCTTTCAAGGAAGGTTATAAACATTGGCGAATTGCGGAGACTAGCATCACAGGGTATTCCAGATGGTGCTGGTATTCGAAGTACAGTGTGGAAGGTTAGGAATTTTTATTCAGTTTTCTGTGAATTCTGTTGACAATAGAGTTGAAATTGGGTGTATATGTTTCTTTTGAGCTCATCTAGTTGGATAACATGGAATGTGTAAACTGTATTGAGGGAAAAAAAAGTGCAGTTTTAAAATCTGTGTAGAATTTTCACTTCCTGTGTATTCAATGTGACTGAGCAGCTTTTATTGGGGTACTTGCCAACTGATCGAGGGATGTGGTCATCAGAATTAGCTAAGAAGAGGTCTCAATACAAGCACTTTAAAGAAGAGCTTCTGATGAATCCTGTAAGCCGCGTTTGTTTTTCAATACTTCCATCCATAGTTTTATCTAGTAATGTGAATCTGCGATAATTGGAAGAGAAGTGTTTAAACAAGGCTTTTCGTCAAGTTGAGCTGACATTCTTTGTAATAAAACAGGGTGCATGGTGGAATGATATCATATTGCATAATTGAGTGCTAATGTGCATTAAAGTTGTGAAGGGGCTAAAGTTTGTGTTGGGTTTATGCACCAGACAGTAAAGATGGACCTCTTATTTAGGGACAAGTTTTCATTGTTTTACTTTATTGGTGACAACATTTTGTGTTTTTGGGCCAGTGTGGGCCGTGGCATGGAGTTTAATTAGTTTTGGACCTTTTGGTTCATCATCTTGGCTAGTATGAATCTAGAAAGCTAAGCAATTTCTTCTACTTTGCAACTTGCCCGTATATATTGATTTTCTCAAAATCCACCATGAAATAGGATCTTTTACAAGCATGAAGCCCATTCTGGATGACCTGAAACAAGGATTACACTAGCTTCCCTATTTGTGTTCATCACTGTAACGACAAAACCATTTTTGTTTTGTTTTGTTGCCAATCATACAATGTTTTTAGTCCTCATTCCTCTCCCTGACATGTTTCTTTTTGTGACAACATAGCTTCCCCTCTTCATGTTTTTTTGTGAATATTAAGTGGTAATTAAGATAAGTACTGAAATGGCTGACTCTCAATGCATCTGCAAACTAAGTTTTGTGTTGCATTTGTATGTCTTTGCTTTGTGGAAGATTTGGAATTCTGAATGTTTCTTTGCTAGGCAGTCAGAAATCACAAGGAGGTTGGAACAGTCCAAATGTCTAGAAAATGAGGAATCAGTACCTGGAACCGGTGTTGTACTCCCAAGATCAGAGATAACTCATGGAGAGCACCCTTTGAGTCTTGGGAAGACCAGCGTATGGAATCAGTTCTTTCAGGTATAAAGTGTGGTGATTTTTTTGTGCTAAGAAACTTGAATTATTAGACATCTTCTATGCTAGCATTTTTGAATTCATGGATTCTAAGCAATTCCTTAGGCCCCTAAATAATTATGGGTTCTGTAGTCTTGGAAACTTTTTCCTAGCTAGATGTTTTAGGGGCCAAAGGGTAATTTTTGCAATCTTCTGGGCATGATTCATAAACGATCTGTTGCATGCCATTCTTGCACGCTTGAGATGAGCACCTTTTGTATGGAAAACATTACTTTGGGCTATCAGCTGGTTAAGGTGAATTCTCTTATTATATCTGGGTGTGACTCATCTGATTTTGGTGCATCATGTCAAAATATAACTTGTCTTATTTGCTGCATATGGCTTGTATGGGATGGGAATTAGCAAATAAGAGCAGTTCTCTGTTGAGGCGGGTAATACCAGAGGTGCATACTGCTGCATTTGGAGAAATTATGCATCATTTGACTCTACCAAATCAAATTTGTAGGACACAGAGATCATAGAGCAGATTGACCGAGATGTAAAGCGTACTCATCCTGGCATGCACTTTTTCTCAGGGGACTCGCATAGTCCAAAAAACAATCAGGTGAGCTTGTCTTACTGGTTATGAGATTTTATGTAAGAATGAGCCTTTGGCTGAGATAAATATGTCTTATACTTTCAGGAGTCTCTGAAGAACATATTAATTGTGTTTGCCAAGTTGAATCCGGGGATAAGATATGTGCAAGGGATGAATGAAATATTGGCACCTTTATTCTACGTGTTCAGAAATGACCCTTCGGAGGAAAATGCGGTAAGAAATGGTGCATCTTGTATGTGATCCTTCAATTTGAACTTTGCATACAGCTTTGAGTTTCATCTGAATACGAGTAGATCAGGTTGGCAATTTTGTGGTCAAAGTTACTTGCAATTTTGCATACTATATCAGCGTTCTGATGTACATATTTAAAGATTATGATAAAGCACAAGATTGGAGAGACTTAAACCCTGAAAAGAGAATTTATTTTATATTTCTGCGAACTATTTCAGACAATAGACACAACATGGATCTATTCGTTGTGTAAATACTTGGATTATTGTGGAAGTGTAATCTTTGAACCATGCATGTTTTATTTCAGTTTTATGTTTATCGTTTACTTTTTTCGAGTATTGCAGGCCTTTGCAGAAGCGGACACGTTTTTCTGTTTTGTTGAGTTATTAAGTGGATTCCGGGATCATTTCTGCCAGCAACTTGATAATAGTGTTCTTGGTATCCGTGCCACAATTACAAGGTTGTCAAGGCTTATAAAGGAACACGATGAAGAGCTCTGGCGTCATCTTGAGGTCACAACCAAAGTAAGACTCTTTTGCCCCTCAGCTGGTGAACATAAATTTTTTCCCTTTTGCTAACTTCTATTAATCGATGTATAAGTATGCAACACGTGATACGTGTAGGGTGAACTTTTTCCACTTGAGAAATTTTGTGGCCTAGGCATAAAGATGCATGGTTCAAAGGATATCTTCTACATTATAGGCTTTGCTCCATGAGATGATGCTAATGATAACATGTATGGACTATGGAATACCATGATCAATCAAACGGGGGAAAATAAATGCCTAGTAGATTGGAAAATAACTATGGTGGTTTGTGTTTGATTTTACTTGTCTAGTCTAGACTATGTGGATGCCTGGTACTTACAATTAAGTTATCAAGACTCATGATGCCTTCTGGCCTTCTGAGAGATTCTTTGTCTCAGTGCCCTTGAATTGGGCTCCATCTAATATATTTATGTAATTTTTCTCTAAGCAACTAGGATTTCTTTTTTTAAATCTTTGATTTGCTTTATCTGGAAAGCATTGCTGGAGTCTGTTTCGTCTTTGGTTATATGCTGGTTAAAACTGACGGTGTCATCCCACTGTCTGTGTATGTTCATAACAGGTCAATCCTCAGTTTTACGCATTCAGATGGATAACTCTTCTCTTGACTCAAGAATTCAATTTCGCCGACAGCCTTCTCATTTGGGATACTCTTTTGAGTGACCCTGAAGGTCCTCAAGTAAGTTTCTTACTTCGCATTTTTATTTTATTTGTTTCTGAAGTAACTCAAAATAGTTCATACATAATTTTGGGCCTCACTTGCTCCTTTATTACTGTTATTTTAGCAAAACTGTGAGTTTGTAGCCTCTTGAGTATTACCATGGCATAAAGCAGAAGCTTTAGCTGTGAAATGGCAATGAGAGACATATCAAATCGTTATCATACAGAAAAAAAAGAGGATCTTGCGAGTAATAAAGTAATGAACTCCGTAAAACGAGTCTGTGCATTGTGATTTGTGATCATATTCTTCCCAAATTTTCACCAAAAGAGAAGTCATTTACGATAAGTGTTCACTTGGAGATTGCTCATCATTACATTATTCGAAAGTCATGAAAACATTACATTTTCCTTCGGTATCTCTGCGTCTATATAACAATATATATATATCTATATATATCATGCTTAATCCTGAAAATATCTGTTCGATCTTGGAGTAACCCGAAAATTAAGCACAAGGCTAAACAGGCAAACCATCTTTTATTATTCGCAGGAAACTCTTCTTCGGATATGCTGTGCAATGTTAATTCTCATCCGGAGGCGTTTACTTGCTGGTGATTTCACATCTAATCTCAAGTTACTGCAACATTATCCCCCCACGAACATCAGTCACCTCCTTTATGTTGCAAACAAGTTACGAGCACAGCCAGCTCGGTAGTTCTTTTTTGTTTTTTTTTTTTTTGGTTTACCTTTATTTTTCCTTTCCTTTTTGACTAATGAACCACAAATTTTTTTTTCTCTGTTATCCTTCCCTTGTTTTCGTGCCTAAATTTGCTTGTAACATTTATTGAATGTAGATGTCATTTTAATAACTCCTCGTTTGGGGGAGACTCCTTCCTTTCTAGTTTTCTTTTACTTTCCCCTTGAGTTTTGCAGTTGTAATGTATATGGAACAGGCAGTAATCTTTGTTAGACAATTTGCCATTGTGCAGTTTATTTGTAGCTGTCAAATTTAAGATTGAAGGGTCAATAGTACATCAAATAGTGCGCGCGTGTTTGTGAGTGAGTGAGTGAGAGAGAGAGAGAGAGATCAACTGTCCGAGTCACCTCCATAGTCACAGCCTTCTCCTTTCTCCACCGGAGTTACCATCCTCACTCTTGTCCCACCCGAGTAACTCCTCACACTCTCGTCCTACCCGAACGACAGGCCAATAGTAAATGATGGCAACTCCTCACTATCGTCCCTCCCGGGCCAATAGTACATAGAATTGTGTGTGGGGGGGGGGGGAGAGAGAGGAGGAGGGGGAGAGAGGGAGAGACAGAGATGAACTGCCCGAGTCACCTCCACAGCCACTGCCACCTCTTCTCCTTTCTCCATTGGGGTCACCATCTCGTCCCACCCGAACAACGGGCCGATAGTACATAGAATTGTATGTGTAAGTGTGCACGAGAGAGAAAGAGATTAACTAGCCCGAGTCAGTAGTCACCTCCACAGCTGCTGCCACCTCTATTCCTTTCTCCACCCACCTGGGCCTTGAAAAACATTTCTTTGTAGTGGCAAGAGAATAAGAGTTATCTGGCGAAGAAGTGGTTTAATTGGATCCAAAAAAGTGCCTTGCTAACCTTCCGATAGTTGAATAAGAGGATGGATATGAAGAGACTAGAGGAGAACAAGAGGTAAGAAGTTAGCTAGGTATTCCCTTTGAGAGTGCTACGGTGAAGTCACCACCCTCACTCTCCTCCCATTTGGGGCGAGGAGGAAGGAGAAGAGATGGTGGCGGCTGTGGTGGTGACAGGTAGTTAATCTCTCTCTCTTTCTCTCTCTCCTCTCTCAAAACCTTCAAGAGAAAAGCAACATAATTTAGGAGAAGATCATATACAAATGGTAAATTCTGATGGCATGAAATTTGGTGAAACAAGTCATAATAGGACCCCGAAGTTTCAGTAACAATGCAGGTCGAGCCTCGCGATTCCTCTATCAGTGTTTATTTTATCAAAACATGGTATAACTAGTATAACTAATCAGTCATTTACAATGTCGCTTCCACAGAATTTGGTACATACAAATATTAAAACATGCAGAATTGAGAATACTAGTTACAGACATATTCTCTTCCTCCTGCATGCTTCGGGCAACTAAATAAACTACCTTAGCTCAGTTCGTTAGAGTCAAACTATTCCATTCCCCAGATAAGATGAATCCAGCCTCCGAAAGAGAATAACGTGTCCCTAAGATTATGCCGCCACTGGAAACTGAAAAACCAACAAAAATATAATCAGATGGGGGTTAATGTAAAAGAGGTTATACCCATTATTAAACAGAATGGAAATGGTCACGAACACCTTCTCTTTTTCTCCCGTGTGGAAAGTTCTTGTGAGGCTATCAAGAAAAATGAGCAAAACTGTCAATGGTGGAGTAACTCCTAATGAGGCGATGCTTTTAAGAAACTGTTGAATGTAATCTATAGTGAGACTCTAGCAAGTACGGATTTAAAGAACCGACTGCAAGGCCATTTGTTTTTTTGGGGATAAACCTAAGAGGCCATTTTGTCGTAAACTAGAACAAACTTGAATGTAGAAAGTTGGAACTGCCAAACAAGAGAACCTATTGTATGAAATTTTCGGTCATCACAATCTGAAAGCATGACAAAATGCACACAGCATGTTTAACCAATTAAATGCCGCCAAAGGAGAAAAATACAAAGAGAGTAGCAACTGAACAAGCATTCCGGTTCATCTAGTTCACGAGAATAAAGCATAGGACGAAGCTACGATTGAAAAGCTGTAGGTTAGGGAACGATATCAATCGCTGGAGAAAATCGGGTCTGATTTAATTTGCAAAGGAAATTACGACATAGAACATTGTTTTGAGCACTTTGTCCATTGAATTATATTGTTTCCGACGCAAAATATGTAACCCCCTTTCAGAACTACTAAGCTCTAGAAACATATATATTGAATTCACGACCCTGAGAGCTTAATGGTTTTCAATTGTCTGAAATTTTCCCTAGGTAGGTTATAAAAACATAAAACCCACCGCAATCGTCATCCAATTTACATTTTTCTTCTCTTGATTCATATCAAAGAATCCGCAACATCTTCACTTAATTTTTCTTAACAAAAACTAGCAATCGAATACAACACGGCAATACGAGAACAAACTATAGTAGTTCAACTGCAAAATAAATTACAAGTCCAGTTAAGAAGAATACCTGAAAAGCCGAGACAGATAACAAAACCACTCCATTTCCAGTTTTGCATCACTGTGGGATTAGTATTGACGAACATCACAATATTCAGCATCAGATTTGACCAGTAATCAAGGTGTCTAGTGACCATTCATTTCTCTCTCCAATTTGCTCTCTAACACTTCCAACACATCTTCCGGAGGACATTTGTCATCCGGATTCTGCGGTGAAATTTGGCAGAAACACTCAGGCCACGAATTAGTATAGAAGGACTCAGGCGGGACACGCTTGTGGGGCCCACCGAAATTTGTTCCAAGCATCACGCGCCTTATGGCTTCTTCGAAACCGTCAGTTTTCCCGTTTTCCCGATTGATAAATATAGGAGCGAGGGCTTTTCTGTCAGGCCGGATCGTGGTACGGAAACCGTAGTATAAACGGTGCCCTAGGAGGTTATTGGCAAAGTTGCTAGGGCCATCATACGTTGGCATGAAAATGTCTGAGAGAAGACAGACCATGTAATCCACGGCAGAGCCCAACAAACCCCGAGTGTTCTCCCCTAGGTCCTCACTGGGTTCCACTGTGCTGTGGTTCTCAAGGCGAGGGAACATGGAGCGAAAAGGTTTCATGAACCGCTGGCCACCAAATATCTCACCAGCTGCAAGGTATATCCTTGTGGAGTTGCCGAACCCCATTGCACGTAATATGAGACCAACCTGCAAAAACAATAGGCAGAATAACACAACTTTCATCATGCGCGCTACATTGCATAAAGGGAATCAATTTTTACACGTCGATACGTTATCTACTTACAAATTTTGATGGAATTTCTTATTTGACACTATCAAACAAAACATAACAAGTATGTAAAAATGGGATATGGGGTTTAAAATTTTCGTCTATCACAAGTTCAAACGAATTATTCATTTCCTACTTTTGGACTCAATATAGTAGCCTTCGGCCATGAAAGGGTCTTTTGGCTTCCTCAGGGCCGTGTGAAGCTTAGCTTGCTTTATTCGTTTTAATAAATTTGGGAAATTTAATTGAATTAAAAATAAAAAGTTTAGTACACAATTTCATTTAGTAGACAGCAGCTTGATTTTACTCGATGAGCAGAGAGTTCTCTTTGAATTGTCCCAACTGGACAAAAATTATAGAGCCGCAACTGACTTTAATGATAACATAAACATTGCGTGTCAGTCTAGCTAACATGTCTCCAGTTCTCATAAACTAGTAACTGAAAGACTAGACCAGATTGCTAATGAACCAAGCGGGCATCATCTCACGTGGGGAGTGTGCAACTTTAAAATTTTAATTGGAGGACAAAAACGTCACAAACAGTAAGAGTGTCAAAACGTCAAGCTAGTCCTATACACACCAAATACACAAACAGTAACAGTGTCGAAGCGTCAAGCTAGTCCTATACACACCAAACACAAATAGTGAAATCAAATCAGAGCCACTGCAAAAAATTTCACCCCGTTAAGTCTTGGGAGTGTTTTATCACAAGTTTCCTGTCTAAACAACATGGCACGAAAACCATTAATACTAGATATTATGTAAGGAGGAAAAAAAGACCAATCAACTAGAGCCAAAGCCATATTTTCTAACAGATGTGCATGGGCAACATGGGGGCAAAAAATTAGGGGGCTGTCATTTTGTTGGTACCTTCTTTGCTTAGGCTTCCAATGAGTTTTTTCTTATTCTTACTACCATAGTTGTTAAAAGGCGCGCCCCTAGGCGCAAGGCACACCGAGGCACAACCTCTGCGCCTACCATGGTCCGAGGTGAGGCGATTTCAACTAAGCGCGCGCTTTAGGAGCCTAGGCGCAAAAGGCGCGAGGCTCGCGCCTCTTTGAATTTAAACTTGTTGCCCTATTTCCCGCCGCCCCTCTTCTTATCTCAGTGTTCTCTCTCTCTCTCTCTCTCTGCGCGCTCTTTCTCTCTCTGATCCTCTCTGTTCTCTGCTATATATGATGTATGTATACTGTACTAAATATGTATATATATGCTGTACGTATTGAATATACATATATGCTCTGTATATGTTGTATGTATGCTCTGTATATGCTGCATTTTTACAGAATACGAATATGTATATATATGCTGTAGTTTTAAAAGCTCTATGTACTGGTTACTGTATGTATATATGCTCCTCTATCTACTGTATATATACTCTATATATGCTCTATCTAGTATCTACTTTATATACATACGTTGTCTACTGTATTTTCTGCACTTTTACAGTATATGAATATGTAATATATATGTTGTAGTTTTGTACTGAATATGTGTATATATAAGCTCTATGTAGTAATGAATAGTGTCATAGTGAATATGTATATATGCTCTATCTACTGTATACATACTCTACATATGCTATCTAGTGACTAGTTTCTACTGTATATATGTACTCTGTCTATACTATAGAGTATAGTCTATATTCTATACTAGGTGCGCTTCGCTACAATAAAGCCCGCGCCTCGCCTTGCGCCTAGGCTCCAGATGCCCTTTCCGCCTCGGTGCGCCTTTCGCCTTTAATAACTATGCTTACTACAAAATAATCAAATCTGGATTCTCAGACTTTTTTGAACAAAATGTGCATGAATAAAGGCAGTCATTCAAAGTTTACCAGAAGAAAAATAGGGCAACAGTAACAAAGAAGAAGAAAAATTACCTCCTCTGGAGTCAATGGACATTTTCCAATGGCCCTTCTCTCACTATAAACAAGTTTCTTCTCTGCAAAATTTTCCTTGCGATATTTCTTCAATATACTTTGCTCTTCACTAGTAAATATATCAAAGCACCTGCACAGAGTTCATATCCACTATTAAACAAACTCAACCAAAGATTTGTAACATCTTCATTTGAATTCCTTGAAACAGAAATTTAACTCCCATCGACACTAAGTGTTACTAGAAGCTAAATTGTTATACATAGGCATTGCTCGTAAGATCTTTCTGGTAAGCCGCATAACATTAATCCTAAGACAATTAAGGAAGATACTACTCAGCCAACTCCAAGGTTAAAACCAAGGCTTAGACTCTAAAAGCTTTGACAACCTTGCCAACCATAACCTAAACTAATAAAAGAAAATCGTAATGACGTCATTTATCATTACTGATTACGAGGATGAAAACTAAGAAGATTACACAGTTTTAAGAATCATCCTCGCCCTTAAACTAGTCTACTGATTTCATCCCATCACCTCACCATGTTTGCGTGAAATTCAGCTACCCAAATAATAAAACAACCACCAAAATACACGCTAATCATAAGGTATCATTTTTAGGTTTTATATTTCTAAATTTCTACTGTATCACCAACACCAGGGACTACTGGCCAATGAACAACGCACCTAGTCTAATAATCCATAGTCAAATTTTTGGTTATGAAACGCTTTTTATCTCTTCTTGTACACATGTCGCCACCGTTACTTCCACAACTTCCCCAATAAACCAATGACATTAATGGGAATTGGCCCGTATGGCCAACCAATTATAGACTATAGACCGATCTACATTATTATGGACTTCCTCTAACCAAAAGCCCCTTGCGCTTACATGCTCATCAAGCAAATCTTTGAGGAAAACATACCCAGCAAATGACAGCATATCCATCTCAAACCGAAGATGTATTGACATGAAGTGGCTTTCTGCACGAAGTTTGCTGACTATTGAGTTACTTAACTTCATGATGTGTGGCTTAAATCTGAGAGCGTGATAATTAACTCGGCATCTCAACCGCTGGTATTCAGGGTTGTCAATCTCTTCCGCCAAGCGATGTGAAAAGGGAGTGAGGTAGATAGCATTGTGTTCCTTCATCTTCTCAAGAGCGACTGTTGTGTACCAACTGATTGGAGCATCTCTAGGGGGGCGAAGCTGAGTTGCCAAGAAGTATCACATTTCAACAATCTGTTAGCAGAACAATGCATTGTGTGCTCAACTGGACATCAAAAGGACGGGATTTGAAGATTTTACCTGATAGGCTTTTACCTTCTTGGTTTTCCCATTCTTCCGAACTTCAGGAATGCTTTCCACGATCTGCACGTCATACCTCAATGCCTTGATAAAGTGCTCAACATCGTAGATACCTTGGAAACCACTGAGGATAAGCATAAAAGTAATGATGTATAGGTTATGAGAAGACCAACAGAGAGTGGACAATAAAACACTGTTTACCCTAATCACTTCATGATATAATTTTCCCTATTTAAAGAATCAAATAAATATGCTCACGATAGCAGCCACCATATCAAAAGCAGAGAGGAATTGCTAGAAGCCTATAAGGTTTACAGGGACTGTGGCCAGACTGCTGCTTTAAATCAAATAGAATGGGGCAGAAGTGACAGAACCTCACATGAAACTGAACACATTACGACAAGGAAAAGCAGTCGGGGGGAAGGAAAAAAGAGCAAGGTAGTCATGTCACGCGCTTGCTACTATTTGTCAACTGTTGTTATTAAGGCACGAATTTTCACCATTCAGAGTTCAAAACAATAAGAGACAACAAACATAATAAGAGTGAAATGCAAGATGCCAAAGAATGTCACATTCCTCCACTAACATGCTACAGTAATGCAAAAAATAACTTTAGAAAGTAACTCAGTAACTCACTGACAAAACTTACAAAACTTTGTGCTTTGAATAAGAGAGTGATAACAGTCATCCTTCAGAAAAATGCGGCCCGAAAAGACAATAGGAAAGGAACCAACATACATGTACCAATTAGACCTTTTTGAGGAGTATAGGCACATTTATGAGCTTGCTGAACCAAAATCTATTTCGAATGATGAAAATCACGGAAGCAAAAAATGGGAAATTTGAAATTTCACATTGAACATGTTTTTCATGTTTCAGAAAAAAATACTGTCAATTTAAATGTTACTTCTATGTCTTTTAAAGGTCAGAAACGCAAATGAAGGCATTTTCTATCTTTTTGGTAGGGACTATGTCAGGGGTATTTACTTAATTTAGTAATTTATAGGGTCTTCTACTGAATCACGAAAAATCAACATTTCATAGTAGTCATAAACAAAGGGAGCATAACATTGCTACAAGAACTATATGAAACAATAGTCCACGGGAAATAGAAAAACTATAGCAGAGTATAAGTTCCTCTTTAATCATCCATAAATACACCCACAAGGAAACTCGACACTTCACTAAGAATACTAAAAACTCTTAAGACTCTTGTAAGAATAATAGAATACACCGCATGTCATCCAAAAAACCATGGACATATCAGACGTGTAATGCACAACATAAAAAATTAGCCATTTAAAAAGAACGAAGCCCTAAGTCAAAGCGATTATCTAAATCGTGACTTTAATGGCAGCTAGAATAGATACCTGTCATCATGCCAGAAGGAGTTTGCGTCCAACTCTGGCAGCACGAGTGTGGCATTCATAATTCGTGCAGCAAGAACAGCATTACAAATCTAAAACATAGTGTAGTCGTTAATACACGTATAATAACACCATAAAAGATGCAGCTGATGGAATCAATAGGTTGGCCGCCAGAAAATACAAGTGACCAGTGACACGTGTCTAGTCTATAACAATGTGAATTGGCCCAAATTCATCTTTATATATTGCTATAAGAGATCCACTAAAGAGAAGAAAAGCTTGACTACAATTGGTGAATAATTGTCCATTCCCAAAGGGAATTTCACACACAGTGAATTTGAGGCAATAAGTTGGTGCCACTTATATTTTAGCCTAAATTGAGTGGCACAACCCCACCAGCGTTCTTATGCAGTAATTTAGAGCTTGTGTGAAGAATGATTTGCAGTTTGTGGCAAGAAATACACACCGCAGTGCGTTGCTGATTCAGACCACCATTACAACGAACACGTAGATAGCCATTGCTCACTTTCGGAGGAGCTGCCGCAATGAGGAAGGCACAAATAGAAATCAAGAAATTGCAGCAAAACTAAGATGTTTTCAACATGACACGATAATCTTTTAAGCATATTGACCGGGATCATTAAAAATACTTACGCAGCCAATCAGATCGTGGGGCAGATGATGGCCTCCAACCACCAGATGCAGCAGTTCCCCATAGGGTCTCTGGATTGATCTGGTTAATAAAGCAAAACGAGAGCAGAAGGTAATGAGTCGCTTTTTTAAAATTGTTGGCATGGCAAACCACCCATTGAATGAGGAAAATTAAGTCAGACGGTGCATGGAAAATGGACAGGGGTAAACTTCACATTACGCCTTGCACTTTGGCCCATGTCTGGATTAACAACCCCCCACAAACAAATCCCCAACCCCAACTCTTTTGGAAACCAACATGCAAGCCCAGAACCCCTTATAATTTGTGGACCAAAGTGCACACCTAACTTCATTTACGACCGATAAAAATAACCATAATGCCCTCCTAGTTTCTTTTCTTTTCCTTCTCTTACCTCTAACCTCTGCAAAAACGTGGAAATATACACAAATAAGCAAATCGCTATTTAAGCCACTTATACTGCCATCAACAACAGCGCATCCCTTCACCGGCCCCAATTTCGTCAAACACATAAACATAGGTGTCACGTAATTCTGGTGGCCACAATTACAAATATCTACTCTTGCCCAACTCCGTGGTACTAGGTGGACGAAGACGTGGCAGTGCGAGTAGTATAAATTAAGAAGTGTGTCTGCGTCTCTAGCAGCAGCAGCAGCTAGCATTCCACTCTGCTGAGAGGTGGGCTAAGGTGGGAAAATGTCTCGCGTTAGACAAGATGCTCACAAGGGTAATGAAGTTTACAGCGTACAGCAATCATTCTCTCCTTAAACGTGTGGAATAATTTCTCTGTCTTACTCTTCTGCAACCAAATCAATATTCATAACATTTATACTAATATTTATATATCATTAAAAACAAACCAGATATCATGAAGTTTTGCCATCAGCAGACTAATGTACATGGGCAAACATCTGTTCGAATAACTCGTATACTTCGCAATTAACGATCAAAACCACTAGTAGAGCTTGAGAAACTGACCTTAGATCGCGAGAAAGGTCGTTGGTTGTTACTCTTAACAGTGAACAGCAGCGAGACGGTGCAGATCACAAGGACGATCACAGCAATCGACAACCTCCCAAAGAGCCCCTTGAGTCCTCCGCTAAGTGTCTGCTTCAGCTGGTTCCGATGGTGCCCTCCGAATCCTCCTCTCTTATTAAACATCGACCCCTCACCAATCCTGCAGTTTAAGAGTTAGATCCAAAGTAATTCCAGATAATCAACAAGCATATATCGATATAGGCATACACACACACACACATATATACAAAAATGCGTATAGAGAGAGAGATGAGTTCTGTGGTCTACCTTCTCATTTGGAGTGAATGTGGAGATCCAAATTTGTGCTACGAAGCAGGGAAGTAGTAGATGACTACTCCCGGAGGCCTTCCAAAGAGCTGTCTCGGAGTAGTGAATGCGTGTTTTGGACGTCGGCGGTGTATCGGCGTAATCAAAGGGGGCTTTTAACCACAATAGAATAATACAATGGCAATTATATATCATCAACTTATGGGATCGCCAAACCAACTCTTTACCTTACCTTACGAAAAAAATTTAAAAATAACAATCTCTATTTATTTTTTCAGTCTGAAATTCACATATTGGACTTTTCGCTTTAAATTTTATGAACATTTCGTTAAGCTGCAAAATCACAAAGAAAACAAGTTAGCGTCGATCGGGTTGGGTCTCCGACGAATACTCTAATGATCAAATTAGTTTCTGAAAGAGAGCGAAAACAACTTAAAAATGTATGAGTAAATGTGCACGTACTTGAGTTTAAAATGTCCTTACCGTATTTATAGAGAATGAGTCCACCAATTTGTTTGAGACTTTGGCCGAGAATATCATTTTGTGATCCGAGACTCGCGGTGCTCTCGTCGCGTATTCCACATCTATGTGGATCGAACAGACACTTATGAATATTCGGTAACTGTCTCCCCCACGTCCAACCATGCAACGTGGGAAATACGACTCTTTGTGGCCGTGTTGAGCGCAGTGCCTTCAGCAACACAGTTGAAGGTCACGACTTAATGAAAATCCACCTTGAGGACGAACACTTACTAGGTGAGGGTTCACTTGAGCTTAGCTTATCATTTTGTGCTCTCAGAACAGAACGAAGCACACCAAGTGAGCCGTTTAAGCCTCTAGCCAAACGTAAGTGGAATTATTCTTGGGTTTAGCCGAACTTAGGCCCATCATAGATTGGATGAGAGTTGATTTGTGAATCCGGCCTACCACACTCTTTATTTCTGTCATCTATCCGTACATCATGTTAAGTTTGTACTTGTAAAATGAGATAGAACAATATGAATTATTCATATTATTTGCCTAATTTCTGCACACTGATCAAATGTAGTTAGCCAATAAAAAATGAGATAAAATAACTAGACTAATAAACAGTGAGATGAAAATGAAAATTAATATTTCGACTCCGTATTACTACTAATTGTATATGTATAGTTAGTGGATTGGAGATACTTTTAACCACCTACCCTTACATTTTTTAAGGCAAATTAAATCGGAGTCCTAGTTTCGTATTTTACGTAAGTTTTCATCCCGATAAAAATTACAAATTATGTTTTAATCTTAACTTTAAATAATTTAAACAATTTTTTATTATTTTAGATGTGAAGTTTTTTTTTTTTTAGCAATACACATGTCATATCTAAATTGGTGAAATTAACTTATATCTGGGTTTGATATTACGATTTAATTTGAATTTGTATTTGTAAATTAGGAAATAATATTTTAGTTTGTTACCTACTGATTACCATTACAGTAGTATTTAAATTAGGAAGAAAGATTTTGATTTCTCATATACTAATTGTCGTCGTGATAGTTTTTAAAATTAGGAGGATTATTTCGTTGTCAATCCTATCAACATTTGACACATTAGGCGAATTTTTACAGTAAAATTGGTCTCGGGTTGATAAATGCTTGGTGAATGAATATTATATTATGATGATAAATTTACACATGAAATATTAAACATCTTTTTCGATAATAGTTCTTGTTACATGAGTATTTTAATATTTATCTTTTTTTTATATTTTATTTATTTTATCTGCATTCGATTACGGTAATAAAATATTGATCACTTGAATGACTTTACCGAAAATATGACGAATATGAGGAAAAATACTTAAATATTTGTTAGTAATATATTTTGATGGTATATTTACCAATAGTTATAAGTTTAGCATGTAACGCTAAATTTGTCGAATTGCATAGTCGATGGTAAATTTAGTTCTCGCGTGATTGTAAATTTGATGAATTTATATTATGATACGATAATAAATTTGGTGATCACGTGATGGTATGACTAAGTTTATTAGCTATATAGTGATGGTAAATTTACTAATTCATATTATGATATGTTGATAAAATTTAGACATATAATAAATTTGAATGCATATTATGATTAATGTTGATTAGAATCTCTGAAATAGAATCTCAAAATTGATAGTAATTTCGCCGGAAAAAAAGAAATCGGTTTTTCAGGGACGTGGAAGAAAATTGCAGTTTTTAATTTACTTAAATTTGGGATTAAAATCGTATGAGATGAAAATATAAACCTAATAATAAGTTATTTATAAGGTGAACTATAAGCTCTCTATTTTTTATTACTCTTATTCCTTTGATTTATAAATTATTATACGGTTAATTATTTTTATCATTAAAATTAGGCGAATGTCGTAATTAACGTACTAAAACTTCAAGCCCGATCTTTTTAACCAAATAAATTACTAGTTAATATGCATTTTGGATGCCTACGACAAACGGACGTATTAAAAAGAGGCTAATGGAGGTTGTTGCGCAATACGCACAATAATTTGTGCTACGCGAAAAAATAACATCATTATAACACGCAAAGTATTCTCTGAACAGTAAAATACTGATCGAAAAATTTTCAATTAGTGTTTTATATGTCAAAACGATATTGTTTTTATGCTCAACACGAACGGCCTCCTCAATTCGTAAAGGAGGGCTTTTACCCACGGTAGAATAATCCATTTGCAATAACTCCTGCCCTAATTTGTTATAGGGTGAATTACGCTGACATCCTCAAAGTTCGTGATAGTTACACTTGCCTCTTACGAGATTACTGAAAATAAGTTATTTAAACAGGGCTTTTAATTTCTCTTGTTTTCAAAATTAGTATGTAGTTAGTTTTTATGCTGTTAAAATCAGCCAAATGTCGCTAGTTGAACTACATCAATTTTAATTTTGATTTTTTTTTGACAAAATAAAATGCAACATAATTCTAACAACGTTCGAAATAGCTTATGTTAATTTTGTATATTTTTTAAAATAAAAATTCGGATAGAGTTCTTTTTATATTTGATTGAGTTTTGATAATAGAAAATTCTAAAAATTTTAAGATACGCTATTTTGAGCGTGATAAAAATCGTATTAAAGTTTATTTTGTCGAAAAATTTATAAGTTAACATTTAATAACTTAACTGACGATGTTTTACTAATTGTAACGATAAAAAAACTAACTATATAATAATTTTAAAAAGTATAAAAAATCAAAATAATTTAAAAAATCTCAAATGAGGTCAGTATAATTGTCACAAGCTTTTGAAGAGGCCAGTATAATTTATCCTTTTTACTAACCTCTCTTATTCAAAGTGGTTAATCAGCTCGGCAAAATCCAACACAACCCATAGAAAATGTCTTCGACTTCATTCGTATGATCTCTATCGAGAAAAAAAATCCATAATGTGTAGGTGCTCGCTCAGAATCTCCTCAACTTCTCTTGTCCTTCTATTACTCATAATTAGTCATAATTTGTTACTTTATAAAATTATTTTGTCAAGATAAATAATTATTTTTAAAAAAGTTATTATAAAGGTTTAGGGTTTAGGGTTTAGGGTTTAGGGTTTACGGTTAGGGTTTAGGGTTTTAATGTCTTTAACACCGTCTTATCTTAATTTTTTAAAATTTTGTTCAAATTGTTATACTTTTATGATTTTCCAATCGAGACGAATAAAGACACAACGACAAAAGATTATATGAAAATTAAAATATTAAATAATATCCATTGTTGTTAAAAAACAATATGGTCTAAATTCATAGTGTACATATTTGTTGAAAGCTGCATAAATTCCACTCACCTATTTTAGTGAATACATCAAAATCAAAATTTTTATTTTTATTTTTTGGAAATTATCGAAACTCACTTTATCAAAGTCAGTCCATTGTTGTTAAAAAACAATATGGTCTAAATTCATAGTGTACATATTTGTTGAAAGCTGCATAAATTCCACTCACCTATTTTAGTGAATACATCAAAATCAAAATTATTATTTTTATTTTTTGGAATTTATCGAAACTCACTTTATCAAAGTCAGTAATATAAGTAGCAAATAAACGTTTTACAATTTGAGTATACAATTTTAGACAAAAGTTAATTAACTATGATCAATTTCTTGTATACTGCACAAACCAATGCATGCGTCATCGTGTTGCAATGAGTGTAATTAATGTATCCTCTCAACGATGCTAAGGTGACACCCCTTTTCTCCCCCTCTCTCTCTCTCTCTCTCTCTCTCTCTCTCACACGCACTCATCTACCGTCACTTATTTTCTTCCACTTTAGTATGGAGTAAAATATGTAGTGTCACTAGCATTATTTGTAAAAAAAAAGTTACACAATGTCACGAAATGTAAAGACCCATTTTATTTTTAACTCAATAAAAAAAATAACTTATTTATTTTTCTTCGAAATTGATTATATTTTTATGTTATTTGTACAAATTCATGCACGATATTATGTTGGACTTATTTGTGTCTTGATATTGTTGGACTTGACCCAAACTTAAGCCTATTTAGTGGCCAATTCAATGGCTATACTATGGGCACAGCCATATGGGATCAGTTTTCATTGTCATCATCACCACACATGCTTGATTTATGCAATGTGCTGAATATTTCAGCACATTCACACTCTTAAATCATGCATAACCTGCAAAAAAATCTTTCTAAACCTCTATACAACCATTGTTTTGTAAGAAAACAACTTGACCATTGCCTCTTCTTCCCCAATAGATGAAATTCATGGAGATTTTCGAATTTTTCTTGCACCCCAAGTTCTGACTTTGCCCAATGGCAGCCATGGTTACTATTTCATGCAAAATCTACTTCCATGTGCAAGCACATGCCAAGCAAGGTTACTCTTGCTCTCTTCTCCTATAAATAGGGCTCCATTCTCAGTGTTTTAACACACCAAACATTGAATTCGAAGTTAGT
This sequence comes from Arctostaphylos glauca, assembly GCA_019985065.2. NCBI lineage: Eukaryota > Viridiplantae > Streptophyta > Magnoliopsida > Ericales > Ericaceae > Arctostaphylos > Arctostaphylos glauca. The sequence continues at coordinate 24,798,045 of JAHSPW020000010.1, read as the reverse complement.
AGTGAGTGTGAGTTGAGAGATTGAGAAATTTTAGAGAGAGAGAGAGAGAAGAGTTCTATCTTTAGGTTCTTATTAATTGGTGGTCAAATTCTTCAATTTAAGGTGTACATCATGCTTATTTAAGGTAAATCATCCTTCCATAAATTCTAATTTGTGTTTTAGATCAAGTAAAAAAGCTTCACGAAGTTTTAATAGAAACTCAGATAGGCATTTATGTTGCTGGAAAAAAAATTTCCAGAATGGTAAGCCATCCAGTCAGATTTTCCTGATCTATAGCCATTCAGTCAAATCCTTTCAGTCAGATTTTTTGTCAAAAACTGTTTAGATCAAGCTCTTCTCGATATTATTTTGAGCCGATTTCTTGCAGGTACCCTTAAAAACATGTTTTAAACATAATGAACGGTTCAGATCATCAAAATTTGGTCAGAAAATAGCCAGCGTAGTGAAAACCTGAAAAGGGACTATGGCAAAAATGGACAATCAAGGCACAGTCAAAACCCGAAAGGGGGCTGGAGCGCAAAAAAATGAAAAGCCGGCATGAATCTGGGTGCCATTGGCAATGGTTCACCACTTTTTTGGGGGGTATACCGATGGTTTATTATTAGCCGTGACTAACATTAGGTATGCGGTAACGGTTTGATCAAATTCTTTGAATTGGGAGGAGTTGACTATCATGTGACTATATGAAAGCTTTTTCAATGGGTCTCTTTTACAGCAGCCATCCAATGCTTCTGACCTGCTCTCACTCATACATATATAGTCCGCGCTTCTAATGAGGGATCCTTTATTTTGATGATCTGAACCGTTCATTATGTTTAAAACATGTTGGGAGATATTGTGTGAGCAAATTGGTGAGTGTGTGAGAGATAAAAATACATGAGAGCGTGGGCTTGGGTTGGGTATTTTATCTCATTGTAACTCATCCAATATAGTGAACTGTGGTACCCCGTGTAGGCGAACAATCTCTTTGGCAAACACCTCAGCTATCTTCCGAGCTGTGTAAGGGTGCTTTAAAGGAATAAAATGTCCATACTTGGCCTCTGCACTTCGGTGCAAGCTGTCCTAATATTTCCTCTACACAACATCTCGTACTTGGCGGAGACTTTAGAACGGCGGGAGGGCCTCTGCACTTCGGTGCAAGCTGTCCCACTAAAAGTTCATTTTAATAAGGAATGCTCAGCAGCAAAATGATAGGAAAATCTCCAATATATAGAATGACCAAAAAATAATATCAAATTGATAAAGACAAGGTAAAGTCAAATCAAAATTTGGCAGATCCTTTAACAAAAGGTCTTGCAAGGGAGTTGGTGTGGAGAACATCAAAGGGGATGGGACTTCAGCCCAAGATAAATTGTCATTTTTACCTTTCTGATTATGGGGGTGATTAAGATAACTTAAAAAGTAATTAGAAATATTTCTGAGGAGCAATATAGACGTAATGACAACATGTTTTAAACATAATGAACGGTTCAGATCATCAAAATAAAGGATCCCTCATTAGAAGCGCGGACTATATATGTATGAGTGAGCTTCTAACTAATCCATAGATCGCTTGGGTTTCCTTGGCCTCCTTCAGGACATCAGGTACAATGAGAAAAGAATTTGTCCTAGCTGGAGAGTATGTTACTTGACCCTCTAGCCTCCAATGCTGATACTGTGCGGGAGATTTGGCAGTCCTTGACTGATACCTACTCCTCCGCCAATGATCTGTCCCACCTGTTTGATATGATGAAGGGTTTCCTCCAACTCACACGTGAGGGAAAAACTCGCGGAGCACTACTTCGAGGCCTCAGAGTGTATGCTTTCGATGCAATCAACCTGGTCACATCTGTAGTCAGTGCACGGCACCTCCCAGGGTTTGCTATACATGTGGTAAGGAGGATCACATTTCGAAGACTAGACCACCATCGTACTGAAAGTAGGATCTTAGACAAAGATAGACTCGAGGAACACGATGTCGTAGGTCATGAGATGGTGGGAAGGGTAGACTCCGAGAGGAGCGAAGCCTGTATGGAGCTTGAAAGCGATGACGGTACTCGGGAAAGGTTGAAGGCATGATTAGGAGATAAATGAACCAAGGTGTTATCTTCACAAGGTTGAAAAAGAGATCAGAGAACTTAAACAGACCCGTGATAGAGTCATTCAGTCAGATTTTCCTGACCTGTAGCCATCCAGTCAGATTTTTTGTGACCTGTAGTCATCCAGTTAGGTCATCCAGTCAGGCCATCCGGTCAGATTTTCGTGACCTGTAGCTATCCAGTCAAGCCATATGATCAAATTTTTCGTGACCAGTCAGACCATTCAGTCAGATTTTTCGTGACCTGTTACCATCCAGTCAGGGTATCTTGACCTATTCCCATCAGACGCCTATCCGATCACTCACATCCAGACCTACACCTATTAGGTCACCTATTCGGTCACCCATATCTGAATTTACACCTATCTGGTCACCCATATCTGGACCTATACCCACCAGATCACACCTAAAATCTAACGTGTTTCCATCAGGTCACACCCATACGTTGATTATTATCCATCTGGTCACACCTATCTTGACTTGTTGCTATCCAGTCAACAATATCTTGACCTGTTGCCGTTCAGTCACCCATGTTGCCATCGGGTCACTTATACCTAAAACTGAACTGAAATTCTTTAACTAAACATTATGGATATAATTTTAATTATGAATTTTGTCATGTAGATTCAATAATGATTACTTCCAATGATATATATTGCTTAATGTCTTAATTTCTCTATTCGTACATGCATGATTAAATACACTTGGGGATAGATTCTGAACATGACTTAGATCATTTTGAGTATTCAAAGTTTAGGAACCATAAGTTGACACCGCACCTCACGTCTCACGAGATTTTGATCGAAACTATATTTTGAAGTACACCGATATATATGTCATGAGTTTGGAATTACTCTTTGGGAAATGTGTTGGGCTGTCTTGAGCCGAGCTAAATTTGGTAGCACCGAGCTGTGTCTTGGAGCCGAGTCGGTCATGTCTCTTGTATTTAGCCAAGTTATGTCTTGAGCCAGTGACGTTCATAAGCTGTGTCGTATATTTAAAAAAAATAAAATTTAGTATGTCGAGAGGAGGTAGAATTTTTGAGTTAAGGCACGACATATGAGAGACGTAACGCTGAAAGCATAACGTGTGAGAGCATGAGATACGGAAGCTAATGTTTGGGTACACTAGCGTCGGTTGAGAGGTTCCATTTAGGGATCGGGACCATATTGGTCGGGAACATCATGACTTTATTTTTAAAAATAGATTTTGACTTACGGGCAACGCTTGTGTCGACCCGAAACTTCAAAATATTGAAATGAATTTTTGGACATATATGGAAGTTGTCAAACACCAACTTCAAAAGCTTAGGGATTGGTCATAGAGATTGACTTAAGGGATATTATCACCTGCATTTTACTCTGATTCAAATTCTAAAATTTATTATTTGATGCTTCCACAAATCGTTATTAAATATCATATGTGTTACAATCTGATTTTTATTATGCAATTTATCTATTTTTTTTACTACTTATTTATGTCATTATCTTGATCATGCATCATATCTATTGCATAAATTGGGTCTACGGGTAGGAATTATTTATTGAGTTTCATCGCTCATTGGTGCAGATTTTCCTTGCCCCTAGCCTTTCATGTCAGGTATTGATAATGACGCAGGTGAGTGCACTTACCCTGGCCCTGACAGCAGCAGTTTCGAGAAAGACCAAGTGGCACCTTAGTTTATTTAGTTTGAGCTCGTAGTTTTAAAATATTTAATATAATTTTTTTTATTCCATGTATTTCCTTTTATATAATCAAATTCTAATTTCGCTATGAAATGACAAGTCATTTTTTATTTTGTTGAAATTATTTAAATTTTAATGTCTTCGAAATTCAAGGTGTTACACGAAACATCTAACACGTCAAATAAATAATTTTATCACTTCAAAACCTACGTATATCAACTATTAGAGGGCGGACCTATTTGGGGGAGGTGGCATGTGCCACCTCCAAGTTCAAAAATAAATAAATAAATAAAATATTAGAATCAGTCGTCACTCTCTCTCTCTCTCTCAGTCTATCTCTCTCCCGCTCCGTCGCTCTAATTGCCTGTTGCCACCAAAGTTATTAATCCCGTCTCGTACCGGTATCTGGGTTCAGCCGTTCAGGTAGGATCTCTCCCTCTTCCAATTTCATTATTTCCTATTCTTCTCCGAGAATTTTGAACCTAGGGCTAGGGTTTCAAAGGGTTCAGTCCCTAGGTTGTTTGCTTAGCGGTTATCGGCATATGGCTAAGGGTCAGTTATGAATTAAGCCTTGATTGTTTAATTTTGCAACTCTTGATGTTTGAATTGCAATTTCAGTTTCTGTTTTTGTTTCTAATTCCCATATTAGGTTTCCATGGCTATCCATTTTCTGAGTTGATTATGGTTTCCATGGATTCACTTTTCTGTGATTTTGGTTTCTATTTCTGATTTTTGTCAAAGAAGCTATAGGCAACCTCAACAAAAATTCCTTTGTTTCCCTCCTTTCAAAACTGATCGAAGAGTCCAACTGTCTAAGCACTTGTAGTGAGGAGATGATCCAATTTGGTGCCACCTCCAAATCTAATTATTGGGTCCGCCTCTGCCTTCACTATAATATAAAGTAAACAGACACATAGATGGATTAACAATTCACTAACGAAAGGTTTCGATCTTCCCAAATGAAGTGATTTGGAGAACAACGGCTCTATGGAGTCTCATCTTCTTCTTTTGACTTTGATCTGACACGGGGAAATATAAAAGTCTTTGGTGAGTCAAGTAGTCGTGCATCTCATTTTGTTATTATTACTCACATTGACCGTGCAATTAACGTCTTTTAACACAAGTAGTCTTGTAAACAATAATCAAATAGTTGATAGAGGGTTAGCTAGAAAGGGTGTTTGACAACCTTAGTTTTGCATTTTTCATATTTTGCACTCTGAGCGTTTGGAGTATATTATACGATGTACTGTGAGAAATGAAATAGAGAATGCACATATTTTAAAATCACATTCCAAGGAATTTTTTGAATTATTTATACGTTTACGTACTATCATTTTGCAAAATTTATTATGCAATTTATCATCAAAACACTTACAAAAAATATAATTATAATATAAAAATCTATAATCTACTACCTAAAATGTCATATCTTAAAAAATATTCCAATTGGCTACTATGCAACCTCACAGTTAGATAGGTATTTATTGATAGTTTGGTAGAGGGTTACATGGGTATTTCAGAAAACAGAGGGACAGAAGTGTTAATTCGGTTGAATTTAGGGTGCAGTACTATGATTTACCCCTGATTTAAATTTTTATTCAATTTACCCTGAGAGGCTTTACAGTCGTTCCCTCCCCCTCTCTCCTTCCGTCTCCCGCCACCCTCTACACCCTCTCTCTCCGAACCCTAATTTTGTCTGTGCTTCGTTTCAAACCTTCAGCTGCGAAAAGAACGTTTACTGAGTCGAAAGTAACGGCTAGTTATGGCTTCAGAGACGTTAACGGAACCAATGAACTTGAAAGTGAGAGAACTATTGAAGGAGGTACAGCTTGACTACTCTCCCCCCCTAACTAAGCTCGTCGACGACACCATTTCAGCCATCAGAGAAGTCATTGATAAGATCCCCGAGGACTTGCAGGTTCGTTTAGAAACCCTAGCTTCGTTTTATTCACCTAAAATTTTGTTTACTCAATGGAGAAACAGAGGCCACAACTTCACAAACTATTTGGTGTGTTGATGTTTGGTAGGTTACAGCAGATGTTGCACCGGGTTTTGTCAGAGATATTGGCGCCGACAAAGTTGAATTCACGTTCAAGAAGCCAAAATCTATAGACATCGGAGGTAGCTATAGGATGCGTTGCATTGCGAAGCCGGATGTAAACGTTGATCTTTTTGTTCGGATGCCAAAGGTATACGTCTATATCGAACATTTTACATGATTTTTGCAGAAATGTTGAGTCGTGAGAGTTGTAGGATGGAGTTTCTCGTAAGTGAGGGATGACATCTTCTTGCATTGCCAAGTCCTGGATGTGGGCCAGATTACAAAGAGATTTTTTTGTATGATGATATTTAAGAATTAATTTCGGTTATCATGTTTTTTATAGACCATTTTTTGACAAATTGGAGAAACCCGAGCATGGGACTTATTGATATCATGCATCATTGAGAAGTGGTATCACAATGCAACTGCAAACACCATGTGCGTATATTAAACCCCAACTAACTTAGTGTACCCAGCGTAAATTTGATGCATATATTTTAGTTATGGATTAAATTTTATGTATTTTCTTCCAGTACGTAATAAAATTGTAAAGAGAATTAGTGTGAAAATATTTTCCGAGGAATGCCTGGCAATAATGACACAACGGTTTAATGGTGCCAAATGATTACACTTGGGTAAAAAAAACTGCTACATGACAATTATCTGCAAGTTTAACATCTTTAAGGTTATACACTGTAACTCGTTTTTATGTTTGACATACTCGTACACTTCTTCCTATGGCAGGAGTTGTTCCATGAGAAGGATTACTTAAATTCTCGTTACCATGCCAAAAGATTCCTTTACCTCTGCATAATCAAGAAGTATCTTAAACGTTCTTCAGTAGCTCAGAAGGTTGAATGGTCCGCTTTTCAAAATGAGGCTCGGAAGCCTATATTGGTTGTCCATACGGGTCTGCTGCTCGGCAACTCTCTATGCCCTTTCTTGTATTCTGTGAGTTTTGGAATGCTTACCCTTATTCCTTCATTATCAATGTAAAGGAAATTTCTCTTGTAGTGTAGCTATGAAGATTGCCGAAACCCCTATTTTGGTAAGGGTAATTCCTACAGCAACATCTGTTTTTAACGTCTCAAAGTTGAACATGAAGCGGAACAACCTTCGTGCTCTGAATCAAGGTATACTCATCAATTTGAGTACATTGCTGCTTTGATCTTCATGTGTTGTAACTGAACAGTGTTTTTTGAATTTCTACAAGGGGGTGTTCTTCAACCTACTCCAAAGTACAATAGTAGTATTCTAGAAGACTTGTTCCTTGAAGATAATGCAGAATTGGTGAGAAGAACTTTTCTTGGCTGGGAGGAACTAGGAGACGCTTTGGTTTTGTTGAAAGTATGTATACTTGATACCTTGGATGATTTTGAAGGTTGGCGCATTACATCCATGTTTTTTTATGGTACTTAGATTCTGTTTTGATGGTGTAGGTTTGGGCTCGGCAAAGAAGTTCCATATATACCCACGATTGCTTAAGTGGATTCATAATATCTGTCATAATGGTGTACCTTGCAACAAAATCTGGGGGGAATCGCATTAATAAGTCAATGAACACTATGCAGATATTTCGTGTCACGATGGATTTCATTGGTACGTGTAGTAGTATTCTACCCTTCCCTTTGGCTTTGTTACATGGACTTGGGTACGAGTATCCAAGTGTCGCAGAAATCTTAGGACAATGAGATTTGCGTCCAAAAGTTGGGTATGGGTAGAGGGACACATTTTGAATGCTGATTTCCGTTGGGATGTTGTATATTATCTTCGACAATTTTTTGTTAGCTGCTTGACTTGTGGAAAAAAGAATTTATCGAGAATCATGGGATTCCAATTTCCTATACATGTGAAAGGTTAAAATGATTATTTTCTTGCTAATGCAAGCTATTTTCGTTCAAACGTAGTAAAAACTAGAGAATCCAATTCCAAGTGTTTAAATTGGAGACGGGGGGCAGTTGCATTTGCATATCCCGCATCGTTACCTAAGCATCGAATGTTGGATACGAGTACTTGCATTCATTTACATCTATTATACCCGCTAACTCTTAGGATGAGAAGCAGGTCCCTTTTTTTTGGTAGGAATAGTTCTAGCCTTTGTTGCCCATCGGGAGAGTGAGTCACGTAGCGAACTGCAGGACGTGGAGATCAATTGATCAACATGAGTCTAAGGAGTGATGGGTGTCCACTAACAGCTGTTCTTGGCTCCGCTCTGATAATGCAATTCTGGGAGGAGTTGGTAGTTGGGCACTGGATCCCTTCGTCCATGTAACATAGCCCTTTACTGTTCAAAATTGCTTGCATATCTTACAAAGCAAGAGGCCCAAATAATTTGTTTTCCCGAAATTTTTCATCACATATTATTTGTAGAGCCACGGCCACGTCATTTTGTTGAAATGGGCAACTACTTTCAAGTAGTTTCTTCATTTTCAATTAAATGGTTCTGTTTTGTGGAAGTATTTATGGCCAATGGCCATTAAGCAGATAGTGTTTTTGTTGAATTAAGAAAGATCTTTACATACTTTTGCAGCCACTTCGAAATTATGGGACGCTGGGCTCTTTTTCCATCCCCAAGGCGAGTGGAATATTTCAAAGGAGGTATGTTATTCATGGCCTTAGTGGGTAGTAGGTAGTGTAATTAGCCCCGACGACAGTGAAAACCCCTGGACTTGAACTACATCCTCGTCTCAGGACATCAAGCTGATTAACCCTTTAATGCGATGTGACAATCTCCATCATCTTATTCGGAAGCCTGGAAATTTGTCGTATAATCTGTTGTGGTTTTATATTTTCCGCCTCTGAGTTTGTCTTTTTGTGAGTTACATTATAGCTCTAAACTTCATATGTTTCTGGACATTTGAGCTGCAGGAAAGGAGGACATCCTTGCAGTCATTTCCCGTGATCATTTGTGATCCATTTGTTGGCCTTAATTTGACATTCCGCATGACAAGGGGTGGTTTTCTCGAGGTATTACTTACAGTAATCATTGGTACATCAGACTTCAGCTATGGTGTGGATCTGTCTATCTCCCATTTGCAAGGCAAAGTGTTGTAATCGGAAAATGTATTTCTTCTCTCATAATTTCAGCTCCGAGACGAGGCTGCTTTGACCCTTAATTGCATTGATAAATGTAGAGATGGTGGATTTGATGAGGTTTTTATGACCAAAGTTGACTTTCCTGCTAAATATGACTACTGCATATGGTATGTTTCCTTGAGATAACACTTTCCAATTTCCACACTTGCTTGTAAAATAATACTTGTGCAATGTTGCAATGCTTGTCAGTTACTGCTCTGATATGATCAACAGACGGAACAAGAAAACTATGATTGTTGTTTCTTTTTTAACTTTTGGTTGACCAAAATGATCATTACTAGGATTTGTTGACCCATCCAGCCATCCCTATCCAATTAACTTGTTGACGGACTCGACAAAATATGCTGTGATTGTATGGTGAACTATTCCTTAATATGATTCAGCTATCATCGTTTTGTACCTCCAAATTCAACTGTGATTTATTCACTTCGATTACAAGTATGGGTTGTTGCGAGATCCATCTAAACGCTGGCATCGTTATCATTGTATTTTCGGACTGCTCATCAGTTTTCCAGATACTTTGTATTGGTTTTGGACATCTGTGGGTAGTCAGTTAGTAATATATCAAAATTATACCTTAGGTAGGTTGCTGTGGGCAGGTAGGACTGCTGAGGTGGATTCTGGTAAGAACATGACAGTTAAGGGCTATGGCCTCCAGAGGTGGAGTAGAAGAGAGACAAGGCAGCCTTGGTGAAAGTGAGAGAGTGGGAGTAACAAGCTTATGGCTTATGGATATGGAGATGTTGGGTGATGTGTTGTTCTTTTTGTTTGGATATTTGCACGGACTCTCCTCTTAACATTGAAATGTCTAATTTGCAAATGTTTAGTCTTTTTAAAGTAGCTTGTGAATTTTTATTTTATTTTTGGTTTAAGCTGAAGTTTTTGTGTAGCCATCTAAATCCAGGGAAGTTGCCTAGAATTTTCTTAGCTTTAATCTTGTGTGTGTCACTCAAAAACAAGTGAAAGGGTTTACAAACGCCCATTGGTTTGGGTTTCATTTGCTGGTAGCAAGAATAAAGCTAGAGCTAGCTGTAAACAGATCGTGCTGGTAGAGGTTCTGTGAAAAATGAGAGAATTTTTGCACTAAACTAAATGAGTAATCCAATATATGCTTCTGGTTATCAACATTGAGAATTTGATATTTGGAGTAACCAATCCTAATGTCATCATTAAATTCGTGAATATATATGTTGAGAACCTGTGAAGCCTTCATGCTTGTTAATTTTCAAGGCGTCCTTTATTATTTTCACCTGCACATTTTTATTCTCATTTCCTTTGCTCTCTTAGGTTAAACTTGAGGGGGTGTACGAAAGTCTCTGCAATGGGATTTTGCTTGGACGATGAATGTTGGAGATCGTATGAGCAGAAAGTACTTTCTCTGATGTATCAGGGATTGGATGATAGAGCAAAGGTTATCCGTGTTATTTGGCGAAACTTCCATTCGGGATGCAATTTGGAAGATGTATGAAGTCTCCATTTGTTGATCGTTGGCATATCATTACATGCATAGCTGGATAATGGATTAATTTGTGTTTACCATTCGTTATCCCAGGGTTTGTCTATGTTTGATAGAGAGCCATTAGTCATTGGGATTTCAATCAGCATTTTGGAGAAAGCTCTCAGAGTAGTTGACATTGGTCCAAATGCCGAGAATAAAGATGAGGTATTTGACTTTGATTTGTCTTTTGTTTTCTCTTTATGCCTTCGATGCATGTGCTAATGGAATATGTTTGGCAATAGGCTCTCAAATTCCGGAAGTTTTGGGGAGATAAGGCAGAGCTTCGAAGATTTAAAGACGGTGCAATTGCAGAAAGCACTGGTAAGGCAGTCGTGTTTTTTAATCACCCCAAACTTGAATGTTGTCTTGTGTTTTTGAGATGAGTGAATTGCCAGCCATGCCATTTTGAATTGCAGTTTGGGAATGCAAGCCGTGGGAAAGACATCTCATTATAAAGAGGATTTCCGAGCATCTTCTGGTGCGTCATCTTTCCATTTCACAAGAAAGTATCACGACAATTGTAGATCAGCTTGATTTTTCTCTTCTCTATGGCAATGAAGGTGGAACAACTTTACCTTTAACTTCTTGTTGCTTTTGGAGTCTTTTATTTAATTCTATGTTTTCATTTCGTCTTTGGAATTATTAAGGAGTTAGCAAACTTTGTGTTTTCAGATCCTATATCATTTTCTACAAGTTTGCTGGAGGCATTTGAGGTTTTGGCAAAGCGGCTGCGTCTTCTCGATAACATTCCCTTGAGGGTATCAAGTGTGCAGCCTCTGGACCCAGGTTTCCTTTCTCAGCCAAAATAGCAACTTCTATATTACTGTAAAGAATCAAAGATATGTTATCATCTTTTTCCGTCGTAATACTGGACAGCATACATATATAAGATGGACCTATTTTGACTTGTGGTCCTTCCAAAATCCAAATTGGTTCACTGACACTTGGGAACTATGAAAGTTGCATAATCATGCCAAAGTACTTTTACGAAGTTTGACTTTTTTGCGGAAGATATACATTGAATTGATTCTATTTGTTTTGAATCATTCATGTGAAACTGCTTTTGAAACTGATGTTTCTACCACTTACTGTTTAAGGGAAAATAAGAAAGAAACACCGTCGTCGTTCAATAAATGTGTTTTGCCTGCTATTGGATGAAGTTGTATGTGCTTACTACTTAAGCTTAGAATTTAATTTAGATATAGGAGATATCTTTTGCTGCTTGTACCTATTCATGCATATGTAAGTCCTGAAAATGCTTGATACTTACCACCAATCACAGCTTTTAGGTTCACTTCAGTCTTCCCTCCCGAACCTCATCCCTTGGCTCTTGGAAAAGGTGTAAAACAAAGATTCCAGAATCTCACTTCATCCTGCATTCAGTCTCTGGAAGTTATGATACAGGCATGATAACGGCTGATTTGACATTAGTTTATTCTTCATTTCCCCTGAATACTTCTTAACGTACTTTCGTGTTTGGTGTAGTTGGAAGGTTCTGGGAACTGGCCAATGGATGATGTAGCCATTGAGAAGACTAAATCTGCATTCCTTCTCAAAATTGGGCAGAGGTTTGCTGTGATAACTTAGTTTAGATGCATGATTTATCTATTATTAACGCCTTAGATGACTTATCTATTGATTCCTTTGTGGCAGCCTCCAAAGCAATTGGGGAATGACATGTAATGCTACTGACGATAATGTCGTTGTCTTCACATCTGGATATGCATTTTGCCTTAAAATTTTGCATGAAAGGGGGCTTAACTTGTTGAAATGGCCAAGTGAGAAACACTTTTTGGTTAAAATCTTTTACCTGTAGACCGTTGTGGTGGTGTACTCAGTTGTGCAATTTTAAATTTGCAGTTGGAAGTGATCAAGTTAAGCGAGTCCCATCTGCCGACAAGATCCTCTTTTTTCGCAGCAAGCATTCGGGTATGATTAATGGTTTCCAGGGTCGTTACCCCATCTATGGGCCAGTTGTTCGGTAAGGCTTCCTTTCACCATAGCCTGTCTCTTTTTTCCTTGCATTGTCCCTTCGATTTCGCATATCGTGTTTGTTTGTGTAGGCTCGCAAAACGATGGGTTGCTGCACATCTTTTTTCCAGTTCATTGGGGGAGGAAGCAATTGAGCTCTTGGTTGCTTATCTTTTTTTGAAGCCTTTGCCATTTCATGCTCCTTCCTCACGGATCACTGGATTTCTAAGGTTTAATTCCCTTGTCCTGCTATACGACATCCTTTTACTGATGACTAGTTCGCATACCAACCTGACAACCCTTTCCCTCCCCACAAAGGTTGATTCAGTTCACTTGTATCTGGCTTATGTGTTATTTGTGTACTAACCATGTACTATTTGTGGAAGTTAATGCCTTTTGAAAATTTTATTTTCAAACAATTACTTTTACCTTTTAAAGACGTTTTTGAATGAGAGGAGTAGAAAAAAAGAATTGTACTCAGATCTGATTTCATCCTACTGAATATTCTTAAATCTTAGTCTCACATTTGGTAGGATGTATTGCTCTTTTGAATGGACGGTGTTGGGAAAAAAGATGGTGATCATTTTATCTTGGTGGTGTTGAGACTGGAAGTGGGAGTTCGGCTGTGGTACAAATTATTGGCGGTTAGGTGGTGGATGGCGTTGTAGTGCTGTAGTTGCTGAAGTAGTACAGTTTGTGGTTGTCTTTGTAATGCAACCATACAAAATGGAGGTATGTCTACCAAAAGAGAAGCTGGTAATTGTGAAGGCACAATTTAGCCTGCAGGTGTTCAGCTTTTGTAGTGAGCAAATGATGACGCCAACTTTGGTATCTATGTAAGAAGCAAAAGTAGGGACACAGATAATGTGAACAATCAGGAGATAGAAACGTTGGGGGACAACTGTGTAGTTAACGTGTTATAGTTATATTTTATAATATCATATAACAACCAAAAATGTTATCGGTATCAAATTAGGATAATAAACACAAACAAAATTGTCGTTATGAAGATATGATCATCAATAACTAAATTATTTTTCATGACCTGAGCATTGATGGCAGTTTTGTTTTTAGCCTATCTTTTAAAATTGCGTTATGACCTCTTAATGTGTCTCTATTATGTCCCAACATGTCCCCAGTGTGTCCTATTAGGAAAAAATACAAGAAAACTGGACGTGTATTTGAGCATGTTTGACACAGATACATCTCTGTGCTTCTTAGTCTTCTTTGTTCTTACTCCGTGGTTTCTGTTTGCTAATTTTTTTTTTTAAATATTTCATCTCCACTAGAGTTCAAACTCTTAATTTGGTGTCTCTATATAGCAGACTTACAGTCATAAATTTTTTTGCCAGACCGTTTCCTTGGTTTGTTGCTGCTTATCATAGCTGTGTCCCAATTCAACTATATCTTTAGGGAAGAGCTAATTGTTGTGCATGCCAACTTGATTGACAGGTTCTTAAGATTACTGTCCACGTATGATTGGGCCTTTTCTGCTTTAGTTGTTGACATAAATGGTGATTTGACGCCGGGCGATGAGAAAGCGATTGATGTAAGTGGCATAATTTTAGGAAATTAGCCATTTGAAGTTGTGTCACCTTGCTTGGTCTTAACGATATGAGCAAACCATTATTTACATTCTTTTTGATAGGTAAATTTTATCTCAAATAGAAAAGCGTACGAAGAAAACATGCAAAATGCTAGCCCAGCCATGTTCTTGGCAACTGCTTATGACAGGGTATCTGAAGCTTGGACCAGGTCATCACCAAACTCATCAGTGAGTATCTATCTATCTCAAGCTCAGTTTGGTGGCATAATCATTTAACGGGAGAAGGGTAAATCTTCTGTGCTGCTACTGCCAAATCTAAGATAATTGTGCCAGGTTGCCAACATTTGAGTGATCTTTTCCCTCAACTCTTGAACTAACTTTTATGTTTGTTTTTCGAGAACAGGAATAAATATATCCTTAATTTGAGATCTTAAGTTTTTCTCAGCATTAATAGTAGTGGTTATGTCATAATTTTCTTTCTTCTTTCTCATGCCTTTTTTTAATTACCCCTAGAGGCATAGTGCGGCCTTATGTGTATAGAATATTGCAGCAAGTGGTTTTCCTGAAAACGGTTGTAACGCCTTTCATGAGTACCTTTTCATGGATTTTTCCTCAATGGGAATGTGTGCATTAGCCTGCATCTGGTTTACTACTATATGCTGAACAGAAAAAATATTGTTTCTTTGTATTGATTGCTTCTGCTGTTGATGAAAAAGGAGCTTAGAAGATTGGTGGCTTATGCAAAAAGCAGTGCAAATTTGTTGGCCAAACTCATCCTGCAGGATCAGCTTGATTCTTACAGATGGGAGGTCAGTAAAAAGACTCATGTAACACTTAATTTTTGGTTTACGGGGGTTGTCAAATCCTTAATCTTTACGGTGTAATGCTTGGCTTGCTGCAGTGCCTTTTCCGTACTCCTTTGAACAACTACAATGCTGTTGTGCTTCTCCACAGGGATAGATTGCCTTACCCACAACGTCTTCTTTTCCCATCTGAACTGAGCCAAGGTATTTTGTGCTCTCTCTAAAGCACCGAGAGCTCCAGTTTTGAACACTTGCGAAGATACTTTCAGTTTTGAAAGTGTCCTTTTCTTTTGTAGAAGAGCCAATCATGGTATGACATAAAGAAGATGTTATCTAATCCAGAAATCACTTTTGTCAGAAATGAAAATGAACAACAATAATGAAAATACTAGATAGTTGATTCTGGGTTATTCAGTATTGAAATTCTGCGCTTGCACATTTTTGGCAGGGAGGCATGTGGTTCGTGGGAAGCCAAGCAAGAAATTTCTTCCATTTGTATTGCCTGGAGACATGAAAGGGAGCTTAGGGGAACTGCAACATAAGCTTATGGTGGACTTTGATCCGATGAGATGCTTTCTTGCTGATACGGAGGCAAGTATCATTATCAAAAAATGTTTTTGTCGCGTTTTTAACTCTCGGACCATCTCTCGTTTTTCCTGAGCCTCAGAGAGGAGAGCTAACCTTGTCCGCATTGTGTCTCCAGAAAGAGTTCCCTGACATGTTCAAAGTTTGGTATGATTCACTGGGTGGTGATGCTATTGGCTTAACGTGGGAAAGATCGGGATCAAAGGTACATCAATATCTGTCCTCTTGTTTTCGCGATTAATTTTACAAATGCCTGATCCCTTTATTTGTTCTTATTTCTGTTAGCAGAAACGGGGAAGAGAAGAAGTGGGCGAGGAGGAACAAGATTTGCTTGATGTTCTGAAAACTGTCGGCGAGGTTGGGAAAGGGTTTGTGAGGAGTATTTATTTTCTCAAGGCCCCAAGACCAAGTAATTGAAATATTTCACTTGTTGAAGGTCTAAGATTTCAGCAAATAGTGAAGGTGGTTTTGTAATATTTTTTATTAGAAGTTTTGAACCAAGTGAGATTGGTTGCCACATTTTTGTGAACAGTGGCCCTGTATTCTTTTCTTTTCCTTTTTAAGATATTATGGAGTGAAGTGGCATTTTGGTTGTATCAAGATTGGTGGCGAAACAGTATATGGCTATATTTTGTGGGAGTAGGGCATTTGGAAGAGTTATATTTTCTGAAGTTTATTCTCAATATGATATTCTTATATATGAAGCTTTAATCAAGATTTTAGGTCCATCTAGTCTCTGATTATTATTTAATTATTGAGTTATGTTGGTGCAAGTATAACTAAATCTAGTTCAATTTATTCGGACTAAATTATTTGTGGTATGTTCTAATTAAATGTAGATATTTGTTTGCTTCTAGACGGGGTAATGATTGAAATGCCCTTTGTACTTGAATCACCTTTTAATTAGAGGTTTTTTTTGGGTAATTTTGTTTGTTTTTGTAAGACAAATGTAATGTTACTCATGCCAATTAAGTCACAAATCAAACCAAATGTCTGTAATAATTTAGTTTAAATGGACATCTAAATAAGTTATTTAATATTTCAATTTGATTATTTTTTTTAGTGCGGGTGAACATTGTTTTTTTCAAAATCAAGGCACTTGTTTTTTTTTTTTGATAAGCAAAATCAAGGCACTTGTTGACGGAATGGATTCTAGGGTTCCTATATTTAGAGGAGGATAGGAAGCGAATTGAATCTTCGACTCCATGTTCTCTAAGAGGAGACTTCGAAAGTGTGGATTACTCGGTTCCAGATTTAGTAGATCTAATATTTGCATTTTCTTGTTTAAGGAATGCAATATTTTTAAAATAAAAACACAAAAATAAAGCTTAACTAGAACAATGGTAACAAAATGTCACTCTCTCTATATTTTCTTGTTTACAGAACAACCCTCTCTCCACTCTGCTCCTTTATTCCTTTACCCCTAGTTTCCGTACAACAATGGCGACGACACGCTGCCGCCTCCTCCTCCGAAGACAAACCCTAATCAATACCCACCTCCTCCACCCTTTCCGATCCCTCTCCACTACCCCTCCCAACCATCAATTCCTCTCGCCCAACGAGTACCTCAACAGCTGGGATACCCCCAAGGACCCGAAAGAGGCCGAGGCCAAGCTCGCCAAGCTGAGGCGCGAGTACGCCAAAAAGGTGAAGGAGTTTCGCAAGGAGTATATACAGGAAGTGGAGTTGCAGAGGTTGGAGAAGCAGAGGAAGGACGAGGCTAAGAGAGAGGCCATGAGGATTGCTAATGAGGAGCGTAGGGCTGCGAAGCTTGCCACCAAGAAAGCTGAAGCTGCGGAAAGGGAGGTAGCCGAGGAAGAGTTCAGGCAAACCCTAGTATGTCTCCTTGCTTAACCAATTAAATCATCTACTTTCGGATCATGCTATTTTTGGCAATTCAGCCACCCAATTACTTCGAAGGAGCTCATGTTATATCAAAATGATCTAATAATCATGAAATTATAAGTGTTTCACATTCCAAATTCTAGGGGTTATTCCCCCAAGTTGGAATCCTGGATCCTTCTCTAGCGCATTGGTTGATCTGGAGATTGAACTGGATATGGATTCGTATATTAGTTGCGAACTGGAGGGCTACTTACATTGGCTCTCTGGTGGATCTCGATATCGAATTGCCCCTTGGTGGTTAAAGTGCACATAAATGACGAAAAAAACTAGAACTTTAGTATGCATTTCACATATTCATGTAATTTTCTATTTATCATAACTGTGGACATCTCACTTGGTTCTTTTTTATGGTAAATTTGTCGAAGTTACTAGTATTTTGTGACGTGCTTATAAATACCTCGTGTCGTTGCACATTTAGACAAATAAGTGCACCTTGTATTGAGGACATGTAAAGCAGACCTCGGTCATCCGATGGCTATCTGAATTTAAGGCATTACAACTAACTAATCCTGTAAAAGATGAACTTGGAATAGCAAGAGATCTGTTGAGAAGTGAATGGTGGAAATTTTCTGTAGGTCAAGGTCGTGGCAGAGGAAAGAGAGAGGATGGTGTGCAGTGGCGGAGGGGGACAAGAGAGGGGGGTTCAGTGGTGCTGGCTGGTGTTTCAGTAATGGAGATTGATTGTGGAACATTGGTGGCATTTGATGGTAGAACTTTGGTGCTTGAGTTGTTGGATTTTCAAGGAGATCATTTTAGGATAGAGGTGAGGTTGTGGTAGTGGCTGGGGGTAGTTGAAGAGAGAGGTGGTGGCGGTGGGATGATAGGGAAAGAGATGGATGGAGGTGGCAGAAGGATGAGGGAGATTAGAAGAAAGAGTGGTTTTGGTTCTGGTTATGGAGAGGGGAAGGAATGGTTCTGGTTCTATTTGTAATTCGAGTTAGGGCGGGGGCTCGAGTTTGGTGATGGAGAAGGCATTTTTTCATTTTGATTGAAGTTAGTTTTTAGTCTGAAATTCCAATAAAAAGGTTTAAAAAGTGATTGCATACATTCTGTAAGTGGCCACTGTTCATTGGTTAAAACTCGGCTTGTTAACCTTGAGGTTGTAGGTTCGATTACGAGGGTAGTCGTTTTGTGCGTATGATACCAGGGTTAAGTTTGTAATTAATCTGCCCCTTTCAGACCCCAATTCGTTGGAACTAAGCTGGGCTGGGCTATTATCCCAAACTTGTGGGCATCACTATTTTCCCCATTGGTTAGGGGAGGTTAGTGTAATTGACCCGTTTTGTGTAGCCGTGCAACACTTTTGCTGTGGTTTTCTCGTACTTTTGTATAAATTCAAAAGATCAAAACCTCATATCGTTATGTGGGAAGAATCACTTACATTTCTACCTCAATGACTTGCTTCCTCTCCCAGTCCCATTTTTATGCCTTTCAAGGCTTGCCGTGAGGAGCCTTGTGCACACTAAGGGTCCTGCTTTGAACCCCGTGCTTGACATCTCTCTTGCTAGGTTAAATGCACTACGAGAGTGAAAAATGTCATTGCAGTTGACTTCGCTATACGAATGAAATGTTATTGACACCCGGTATTAGATTCCCTGTATTACTAATGATCAATTGTGGTTAGGTCATCAGACGAACTGAGTGTGTCTTGAGTCATTCTGAATACGCATTTCATTGTTCTCCAATTGGAAATAATTTTCCTCAAAAACAACCTTTGTTTGGTTGAATAGCCTGGCATACTATGAAGTTTGAGATTAAATAGTTCTTATTGTTTTAGTTTTCATGCTGTTGAAAGGGAGGGAGTTCTCTTTTCTTTCTCATTTGGTGCACTGTTGATAGAACGACTCCTATTTTTGCATTTTTCATGTTTCTCTGACACTGCCTTTGCTTAATTGATTAAAGCAAAGCTCAACTGCGACTGTTGAGATTCAAAACTGCTACCTTCTCTAAACTCATTTGCAATACAATTACTAAACCTAGAAACTTGGTAGTCTTTAGATACATAATAATGTGCAATAGTGATATATAATCTCTTATACGTCGAGAACTTTGTACCATTTCTTACTTCAAATAATTGAATTTTTGTGCTTTTTCTTTATGGTTTTGCTCACCCTCTTTAGTGATTGCTCGTCTTTACCCTATCCTGATGTGTTTAAACTTGTACGAGTGCAGATGAAAGAAAGAGCGGAGAAGCTTGAATATTGGAGGATGAAAGAGAAACAATTCGCAGAGAAGAAGAAAGATAAGAATGAACTTATACGCCGGAAAAGTTCCATGTGGGTAGAGGAAGCTAAATTGGAGAACAGGATACTGAACGTCATTGTCGATAATACCCTTTGAGTAACACTCTTGCAGAAATCCATCTTGGTGCTAGGGTTCATATTTCAAATGGGAAAATGGCATGACAGTTACATTTTTGGAACTTATAAGCCAAGTGGTGGGTGTTTTAGTTTGAAATGAATAGGACCACAAAAAGCTACATCCTTCTGCACATGGACAAGGATGCTTGTTCAACTGGTTTGTCTTTGATACCAAAGTATTCTCTAGTCTATTTCTTTCTTTGGTTAAATAATCTGATGAGAAAGTGTAATGTACTAGAAAATTGATTCTTGGTGAGGGTTGGTAGGAAATTACACTAATGCCCTTGTATTTTTAGATTTATGAATCACTTCCCAGGTTTTTCTATATTGCAGCTTCTTAGTTCTTATCTTAAAGAGCTACATATATTTACATGCAACTTGGATTGAGTGGAGGGAAAGTGAAAGAAAGTTTTAATTAAAAAGAGAAGTGGGGAGGGAAGGGAGATATCTTTTACTTTGGTGGGAGATTTTGTAAGTTTTCTTATGTTTGGTTATTAATAGTTAATAAATGAAAGTGAAGGTTATAATGTTCTTTTTTTTTGTTTTAGTAATTATAATGATCGTACTCTTTTCCCTTCAATTTCTCTTCACACTCTTTTCTTTTCTTTCTAGAATGCAATCCAAACAAAAAAAATCACCTTCAAATTCCTCGACCCAAACAAAGCATAAATTTTTTGGGAGAGGATTCAAGAAAACTCGAACCCAGAGTTACCTAAACTTGGGATTGGGAAGGCTTGCCCTAAGCCAAATTTGGTTTGGAAATCTAAAGCTAAATCCCAATATCAAAAAAAAAAAAAATGCAAAATGGAACCCTTTTCTCCCCCTTTTGTTTGCAGTAAATTCAGCCTCATGATCAATGTTGCTTCTCTCTGCAAACCCAGGTTGCTGTTCCTTAAAAGTTTTTTGCTAACCCTAGAAAGTTGGCAAGGGAAAGCAAAAGATGCCTTGTGGGCATTCTCTAGTTTTATTCTTGCCATTATTTACAAATCCAGACACAAATATTTGTGAAACGTCCAATGTACAAGAATTCGTGTGGGCACCGGGTACATTAGATGGTTTTATGTCCGAACATCTATGTCCATAGCAATGCTCTTATTTTCACCAAGGAGAATAACAATCAGAAGATAGAGGCAGCTGGGGCAGCAGATTTGCAGCAAAATTGTTGCCATTAAGCCAGTTTTGCAAGGGTTTCTCTTCCCAAATGAGTTATGGTTTCTTTACAACAATCTATCTGCAAATTTGAGGTGGTTTTCTTTCGCCATCCTTCCCAATGAATCATTAAGATTTGTTTTCAATAGAATTTTCTGCATTCATGGATTCCATTGTTCCCATCGCTTCTTGTTTAATTTTTAGGTTTGAATTCGACGATGGAACTCTTAATCAAATTTGTTCTTGAGTCAATCTTCTCAGTCTTTATTGGCACGAGTCTCTTGATTTTTTTGTTCGATTCTATCAACAAATTCATTTCATTATGATTATGGATGAATAAGTTTTGATGCTTTATTACATTGTCTTTTATGAGATGACTTATAAACCTTACATATTGAAATTCTATATCATTCATATTCTTTTTTTCTCTTTCTTTTCCCCTTCTATCCACATCTTTTTTTTTGCTTCACAACTTAGAATCTAATTAGTTTTTCTTTTGTTTATGCAAAACAGATTTCAGTTGCTCCAATAATATGATCAATACATCATATCTTGACTTTTTTTTTGGATCCAGATAATGCGAAACAATAAGTTGGTTATTAGTACAAGTCTTCCAACACAATACTAACTTCATATATAGGACATAATAGATTCGTGCATGGATTTACCAAAAAAGGAATATATATTGGACACAAATGTACGGACACAAATTCAACCACAAAATTATTAGGAGTCATTCAATATATGTAAACTCCACGTTTACTATGTGTGACCCACATGTGTCCGGTGCTTATGTGTCCATATTGATATCCCGTAGAGTTGCTCTTAGCAAAAAGAGTGGAAATTGATTGGAAAAAATGAAATGAATTTCAGTTTAATCACTTTATTACTTGAATATTTTCTCCATAGTTCTCCTACTTATAGTGATACTCATGCTTCTGGCAAAGGATTGAAACTAGAAAAACCCATGAGCATCCTCTACATGCTAAATTGATCAAACAGGACACAAACAATGCCTAGAAAAAACTCCAAAATACCCCTAAATAGACAGGTGTATGCATATTATCCCAGCCACTACCAGATTCACAGATTCAACCTTCGAAGTACAAAAAATTAGGACACTGGGACCAAGAGTTTCCACCTCACGACCCCAAAGCATAGGCCTAGTGGTTAAGGCATGAAACGTAGAGATTTGCTCTCTCACAAGGTCTTAGATCCGAAATCTTCAAGGTACTTTCAACTTTTATGAGGTCAGGTCATATAGAACTTTACTCTGGCTTTAATTGAGATCCCCCAAGTGAGCGGTGGGAATTAATCCCTTATTAGTCAATGTGTGCGTAAGCTGGTCCATACACTCCGAGTTATCCAAAAAAAAAGAAAGAGTTTCCAAATTCACATATACTACACTGGTCACACACGCGCGCGCGCAATAGACACTTCCAGTTTCACATGCATTGCCCGAAAAGCCAAATAAATCAATATAACATGATATCTCAATAAAAATCAAAATCCAGTGTTGGAAGTACACAAAATTAGGGTAGATTGGGAAGACAACTAGATTACTGAAGATTTAACCACCTTTCCCAACTAACAAAAACAAATATCATATACAAATAACAATACACTGGTCAAAGTTGGGGAAAAGAAAACAACCAAAAAGATAAAATTCAAATTGCGACTACTTTCAATTTCACACACACCAAAAATGTGGCACCTACCACGATTAGATGAAATACTAGGATTTCTCACCCGGTTCTTTCACTGGGCCTTGGGTTTTTCAATCTTCACATAGGGCAAGAAGCCTAAGAAGTGGGAGACTTTCGGATTCCATCCCCGTTGCTGAGCACGACAAAACATCAAGAACGTGTTTGCATAATAACAGCTAAAGCCCAGCAAGACGTGCCATAGAGCATGACCTTGCGGATTGAAGTATGATCCATAAACCTCCTTGCAAAACAGACGATCACAAATCCAACAAAGACCCCCTAACAATAATGTGATCAGATAATACCTGGCAAGCCACTTTGCGGACCTGTCTTCTGTGTGAATGTAGTACTTGTATGTCCGAGGGATGCAGAGAAGACAAAGTATCATGTAATGCACCTTAAACGTGATACCAAGATGGAACAGCGAATGCACTATTGCAAATAATGCGGCGTAGATGAACAAAAATGTGGGCATTGTACTCTTATAATGCCAATCTGGTGAGTACAAGATGTAGATGTAGAGGAGCATTTCCCAGACCATTGGTGTTTCATCACCTTGCTGTTGCCTGAAAATGAATCAGAAATTATGCTCGCGATCACGTTATTACTTATAAAGTCTTCTGAGTGGAATACAGCCTGTGTTTGTTTTTCATTTTTAACCCTATATTTTCAACAACAGGTAAGAGAATTTTTCTTTTTGAATTTTGAACAGAAAAGCAAGTTAAACTGATTCCCATTATGTATGGATACTGTAAAGGGGGGATTCACATTCTGCAGCGCATCTGATACTGTCCGTATACTCCGGAACAGACGTCTGATACATCACAACATTGAACACTTAAGACTCTGAATTGTGGCATGGAATACAGCGTCTAATTATCAGGAAAAGATTACAAAATCTTCAAATACCTTGACCACAATTGAGCATCCAGAAATCTACAAGAAAATACTACATATTGATATTTTAAGATTTAAGGGGACATGCAATGAATGTATTTTTAATTCAAATTCAATGGGATCATGTCCATAAATTGCCCCTACTTTTCCCACCGGCAAATACTAAAAATGAAAGAAGGAACAAGAGTGTGCGATAGAGGTAGTCAACATAAGCGAAGCAGCTAGAGGCCACAAGATGAGACGGAATATATTATCTTTCTCATCAAGGAGGGAAAAACACCCATTCTTAGGTAGTACATACTTAACTCAATGTGCAAAGGAGCTAGATACCATCAGACAAGGATACTTACACTCTCCGCAGTGTGGCATGGAATGACATGCTCCCAATGGCAAGAATAATATTTAATATGTGCAGAACACTGAATCTTTTCTCAAAGCGTTGACTCAAGGCAACCACAAGACCTATGAGTGCCAAAAGAATGCCTGGGATATTTGATATGGTGTTGAAAAACTCAGCAATGTATGAAGAGTAGACAAAGTTCCTTTCACAGGCTTCCGTGGTGGATGTAACAGGTCCCCAAAAGCTTGATACACCATCTGCCATTTCTCAATAAGTACGCCAGGACAAATATACTATCCAACTGCAAATATCTTATGCAATAGCTCGCGTCAAGATGTCACTTTGTCTTGCGAAAGCTGGAAACTATATACCTGCAAAAGCCACATGAGAGTAAAATATAATTTCACCCGACTCATAGAGTGAAGTTCACAAAGTGGAGTTTACACCAGCATTACCTAGCAGATAGTAACTCATATGTACTGAAAATACCATCTTTACAATAAACAGCATTATCATTGCTAAAGCATAACCCCACCTAACGGACATAAAGAAGCTATATTAAAAACCAAATAGTTGTAGTTCATCAGCAAGAAGTTTAGAAGGATGAAGATGCATAGACATGGTAATCTAACTTCCAATGAACTTTTTGTTTAATTTGAAAGTGCGCAGACCCTAAGAAATGGCCATTGCCAGACGCTACCGGTATATATCATGATCGGAGACACGTTTTCATTTCCTTTCTCCGATCATAAAGAAGGCAGTCAATATGGAGCATGTCAAATGTCTTACTGTTGGTGAATGAGGAGAACTACTGATTGAACTCAACGAAGCAGTTGGTTACAGTAGATGAATATCTGATGCTCATGCATGAGATCGGGAAATTCTCACAGTTAACTGCGTCAACAGTTCGGTGGACGACTACCAAATGGGGAAAGGAAAAAGAGGATTATCAATTCACTTCACAACCTGCAAAGGAACATTCTATTCTCTAGCAGTCTTCTCCGTTTGTACAGGTTAATTTGCTTGATTAACAATCTCTTCGTTTGGTTTCTCGAGTTTTCTTCTAAAGGATGCATTCCCTTCTTCCACTACACTTACTTACAATACTTCAACTTTTCCTTTGTGACTAGGGTATCTGAGGCTTTTACCCTGACACGTAACAAAGGTATCTGCCGGGCATAACATGGTTGCTCCAAGGGGACAACACGGTTCCTGCCTTACTGAGATTCACACTAGTGATCTACATTTCATGAGGCCCTTTTCAGTCATCAGTTATCACGACCATAAATGCACACTAACACGTAAAATGTTTTACATATTTTCAATGTTCCACCAATGTGTCCGTGTATTAATTTTTCAAAAAATGGATCTCTATATGTTCTTGTTGTGATGTCCTATTTTCCATATCCAAATGCTTCTTGATTCTTAGATAACAACAATCATCACTGTTAGCACCGAGTATTTTGAATGAAATCATGAGCCATGTTACATCAGTAACTGACCGGCCAACATCGAACTTTAGCGTAATCATCGTTCTCCAACAAATCTAGACTATATTGCCGAGCAAAAAAAAAAAAAAAAAGTACTATATCCATGCCGAAAAAAGAAAATTTGAGTTAAATAGAGTGCACAAATAACTACTCCTGCTAATTGTCCATAGTTACAAAACTGTCACCAAACTCTTCATAGCAAAACAATAAGATCCTTACAACAAGAAGAAGGCATCACCCTTGACACTTAAATCCTTGAATCGAAATCATCAAACTAATATCATTTTCAATTTCTAGTAGAAATCAAGTAAAAAAAAAACACACATTAAGATTAAATTGAAGATGAAAACAGAAGTACTTACAAAGCAGATCTATGGTGCCGCAGTTCCGGTCATTACTTTTCCCTTCGTAAGATACCCTTCAGGTGGTTCTGTACATCTGTAAATACATATTTTTCTGCGAGATCTGTATTCGTTTTCTCTCTCCTCTCTCTCCCTGGAAACAGAATGGCTTCGGGTTTCAAAAAGAGGAGAAGAAAAGAAGTGGGAACTGGGAACGAAAATGACCAAAGCAGATTCGTTTACGCTCATCGAATTTGTGGATACCGAAAGAGCGCGTGAGGAATACGGATTTTTAATCACGCGTGTGTGCCGACATTCCCGTGTGGAGGACCTCATGTGATAAATTTTTTTGGTCCTCGCTGGTGGCCAAAATAAATAAATAAATTGTTGCTTAATTTCAAAATGCTTTTTTTTATTTTGAATTCTAAACACTTGGTAGACGTTTGGTTTAATAACTCTAAACACTAAGAAGATATTCGGCTTCTTAACAAAATAATTTTCCGCTTTGAGGAAAGACTTGGTGAG
The DNA here is from genome assembly GCA_019985065.2 of Arctostaphylos glauca. Taxonomy (NCBI): domain Eukaryota; kingdom Viridiplantae; phylum Streptophyta; class Magnoliopsida; order Ericales; family Ericaceae; genus Arctostaphylos; species Arctostaphylos glauca. Next base: position 24,772,030 of record JAHSPW020000010.1, on the reverse strand, counting down.
ATCAATTTTCTACGATCGTGCAATTGAGAGAGTGAAAATTGAGTATAATTCAATAGTCATATAATCAGAGAGATAAGTGTTGATATCTCGATCAACCTAATTCATCGTATCACCAATAGCGGGGCCAAAGTCAGAAGGGGATTATATCTTTGAGAATGTAGAAATTACGAGAAAATACCTCGCAGAGAGGGTATCGAAAGTAAAAATACCCATAAAGCCCATCGAGCGTCTCTCCTATTGGGAGATGCCAAATTCAGGATGGAGCTCCCTCCCTACAATGATGGAGGCCTACCTTTGCCTAATCTAAGTTGTCGAGATTACTTGGCTGAGGAATGAGATCAACATTAGAGAATTCAACGAATATGGTCAAAAAGACAACAAACTTTGATTGATAAGCAGTAGGAGCCATAAATAGAGAACTTGGAACATTCCCTCAGGTTATACGAAGTAGAAGCATAAATCAGTAATTGGCAGAGAGACATTAAGAGTTGGAAGAAAAAAATCAACAACTTCATTCGAATCTGCAAGACCTCGTAAATATTATTTTGTTTGGTTTTATGTGTAGAACCTCCATAATTCATTCTGGTGGGTGGCACTCTTCAATTAGTAAATTAATTTGTCCTCTATTTTTTAACCTTTTGTTAAAAAATAATAAAGTTTTGGTCTTCTCTTGTTATCTTTAAATAAAATCAATAGAAATATTTTGTTATGATCAAATCGTTTATTTTTTACTTTATTTATCTAAATACTCGTATAATTCAAATATCAAAAAATACCTAATCGAATTGCAAGAGGATAAAAAAAAAATATTTTGTTTAAAATTGGAGTTGGGGGTGGGAGTTTCTCGTGTTCTTACTCGTTTGGATATAGACATAAATTTGAATATTTAAATTAAGCTGGTGGATATGGTAGGGGATTAAGAAGGTATTTGGTTGAGTTTTGTAATAACAAGAGAACGATTATCTCAATCTTGGCTTGGTTGGTAGGTTATGTGGGTGAATAAGAGTGAGTTGTTAAGCAAATGTTAGATTAATTAATGTTATTGCTCTTGCATTTTATGCTTGTATTAAATTTGATTTCTTATTAGAAATACTGTATAAAAATGATATTGTACAATTTACTACTAAAATTTCAAAGTTATTGTAGTTTATTATTTACTCTGTGATAATTTTTTCATAAGCTAATATTATTAATGAAAATAATTTTAATATATACATTCTATGATTAAACTTGTGAAAGTAAGAAAAATCCATTGCATAATTAGCATAACCATTATTTTCTTCCGCACCCAATAACTTACCCTTTATTTTCATTAAGTAAACTCCTTCATTTTGTATTTATCTTTATCATTTATGGTCGTCCCATTTATTGTCACAACCATCATAGGATTGAATAAAGAGTTTTGGTTTATGTCAGGCTCCCTCAAGACTTTTATTGATTCAAAATGATGAATAAGTAATGGAGTTAATGAGAGGTTTGTAGGCCTTGAGCCATGCACGCTAAGGTAGTCAGCATTTGGCCGATTGTTAGAACAATCATGCAGGAAGATTGAGCAATGGATTCGTTTGCGATAACACTAAAAAATAAAAATTCAACAATCCATACGCGATGTCAAAATCGTTCTTATAAATTGGAAAAGTTAATTTTCGTACAACTATATCATCATGTGGTTTGATAATTAACATTGAAATTATTCGATAGTCATTAATTCTAGAAATTCATGGTAGTTATCGTGTTTACAAAAGTTTTTCAACCATCATGTTTGAAGGTTTAGTGGTCCTCATAGTCCCAGATCTTGAGTGTCATCGCCTTCTCCCGGATAGTTGGCTTGAGACCATTCTCAACCTTTTACACCGTAAGTCGTTGCTGTTAGTCGTCTCCGTGACAAATGCGATAGCGAGATAAATTTGTTCTGGTACTCAATCACTGACATCTTTATTTGCTCCATATTAGAGAACTTCTATCTAAGCAATTCCTTCATCATTTTCAGAAAATAGTGATAAAAAAAAAGGTGCTTGAAGCCTTCCCAAGTAATGTTGTCCACCTCATAAGTAGCCTTAATGGGTTTCCACCAGTGGGCTGCTTTACCCGTGAACTGATAAACTGCCAAAGAGACCCTCAAGTCATCTTCCACAATCTGCAAGGTATCCAAGACTCTCTCCACCTGCTCAATCCAATCATCAGCCATAAGCGGGTCAGAACCATCGATGAACTCAAGGACTCATACAACAAAACTCTCGCATAGCCCACATGGTTCTGATCTCATTCCACGGATGATTTATTGCAACATGCTGATTAGTTTGAACCAATAGTTACAATGCTTCAACCATGGCTCTTACCAAGTCATCCATGTTTTCAGTTCTAGGTGCTCCTGCAGCTGCAGCACCCCTACCCCTACCCCTACCATAGGCTCTACTTGACAACATATTCTTACGACACAAGAAGATAACAACAATTATGAACAGTAGCAACTATCAAACATCAGATAAGCACTTAGACACATAATCATGTAAGAGCATCCGCATCAGGCTCTCCATCTTTGCTCCTTCCCTAATTTGAGGAGCAAATCCTCTTAACAACCCACACATCAGGCTCCCTATTCCTTCTCCCTATTTTCCAAAATGAATAGTGACTCCCTAGTTTTAGGGTGTCACTATTCACTCCTATCATTTTATTTTTAATTTTTTTTCATTTCTTTCTCCTCCCCTATAGCATTTGAATTAAATATAAAATAAAAAAAGAATATTTTAATAGAATAGGGATAGAATAGAGAGTCTGATGCAGGAGACATTACAAAATATGACTCCCTAAAATAGAAAAGTGAAATTTTCTCTCTAATTTGGAGAAAAAAATGAGGAAGCTGATGCGGATGCTCTAATGAGAGTACTCATAAGAATATCAACCCAATTTCCAATTAACTTTTTTGGACCTTCAATTAGAAGACATGGTGATCAAGCGTCTTTTCTAACCACATTTCACGAGTAGTGGCACAAACATCTGAAGGCACAACATGACATTCCTGAAGTACAAGTCCCATATAAGCACTTAACGCACCTAGGAACCTATGTCACAAATTCTAGGTATTCGTAACCATGTTCATATACCATACCCCAAACTTCGAGATTATGAATTGAGCATATGGATAACCATAACATGAGCCCATAACTAAATATTATAATTCAAAAGCCTCGATCAAAAACTGTTAAACTGTAATATCAAGTTACATTTGTCAACAATTACCAAAAATAAATAAATCCTACGGGCCAATAGACGCCCAACTATCAACAATTCAACTAAAGAGAATAAATAACTGAAGTAAAAAACCTAACTGCAAGACTTCATAACTCCTTCAAAGCTCTAACCCCTTAACTCAGCATTAAGAACTTTATTTATAACACGTAACCGAAGTTTGTATAGGAAAATATGTTGACAACAGTTTAATGAAGATTAAAAACTTATTCCATCTCAAATTTTGTAGGTTTTAGTTTGTACAAAAGTATACATGTTCACAAATAATTTGTCCATATATTTATACTAAAGAAATTCACGCACATCACATGAGACTTGCAACAATTGGCGACCAATGCAATTTACATCAGAACTCACATTTCGTTCTCGTTTTATTTTGCGGACTTACACCGACAACATCACAAGGAGACCGGTATATTTTACAGACTTTCACCGACAGCATCACCAAGAGACCAGTATATTTTACGAATTTTCACCGACCACATCACCCTGATACCGAAATATTTTATCAACTTTCACCGATGACATCACAAAAGAGACCAATCCAGGATAATCACGACACTGACTCACGACCATATGAACACCAAATGACATGCTTCGGACCTGAACGACATGAAAAAAACAAACAGAATTTCCAAAATTTGTATTGAAAGTTAAGAAAATATTTTTCGTTTTCGCCTAGGTTGATCGAGTAGTTTGGAGGTCACTGGAGCGACCAAAACACGGCTATTGTTCAAAAAATCACATTTGAACCTCAACTCGCTCGAGTGGCCTGCACAAACTTTCTGTCCTGTTTCAGAATACAAATAGAACACATATGAGATCATTAGTTTCTTCCAAAAGAGCACATTTGGTTATGTACGAAAAACATGTTAGAAACTCGATTCAACCAAGATATATATACGTTTAAGCAAGTAAAAGCAATCGTAATAACTATTTAATCCATATTAAACCAACATTAACATTAAATCCTACCTCGTTTCAAGACTCGGATAAAACCCTAACTTTTGCAAAATGCTTCAACTCCTCGTGAGATTGATTGATCCAAGGCTTGACTCGGAGCCCTCGTCACCTTATTCGATCTTATTCCTTCGCATTCTTCCAGAATCTAAAATTTGGGACTTGTTTTGTCCCAATAGCAGAACATTTCAAGAACAAAAGAAATGGTTGTCTATAATTTACAATTTTCGTGTGGAAATTTTAGGATTTTTATGGGGCAAAATTAAGATTTAGTAGGATTATATAGCCATAAATTTTATAATCATGCTTAAACTCTGTAAAATCCCATAAAATCATAATTTAACTCCATACTTCTGGAATTATCATAAAAACCCTAACATTTTCAATTATTCCAATAATTAAATAAATCATAAAATACAAAATAAACGATTAAAAACCATGACAACAGGTCCTCACATAACATCACTGATGAAGACTAAAAAATTCCTCACAGCCCATGCATCACAAATACGAAGGCGTATAATTTCGTTAAAAAAATCGTCTAGCCCATTAAATGAAGCGTTAATCCAATGACTAATCAGGTCTCATAATATGTTCAAAGTGTTAGTTCTTCATTTGTTCTTCGGCCCAATTCACACATACACACTCCGTTTCGCAATTGGCAAAACCGAGTTGAAAAACCAAGTTCCAAAAGAAACAATATTGCAATGAATATAGAACCCTGTATCGCCTTCTGAAATAAATTAAAAAAACCCAGTTCAAGATCGCTTAAACAAAATTAAGCTCAAATTATAATTTAAAAACTTAGAATGAAACACAAACCCCCCCCCCCCCCCCCCCCTTTTTTCAAAATACCGGTACGCTCTAAAAAAAGTCAAGAATTCAGTGAATGATTTGTACTACCCCCTTTCTACGAATCTAGCTCACAACACCCATAATCCATAATCGCAAAAAACTAACGAAACACAACCCACAAAATGTCAACAGATGACAACATAGACTAACGAAAAACCTTAATCCCAGCAAAACAGAGTGAAATAAATCAAAATCAAAATCAACATCACCAAAACCCAATTCATAAACAACAACACAAAAACCGTACCACCCAAACCATTTCAAAACCCTAAAAATAAAATTAAAACGAAGCCCAATCAAAAGATAGACGTATCGCATGCCTCTAACAATTTCAGAGCATGAACATTGAGGATCGGAGAATAGTAGTTCAAGATCAGAGAACACACGAATCCACCATTCGTTTGGCAAATCCTCCCAATTGTCTGGAATCAACAAGCAAAACTCAGAAACTCCAAGTTATCGAAGGTCAAATGTTTGAAAAATTGATTCTTAATAAACAGGAATTCCCCCCAAAATGAAGAACTAACATTTTCGATAAACATGCAATTGATGACTCAAAGCCTTGCCTTTCCCCTCTCAAAAAACATCTTTACGAGGGTACAAGAGTAGATGTGCCCAACCTTCTTATATATAACAACACCCCATAGGGTGTTTTTAATGAGACCCCTGGAGTGGTCTTAGTTAGTCCGGTATTAACTATGACGTTCAAATTTTTCCAACCAAACATTGGACATATCAGGCGAGTGTCTTAACTAAGACCTCTCTTAGTTAAGACACTCCCTAAGAACCCAAACAAACAGACTGTTAGGACAACAAATGAATCGAGCTGCTTGCAATTTATTGAAGGTTCATTTCAATAAGGGCTCATTCGAATTTGATTCGTCTGCTAAACACGCTAAATCTAAACCGCAAGTTTAAACTTGTTAAATAAATGAGCTGAACCCGAGTCTGATAGTATTTGGTTCAATTAAGCTCGCGAACCTAGATAAAGAAAATATTAAAAATACGTTTTAACAACCCATTCATAAATATTCACATTTTTTAGTATATATAAATTATTTTGTTATAAGAGACAAATCAATATAGAGTTTGCTCAAAATTTTGTCCCAAATCAAACTTCTTCTCAATTGTCATCTCCAAACTAAAGTATATCCCCAGCAGGAAATTTTTATTTGCATACTAAATCCTTGTGAAAGAAAACTTTTTTGAAACGAATATCCAAAAAAGGGATAAGATAAATCCTTAAGGAAAGGAGTCAAACAGTCTTTTTGGGATAGAGGGACTCGAATTTCTAAAGTCGACGGATTTTCATTTTACTATAAATTTCATTGTTGTTGGTATTGACATGTAGAATGAGACTCTATCTTTATTCTTGTCCGATTAATCAGTTCTTCAGAAGATCTATCAGACTACGGAGTAAATGATCTGATCAATAAATATGCAATTTTTTATTCAATGTGAAATCGATTCACAAGAATTCGTCCATTTTGAATATAAAAAAAAGGGATACAAATTTTGGTCATTATTAATCATTTGATATAGTATTTCAGTACGTATGCGTATGCCCATAGAGTTATCTTTCATCTTTTCGTAAGTTTCGATGGAAGGATTCCTCTACCATAAAGCATAAATGTATGAGTCTTTTAATTTTGTTAAGTTTGTGAACAAACACGAGCTCGAATTAGACCAACGAAAATTTGGCTCATTAATTTTTTATTGGGCTAAAGCTCAAAATCCAATTCGCTAAAATTTTAGTAAACAAACCTGAACATGTTGAAGTTCGCCTCGGCTCGGGTGATTTGCATCCTCACATGGCCCACCCCCTCCATTTGGGCCCACCCCTGTCTTTGACTGAGCATGTACATTTTGTGTAGATTTGTATGACAAAATAAAAGTGAAAATATTATCGAATAAACTATTTTTTCAAGACACGCTATTTTGTAATTACATTTTTCTTGTCCATTACTGTAGAATCAATCACCTAATTAATTTGGTAGGGAAGGTATGGTGCTGTTTGATAAAATTGAAAATTAAAAATTAAAAATTAAAAATTAAGAACTGAAAACTGAATATTGTATTTTTTAAATATAAAAGTTATTTGTTATGTATTAAAATTTAAGTGCTGAATTAACTAAGCTACTTAGTCTACGTAAGGAGCTGAAATTTAAAATTTGTTTATTTTTGAACATATCCCACAATAGGTTTTGTGACACACCAAACTCTACCTGATATTGTAGGCGTGGTTTTGGTTGTGGTGGTGGTCGGAGGGGGTGGAGCGGTAGTTGGTACAGTGATGGCAAATGGCGATGGCGATTATTGGTGGTGTGGGTTAGTGGCGATGGTCGTTAATGGCAGAGATGGTTAGCGGCATTGTGGTTAGTGGCGGTGGTCGGCAGTGTGGTAGTGGTTGTGGTAGTCAGTGGTAATGGTAGTTAGTGTTGTGGTGGTGGTGGGTAATACCAGTAGTTGATAGTGTAGTGGTGGCGAGTGACGATGGTGGTTAGCGATGGTGGTCAGCAGTGTGGTGGTGGCAGATGACAGTGGTGCTTAGTGGCAGGGAGGAGAGGGATGGTGGTAGTTAGTGGCAATGGTGGTTAATATGGTGGCGGTGGTGGTTAGTGACGGTGGCGAGTGGCAGTTAGTGGCGAGGAGTGGTGGTGGTTAGTGACAGTGGTGGCTAGTGTGGCGACGGTGACGATTAGTACCAGTGGTCAGCAGTGTGGTGGTGGTGTTGGACTTGTTGGTGGTTAGTGACAGTGGGGGTGGTTAGTGGTACTTGTGGTTAGTGTGGTGGCGAGTGATAGTGTCAATGGTGGTCAGTGTTGGTGGTCAGCAGTGTGGCGGTGGTCGGTAATGTGGTAAATAAATTTAAAAAAAATTCTTTTGAGTGTATTTATCCTTTTTAATTAAGTAAATAGATAATTACTTAATTATTTACTCTTTATTTTTTTATAAAGAGTTAATGTATTAAATTAATTAAAATTTCGTTATCAAACAGACTTAATACCTTTTTACTTAACTTATTCAATTTTAAGTGCTAAAATGAAGTATCAAACCACCCTTGTATGTGTGACTTTTAGGGCTTTAAGAGACACGAATGTAAGTCTTAATTAATACTCGAAGAAAGATGACTATTTGTCTCTCGCAAAAAATTATTATGAAGTTTTTTTTTTATACTTGTCTTTTTGTAAAGTAATAAACTCGTAGTAAGAAAAACTATGGTTTTAAAAGTAGTAATTTGGGGAAAAAAATTCATAAAAGTACTAAGTTGAAAATAAGCTATTTTTTTCACCTTACAAATTTAGACACTCCCATACTCTACTTTCTAATATAAGTATACTCTCTCCATCGGACAGGGGCCTCGTTGTGCGTTGTGCGTCAAGAC